>CM055116.1:1151334696-1152534696 GCA_029206835.1 Rana muscosa
AGCCGGAGTGCAATGGCCGAGCCTCGCCCTGGGAGAACCACCTTCATGATCATGGTGTCTCCCCTGCCAGGTAAGTATGAGTTGGAATCGTCACTCTAGCACCCCCCGGTCAGGGCCACGCCTCCGCCAGGCTATGGAGGGGCTTTCTGGGTGCCTGCTGGCCAACTAGCCTCAATCAGAGCTATTCCACGGGCAAGGCACATCATCCCTGTGAACAGTCAGGCATAGTGGTTTATTTTTGGTAGGCCACCTGGGAAGCCTCTGAAAGGTCTTCATGCACGCCAGGCACGCCAGGGCTATCAAACAGTCTTCCCAGATGACACTGCAGCAGCACATATATTTGCATAGAGGGGGGGGGGGCGGAATTAAGTGTCCATACACAATGCAGCTTTTCTACTGGCAAACGAGGCCCGCTGCGTAGTGATATGGAAGCATGCAGCATAGAAGAGATACACGTGTTGGATCCAGGACAACAAGTGGCTAACGCACTGAACCATCGTAGAAGACCCGCAGAAACACCTGAGAGAGAAAGTAACAGGAGGGCGCAGGAGGGGGGGGGGGGGGGGGGGGTGGGGGAAAGAATGCAAAACAAACAAAAAAGCAAAACAAACAAAACTTGTTCGAAAAGAACAAAGGCTGTTCTGTATTCATCAAAGCTGTCTTTTAAACAAGAATAATCAGGGGAAAGGCGCGAACGCAGTCCCCCACTACCACAAATTATGCAGTCGAGTTTCCCGCATTTGGGGAAATCGCAGGGGTCAGCACAGCCGGAGTGCAATGGCCGAGCCTCGCCCTGGGAGAACCACCCTTCATGATCATGGTGTCTCCCCTGCCAGGTAAGTATGAGTTGGAATCGTCACTCTAGCACCCCCCCGGTCAGGGCCACGCCTCCGCCAGGCTATGGAGGGGCTTTCTGGGGTGCCTGCTGGCCAACTAGCCTCAATCAGAGCTATTCCACGGGCAAGGCACATCATCCCTGTGAACAGTCAGGCATAGTGGTTTATTTTTGGTAGGCCACCTGGGAAGCCTCTGAAAGGTCTTCATGCACGCCAGGCACGCCAGGGCTATCAAACAGTCTTCCCAGATGACACTGCAGCAGCACATATATTTGCATAGAGGGGGGGGGGGCGGAATTAAGTGTCCATACACAATGCAGCTTTTCTACTGGCAAACGAGGCCCGCTGCGTAGTGATATGGAAGCATGCAGCATAGAAGAGATACACGTGTTGGATCCAGGACAACAAGTGGCTAACGCACTGAACCATCGTAGAAGACCCGCAGAAACACCTGAGAGAGAAAGTAACAGGAGGGCGCAGGAGGGGGGGGGGGGGGGGGGGGTGGGGGAAAGAATGCAAAAACAAACAAAAAAAGCAAAACAAACAAAACTTGTTCGAAAAGAACAAAGGCTGTTCTGTATTCATCAAAGCTGTCTTTTAAACAAGAATAATCAGGGGAAAGCGCGAACGCAGTCCCCCACTACCACAAATTATGCAGTCGAGTTTCCCGCATTTGGGGAAATCGCAGGGGGTCAGCACAGCCGGAGTGCAATGGCCGAGCCTCGCCCTGGGAGAACCACCTTCATGATCATGGTGTCTCCCCTGCCAGGTAAGTATGAGTTGGAATCGTCACTCTAGCACCCCCCGGTCAGGGCCACGCCTCCGCCAGGCTATGGAGGGGCTTTCTGGGTGCCTGCTGGCCAACTAGCCTCAATCAGAGCTATTCCACGGGCAAGGCCACATCATCCCTGTGAACAGTCAGGCATAGTGGTTTATTTTTGGTAGGCCACCTGGGAAGCCTCTGAAAGGTCTTCATGCACGCCAGGCACGCCAGGGCTATCAAACAGTCTTCCCAGATGACACTGCAGCAGCACATATATTTGCATAGAGGGGGGGGGGCGGAATTAAGTGTCCATACACAATGCAGCTTTTCTACTGGCAAACGAGGCCCGCTGCGTAGTGATATGGAAGCATGCAGCATAGAAGAGATACACGTGTTGGATCCAGGACAACAAGTGGCTAACGCACTGAACCATCGTAGAAGACCCGCAGAAACACCTGAGAGAGAAAGTAACAGGAGGGCGCAGGGAGGGGGGGGGGGGGGGGGGTGGGGGAAAGAATGCAAAACAAACAAAAAAGCAAAACAAACAAAACTTGTTCGAAAAGAACAAAGGCTGTTCTGTATTCATCAAAGCTGTCTTTTAAACAAGAATAATCAGGGGAAAGCGGCGAACGCAGTCCCCCCACTACCACAAATTATGCAGTCGAGTTTCCCGCATTTGGGGAAATCGCAGGGGTCAGCACAGCCGGAGTGCAATGGCCGAGCCTCGCCCTGGGAGAACCACCTTCATGATCATGGTGTCTCCCCTGCCAGGTAAGTATGAGTTGGAATCGTCACTCTAGCACCCCCCGGTCAGGGCCACGCCTCCGCCAGGCTATGGAGGGGCTTTCTGGGTGCCTGCTGGCCAACTAGCCTCAATCAGAGCTATTCCACGGGCAAGGCACATCATCCCTGTGAACAGTCAGGCATAGTGGTTTATTTTTGGTAGGCCACCTGGGAAGCCTCTGAAAGGTCTTCATGCACGCCAGGCACGCCAGGGCTATCAAACAGTCTTCCCAGATGACACTGCAGCAGCACATATATTTGCATAGAGGGGGGGGGGCGGAATTAAGTGTCCATACACAATGCAGCTTTTCTACTGGCAAACGAGGCCCGCTGCGTAGTGATATGGAAGCATGCAGCATAGAAGAGATACACGTGTTGGATCCAGGACAACAAGTGGCTAACGCACTGAACCATCGTAGAAGACCCGCAGAAACACCTGAGAGAGAAAGTAACAGGAGGGCGCAGGAGGGGGGGGGGGGGGGGGGGGGTGGGGGAAAGAATGCAAAACAAACAAAAAAGCAAAACAAACAAAACTTGTTCGAAAAGAACAAAGGCTGTTCTGTATTCATCAAAGCTGTCTTTTAAACAAGAATAATCAGGGGAAAGCGCGAACGCAGTCCCCCACTACCACAAATTATGCAGTCGAGTTTCCCGCATTTGGGGAAATCGCAGGGGTCAGCACAGCCGGAGTGCAATGGCCGAGCCTCGCCCTGGGAGAACCACCTTCATGATCATGGTGTCTCCCCTGCCAGGTAAGTATGAGTTGGAATCGTCACTCTAGCACCCCCCGGTCAGGGCCACGCCTCCGCCAGGCTATGGAGGGGCTTTCTGGGTGCCTGCTGGCCAACTAGCCTCAATCAGAGCTATTCCACGGGCAAGGCACATCATCCCTGTGAACAGTCAGGCATAGTGGTTTATTTTTGGTAGGCCACCTGGGAAGCCTCTGAAAGGTCTTCATGCACGCCAGGCACGCCAGGGCTATCAAACAGTCTTCCCAGATGACACTGCAGCAGCACATATATTTGCATAGAGGGGGGGGGGGCGGAATTAAGTGTCCATACACAATGCAGCTTTTCTACTGGCAAACGAGGCCCGCTGCGTAGTGATATGGAAGCATGCAGCATAGAAGAGATACACGTGTTGGATCCAGGACAACAAGTGGCTAACGCACTGAACCATCGTAGAAGACCCGCAGAAACACCTGAGAGAGAAAGTAACAGGAGGGGCGCAGGAGGGGGGGGGGGGGGGGGGGGTGGGGGAAAGAATGCAAAACAAACAAAAAAGCAAAACAAACAAAACTTGTTCGAAAAGAACAAAGGCTGTTCTGTATTCATCAAAGCTGTCTTTTAAACAAGAATAATCAGGGGAAAGCGCGAACGCAGTCCCCCACTACCACAATATTATGCAGTCGAGTTTCCCGCATTTGGGGAAATCGCAGGGGTCAGCACAGCCGGAGTGCAATGGGCCGAGCCTCGCCCTGGGAGAACCACCTTCATGATCATGGTGTCTCCCCTGCCAGGTAAGTATGAGTTGGAATCGTCACTCTAGCACCCCCCGGTCAGGGCCACGCCTCCGCCAGGCTATGGAGGGGCTTTCTGGGTGCCTGCTGGCCAACTAGCCTCAATCAGAGCTATTCCACGGGCAAGGCACATCATCCCTGTGAACAGTCAGGCATAGTGGTTTATTTTTGGTAGGCCACCTGGGAAGCCTCTGAAAGGTCTTCATGCACGCCAGGCACGCCAGGGCTATCAAACAGTCTTCCCAGATGACACTGCAGCAGCACATATATTTGCATAGAGGGGGGGGGGGCGGAATTAAGTGTCCATACACAATGCAGCTTTTCTACTGGCAAACGAGGCCCGCTGCGTAGTGATATGGAAGCATGCAGCATAGAAGAGATACACGTGTTGGATCCAGGACAACAAGTGGCTAACGCACTGAACCATCGTAGAAGACCCGCAGAAACACCTGAGAGAGAAAGTAACAGGAGGGCGCAGGAGGGGGGGGGGGGGGGGGGGTGGGGGAAAGAATGCAAAACAAACAAAAAAAGCAAAACAAACAAAACTTGTTCGAAAAGAACAAAGGCTGTTCTGTATTCATCAAAGCTGTCTTTTAAACAAGAATAATCAGGGGAAAGCGCGAACGCAGTCCCCCACTACCACAAATTATGCAGTCGAGTTTCCCGCATTTGGGGAAATCGCAGGGGTCAGCACAGCCGGAGTGCAATGGCCGAGCCTCGCCTGGGAGAACCACCTTCATGATCATGGTGTCTCCCCTGCCAGGTAAGTATGAGTTGGAATCGTCACTCTAGCACCCCCCGGTCAGGGCCACGCCTCCGCCAGGCTATGGAGGGGCTTTCTGGGTGCCTGCTGGCCAACTAGCCTCAATCAGAGCTATTCCACGGGCAAGGCACATCATCCCTGTGAACAGTCAGGCATAGTGGTTTATTTTTGGTAGGCCACCTGGGAAGCCTCTGAAAGGTCTTCATGCACGCCAGGCACGCCAGGGCTATCAAACAGTCTTCCCAGATGACACTGCAGCAGCACATATATTTGCATAGAGGGGGGGGGGCGGAATTAAGTGTCCATACACAATGCAGCTTTTCTACTGGCAAACGAGGCCCGCTGCGTAGTGATATGGAAGCATGCAGCATAGAAGAGATACACGTGTTGGATCCAGGACAACAAGTGGCTAACGCACTGAACCATCGTAGAAGACCCGCAGAAACACCTGAGAGAGAAAGTAACAGGAGGGCGCAGGAGGGGGGGGGGGGGGGGGGGTGGGGGAAAGAATGCAAAACAAACAAAAAAGCAAAACAAACAAAACTTGTTCGAAAAGAACAAAGGCTGTTCTGTATTCATCAAAGCTGTCTTTTAAACAAGAATAATCAGGGGAAAGCGCGAACGCAGTCCCCCCACTACCACAAATTATGCAGTCGAGTTTCCCGCATTTGGGGAAATCGCAGGGGTCAGCACAGCCGGAGTGCAATGGCCGAGCCTCGCCCTGGGAGAACCACCTTCATGATCATGGTGTCTCCCCTGCCAGGTAAGTATGAGTTGGAATCGTCACTCTAGCACCCCCCGGTCAGGGCCACGCCTCCGCCAGGCTATGGAGGGGCTTTCTGGGTGCCTGCTGGCCAACTAGCCTCAATCAGAGCTATTCCACGGGCAAGGCACATCATCCCTGTGAACAGTCAGGCATAGTGGTTTATTTTTGGTAGGCCACCTGGGAAGCCTCTGAAAGGTCTTCATGCACGCCAGGCACGCCAGGGCTATCAAACAGTCTTCCCAGATGACACTGCAGCAGCACATATATTTGCATAGAGGGGGGGGGGGGCGGAATTAAGTGTCCATACACAATGCAGCTTTTCTACTGGCAAACGAGGCCCGCTGCGTAGTGATATGGAAGCATGCAGCATAGAAGAGATACACGTGTTGGATCCAGGACAACAAGTGGCTAACGCACTGAACCATCGTAGAAGACCCGCAGAAACACCTGAGAGAGAAAGTAACAGGAGGGCGCAGGAGGGGGGGGGGGGGGGGGGGTGGGGGAAAGAATGCAAAACAAACAAAAAAGCAAAACAAACAAAACTTGTTCGAAAAGAACAAAGGCTGTTCTGTATTCATCAAAGCTGTCTTTTAAACAAGAATAATCAGGGGAAAGCGCGAACGCAGTCCCCCACTACCACAAATTATGCAGTCGAGTTTCCCGCATTTGGGGAAATCGCAGGGGTCAGCACAGCCGGAGTGCAATGGCCGAGCCTCGCCCTGGGAGAACCACCTTCATGATCATGGTGTCTCCCCTGCCAGGTAAGTATGAGTTGGAATCGTCACTCTAGCACCCCCCGGTCAGGGCCACGCCTCCGCCAGGCTATGGAGGGGCTTTCTGGGTGCCTGCTGGCCAACTAGCCTCAATCAGAGCTATTCCACGGGCAAGGCACATCATCCCTGTGAACAGTCAGGCATAGTGGTTTATTTTTGGTAGGCCACCTGGGAAGCCTCTGAAAGGTCTTCATGCACGCCAGGCACGCCAGGGCTATCAAACAGTCTTCCCAGATGACACTGCAGCAGCACATATATTTGCATAGAGGGGGGGGGGGCGGAATTAAGTGTCCATACACAATGCAGCTTTTCTACTGGCAAACGAGGCCCGCTGCGTAGTGATATGGAAGCATGCAGCATAGAAGAGATACACGTGTTGGATCCAGGACAACAAGTGGCTAACGCACTGAACCATCGTAGAAGACCCGCAGAAACACCTGAGAGAGAAAGTAACAGGAGGGGCGCAGGAGGGGGGGGGGGGGGGGGGGGTGGGGGAAAGAATGCAAAACAAACAAAAAGCAAAACAAACAAAACTTGTTCGAAAAGAACAAAGGCTGTTCTGTATTCATCAAAGCTGTCTTTTAAACAAGAATAATCAGGGGAAAGCGCGAACGCAGTCCCCCACTACCACAAATTATGCAGTCGAGTTTCCCGCATTTGGGGAAATCGCAGGGGTCAGCACAGCCGGAGTGCAATGGCCGAGCCTCGCCCTGGGAGAACCACCTTCATGATCATGGTGTCTCCCCTGCCAGGTAAGTATGAGTTGGAATCGTCACTCTAGCACCCCCCGGTCAGGGCCACGCCTCCGCCAGGCTATGGAGGGGCTTTCTGGGTGCCTGCTGGCCAACTAGCCTCAATCAGAGCTATTCCACGGGCAAGGCACATCATCCCTGTGAACAGTCAGGCATAGTGGTTTATTTTTGGTAGGCCACCTGGGAAGCCTCTGAAAGGTCTTCATGCACGCCAGGCACGCCAGGGCTATCAAACAGTCTTCCCAGATGACACTGCAGCAGCACATATATTTGCATAGAGGGGGGGGGGGCGGAATTAAGTGTCCATACACAATGCAGCTTTTCTACTGGCAAACGAGGCCCGCTGCGTAGTGATATGGAAGCATGCAGCATAGAAGAGATACACGTGTTGGATCCAGGACAACAAGTGGCTAACGCACTGAACCATCGTAGAAGACCCGCAGAAACACCTGAGAGAGAAAGTAACAGGAGGGCGCAGGAGGGGGGGGGGGGGGGGGGGTGGGGAAAGAATGCAAAACAAACAAAAAAGCAAAACAAACAAAACTTGTTCGAAAAGAACAAAGGCTGTTCTGTATTCATCAAAGCTGTCTTTTAAACAAGAATAATCAGGGGAAAGCGCGAACGCAGTCCCCCACTACCACAAATTATGCAGTCGAGTTTCCCGCATTTGGGGAAATCGCAGGGGTCAGCACAGCCGGAGTGCAATGGCCGAGCCTCGCCCTGGGAGAACCACCTTCATGATCATGGTGTCTCCCCTGCCAGGTAAGTATGAGTTGGAATCGTCACTCTAGCACCCCCCGGTCAGGGCCACGCCTCCGCCAGGCTATGGAGGGGCTTTCTGGGTGCCTGCTGGCCAACTAGCCTCAATCAGAGCTATTCCACGGGCAAGGCACATCATCCCTGTGAACAGTCAGGCATAGTGGTTTATTTTTGGTAGGCCACCTGGGAAGCCTCTGAAAGGTCTTCATGCACGCCAGGCACGCCAGGGCTATCAAACAGTCTTCCCAGATGACACTGCAGCAGCACATATATTTGCATAGAGGGGGGGGGGGCGGAATTAAGTGTCCATACACAATGCAGCTTTTCTACTGGCAAACGAGGCCCGCTGCGTAGTGATATGGAAGCATGCAGCATAGAAGAGATACACGTGTTGGATCCAGGACAACAAGTGGCTAACGCACTGAACCATCGTAGAAGACCCGCAGAAACACCTGAGAGAGAAAGTAACAGGAGGGCGCAGGAGGGGGGGGGGGGGGGGGGGGTGGGGGAAAGAATGCAAAACAAACAAAAAAGCAAAACAAACAAAACTTGTTCGAAAAGAACAAAGGCTGTTCTGTATTCATCAAAGCTGTCTTTTAAACAAGAATAATCAGGGGAAAGCGCGAACGCAGTCCCCCACTACCACAAATTATGCAGTCGAGTTTCCCGCATTTGGGGGAAATCGCAGGGGTCAGCACAGCCGGAGTGCAATGGCCGAGCCTCGCCCTGGGAGAACCACCTTCATGATCATGGTGTCTCCCCTGCCAGGTAAGTATGAGTTGGAATCGTCACTCTAGCACCCCCCGGTCAGGGCCACGCCTCCGCCAGGCTATGGAGGGGCTTTCTGGGTGCCTGCTGGCCAACTAGCCTCAATCAGAGCTATTCCACGGGCAAGGCACATCATCCCTGTGAACAGTCAGGCATAGTGGTTTATTTTTGGTAGGCCACCTGGGAAGCCTCTGAAAGGTCTTCATGCACGCCAGGCACGCCAGGGCTATCAAACAGTCCTTCCCAGATGACACTGCAGCAGCACATATATTTGCATAGAGGGGGGGGGGGCGGAATTAAGTGTCCATACACAATGCAGCTTTTCTACTGGCAAACGAGGCCCGCTGCGTAGTGATATGGAAGCATGCAGCATAGAAGAGATACACGTGTTGGATCCAGGACAACAAGTGGCTAACGCACTGAACCATCGTAGAAGACCCGCAGAAACACCTGAGAGAGAAAGTAACAGGAGGGCGCAGGAGGGGGGGGGGGGGGGGGGGGTGGGGGGAAAGAATGCAAAACAAACAAAAAAGCAAAACAAACAAAACTTGTTCGAAAAGAACAAAGGCTGTTCTGTATTCATCAAAGCTGTCTTTTAAACAAGAATAATCAGGGGGAAAGCGCGAACGCAGTCCCCCACTACCACAAATTATGCAGTCGAGTTTCCCGCATTTGGGGAAATCGCAGGGGTCAGCACAGCCGGAGTGCAATGGCCGAGCCTCGCCCTGGGAGAACCACCTTCATGATCATGGTGTCTCCCCTGCCAGGTAAGTATGAGTTGGAATCGTCACTCTAGCACCCCCCGGTCAGGGCCACGCCTCCGCCAGGCTATGGAGGGGCTTTCTGGGTGCCTGCTGGCCAACTAGCCTCAATCAGAGCTATTCCACGGGCAAGGCACATCATCCCTGTGAACAGTCAGGCATAGTGGTTTATTTTTGGTAGGCCACCTGGGAAGCCTCTGAAAGGTCTTCATGCACGCCAGGCACGCCAGGGCTATCAAACAGTCTTCCCAGATGACACTGCAGCAGCACATATATTTGCATAGAGGGGGGGGGGGCGGAATTAAGTGTCCATACACAATGCAGCTTTCTACTGGCAAACGAGGCCCGCTGCGTAGTGATATGGAAGCATGCAGCATAGAAGAGATACACGTGTTGGATCCAGGACAACAAGTGGCTAACGCACTGAACCATCGTAGAAGACCCGCAGAAACACCTGAGAGAGAAAGTAACAGGAGGGCGCAGGAGGGGGGGGGGGGGGGGGGTGGGGGAAAGAATGCAAAACAAACAAAAAAGCAAAACAAACAAAACTTGTTCGAAAAGAACAAAGGCTGTTCTGTATTCATCAAAGCTGTCTTTTAAACAAGAATAATCAGGGGAAAGCGCGAACGCAGTCCCCCACTACCACAAATTATGCAGTCGAGTTTCCCGCATTTGGGGAAATCGCAGGGGTCAGCACAGCCGGGAGTGCAATGGCCGAGCCTCGCCCTGGGAGAACCACCTTCATGATCATGGTGTCTCCCCTGCCAGGTAAGTATGAGTTGGAATCGTCACTCTAGCACCCCCCGGTCAGGGCCACGCCTCCGCCAGGCTATGGAGGGGCTTTCTGGGTGCCTGCTGGCCAACTAGCCTCAATCAGAGCTATTCCACGGGCAAGGCACATCATCCCTGTGAACAGTCAGGCATAGTGGTTTAATTTTTGGTAGGCCACCTGGGAAGCCTCTGAAAGGTCTTCATGCACGCCAGGCACGCCAGGGCTATCAAACAGTCTTCCCAGATGACACTGCAGCAGCACATATATTTGCATAGAGGGGGGGGGGGCGGAATTAAGTGTCCATACACAATGCAGCTTTTCTACTGGCAAACGAGGCCCGCTGCGTAGTGATATGGAAGCATGCAGCATAGAAGAGATACACGTGTTGGATCCAGGACAACAAGTGGCTAACGCACTGAACCATCGTAGAAGACCCGCAGAAACACCTGAGAGAGAAAGTAACAGGAGGGCGCAGGAGGGGGGGGGGGGGGGGGGGGTGGGGGAAAGAATGCAAAACAAACAAAAAAGCAAAACAAACAAAACTTGTTCGAAAAGAACAAAGGCTGTTCTGTATTCATCAAAGCTGTCTTTTAAACAAGAATAATCAGGGGAAAGCGCGAACGCAGTCCCCCACTACCACAAATTATGCAGTCGAGTTTCCCGCATTTGGGGAAATCGCAGGGGGTCAGCACAGCCGGAGTGCAATGGCCGAGCCTCGCCCTGGGAGAACCACCTTCATGATCATGGTGTCTCCCCTGCCAGGTAAGTATGAGTTGGAATCGTCACTCTAGCACCCCCCGGTCAGGGCCACGCCTCCGCCAGGCTATGGAGGGGCTTTCTGGGTGCCTGCTGGCCAACTAGCCTCAATCAGAGCTATTCCACGGGCAAGGCACATCATCCCTGTGAACAGTCAGGCATAGTGGTTTATTTTTGGTAGGCCACCTGGGAAGCCTCTGAAAGGTCTTCATGCACGCCAGGCACGCCAGGGCTATCAAACAGTCTTCCCAGATGACACTGCAGCAGCACATATATTTGCATAGAGGGGGGGGGGGGCGGAATTAAGTGTCCATACACAATGCAGCTTTTCTACTGGCAAACGAGGCCCGCTGCGTAGTGATATGGAAGCATGCAGCATAGAAGAGATACACGTGTTGGATCCAGGACAACAAGTGGCTAACGCACTGAACCATCGTAGAAGACCCGCAGAAACACCTGAGAGAGAAAGTAACAGGAGGGCGCAGGAGGGGGGGGGGGGGGGGGGTGGGGGGAAAGAATGCAAAACAAACAAAAAAGCAAAACAAACAAAACTTGTTCGAAAAGAACAAAGGCTGTTCTGTATTCATCAAAGCTGTCTTTTAAACAAGAATAATCAGGGGAAAGCGCGAACGCAGTCCCCCACTACCACAAATTATGCAGTCGAGTTTCCCGCATTTGGGGAAATCGCAGGGGGTCAGCACAGCCGGAGTGCAATGGCCGAGCCTCGCCCTGGGAGAACCACCTTCATGATCATGGTGTCTCCCCTGCCAGGTAAGTATGAGTTGGAATCGTCACTCTAGCACCCCCCGGTCAGGGCCACGCCTCCGCCAGGCTATGGAGGGGCTTTCTGGGTGCCTGCTGGCCAACTAGCCTCAATCAGAGCTATTCCACGGGCAAGGCACATCATCCCTGTGAACAGTCAGGCATAGTGGTTTATTTTTGGTAGGCCACCTGGGAAGCCTCTGAAAGGTCTTCATGCACGCCAGGCACGCCAGGGCTATCAAACAGTCTTCCCAGATGACACTGCAGCAGCACATATATTTGCATAGAGGGGGGGGGGGCGGAATTAAGTGTCCATACACAATGCAGCTTTTCTACTGGCAAACGAGGCCCGCTGCGTAGTGATATGGAAGCATGCAGCATAGAAGAGATACACGTGTTGGATCCAGGACAACAAGTGGCTAACGCACTGAACCATCGTAGAAGACCCGCAGAAACACCTGAGAGAGAAAGTAACAGGAGGGCGCAGGAGGGGGGGGGGGGGGGGGGGTGGGGGAAAGAATGCAAAACAAACAAAAAAGCAAAACAAACAAAACTTGTTCGAAAAGAACAAAGGCTGTTCTGTATTCATCAAAGCTGTCTTTTAAACAAGAATAATCAGGGGAAAGCGCGAACGCAGTCCCCCACTACCACAAATTATGCAGTCGAGTTTCCCGCATTTGGGGAAATCGCAGGGGTCAGCACAGCCGGAGTGCAATGGCCGAGCCTCGCCCTGGGAGAACCACCTTCATGATCATGGTGTCTCCCCTGCCAGGTAAGTATGAGTTGGAATCGTCACTCTAGCACCCCCCGGTCAGGGCCACGCCTCCGCCAGGCTATGGAGGGGCTTTCTGGGTGCCTGCTGGCCAACTAGCCTCAATCAGAGCTATTCCACGGGCAAGGCACATCATCCCTGTGAACAGTCAGGCATAGTGGTTTATTTTTGGTAGGCCACCTGGGAAGCCTCTGAAAGGTCTTCATGCACGCCAGGCACGCCAGGGCTATCAAACAGTCTTCCCAGATGACACTGCAGCAGCACATATATTTGCATAGAGGGGGGGGGGCGGAATTAAGTGTCCATACACAATGCAGCTTTTCTACTGGCAAACGAGGCCCGCTGCGTAGTGATATGGAAGCATGCAGCATAGAAGAGATACACGTGTTGGATCCAGGACAACAAGTGGCTAACGCACTGAACCATCGTAGAAGACCCGCAGAAACACCTGAGAGAGAAAGTAACAGGAGGGCGCAGGAGGGGGGGGGGGGGGGGGGGTGGGGGAAAGAATGCAAAACAAACAAAAAAGCAAAACAAACAAAACTTGTTCGAAAAGAACAAAGGCTGTTCTGTATTCATCAAAGCTGTCTTTTAAACAAGAATAATCAGGGGGAAAGCGCGAACGCAGTCCCCCACTACCACAAATTATGCAGTCGAGTTTCCCGCATTTGGGGAAATCGCAGGGGTCAGCACAGCCGGAGTGCAATGGCCGAGCCTCGCCCTGGGAGAACCACCTTCATGATCATGGTGTCTCCCCTGCCAGGTAAGTATGAGTTGGAATCGTCACTCTAGCACCCCCCGGTCAGGGCCACGCCTCCGCCAGGCTATGGAGGGGCTTTCTGGGTGCCTGCTGGCCAACTAGCCTCAATCAGAGCTATTCCACGGGCAAGGCACATCATCCCTGTGAACAGTCAGGCATAGTGGTTTATTTTTGGTAGGCCACCTGGGAAGCCTCTGAAAGGTCTTCATGCACGCCAGGCACGCCAGGGCTATCAAACAGTCTTCCCAGATGACACTGCAGCAGCACATATATTTGCATAGAGGGGGGGGGGGCGGAATTAAGTGTCCATACACAATGCAGCTTTTCTACTGGCAAACGAGGCCCGCTGCGTAGTGATATGGAAGCATGCAGCATAGAAGAGATACACGTGTTGGATCCAGGACAACAAGTGGCTAACGCACTGAACCATCGTAGAAGACCCGCAGAAACACCTGAGAGAGAAAGTAACAGGAGGGCGCAGGAGGGGGGGGGGGGGGGGGGGTGGGGGAAAGAATGCAAAACAAACAAAAAAGCAAAACAAACAAAACTTGTTCGAAAAGAACAAAGGCTGTTCTGTATTCATCAAAGCTGTCTTTTAAACAAGAATAATCAGGGGAAAGCGCGAACGCAGTCCCCCACTACCACAAATTATGCAGTCGAGTTTCCCGCATTTGGGGAAATCGCAGGGGTCAGCACAGCCGGAGTGCAATGGCCGAGCCTCGCCCTGGGAGAACCACCTTCATGATCATGGTGTCTCCCCTGCCAGGTAAGTATGAGTTGGAATCGTCACTCTAGCACCCCCCGGTCAGGGCCACGCCTCCGCCAGGCTATGGAGGGGCTTTCTGGGTGCCTGCTGGCCAACTAGCCTCAATCAGAGCTATTCCACGGGCAAGGCACATCATCCCTGTGAACAGTCAGGCATAGTGGTTTATTTTTGGTAGGCCACCTGGGAAGCCTCTGAAAGGTCTTCATGCACGCCAGGCACGCCAGGGCTATCAAACAGTCTTCCCAGATGACACTGCAGCAGCACATATATTTGCATAGAGGGGGGGGGGCGGAATTAAGTGTCCATACACAATGCAGCTTTTCTACTGGCAAACGAGGCCCGCTGCGTAGTGATATGGAAGCATGCAGCATAGAAGAGATACACGTGTTGGATCCAGGACAACAAGTGGCTAACGCACTGAACCATCGTAGAAGACCCGCAGAAACACCTGAGAGAGAAAGTAACAGGAGGGCGCAGGAGGGGGGGGGGGGGGGGGGGGTGGGGGAAAGAATGCAAAACAAACAAAAAAGCAAAACAAACAAAACTTGTTCGAAAAGAACAAAGGCTGTTCTGTATTCATCAAAGCTGTCTTTTAAACAAGAATAATCAGGGGAAAGCGCGAACGCAGTCCCCCACTACCACAAATTATGCAGTCGAGTTTCCCGCATTTGGGGAAATCGCAGGGGTCAGCACAGCCGGAGTGCAATGGCCGAGCCTCGCCCTGGGAGAACCACCTTCATGATCATGGTGTCTCCCCTGCCAGGTAAGTATGAGTTGGAATCGTCACTCTAGCACCCCCCGGTCCAGGGGCCACGCCTCCGCCAGGCTATGGAGGGGCTTTCTGGGTGCCTGCTGGCCAACTAGCCTCAATCAGAGCTATTCCACGGGCAAGGCACATCATCCCTGTGAACAGTCAGGCATAGTGGTTTATTTTTGGTAGGCCACCTGGGAAGCCTCTGAAAGGTCTTCATGCACGCCAGGCACGCCAGGGCTATCAAACAGTCTTCCCAGATGACACTGCAGCAGCACATATATTTGCATAGAGGGGGGGGGGGCGGAATTAAGTGTCCATACACAATGCAGCTTTTCTACTGGCAAACGAGGCCCGCTGCGTAGTGATATGGAAGCATGCAGCATAGAAGAGATACACGTGTTGGATCCAGGACAACAAGTGGCTAACGCACTGAACCATCGTAGAAGACCCGCAGAAACACCTGAGAGAGAAAGTAACAGGAGGGCGCAGGAGGGGGGGGGGGGGGGGGGGTGGGGGAAAGAATGCAAAACAAACAAAAAAGCAAAACAAACAAAACTTGTTCGAAAAGAACAAAGGCTGTTCTGTATTCATCAAAGCTGTCTTTTAAACAAGAATAATCAGGGGAAAGCGCGAACGCAGTCCCCCCACTACCACAAATTATGCAGTCGAGTTTCCCGCATTTGGGGAAATCGCAGGGGTCAGCACAGCCGGAGTGCAATGGCCGAGCCTCGCCCTGGGAGAACCACCTTCATGATCATGGTGTCTCCCCTGCCAGGTAAGTATGAGTTGGAATCGTCACTCTAGCACCCCCCGGTCAGGGCCACGCCTCCGCCAGGCTATGGAGGGGCTTTCTGGGTGCCTGCTGGCCAACTAGCCTCAATCAGAGCTATTCCACGGGCAAGGCACATCATCCCTGTGAACAGTCAGGCATAGTGGTTTATTTTTGGTAGGCCACCTGGGAAGCCTCTGAAAGGTCTTCATGCACGCCAGGCACGCCAGGGCTATCAAACAGTCTTCCCAGATGACACTGCAGCAGCACATATATTTGCATAGAGGGGGGGGGGCGGAATTAAGTGTCCATACACAATGCAGCTTTTCTACTGGCAAACGAGGCCCGCTGCGTAGTGATATGGAAGCATGCAGCATAGAAGAGATACACGTGTTGGATCCAGGACAACAAGTGGCTAACGCACTGAACCATCGTAGAAGACCCGCAGAAACACCTGAGAGAGAAAGTAACAGGAGGGCGCAGGAGGGGGGGGGGGGGGGGGGGGTGGGGGAAAGAATGCAAAACAAACAAAAAAGCAAAACAAACAAAACTTGTTCGAAAAGAACAAAGGCTGTTCTGTATTCATCAAAGCTGTCTTTTAAACAAGAATAATCAGGGGAAAGCGCGAACGCAGTCCCCCACTACCACAAATTATGCAGTCGAGTTTCCCGCATTTGGGGAAATCGCAGGGGGTCAGCACAGCCGGAGTGCAATGGCCGAGCCTCGCCCTGGGAGAACCACCTTCATGATCATGGTGTCTCCCCTGCCAGGTAAGTATGAGTTGGAATCGTCACTCTAGCACCCCCCGGTCAGGGCCACGCCTCCGCCAGGCTATGGAGGGGCTTTCTGGGTGCCTGCTGGCCAACTAGCCTCAATCAGAGCTATTCCACGGGCAAGGCACATCATCCCTGTGAACAGTCAGGCATAGTGGTTTATTTTTGGTAGGCCACCTGGGAAGCCTCTGAAAGGTCTTCATGCACGCCAGGCACGCCAGGGCTATCAAACAGTCTTCCCAGATGACACTGCAGCAGCACATATATTTGCATAGAGGGGGGGGGGGCGGAATTAAGTGTCCATACACAATGCAGCTTTTCTACTGGCAAACGAGGCCCGCTGCGTAGTGATATGGAAGCATGCAGCATAGAAGAGATACACGTGTTGGATCCAGGACAACAAGTGGCTAACGCACTGAACCATCGTAGAAGACCCGCAGAAACACCTGAGAGAGAAAGTAACAGGAGGGCGCAGGAGGGGGGGGGGGGGGGGGGGTGGGGGAAAGAATGCAAAACAAACAAAAAAGCAAAACAAACAAAACTTGTTCGAAAAGAACAAAGGCTGTTCTGTATTCATCAAAGCTGTCTTTTAAACAAGAATAATCAGGGGAAAGCGCGAACGCAGTCCCCCACTACCACAAATTATGCAGTCGAGTTTCCCGCATTTGGGGGAAATCGCAGGGGGTCAGCACAGCCGGAGTGCAATGGCCGAGCCTCGCCCTGGGAGAACCACCTTCATGATCATGGTGTCTCCCCTGCCAGGTAAGTATGAGTTGGAATCGTCACTCTAGCACCCCCCGGTCAGGGCCACGCCTCCGCCAGGCTATGGAGGGGCTTTCTGGGTGCCTGCTGGCCAACTAGCCTCAATCAGAGCTATTCCACGGGCAAGGCACATCATCCCTGTGAACAGTCAGGCATAGTGGTTTATTTTTGGTAGGCCACCTGGGAAGCCTCTGAAAGGTCTTCATGCACGCCAGGCACGCCAGGGCTATCAAACAGTCTTCCCAGATGACACTGCAGCAGCACATATATTTGCATAGAGGGGGGGGGGGCGGAATTAAGTGTCCATACACAATGCAGCTTTTCTACTGGCAAACGAGGCCCGCTGCGTAGTGATATGGAAGCATGCAGCATAGAAGAGATACACGTGTTGGATCCAGGACAACAAGTGGCTAACGCACTGAACCATCGTAGAAGACCCGCAGAAACACCTGAGAGAGAAAGTAACAGGAGGGCGCAGGAGGGGGGGGGGGGGGGGGGGGGGTGGGGGAAAGAATGCAAAACAAACAAAAAAGCAAAACAAACAAAACTTGTTCGAAAAGAACAAAGGCTGTTCTGTATTCATCAAAGCTGTCTTTTAAACAAGAATAATCAGGGGAAAGCGCGAACGCAGTCCCCCACTACCACAAATTATGCAGTCGAGTTTCCCGCATTTGGGGAAATCGCAGGGGTCAGCACAGCCGGAGTGCAATGGCCGAGCCTCGCCCTGGGAGAACCACCTTCATGATCATGGTGTCTCCCCTGCCAGGTAAGTATGAGTTGGAATCGTCACTCTAGCACCCCCCGGTCAGGGCCACGCCTCCGCCAGGCTATGGAGGGGCTTTCTGGGTGCCTGCTGGCCAACTAGCCTCAATCAGAGCTATTCCACGGGCAAGGCACATCATCCCTGTGAACAGTCAGGCATAGTGGTTTATTTTTGGTAGGCCACCTGGGAAGCCTCTGAAAGGTCTTCATGCACGCCAGGCACGCCAGGGCTATCAAACAGTCTTCCCAGATGACACTGCAGCAGCACATATATTTGCATAGAGGGGGGGGGGCGGAATTAAGTGTCCATACACAATGCAGCTTTTCTACTGGCAAACGAGGCCCGCTGCGTAGTGATATGGAAGCATGCAGCATAGAAGAGATACACGTGTTGGATCCAGGACAACAAGTGGCTAACGCACTGAACCATCGTAGAAGACCCGCAGAAACACCTGAGAGAGAAAGTAACAGGAGGGCGCAGGAGGGGGGGGGGGGGGGGGGGGTGGGGGAAAGAATGCAAAACAAACAAAAAAGCAAAACAAACAAAACTTGTTCGAAAAGAACAAAGGCTGTTCTGTATTCATCAAAGCTGTCTTTTAAACAAGAATAATCAGGGGAAAGCGCGAACGCAGTCCCCCACTACCACAAATTATGCAGTCGAGTTTCCCGCATTTGGGGAAATCGCAGGGGTCAGCACAGCCGGAGTGCAATGGCCGAGCCTCGCCCTGGGAGAACCACCTTCATGATCATGGTGTCTCCCTGCCAGGTAAGTATGAGTTGGAATCGTCACTCTAGCACCCCCCGGTCAGGGCCACGCCTCCGCCAGGCTATGGAGGGGCTTTCTGGGTGCCTGCTGGCCAACTAGCCTCAATCAGAGCTATTCCACGGGCAAGGCACATCATCCCTGTGAACAGTCAGGCATAGTGGTTTATTTTTGGTAGGCCACCTGGGAAGCCTCTGAAAGTCTTCATGCACGCCAGGCACGCCAGGGCTATCAAACAGTCTTCCCAGATGACACTGCAGCAGCACATATATTTGCATAGAGGGGGGGGGGGCGGAATTAAGTGTCCATACACAATGCAGCTTTTCTACTGGCAAACGAGGCCCGCTGCGTAGTGATATGGAAGCATGCAGCATAGAAGAGATACACGTGTTGGATCCAGGACAACAAGTGGCTAACGCACTGAACCATCGTAGAAGACCCGCAGAAACACCTGAGAGAGAAAGTAACAGGAGGGGCGCAGGAGGGGGGGGGGGGGGGGGGGTGGGGGAAAGAATGCAAAACAAACAAAAAAGCAAAACAAACAAAACTTGTTCGAAAAGAACAAAGGCTGTTCTGTATTCATCAAAGCTGTCTTTTAAACAAGAATAATCAGGGGAAAGCGCGAACGCAGTCCCCCACTACCACAAATTATGCAGTCGAGTTTCCCGCATTTGGGGAAATCGCAGGGGGTCAGCACAGCCGGAGTGCAATGGCCGAGCCTCGCCCTGGGAGAACCACCTTCATGATCATGGTGTCTCCCTGCCAGGTAAGTATGAGTTGGAATCGTCACTCTAGCACCCCCCGGTCAGGGCCACGCCTCCGCCAGGCTATGGAGGGGGCTTTCTGGGTGCCTGCTGGCCAACTAGCCTCAATCAGAGCTATTCCACGGGCAAGGCACATCATCCCTGTGAACAGTCAGGCATAGTGGTTTATTTTTGGTAGGCCACCTGGGAAGCCTCTGAAAGGTCTTCATGCACGCCAGGCACGCCAGGGCTATCAAACAGTCTTCCCAGATGACACTGCAGCAGCACATATATTTGCATAGAGGGGGGGGGGCGGAATTAAGTGTCCATACACAATGCAGCTTTTCTACTGGCAAACGAGGCCCGCTGCGTAGTGATATGGAAGCATGCAGCATAGAAGAGATACACGTGTTGGATCCAGGACAACAAGTGGCTAACGCACTGAACCATCGTAGAAGACCCGCAGAAACACCTGAGAGAGAAAGTAACAGGAGGGCGCAGGAGGGGGGGGGGGGGGGGGGGTGGGGGAAAGAATGCAAAACAAACAAAAAAGCAAAACAAACAAAACTTGTTCGAAAAGAACAAAGGCTGTTCTGTATTCATCAAAGCTGTCTTTTAAACAAGAATAATCAGGGGAAAGCGCGAACGCAGTCCCCCACTACCACAAATTATGCAGTCGAGTTTCCCGCATTTGGGGAAATCGCAGGGGTCAGCACAGCCGGAGTGCAATGGCCGAGCCTCGCCCTGGGAGAACCACCTTCATGATCATGGTGTCCTCCCCTGCCAGGTAAGTATGAGTTGGAATCGTCACTCTAGCACCCCCCGGTCAGGGCCACGCCTCCGCCAGGCTATGGAGGGGCTTTCTGGGTGCCTGCTGGCCAACTAGCCTCAATCAGAGCTATTCCACGGGCAAGGCACATCATCCCTGTGAACAGTCAGGCATAGTGGTTTATTTTTGGTAGGCCACCTGGGAAGCCTCTGAAAGGTCCTTCATGCACGCCAGGCACGCCAGGGCTATCAAACAGTCTTCCCAGATGACACTGCAGCAGCACATATATTTGCATAGAGGGGGGGGGGGCGGAATTAAGTGTCCATACACAATGCAGCTTTTCTACTGGGCAAACGAGGCCCGCTGCGTAGTGATATGGAAGCATGCAGCATAGAAGAGATACACGTGTTGGATCCAGGACAACAAGTGGCTAACGCACTGAACCATCGTAGAAGACCCGCAGAAACACCTGAGAGAGAAAGTAACAGGAGGGCGCAGGAGGGGGGGGGGGGGGGGGGGGGTGGGGGAAAGAATGCAAAACAAACAAAAAAGCAAAACAAACACAAACTTGTTCGAAAAGAACAAAGGCTGTTCTGTATTCATCAAAGCTGTCTTTTAAACAAGAATAATCAGGGGAAAGCGCGAACGCCAGTCCCCCCACTACCACAAATTATGCAGTCGAGTTTCCCGCATTTGGGGAAATCGCAGGGGTCAGCACAGCCGGAGTGCAATGGCCGAGCCTCGCCCTGGGAGAACCACCTTCATGATCATGGTGTCTCCCCTGCCAGGTAAGTATGAGTTGGAATCGTCACTCTAGCACCCCACGGTCAGGGCCACGCCTCCGCCAGGCTATGGAGGGGCTTTCTGGGTGCCTGCTGGCCAACTAGCCTCAATCAGAGCTATTCCACGGGCAAGGCACATCATCCCTGTGAACAGTCAGGCATTAGTGGTTTATTTTTGGTAGGCCACCTGGGAAGCCTCTGAAAGGTCTTCATGCACGCCAGGCACGCCAGGGCTATCAAACAGTCTTCCCAGATGACACTGCAGCAGCACATATATTTGCATAGAGGGGGGGGGGCGGAATTAAGTGTCCATACACATGCAGCTTTTCTACTGGCAAACGAGGCCCGCTGCGTAGTGATATGGAAGCATGCAGCATAGAAGAGATACTCGTGTTGGATCAGGACAACAAGTGGCTAACGCACTGAACCATCGTAGAAGACCGCAGAAACACCTGAGAGAGAAAGTAACAGGAGGGCGCAGGAGGGGGGGGGGGGGGGGGGTGGGGGAAAGAATGCAAAACAAACAAAAAAGCAAAACAAACAAAACTTGTTCGAAAAGAACAAAGGCTGTTCTGTATTCATCAAAGCTGTCTTTTAAACAAGAATAATCAGGGGAAAGCGCGAACGCAGTCCCCCACTACCACAAATTATGCAGTCGAGTTTCCCGCATTTGGGGAAATCGCAGGGGTCAGCACAGCCGGAGTGCAATGGCCGAGCCTCGCCCTGGGAGAACCACCTTCATGATCATGGTGTCTCCCCTGCCAGGTAAGTATGAGTTGGAATCGTCACTCTAGCACCCCCCGGTCAGGGCCACGCCTCCGCCAGGCTATGGAGGGGCTTTCTGGGTGCCTGCTGGCCAACTAGCCTCAATCAGAGCTATTCCACGGGCAAGGCACATCATCCCTGTGAACAGTCAGGCATAGTGGGTTTATTTTTGGTAGGCCACCTGGGAAGCCTCTGAAAGGTCTTCATGCACGCCAGGCACGCCAGGGCTATCAAACAGTCTTCCCAGATGACACTGCAGCACATATATTTGCATAGAGGGGGGGGGGGCGGAATTAAGTGTCCATACACAATGCAGCTTTTCTACTGGCAAACGAGGCCCGCTGCGTAGTGATATGGAAGCATGCAGCATAGAAGAGATACACGTGTTGGATCCAGGACAACAAGTGGCTAACGCACTGAACCATCGTAGAAGACCCGCAGAAACACCTGAGAGAGAAAGTAACAGGAGGGCGCAGGAGGGGGGGGGGGGGGGGGGTGGGGGAAAGAATGCAAAACAAACAAAAAAGCAAAACAAACAAAACTTGTTCGAAAAGAACAAAGGCTGTTCTGTATTCATCAAAGCTGTCTTTTAAACAAGAATAATCAGGGGAAAGCGCGAACGCAGTCCCCCACTACCACAAATTATGCAGTCGAGTTTCCCGCATTGGGGAAATCGCAGGGGTCAGCACAGCCGGAGTGCAATGGCCGAGCCTCGCCCTGGGAGAACCACCTTCATGATCATGGTGTCTCCCCTGCCAGGTAAGTATGAGTTGGAATCGTCACTCTAGCACCCCCCGGTCAGGGCCACGCCTCCGCCAGGCTATGGAGGGCTTTCTGGGTGCCTGCTGGCCAACTAGCCTCAATCAGAGCTATTCCACGGGCAAGGCACATCATCCCTGTGAACAGTCAGGCATAGTGGTTTATTTTTGGTAGGCCACCTGGGAAGCCTCTGAAAGGTCTTCATGCACGCCAGGCACGCCAGGGCTATCAAACAGTCTTCCCAGATGACACTGCAGCAGCACATATATTTGCATAGAGGGGGGGGGGCGGAATTAAGTGTCCATACACAATGCAGCTTTTCTACTGGCAAACGAGGCCCGCTGCGTAGTGATATGAAGCATGCAGCATAGAAGAGATACACGTGTTGGATCCAGGACAACAAGTGGCTAACGCACTGAACCATCGTAGAAGACCCGCAGAAACACCTGAGAGAGAAAGTAACAGGAGGGCGCAGGAGGGGGGGGGGGGGGGGGGTGGGGGAAAGAATGCAAAACAAACAAAAAAGCAAAACAAACAAAACTTGTTCGAAAAGAACAAAGGCTGTTCTGTATTCATCAAAGCTGTCTTTTAAACAAGAATAATCAGGGGAAAGCGCGAACGCAGTCCCCCACTACCACAAATTATGCAGTCGAGTTTCCCGCATTTGGGGAAATCGCAGGGGTCAGCACAGCCGGAGTGCAATGGCCGAGCCTCGCCCTGGGAGAACCACCTTCATTTTTCATTTTTTTTTTTTCATTTTTTAAAAACTTTATTAGGTCAATAAAAATTAAATACAAGTTCACATTTCAACTTTGCAACACATTTCAACAAGAATACATTACTAATACAGATTGTACATATCATGTAATACAACTTAGTTTTGCAGGAGTTATTTTAAAATTGTAACCCATTTTTCCTGACACCAAAACCTGCTATAGTTTGTAGAGTACTTATCATCAAGTAAAACGTATAAACGCATTGCATGAAAGCTCAAAGCTATACATTCTTGAACCGTGACCTCATTTGAATTAAAGATTATTTTGTTTCTAACCTTCCACAGGGCTTCTTTAAAAGAGTTTATCATTTTCCATAACACAACAAATTTTGCCTGTGGTATAGTGTCCACTTTACCATAAAGAACTAAATCAAAGTCTAACTCTTTAATTCCCGCCACCTGTTCCAAAAGTGGTTTTGCCTTCCTCCACAGTTCTTTGGCATAGAAGCAGTCCCATAGAAGGTGTTTTACTGTTTCATCTGCTCTGCACAAGGACCTTGGGCACTTGGGTGATGATGTGACGGCTCTCCTGTGCTGAAACACCTTGGTAGGCAGACATTCGTGCACACAGGCCCATGCTAAGTCTTTTTGCGAATTAAAGAGTTGCTTACAGCTAGTTTTTGCCCATACAGCTTTTACCTCCTCTTCTGGCATAAGATTAATGGGAATCAAAGTTTCCGCAGCGTTAAAATGCAGTTTCAACTTTAATTTATTGCAAATATCTTCCTGGGCTTTATTTTGAAGATTATAATCCGAGATGGTGTTTTGCAAGACGGTATAAAACCATGGGGGGTCAAGGCAGTAAGGTATTTTCAAAGATAAACTATACCAACCGAGCTTCCGAAAGGTAAAACCTGTTGCATATTTTAGAAAAAATGACCAAAATGCTTCTGTGTTGTAAGTTTGAAGGCATAGAACTAAATAGTTTGTGTATACAAAACGCTTGATATCAGGCATACCTTTCCCCCCTTTTTCTGGTGGTTTAGTCATGTATTTTCTTTTCAGCCTCTCCATTTTAGCACCCCAGACAAAGATAAAACATGTTCTTACAATCTGATGTAGGTGCAGAACCGTTGGAGGAAAAGTGAGAGCTGTATACAATAAAATAGGTAACAGAACCATTTTAAGTATTAAAATCCGCCCTTCAATGGTTAACTGTCGCATCTTCCAGCCTATAACTTTCCTGTTTATCCTTTCCATAACCATATTCCATGACTCCTCTCCATCGTTTTTAGAGGTAAAAATTGTGCCCAAGATTTTTATAGATTCCTTCTTTTGTATTGGGCAATCCAGAGAGGGCTTCCAATCTCCAATTTCCATCATGCTGCTCTTAACCAAATTTAATTTAAATCCAGAAGCGGCACAGAAATATTCCGTTCTTTTAATTGCCCTTTGAACAGATACAGTGTCAGTACACAGCATGGCAAGGTCATCCATGTACCCAGTTATTTTTACTTGCAGCCCTCCACTCCCTGGCACATGAACTCCTCTGATCACCTTATCCCTTCTGATGGAGCATAAAAGTGGCTCAATAGCACAGACAAAAAGCAATGGTGACAAAGGACATCCCTGTTTGACACCACACTTTAAGCCAAAGTCATCCGTCATGAAGCCATTGACTAAAACCTGGCTGGTACATTTGTCATATAAGGACCTTAAAGAGGATAAAAAGTTCTCAGGGATGCCCATCTTGTTCAGAACCTTAAAGAGGTACACATGAGAGATGTGGTCAAAAGCTTTTTCAAAATCCAGAGACAGAATTGCTAAAGGTTGCTTACGTTCTTCAGTGTACCAAATAGAGTCCCTTATAAGATTGGTAATATGGTGTATTCTACGCCCAGGGATACCGCACACCTGGTTACTATGAATAATCTTATCTATCACCCCTTTCAGTCTGTTAGCCAGGATTTTAGCAAAAATTTTATAATCCAGGTTAAGAAGTGTAATAGGCCTCCAGTTCTTTAATTGGCCTTTGTCGCCCTCTTTTGGCAGTAGTGTAATGACACCTTTCCTCCAAGAATGTGGCAGCTCTTTTTGCAGAAAACATTTGCTGAATATATTTAGCAAGTCACTTTTCAAAATATCCCAAAACTGCAAATAAAATTCAATGGGTAATCCATCCAGTCCAGGTGTTTTACTTTTTTGAAAACTTTTTATGGTGTTCAAAAGTTCATCTTCAGTTAAAAGTACATTTAGGGACTCTGCATCTTCTCTGTTTAGAACCATAGTTACATCTGTGAGTGTGTCATTCAGGAAATCACTGTAAATGTGTTTGGTGTCATATAGTGATTGATAAAAAGTACAGACTTTTCCCATTATGCCACTCCTGGAATTCTCCCCTTCTATTTCCGTTATTATTTCCTTTGAAATGTGGATTTTCCGGAAAAAATACTTGGTGCATTTTTCATTCTCTTCTACATGTTTTATGCGACTTTTAAAAATGACTTCCTTTGCTTTCTCCTCCAGACATTTTTTAATATTCTCTTTTGCTGTAGAAATATTATCAGCCACATCACAACCTATTTCTTTGAGTTTATGGAAAGTTTGTAGCTGGGTATTTAGGTTATTAAAGAAATCTCTTTTTTCTTTAGCCTTGTGTACCCCTAATTTAATGAAAAAACGTTTAATTCTCCCTTTTACTATATCCCACCATGTTAGAATGTCTCTAGCATGCAACTTTTCTGTCTGCCATTCTTTAAAAAGTTTACTGAAATCCTTATACACTATATCATCTTGTAGCAGGGAGGTGTTTAATTTCCAAAAGCCTCTTCCCACTTTTTGTTCAGCTGGGCTTGAAACCTTGAAAATCACCACTTTATGGTCTGAAATAACATTCTCTTTATGAACATATGATAATGGCACTAAACTTTTAGCTGCAAATATAAAGTCAATTCTAGATCCAGCATCTCTACCTTGCCATGTAACCCTCTCTGTTAAGGGTAAATTATTATTGAGAGTCATGAAAACATCTCTAAACTTGAAATCAGATATCATCCCTTTTAAAAGATTTGCTGATCTATCAGACGTTTGAGCACCTGGACCATATCTATCTGTGCCATTTACAGTACAATTAAAATCACCTGCTACAAGTGTTGGTTTAAAATTTGCCATAAAGAGGTTCAAGTTTTCAAACAGTTCTATACGCTCTTTTCTTTCTGCTGATGCATATACATTGAGAAGATCCCACTTAATACCAGCAATAGAGACAGAAACAAACAAAACTCTTCCTGGCACAAGTTCATGTATGTGATGAATTTTTGCTGGCCCTTTAAAAAGAATAGCAACTCCCGCACTTCTATTCTCATTGGAGCCTGACCACACAGAAGGGCCATGGGTCCAGTCTTTTGCAAAGGTCTCATAACTGTGCATGTGTGGTATAGTACATTCCTGCAGGAAAAAGACACTTACATTAAAAGTCGCCAGAAGGTCAAACACAGTTATGCGTCTGAGCTGACTTTTTATAGAGCGCACATTAAAAGTTAAACCTGCTAAAACAGCCATAGTGAGATAAAGTAGGGATTCCTAAAACCAAATTTACTCAGAAATCCATCTTGCCCTCTGAAGGATCCATTCCCATAACTTTAGTCAAATTGTAGACTAAATCAGTGTTTAAGAAATCCTGCTTATGGGATCTTCCTGACATATCATCCGCTGTAATGGGGCTGGGCTCCATTTCTTCTGAATCCTTGCAGGTAGGGGGTTTTGCCATCTCTGCCCATGACTTATTTTCAACTTGTGTATCCATCCTTTCTCCAGCTGGTGATCCTGTTCGTTGTTTCTTGACCCTTGACTTTACAGCTTTTTCTGCGTCGTCATCCTCTCCAGGGGACTTGCCTTTTTCCAAAGCTTGTTTTCCTTCTCTGGGCTTTACTTGTTGTCTTGTCAGATATTTTGTGCGTTGCTCCTTTGCCTTTGCTGTCTCCAGTGAAACATCTTCCTTTTTCTCCAAGGCAGACTTTTCCTTCTCTGTCACAGAAACCTGGTGTGATGCTGAACTTTCTGCTGTGACAGTTTCCTCTGCTTCAGAAATGTCAAAATTTAATCCAGTTGCAGTACCTGCTAAGTCAGCAGCAGGTGGCGCTGCAGCAGCTGAAGTTTCCCGCTCTGGTGAGTTTACCTCAGATGAATTCTCCTCAGACGAGTTCACCTCAGATGAGATTACCTCAGAATTAGCTGCAGCAGCCTGCTTTGTTCTCTCTGTGGTGTTGCGATGGGGACAGTTTGAATAAACATGTCCAGGACAGAGGCAGAAATTACATCTTTTAACTTTAGGGCATGTTAGTGTCTCATGTTCAAAAGAGTCACAATTCCTGCATCTATGTCTCTCTTTGCATAAATCAGCAGTGTGGCCATACATATGGCATATGCGACAGAAACTTGCCATTCCATCAAAAAATAAATCGCCATTATGCTTTCCAATGCTAAAGCGAGCTGGGGGAAGAATGTCTTTTTTAAATGAAACCAGATATTTCCTTTTTCCAGTCCACAGTCCAAACTGATTAGTAATTTTATGTAGAAAAATTACCTTGTCACAATACAGTGAGAGCCAGCTGGTGATGTCTTCCTGAGGTAAATTTGGATTATACATTTTCACCACAAGCGATTGTAGATTTTCTTCCTCATAATGTGGAGTCACCTGTACACAGTCCAATAAGTTATGGTTGTTATGCTGCTGCAGTTTCCTCATAAAGTCCAGGCAGGTCTTCTTATTAATAAAGGTGACATCATAGACTCCTCTCACATGGTAATCCTGTAGTGCAAGAATCTTATCTGGTGTTAACTGGAACAGTCCAAATAGCAAATCCTTGACAATATATGCCAGTCCTTTGTCATCTCTTTTCTCAGCTTCAAACTCCAGTCTGACAGAATTATTTATCCGCGCATAAGCCGGTATTTTCACGTTTTTGGCCGCCGCCATAATAGAACTTTACCCTTCCCCCCCTCAGCGGAGATGGTGGGCTGAGGTGAAATCAGCAGCAGCTCAGGTGAGCACACTCAGCAACTCCTCAAGAGAAGTCAGCACAGCCGGAGTGCAATGGCCGAGCCTCGCCCTGGGATAACCACCTTCATGATCATGGTGTCTCCCCTGCCAGGTAAGTATGAGTTGGAATCGTCACTCTAGCACCCCCCGGTCAGGGCCACGCCTCCGCCAGGCTATGGAGGGGCTTTCTGGGTGCCTGCTGGCCAACTAGCCTCAATCAGAGCTATTCCACGGGCAAGGCACATCATCCCTGTGAACAGTCAGGCATAGTGGTTTATTTTTGGTAGGCCACCTGGGAAGCCTCTGAAAGGTCTTCATGCACGCCAGGGCTATCAAACAGTCTTCCCAGATGACACTGCAGCAGCACATATATTTGCATAGGGGGGGGGGGGGCCGGAATTAAGTGTCCATACACAATGCAGCTTTTCTACTGGCAAACGAGGCCCGCTGCGTAGTGATATGGAAGCATGCAGCATAGAAGAGATACACGTGTTGGATCCAGGACAACAAGTGGCTAACGCACTGAACCATCGTAGAAGACCCGCAGAAACACCTGAGAGAGAAAGTAACAGGAGGGCGCAGAAGGGGGGGGGGGGGGTGGGGGTGGGGGAAAGAATGCAAAACAAACAAAAAAGCAAAACAAACAAAACTTGTTCGAAAAGAACAAAGGCTGTTCTGTATTCATCAAAGCTGTCTTTTAAACAAGAATAATCAGGGGAAAGCGCGAACGCAGTCCCCCACTACCACAAATTATGCAGTCGAGTTTCCCGCATTTGGGGAAATCGCAGGGGTCAGCACAGCCGGAGTGCAATGGCCGAGCCTCGCCCTGGGAGAACCACCTTCATGATCATGGTGTCTCCCCTGCCAGGTAAGTATGAGTTGGAATCGTCACTCTAGCACCCCCCGGTCAGGGCCACGCCTCCGCCAGGCTATGGAGGGGCTTTCTGGGTGCCTGCTGGCCAACTAGCCTCAATCAGAGCTATTCCACGGGCAAGGCACATCATCCCTGTGAACAGTCAGGCATAGTGGTTTATTTTTGGTAGGCCACCTGGGAAGCCTCTGAAAGGTCTTCATGCACGCCAGGGCTATCAAACAGTCTTCCCAGATGACACTGCAGCAGCACATATATTTGCATAGAGGGGGGGGGGGGGCGGAATTAAGTGTCCATACACAATGCAGCTTTTCTACTGGCAAACGAGGCCGCTGCGTAGTGATATGGAAGCATGCAGCATAGAAGAGATACACGTGTTGGATCCAGGACAACAAGTGGCTAACGCACTGAACCATCGTAGAAGACCCGCAGAAACACCTGAGAGAGAAAGTAACAGGAGGGCGCAGAAGGGGGGGGGGGGGGGTGGGGGTGGGGGAAAGAATGCAAAACAAACAAAAAAGCAAAACAAACAAAACTTGTTCGAAAAGAACAAAGGCTGTTCTGTATTCATCAAAGCTGTCTTTTAAACAAGAATAATCAGGGGAAAGCGCGAACGCAGTCCCCCACTACCACAAATTATGCAGTCGAGTTTCCCGCATTTGGGGAAATCGCAGGGGTCAGCACAGCCGGAGTGCAATGGCCGAGCCTCGCCCTGGGAGAACCACCTTCATGATCATGGTGTCTCCCCTGCCAGGTAAGTATGAGTTGGAATCGTCACTCTAGCACCCCCCGGTCAGGGCCACGCCTCCGCCAGGCTATGGAGGGGCTTTCTGGGTGCCTGCTGGCCAACTAGCCTCAATCAGAGCTATTCCACGGGCAAGGCACATCATCCCTGTGAACAGTCAGGCATAGTGGTTTATTTTTGGTAGGCCACCTGGGAAGCCTCTGAAAGGTCTTCATGCACGCCAGGCACGCCAGGGCTATCAAACAGTCTTCCCAGATGACACTGCAGCAGCACATATATTTGCATAGAGGGGGGGGGGCGGAATTAAGTGTCCATACACAATGCAGCTTTTCTACTGGCAAACGAGGCCCGCTGCGTAGTGATATGGAAGCATGCAGCATAGAAGAGATACACGTGTTGGATCCAGGACAACAAGTGGCTAACGCACTGAACCATCGTAGAAGACCCGCAGAAACACCTGAGAGAGAAAGTAACAGGAGGGCGCAGGAGGGGGGGGGGGGGGGGGGGTGGGGGAAAGAATGCAAAACAAACAAAAAAGCAAAACAAACAAAACTTGTTCGAAAAGAACAAAGGCTGTTCTGTATTCATCAAAGCTGTCTTTTAAACAAGAATAATCAGGGGAAAGCGCGAACGCAGTCCCCCACTACCACAAATTATGCAGTCGAGTTTCCCGCATTTGGGGAAATCGCAGGGGTCAGCACAGCCGGAGTGCAATGGCCGAGCCTCGCCCTGGGAGAACCACCTTCATGATCATGGTGTCTCCCCTGCCAGGTAAGTATGAGTTGGAATCGTCACTCTAGCACCCCCCGGTCAGGGCCACGCCTCCGCCAGGCTATGGAGGGGCTTTCTGGGTGCCTGCTGGCCAACTAGCCTCAATCAGAGCTATTCCACGGGCAAGGCACATCATCCCTGTGAACAGTCAGGCATAGTGGTTTATTTTTGGTAGGCCACCTGGGAAGCCTCTGAAAGGTCTTCATGCACGCCAGGCACGCCAGGGCTATCAAACAGTCTTCCCAGATGACACTGCAGCAGCACATATATTTGCATAGAGGGGGGGGGGGCGGAATTAAGTGTCCATACACAATGCAGCTTTTCTACTGGCAAACGAGGCCCGCTGCGTAGTGATATGGAAGCATGCAGCATAGAAGAGATACACGTGTTGGATCCAGGACAACAAGTGGCTAACGCACTGAACCATCGTAGAAGACCCGCAGAAACACCTGAGAGAGAAAGTAACAGGAGGGCGCAGGAGGGGGGGGGGGGGGGGGGGGTGGGGGAAAGAATGCAAAACAAACAAAAAAGCAAAACAAACAAAACTTGTTCGAAAAGAACAAAGGCTGTTCTGTATTCATCAAAGCTGTCTTTTAAACAAGAATAATCAGGGGAAAGCGCGAACGCAGTCCCCCACTACCACAAATTATGCAGTCGAGTTTCCCGCATTTGGGGAAATCGCAGGGGTCAGCACAGCCGGAGTGCAATGGCCGAGCCTCGCCCTGGGAGAACCACCTTCATGATCATGGTGTCTCCCCTGCCAGGTAAGTATGAGTTGGAATCGTCACTCTAGCACCCCCCGGTCAGGGCCACGCCTCCGCCAGGCTATGGAGGGGCTTTCTGGGTGCCTGCTGGCCAACTAGCCTCAATCAGAGCTATTCCACGGGCAAGGCACATCATCCCTGTGAACAGTCAGGCATAGTGGTTTATTTTTGGTAGGCCACCTGGGAAGCCTCTGAAAGGTCTTCATGCACGCCAGGCACGCCAGGGCTATCAAACAGTCTTCCCAGATGACACTGCAGCAGCACATATATTTGCATAGAGGGGGGGGGGCGGAATTAAGTGTCCATACACAATGCAGCTTTTCTACTGGCAAACGAGGCCCGCTGCGTAGTGATATGGAAGCATGCAGCATAGAAGAGATACACGTGTTGGATCCAGGACAACAAGTGGCTAACGCACTGAACCATCGTAGAAGACCCGCAGAAACACCTGAGAGAGAAAGTAACAGGAGGGCGCAGGAGGGGGGGGGGGGGGGGGGGGGGGTGGGGGAAAGAATGCAAAACAAACAAAAAAGCAAAACAAACAAAACTTGTTCGAAAAGAACAAAGGCTGTTCTGTATTCATCAAAGCTGTCTTTTAAACAAGAATAATCAGGGGAAAGCGCGAACGCAGTCCCCCACTACCACAAATTATGCAGTCGAGTTTCCCGCATTTGGGGAAATCGCAGGGGTCAGCACAGCCGTAGTGCAATGGCCGAGCCTCGCCCTGGGAGAACCACCTTCATGATCATGGTGTCTCCCCTGCCAGGTAAGTATGAGTTGGAATCGTCACTCTAGCACCCCCCGGTCAGGGCCACGCCTCCGCCAGGCTATGGAGGGGCTTTCTGGGTGCCTGCTGGCCAACTAGCCTCAATCAGAGCTATTCCACGGGCAAGGCACATCATCCCTGTGAACAGTCAGGCATAGTGGTTTATTTTTGGTAGGCCACCTGGGAAGCCTCTGAAAGGTCTTCATGCACGCCAGGCACGCCAGGGCTATCAAACAGTCTTCCCAGATGACACTGCAGCAGCACATATATTTGCATAGAGGGGGGGGGGCGGAATTAAGTGTCCATACACAATGCAGCTTTTCTACTGGCAAACGAGGCCCGCTGCGTAGTGATATGGAAGCATGCAGCATAGAAGAGATACACGTGTTGGATCCAGGACAACAAGTGGCTAACGCACTGAACCATCGTAGAAGACCCGCAGAAACACCTGAGAGAGAAAGTAACAGGAGGGCGCAGGAGGGGGGGGGGGGGGGGGGTGGGGGAAAGAATGCAAAACAAACAAAAAAGCAAAACAAACAAAACTTGTTCGAAAAGAACAAAGGCTGTTCTGTATTCATCAAAGCTGTCTTTTAAACAAGAATAATCAGGGGAAAGCGCGAACGCAGTCCCCCACTACCACAAATTATGCAGTCGAGTTTCCCGCATTTGGGGAAATCGCAGGGGTCAGCACAGCCGGAGTGCAATGGCCGAGCCTCGCCCTGGGAGAACCACCTTCATGATCATGGTGTCTCCCCTGCCAGGTAAGTATGAGTTGGAATCCTCACTCTAGCACCCCCCGGTCAGGGCCACGCCTCCGCCAGGCTATGGAGGGGCTTTCTGGGTGCCTGCTGGCCAACTAGCCTCAATCAGAGCTATTCCACGGGCAAGGCACATCATCCCTGTGAACAGTCAGGCATAGTGGTTTATTTTTGGTAGGCCACCTGGGAAGCCTCTGAAAGGTCTTCATGCACGCCAGGCACGCCAGGGCTATCAAACAGTCTTCCCAGATGACACTGCAGCAGCACATATATTTGCATAGAGGGGGGGGGGCGGAATTAAGTGTCCATACACAATGCAGCTTTTCTACTGGCAAACGAGGCCCGCTGCGTAGTGATATGGAAGCATGCAGCATAGAAGAGATACACGTGTTGGATCCAGGACAACAAGTGGCTAACGCACTGAACCATCGTAGAAGACCCGCAGAAACACCTGAGAGAGAAAGTAACAGGAGGGCGCAGGAGGGGGGGGGGGGGGGGGGGGGGGGTGGGGGAAAGAATGCAAAACAAACAAAAAAGCAAAACAAACAAAACTTGTTCGAAAAGAACAAAGGCTGTTCTGTATTCATCAAAGCTGTCTTTTAAACAAGAATAATCAGGGGAAAGCGCGAACGCAGTCCCCCACTACCACAAATTATGCAGTCGAGTTTCCCGCATTTGGGGAAATCGCAGGGGTCAGCACAGCCGGAGTGCAATGGCCGAGCCTCGCCCTGGGAGAACCACCTTCATGATCATGGTGTCTCCCCTGCCAGGTAAGTATGAGTTGGAATCGTCACTCTAGCACCCCCCGGTCAGGGCCACGCCTCCGCCAGGCTATGGAGGGGCTTTCTGGGTGCCTGCTGGCCAACTAGCCTCAATCAGAGCTATTCCACGGGCAAGGCACATCATCCCTGTGAACAGTCAGGCATAGTGGTTTATTTTTGGTAGGCCACCTGGGAAGCCTCTGAAAGGTCTTCATGCACGCCAGGGCTATCAAACAGTCTTCCCAGATGACACTGCAGCAGCACATATATTTGCATAGGGGGGGGGGGGCCGGAATTAAGTGTCCATACACAATGCAGCTTTTCTACTGGCAAACGAGGCCCGCTGCGTAGTGATATGGAAGCATGCAGCATAGAAGAGATACACGTGTTGGATCCAGGACAACAAGTGGCTAACGCACTGAACCATCGTAGAAGACCCGCAGAAACACCTGAGAGAGAAAGTAACAGGAGGGCGCAGAAGGGGGGGGGGGGGGGTGGGGGGTGGGGGAAAGAATGCAAAACAAACAAAAAAGCAAAACAAACAAAACTTGTTCGAAAAGAACAAAGGCTGTTCTGTATTCATCAAAGCTGTCTTTTAAACAAGAATAATCAGGGGAAAGCGCGAACGCAGTCCCCCACTACCACAAATTATGCAGTCGAGTTTCCCGCATTTGGGGAAATCGCAGGGGTCAGCACAGCCGGAGTGCAATGGCCGAGCCTCGCCCTGGGAGAACCACCTTCATGATCATGGTGTCTCCCCTGCCAGGTAAGTATGAGTTGGAATCGTCACTCTAGCACCCCCCGGTCAGGGCCACGCCTCCGCCAGGCTATGGAGGGGCTTTCTGGGTGCCTGCTGGCCAACTAGCCTCAATCAGAGCTATTCCACGGGCAAGGCACATCATCCCTGTGAACAGTCAGGCATAGTGGTTTATTTTTGGTAGGCCACCTGGGAAGCCTCTGAAAGGTCTTCATGCACGCCAGGGCTATCAAACAGTCTTCCCAGATGACACTGCAGCAGCACATATATTTGCATAGGGGGGGGGGGGCCGGAATTAAGTGTCCATACACAATGCAGCTTTTCTACTGGCAAACGAGGCCCGCTGCGTAGTGATATGGAAGCATGCAGCATAGAAGAGATACACGTGTTGGATCCAGGACAACAAGTGGCTAACGCACTGAACCATCGTAGAAGACCCGCAGAAACACCTGAGAGAGAAAGTAACAGGAGGGCGCAGGAGGGGGGGGGGGGGGGGGGGTGGGGGAAAGAATGCAAAACAAACAAAAAAGCAAAACAAACAAAACTTGTTCGAAAAGAACAAAGGCTGTTCTGTATTCATCAAAGCTGTCTTTTAAACAAGAATAATCAGGGGAAAGCGCGAACGCAGTCCCCCACTACCACAAATTATGCAGTCGAGTTTCCCGCATTTGGGGAAATCGCAGGGGTCAGCACAGCCGGAGTGCAATGGCCGAGCCTCGCCCTGGGAGAACCACCTTCATGATCATGGTGTCTCCCCTGCCAGGTAAGTATGAGTTGGAATCGTCACTCTAGCACCCCCCGGTCAGGGCCACGCCTCCGCCAGGCTATGGAGGGGCTTTCTGGGTGCCTGCTGGCCAACTAGCCTCAATCAGAGCTATTCCACGGGCAAGGCACATCATCCCTGTGAACAGTCAGGCATAGTGGTTTATTTTTGGTAGGCCACCTGGGAAGCCTCTGAAAGGTCTTCATGCACGCCAGGGCTATCAAACAGTCTTCCCAGATGACACTGCAGCAGCACATATATTTGCATAGGGGGGGGGGGGCCGGAATTAAGTGTCCATACACAATGCAGCTTTTCTACTGGCAAACGAGGCCCGCTGCGTAGTGATATGGAAGCATGCAGCATAGAAGAGATACACGTGTTGGATCCAGGACAACAAGTGGCTAACGCACTGAACCATCGTAGAAGACCCGCAGAAACACCTGAGAGAGAAAGTAACAGGAGGGCGCAGAAGGGGGGGGGGGGGGTGGGGGTGGGGGAAAGAATGCAAAACAAACAAAAAAGCAAAACAAACAAAACTTGTTCGAAAAGAACAAAGGCTGTTCTGTATTCATCAAAGCTGTCTTTTAAACAAGAATAATCAGGGGAAAGCGCGAACGCAGTCCCCCACTACCACAAATTATGCAGTCGAGTTTCCCGCATTTGGGGAAATCGCAGGGGTCAGCACAGCCGGAGTGCAATGGCCGAGCCTCGCCCTGGGAGAACCACCTTCATGATCATGGTGTCTCCCCTGCCAGGTAAGTATGAGTTGGAATCGTCACTCTAGCACCCCCCGGTCAGGGCCACGCCTCCGCCAGGCTATGGAGGGGCTTTCTGGGTGCCTGCTGGCCAACTAGCCTCAATCAGAGCTATTCCACGGGCAAGGCACATCATCCCTGTGAACAGTCAGGCATAGTGGTTTATTTTTGGTAGGCCACCTGGGAAGCCTCTGAAAGGTCTTCATGCACGCCAGGGCTATCAAACAGTCTTCCCAGATGACACTGCAGCAGCACATATATTTGCATAGGGGGGGGGGGGCCGGAATTAAGTGTCCATACACAATGCAGCTTTTCTACTGGCAAACGAGGCCCGCTGCGTAGTGATATGGAAGCATGCAGCATAGAAGAGATACACGTGTTGGATCCAGGACAACAAGTGGCTAACGCACTGAACCATCGTAGAAGACCCGCAGAAACACCTGAGAGAGAAAGTAACAGGAGGGCGCAGAAGGGGGGGGGGGGGGGGGTGGGGGTGGGGGAAAGAATGCAAAACAAACAAAAAAGCAAAACAAACAAAACTTGTTCGAAAAGAACAAAGGCTGTTCTGTATTCATCAAAGCTGTTTTTTAAACAAGAATAATCAGGGGAAAGCGCGAACGCAGTCCCCCACTACCACAAATTATGCAGTCGAGTTTCCCGCATTTGGGGAAATCGCAGGGGTCAGCACAGCCGGAGTGCAATGGCCGAGCCTCGCCCTGGGAGAACCACCTTCATGATCATGGTGTCTCCCCTGCCAGGTAAGTATGAGTTGGAATCGTCACTCTAGCACCCCCCGGTCAGGGCCACGCCTCCGCCAGGCTATGGAGGGGCTTTCTGGGTGCCTGCTGGCCAACTAGCCTCAATCAGAGCTATTCCACGGGCAAGGCACATCATCCCTGTGAACAGTCAGGCATAGTGGTTTATTTTTGGTAGGCCACCTGGGAAGCCTCTGAAAGGTCTTCATGCACGCCAGGGCTATCAAACAGTCTTCCCAGATGACACTGCAGCAGCACATATATTTGCATAGGGGGGGGGGGGGCCGGAATTAAGTGTCCATACACAATGCAGCTTTTCTACTGGCAAACGAGGCCCGCTGCGTAGTGATATGGAAGCATGCAGCATAGAAGAGATACACGTGTTGGATCCAGGACAACAAGTGGCTAACGCACTGAACCATCGTAGAAGACCCGCAGAAACACCTGAGAGAGAAAGTAACAGGAGGGCGCAGAAGGGGGGGGGGGGGGGGGGTGGGGGTGGGGGAAAGAATGCAAAACAAACAAAAAAGCAAAACAAACAAAACTTGTTCGAAAAGAACAAAGGCTGTTCTGTATTCATCAAAGCTGTCTTTTAAACAAGAATAATCAGGGGAAAGCGCGAACGCAGTCCCCCACTACCACAAATTATGCAGTCGAGTTTCCCGCATTTGGGGAAATCGCAGGGGTCAGCACAGCCGGAGTGCAATGGCCGAGCCTCGCCCTGGGAGAACCACCTTCATGATCATGGTGTCTCCCCTGCCAGGTAAGTATGAGTTGGAATCGTCACTCTAGCACCCCCCGGTCAGGGCCACGCCTCCGCCAGGCTATGGAGGGGCTTTCTGGGTGCCTGCTGGCCAACTAGCCTCAATCAGAGCTATTCCACGGGCAAGGCACATCATCCCTGTGAACAGTCAGGCATAGTGGTTTATTTTTGGTAGGCCACCTGGGAAGCCTCTGAAAGGTCTTCATGCACGCCAGGGCTATCAAACAGTCTTCCCAGATGACACTGCAGCAGCACATATATTTGCATAGGGGGGGGGGGCCGGAATTAAGTGTCCATACACAATGCAGCTTTTCTACTGGCAAACGAGGCCCGCTGCGTAGTGATATGGAAGCATGCAGCATAGAAGAGATACACGTGTTGGATCCAGGACAACAAGTGGCTAACGCACTGAACCATCGTAGAAGACCCGCAGAAACACCTGAGAGAGAAAGTAACAGGAGGGCGCAGAAGGGGGGGGGGGGGGGTGGGGGTGGGGGAAAGAATGCAAAACAAACAAAAAAGCAAAACAAACAAAACTTGTTCGAAAAGAACAAAGGCTGTTCTGTATTCATCAAAGCTGTCTTTTAAACAAGAATAATCAGGGGAAAGCGCGAACGCAGTCCCCCACTACCACAAATTATGCAGTCGAGTTTCCCGCATTTGGGGAAATCGCAGGGGTCAGCACAGCCGGAGTGCAATGGCCGAGCCTCGCCCTGGGAGAACCACCTTCATGATCATGGTGTCTCCCCTGCCAGGTAAGTATGAGTTGGAATCGTCACTCTAGCACCCCCCGGTCAGGGCCACGCCTCCGCCAGGCTATGGAGGGGCTTTCTGGGTGCCTGCTGGCCAACTAGCCTCAATCAGAGCTATTCCACGGGCAAGGCACATCATCCCTGTGAACAGTCAGGCATAGTGGTTTATTTTTGGTAGGCCACCTGGGAAGCCTCTGAAAGGTCTTCATGCACGCCAGGGCTATCAAACAGTCTTCCCAGATGACACTGCAGCAGCACATATATTTGCATAGGGGGGGGGGGGCCGGAATTAAGTGTCCATACACAATGCAGCTTTTCTACTGGCAAACGAGGCCCGCTGCGTAGTGATATGGAAGCATGCAGCATAGAAGAGATACACGTGTTGGATCCAGGACAACAAGTGGCTAACGCACTGAACCATCGTAGAAGACCCGCAGAAACACCTGAGAGAGAAAGTAACAGGAGGGCGCAGAAGGGGGGGGGGGGGGGGGGTGGGGGTGGGGGAAAGAATGCAAAACAAACAAAAAAGCAAAACAAACAAAACTTGTTCGAAAAGAACAAAGGCTGTTCTGTATTCATCAAAGCTGTCTTTTAAACAAGAATAATCAGGGGAAAGCGCGAACGCAGTCCCCCACTACCACAAATTATGCAGTCGAGTTTCCCGCATTTGGGGAAATCGCAGGGGTCAGCACAGCCGGAGTGCAATGGCCGAGCCTCGCCCTGGGAGAACCACCTTCATGATCATGGTGTCTCCCCTGCCAGGTAAGTATGAGTTGGAATCGTCACTCTAGCACCCCCCGGTCAGGGCCACGCCTCCGCCAGGCTATGGAGGGGCTTTCTGGGTGCCTGCTGGCCAACTAGCCTCAATCAGAGCTATTCCACGGGCAAGGCACATCATCCCTGTGAACAGTCAGGCATAGTGGTTTATTTTTGGTAGGCCACCTGGGAAGCCTCTGAAAGGTCTTCATGCACGCCAGGGCTATCAAACAGTCTTCCCAGATGACACTGCAGCAGCACATATATTTGCATAGGGGGGGGGGGGCCGGAATTAAGTGTCCATACACAATGCAGCTTTTCTACTGGCAAACGAGGCCCGCTGCGTAGTGATATGGAAGCATGCAGCATAGAAGAGATACACGTGTTGGATCCAGGACAACAAGTGGCTAACGCACTGAACCATCGTAGAAGACCCGCAGAAACACCTGAGAGAGAAAGTAACAGGAGGGCGCAGAAGGGGGGGGGGGGGTGGGGGTGGGGGAAAGAATGCAAAACAAACAAAAAAGCAAAACAAACAAAACTTGTTCGAAAAGAACAAAGGCTGTTCTGTATTCATCAAAGCTGTCTTTTAAACAAGAATAATCAGGGGAAAGCGCGAACGCAGTCCCCCACTACCACAAATTATGCAGTCGAGTTTCCCGCATTTGGGGAAATCGCAGGGGTCAGCACAGCCGGAGTGCAATGGCCGAGCCTCGCCCTGGGAGAACCACCTTCATGATCATGGTGTCTCCCCTGCCAGGTAAGTATGAGTTGGAATCGTCACTCTAGCACCCCCCGGTCAGGGCCACGCCTCCGCCAGGCTATGGAGGGGCTTTCTGGGTGCCTGCTGGCCAACTAGCCTCAATCAGAGCTATTCCACGGGCAAGGCACATCATCCCTGTGAACAGTCAGGCATAGTGGTTTATTTTTGGTAGGCCACCTGGGAAGCCTCTGAAAGGTCTTCATGCACGCCAGGGCTATCAAACAGTCTTCCCAGATGACACTGCAGCAGCACATATATTTGCATAGAGGGGGGGGGGGGGGCGGAATTAAGTGTCCATACACAATGCAGCTTTTCTACTGGCAAACGAGGCCCGCTGCGTAGTGATATGGAAGCATGCAGCATAGAAGAGATACACGTGTTGGATCCAGGACAACAAGTGGCTAACGCACTGAACCATCGTAGAAGACCCGCAGAAACACCTGAGAGAGAAAGTAACAGGAGGGCGCAGAAGGGGGGGGGGGGGGGGTGGGGGTGGGGGAAAGAATGCAAAACAAACAAAAAAGCAAAACAAACAAAACTTGTTCGAAAAGAACAAAGGCTGTTCTGTATTCATCAAAGCTGTCTTTTAAACAAGAATAATCAGGGGAAAGCGCGAACGCAGTCCCCCACTTACACAAATTATGCAGTCGAGTTTCCCGCATTTGGGGAAATCGCAGGGGTCAGCACAGCCGGAGTGCAATGGCCGAGCTCGCCCTGGGAGAACCACCTTCATGATCATGGTGTCTCCCCTGCCAGGTAAGTATGAGTTGGAATCGTCACTCTAGCACCCCCCGGTCAGGGCCACGCCTCCGCCAGCTATGGAGGGGCTTTCTGGGTGCCTGCTGGCCAACTAGCCTCAATCAGAGCTATTCCACGGGCAAGGCACATCATCCCTGTGAACAGTCAGGCATAGTGGTTTATTTTTGGTAGGCCACCTGGGAAGCCTCTGAAAGGTCTTCATGCACGCCAGGGCTATCAAACAGTCTTCCCAGATGACACTGCAGCAGCACATATATTTGCATAGAGGGGGGGGGGGGGGCGGAATTAAGTGTCCATACACAATGCAGCTTTTCTACTGGCAAACGAGGCCCGCTGCGTAGTGATATGGAAGCATGCAGCATAGAAGAGATACACGTGTTGGATCCAGGACAACAAGTGGCTAACGCACTGAACCATCGTAGAAGACCCGCAGAAACACCTGAGAGAGAAAGTAACAGGAGGGCGCAGAAGGGGGGGGGGGGGTGGGGGAAAGAATGCAAAACAAACAAAAAAGCAAAACAAACAAAACTTGTTCGAAAAGAACAAAGGCTGTTCTGTATTCATCAAAGCTGTCTTTTAAACAAGAATAATCAGGGGAAAGCGCGAACGCAGTCCCCCACTACCACAAATTATGCAGTCGAGTTTCCCGCATTTGGGGAAATCGCAGGGGTCAGCACAGCCGGAGTGCAATGGCCGAGCCTCGCCCTGGGAGAACCACCTTCATGATCATGGTGTCTCCCCTGCCAGGTAAGTATGAGTTGGAATCGTCACTCTAGCACCCCCCGGTCAGGGCCACGCCTCCGCCAGGCTATGGAGGGGCTTTCTGGGTGCCTGCTGGCCAACTAGCCTCAATCAGAGCTATTCCACGGGCAAGGCACATCATCCCTGTGAACAGTCAGGCATAGTGGTTTATTTTTGGTAGGCCACCTGGGAAGCCTCTGAAAGGTCTTCATGCACGCCAGGGCTATCAAACAGTCTTCCCAGATGACACTGCAGCAGCACATATATTTGCATAGAGGGGGGGGGGGGGGGGCGGAATTAAGTGTCCATACACAATGCAGCTTTTCTACTGGCAAACGAGGCCCGCTGCGTAGTGATATGGAAGCATGCAGCATAGAAGAGATACACGTGTTGGATCCAGGACAACAAGTGGCTAACGCACTGAACCATCGTAGAAGACCCGCAGAAACACCTGAGAGAGAAAGTAACAGGAGGGCGCAGAAGGGGGGGGGGGTGGGGGGTGGGGGAAAGAATGCAAAACAAACAAAAAAGCAAAACAAACAAAACTTGTTCGAAAAGAACAAAGGCTGTTCTGTATTCATCAAAGCTGTCTTTTAAACAAGAATAATCAGGGGAAAGCGCGAACGCAGTCCCCCACTACCACAAATTATGCAGTCGAGTTTCCCGCATTTGGGGAAATCGCAGGGGTCAGCACAGCCGGAGTGCAATGGCCGAGCCTCGCCCTGGGAGAACCACCTTTGTGATCATGGTATCTCCCCTGCCAGGTAAGTATGAGTTGGAATTGGCATGCTAGCACGCCCCGGTCAGGGGCCCGCCTACGCCATGTTATGGAGGGGCTTGCTGGGGTGTTTGGCAAACTAGCCTTAATCCGAGCTGTTCCATGAGCAAGGCACATCATCTCTGTAAACAGTCAGGGGTGCGCATTGCTTTCTTTTTTTGATAGCCCACATCTGGGAAGCCTCTGAAATGTCTTCATGCACGCAAGGGGTGGGTCTCAAACAGGTCCACGGTCTACACTGCAGCAGCGCATATATTTGCATTGATGAGCGGCACTTAAGCATCCAGCCGCAACCAGGCCCATTGCGTAGGAATATGGAAGCATGCAGTGTACAGACTACGGGTCCATCCAGGACAAGTGGCTAATTCCCTGAACCATTGCAGAAGGCCCACAGATGCTAAGAGACACCTGAGAAAGGAACAGGAACACAAGAGCTGGAAGAAACCTTCTAAGAACAAGAAGGCTTTTTGCTTTTCTTTCATCAAGCTGTCTTTTGACCAAGAATACACAGGGGAAAGCGCGAACGCAGTCCCCCACTACCACAAATTATGCAGTCGAGTTTCCCGCATTTGGGGAAATCGCAGGGGTCAGCACAGCCGGAGTGCAATGGCCGAGCCTCGCCCTGGGAGAACCACCTTCGTGATCATGGTATCTCCCCTGCCAGGTAAGTATGAGTTGGAATTGGCATGCTAGCACGCCCCGGTCAGGGGCCCGCCTACGACATGTTATGGAGGGGCTTGCTGGGGTGTTTGGCAAACTAGCCTTAATCCGAGCTGTTCCATGAGCAAGGCACATCATCTCTGTAAACAGTCAGGGGTGCGCATTGCTTTCTTTTTTTGATAGCCCACATCTGGGAAGCCTCTGAAATGTCTTCATGCACGCAAGGGGTGGGTCTCAAACAGGTCCACGGTCTACACTGCAGCAGCGCATATATTTGCATTGATGAGCGGCACTTAAGCATCCAGCCGCAACCAGGCCCATTGCGTAGGAATATGGAAGCATGCAGTGTACAGACTACGGGTCCATCCAGGACAAGTGGCTAATTCCCTGAACCATTGCAGAAGGCCCACAGATGCTAAGAGACACCTGAGAAAGGAACAGGAACACAAGAGCTGGAAGAAACCTTCTAAGAACAAGAAGGCTCTTTGCTTTTCTTTCATCAAGCTGTCTTTTGACCAAGAATACACAGGGGAAAGCGCGAACGCAGTCCCCCACTACCACAAATTATGCAGTCGAGTTTCCCGCATTTGGGGAAATCGCAGGGGTCAGCACAGCCGGAGTGCAATGGCCGAGCCTCGCCCTGGGAGAACCACCTTCATAATCATGGTATCTCCCCTGCCAGGTAAGTATGAGTTGGAATTGGCATGCTAGCACGCCCCGGTCAGGGGCCCGCCTACGCCATGTTATGGAGGGGCTTGCTGGGGTGTTTGGCAAACTAGCCTTAATCCGAGCTGTTCCATGAGCAAGGCACATCATCTCTGTAAACAGTCAGGGGTGCGCATTGCTTTCTTTTTTTGATAGCCCACATCTGGGAAGCCTCTGAAATGTCTTCATGCACGCAAGGGGTGGGTCTCAAACAGGTCCACGGTCTACACTGCAGCAGCGCATATATTTGCATTGATGAGCGGCACTTAAGCATCCAGCCGCAACCAGGCCCATTGCGTAGGAATATGGAAGCATGCAGCGTACAGACTACGGGTCCATCCAGGACAAGTGGCTAATTCCCTGAACCATTGCAGAAGGCCCACAGATGCTAAGAGACACCTGAGAAAGGAACAGGAACACAAGAGCTGGAAGAAACCTTCTAAGAACAAGAAGGCTTTTTGTTTTTCTTTCATCAAGCTGTCTTTTGACCAAGAATACACAGGGGAAAGCGCGAACGCAGTCCCCCACTACCACAAATTATGCAGTCGAGTTTCCCGCATTTGGGGAAATCGCAGGGGTCAGCACAGCCGGAGTGCAATGGCCGAGCCTTGCCCTGGGAGAACCACCTTCGTGATCATGGTATCTCCCCTGCCAGGTAAGTATGAGTTGGAATTGGCATGCTAGCACGCCCCGGTCAGGGGCCCGCCTACGCCATGTTATGGAGGGGCTTGCTGGGGTGTTTGGCAAACTAGCCTTAATCCGAGCTGTTCCATGAGCAAGGCACATCATCTCTGTAAACAGTCAGGGGTGCGCATTGCTTTCTTTTTTTGATAGCCCACATCTGGGAAGCCTCTGAAATGTCTTCATGCACGCAAGGGGTGGGTCTCAAACAGGTCCACGGTCTACACTGCAGCAGCGCATATATTTGCATTGATGAGCGGCACTTAAGCATCCAGCCGCAACCAGGCCCATTGCGTAGGAATATGGAAGCATGCAGTGTACTGTTAGAGAAATTAGAAATTATACTTTAAATGTCAACTATGAATATGCATATTAATATGACTATATCTTCTAAAGTTAAAATGTTTGCTTTATATAACTCTATTAATACTTAAATATGCTGAATAAGCTCTAATAGCCCTAATTACTGGAATAAGTCATATGACCATATTCTATTGTGCAAAGATGTGCTGACTCTTACATCTGTCAAAATATGGGCTGCGAACCATGAGATAATTTATGTATTCATTGTATGAAATTTCCTGTCATAAGGTGTTGGCTGAAAAAGGATATTTCCCTATTTCCTGCTAACGTCAGAATAAAGGTTGAAATTATACATGGTCAGGACGTTACGAGCAGGAAAAGGGAAGGTTTAAGGGTTATAAAAGCTGAATGTAAATCTATGACAGGCAGAAATGGATCTCTGAAGCAGAAGATATACATTTAACCATTTCTCTTGCATATGCAATAAAATATCTTGACTTGTAACGAGAGTCGGTCCAAAATTACTTGACATTTTGGTCCTTCGAGCCGGAAGTCCAAATTCCTGGAAAGCACTAGCCAACAACCCAGTGAACCGATGTCCGTACGGCAAAAAACTGTAAGTCCTCCGTCTTAAATTTGACGTTAACAGAGGCCGGCTCACTGAACTAGTGCCTCCCGGGCAGCGACTTACCGGATCAGCACAAGAGACCGCTCTCGGGGCAAGGTAAGATATTTTCATTTATTATATTATACTTTTAGGCCTAAATGTGATTAGGGATTTAATGAATTAAGGGATTTTGTTACATACATCTAATATAGAGATTAATTGAATGTTTATCTGTTGTGTATATGTTTTGCTTTATCCAAGTTGAGGGAATATAAGTAGATACGTCCGTAGTTTAAATCCCTTTGATATAGGAGTATGGTCCCATTCCAATACCCGGGTGCAGATAAAGGAAATTTGTCGACAAAGGACCTAGGTCCTGACAGCCTTGTAAACTGCAGGAATTCCCGTGGGGGACACATAAATATTCCTACATCAAAAACATGAACCCCTGTTGATACAAAGGTATGGCCTGATAGATTTCCAGGTAACAAATAGAGGTAATTTGACGAGCCCTTGCGCTCAGCCAGCCTCGTATGTTGTGTAAAAAACCTGTACAGGCATTTATAAATACCGTTGAATCAACAAATATTAATGTTTTGATAAAGTGTGGGAACAACAGTCGAGAGAAATTAAGTCTCTTTTGTAATTCTGTTCATGCTCCCTACAGTTTACTGAAATATTAATGTTTTGATCAGGGGGGGTTGACCAGTCAGGTGAATTTACGTTCGCCTTGTAATTCTGTTCATGCTCCCTACAGTTTACTGAAATATTAATGTTTTGATCAGGGGGGGTTGACCAGTCAGGTGAATTTACGTTCGCCTTGTAATTCTGTTCATTCTCCCTATAAATGAATAAAACATTAAGTAAGAAGACAAGACACCAGTATTATAGCAGCACACAAGATCAATAATCTAGAAGTGATATGTCACGACTAGAAAGTTTGTGAGTAGCTGCAGAAGTGATAAGATACTGTGTGCAGGTATTGTGTCAGTGTGAGAAGACCTTACAAAAAAAAAACTCCGTGTGCACGTTAAAATGAGTATGATCCATGGAAAGTCTGATGGTTTGAATGATGATGCAAAGTATATGTGTAGTCTAGACAAAGAGAATGTGAAACTCCTTAAGACATGGAAAACAAAGTATGATTTTGATGCATTTTTAAATAAGGATTGTTGTGTAATACTGTGTTGTGTAGAAAGCTTAAAAAATAAATAAAAATTATGCCGGCATGTATGTATGTATGTATGTGTATATATATGTATGTATGTATGCGTATATATGTGTGTATATATATATATATATAAAAAAAAAAAAGGAAAAGAAAAATAAGGAAACAGAATAAATTAGGTCTTCCCCAGGCAAAGAAATGGCTTGAGGAGGCTAACTGTAGGTTAAAATCATTAAAAAAATCATAAAAAGACTATGTTTTTAGACAAAGAGGAGGACAATAATATGACCGTCCTCCGAAGTTTAGTGCAGCAAGTATTGACTGAACAAAATGCGACAAACCTAATGCACCCGACAGCCCCTACACACCCTTTAGAGGACTCTCATCCCACCGACAGACGCTGCTCCCCCTCTGACTTCACCACCTGCTCCCAATTCCCTATTGCAGACCTGCAGTCCCCACCACCAGATGGGACAGAGGTATGCAACAAGTTACCCCGCTGACCCTCCTTACAGCAATCCCAAGGTCCACATAGCTCAATACAGGGATGGTATCATGGGAATGGTTGCTAGCTATCATCTCAATGTGAGGGAAATAGAGCAGGTCACCAGACAGGTACTGGGACCTGACTGGCATCATGTAGTGGGAGATTGGAGTGGATTAAACAACCAGGGAGGGGTGTTGCCTCAGGATGATGCAGCACTCAAAAACAGAAGAAATGCTCTTATAGCAAAGATAGAGAGAGGATAGATGGATACGTCAAGCCGACTGGTCCATTATAAATCAGTGTATATGGGGAGAAGAGGAAACAGTGGATAATTTCATTGTTAGGATAAAGAAGAATTTTAATAACCACTCTGGGATAGAAATCCAAGTAGATCAAGTGAACGATAGCCCATATGAACAACAGCTAAAGAATGCAATCCTGAAGGGGCTGCTAGTCCTTATATCAAGTTTTGTTAACGAACACGTGATTAACCATAGGATCTGCAGACTCTAGGAGCTAATCAAGTATGTGAGGCATGCTGAGGGGCACTTCCAACCAAAAAAGAAAGTAAAGAAAAGGATGAGGGGGGAGTGTTTCCTGTATGGTTAAAGTGTGTCTGCAGAGAGAGAAGCAGAAGGATGGGAAAGAATCTGATATTTTGGATGTGTGTAATGTTGAAACTTGTTTGCATGCTGAAGCCAAGCCAGAAATAACCTGGGTTGCAAAGAGTAGTTGGGTAACATTTCTCTGTGACACTGGGGCTTGTAGGACCCTGATACACCCGCTGGATATGCCACCAGGGGTACAGGGAAAAGGTTTAGTATATGTAAAATCTGCAAATGGGTTGATGCACCAGGAGGCCGTGTCTGAAGGCCTTACTGTGGAAAATCCACAGACAGGTAAAAAGGCTCAGTGTAAAATAGTAATGTCAACTAAATGTCCTGTTAATTCGTTGGGTAGAGACATGTTGCATGCTCTTGATATTTCTGTCGTACCAGTGGAGGGGGGCCTCAAAGCCCATCGGCTGTGTGAAAAACAAATCACAGCTGTGGATAATGAGCCCTGATACTGGTACAGCTTGGATTTACAAACTGAGGGATTAAAGATGCCCAAAACCCTGACAGAAATAATTGAAGAGCCTGTGAGGAAAGGTACAAGGTCCAGACGAACCTCTATTGCACTATCTACTACAAAAGGACCACTGGGCCTGATAGGTCCTATGAGAAACAGTTAATGAGTTGCACTAACACTGAAGTGCTCTTAAGATACCTGTACTGTGATAAGAAAGGAAATAACATGGCTACTTGTCTCCTACCACAGCCTATTCTGCAAATATACAGGCAGGATACTGTACCTCATGTTTCGGTCACGCGGAACTCCGAGGTATCATGGCATGAGCTGGGAGAACTTATCACAGACTGGGTCAAATTAACAGATGAGGAACTGAAATCCAGAGGGAATCAGAGGTACAGATTAGCGTGGTTTGTTGAATGTACAACCAGAACTTGCGTGATTGAAGTTTTGACAAAAGACAGTGACTGACACATTTTGACCCGAGGGGAAGGGGATGCCTTAAAAGACGTCCCCGATTTCTTGTGATCAAAAGGAAAGACAGACGTAGGGCTAATTAAGACAGACAGTCAGTTCTGGTTTGCACTTATGTACAAGGGAAAACTCACAAGAAATGTTCAATGCTTTGTCTCGAGTTGTACCTCCCAGTGGGAGTCAAATTCTCTTGTATGTGGATGACATTCTGGTAGCGGCTCCTCTGGAGCGACAATGTAAAATTGACACCTTGGCTCTGATGCATTTCCTCGCAGAACAAGGTCACAAGGTTAGCAAAATAAAATACAACTTTTGAAAACCAAGGTGAAATACCAGGGTTACATTATATCTCAAAAAGGCAGACATCCAGATGAGATCCGAAAAGAGGCCATCCTTCAAGCCCCCAAACCACGTAAAAATAAAGAAATGATGTAATTTCTTGGCATGGCAAATTTCTGTAGAGCATGGATAGCTAATTATGCTACGGAGGTGGTGCCTCTTTCTGATCTCATCTATGGTACACAAATGTCTGCAAAAGGTTCCATCCAGTGGAATGTGCAAGCAGAGGATGCATTTACAAAGGTGAAGCACCTCATTGTGGGTTCTACTGTGCTTAGCCTACCCAATTACAGTAGAAACCCTTTAGCAGACTGTAGATTGTAAAGAGGGGTACATGACTTCTGCTCTCACTCAGGTTTATGAGAACGAACACAAACTAGTTGCATTTTACTTAACTAATTTGCCCCACTGTGTACAAGCTGTAGTAGCAGCCTCATTGGCCATACGGTCATCTGCATTGATAGTATTGTTCCACCCCTGGTACTTAAAGGTCTCACATGTTATTTAGGTGATCTTACTATAAGACAGAATCTCCTATTTATCTCCAGTCAGGCATTTATCATGTATGACTACACTTCTGGGACAACCACACGTTACAATCAAGAAGTGTACTACATTGAATCCTGCTACACTAATGCCAACACCTGGTGATGGGGATCCACATGATTGTGCAGCTCAAAATTGATGAACGGGTACTCCCTAGGAAGGATCTCACTGATGTTCCCTTTCTAGATGCTGACATTTTTGTTGATGGGTCGTGTAGAAAAAACGATAAATCAAACGGCTTATGCTATAGTAACACATGACCAGGTCATTGAAGCTAGACCTTTTCCCAGTTCCTATTCTGCACAACAAGCTGACATTATAGCCCTGTCAAGGGCCTGCAGTCTAGGGGAAGGGAAAAATAAATAGATATTTATACTGACAGCCAATACGCTTTCTCTACACATATTTGCCCAGCAATGGAAAAAAGGGGTATGATTACGTTGCCATGGGAAACCGATCACACAGAGATCTCATTCTTGCCCTTCTAGAACATGTACAAAAACCAGCACAAGTGGCTATTTGTAAATGTGCGGCACATAGAAAGGGAACAGATCCAATTACCCTAGGGAATGCACTAGCAGACAAGACAGAAAAGGAAGCTTCTGAAGGACAGCAATGACAAACATATACAGTTTCCCAAGTAAATGATGAGGTACAGAGAGCTATTGATGAAACATGGTTATCAGAAATGCAGAAAATATCACCGGCAGGTGAAAATCAAAGTGGTTATATACAGGGTCAACACTGGTCAATGGTATATACACATGTACAGAAGGTAAACCTAACTTATCTACATCACTATTCACGTATGCTGTGTTAATGAGTCATGGGTAGGCCCATACCTCAAAAGGAGGGATGGTACTGGGTGTACACAACATATGGGTTTACAAAACTACTCTGAAAATTTTGTCTCACATATCCGATTTGTAACAGATACCATGCACAAGGTGCCCTAAGAGCCTTAAGGGGTCATTTCCCACATCCCCCTTATCCCTTTCACACAATATGCATGGATTTTATTGAATTGAACAAATGTGAGAATAAGTACTGTCTGGTTATTGTGTACAGGTTTATAAAGTGGGTGGAAACTTTTCCTATGACGCACACGGATGGACAGTCAGTAGCCAAAGTACTAATCAAAGAGGTGATTCCACGACAAGGGATCCCCGCGCTGATTTACAGTAACAATGGCTCCAATTTTGTAAACTAAACAATACAACTAATTGGTATATGGTACAATATCTGACCTACTAGGGAGAATCACTATTTAGGTTATAACCCCTGGTCAGAACACCCCAGCCCCCGAGCCTACTCAGTTTCAACTTAATACCTCTTTGTTTAAAACAGATTTTACTTACAAGGAACAATTAAGTATAGAAACAGGATTTGGAGATAAAAATTAGTGGATAGAATGGGTCAGATACACAACTCAATCTAAGGGGTTAAGTGATTGTATTTCTTGTGCAAACCCAAGACCACAACTAGCTACCATTCCTCTCCCTGAAGAGGAAACAGATTTAGCTTGCATAATAAGACTGTTTTCAGAAAATATTACTGGGTCTGAATGTGCAAATGAGAAAAAGAGATACCCTAAAACTAAAATGCAAAGTACACCCCCTTCACTACAAGCATTACCAGGAAATTTTTCTAGTTTCTCTAACAAAGATAAGGATGGTACAAAGGTTGGCACTCTATCTCCTGAATACTGTGCGACCATAACATCAACTACAGACATTAAGTATCAACTAAAATGGTTTCAGGAACAGAAACGGCAACTAGCTGATGTTTGGTGGCTGTGTGGGGACAAGAAACTAAGGCTCAGACTGCCACCTAGATGGGAGGGTAGTTGTGCCCTTACCCGCCTGTTGCTTCCCTTTTATATTGTTCCTATGACTAATAAATTGATGAGACTAACAGGTAAACACTATTTTAAGAGACTTAAGTGTCCAGAATCATTTTGACAACCAGGTATATATAGACTCAATAGGTGTTCCACGAGGAGTTCCGGATGAATTTAAAGCACAGAATCAAGTAACAGCAGGACTCACCTCACTCTTCCTATGGGTACAGCCCAATAAGAATGTCGACTGGATAAACTACATTTACTACAACCAGCAGAGGTTTGTGAATTACACCAGAGATGCTATCAAAGGTATAGCAGCACAATTGGACGCCACCTCTTTGACAGCGTGGCAGAACCGTATAGCATTGGATATGTTGCTGGCAGAAAGGGGCGGGGTATGCGAAATGTTCGGCACCTTCTGCTGCACTTTTATTCCAAATAATACGGCACCTGATGGAAGTATCACCAAGGCTTTGCAAGGCCTACAAATGTTATCCCAGGAACTAACTGAGAACTATGGTGTAGAGAACCCCTTAACAGGACTCTTTGAAAAATGGTTTGGTAAATGGGGTGATCTTGCAAAAGGTTTGCTCATCTCTGTTGTCATGGCAGCCACGGTCCTTACGCTGTGTGGATGTTGCTGCATTCCTTGTATTAGAGGAATTCTTCAAAGACTGATTGACACATCACTAACAAAGACTATGTTTTTTCAGAACAACACTGAACTATACCCGGAACCTGATGAAGATGAACTTACAGTCCTTTCAAAAGACTTATTTGTCTAAATGATAATACCTGGTAAAATAAAGAACCTGGATATTTGAATTATTGACATTATAAGTATAAAAGGGGGCAGCTGTTAGAGAAATTAGAAATTATACTTTAAATGTCAACTATGAATATGCATATTAATATGACTATATCTTCTAAAGTTAAAATGTTTGCTTTATATAACTCTATTAATACTTAAATATGCTGAATAAGCTCTAATAGCCCTAATTACTGGAATAAGTCATATGACCATATTCTATTGTGCAAAGATGTGCTGACTCTTACATCTGTCAAAATATGGGCTGCGAACCATGAGATAATTTATGTATTCATTGTATGAAATTTCCTGTCATAAGGTGTTGGCTGAAAAAGGATATTTCCCTATTTCCTGCTAACGTCAGAATAAAGGTTGAAATTATACATGGTCAGGACGTTACGAGCAGGAAAAGGGAAGGTTTAAGGGTTATAAAAGCTGAATGTAAATCTATGACAGGCAGAAATGGATCTCTGAAGCAGAAGATATACATTTAACCATTTCTCTTGCATATGCAATAAAATATCTTGACTTGTAACGAGAGTCGGTCCAAAATTACTTGACATGTACAGACTACGGGTCCATCCAGGACAAGTGGCTAATTCCCTGAACCATTGCAGAAGGCCCACAGATGCTAAGAGACACCTGAGAAAGGAACAGGAACACAAGAGCTGGAAGAAACCTTCCAAGAACAAGAAGGCTTTTTGCTTTTCTTTCATCAAGCTGTCTTTTGACCAAGAATACACAGGGGAAAGCGCGAACGCAGTCCCCCACTACCACAAATTATGCAGTCGAGTTTCCCGCATTTGGGGAAATCGCAGGGGTCAGCACAGCCGGAGTGCAATGGCCGAGCCTCGCTCTGGGAGAACCACCTTCGTGATCATGGTATCTCCCCTGCCAGGTAAGTATGAGTTGGAATTGGCATGCTAGCACGCCCCGGTCAGGGGCCCGCCTACGCATGTTATGGAGGGGCTTGCTGGGGTGTTTGGCAAACTAGCCTTAATCCGAGCTGTTCCATGAGCAAGGCACATCATCTCTGTAAACAGTCAGGGGTGCGCATTGCTTTCTTTTTTTGATAGCCCACATCTGGGAAGCCTCTGAAATGTCTTCATGCACGCAAGGGGTGGGTCTCAAACAGGTCCACGGTCTACACTGCAGCAGCGCATATATTTGCATTGATGAGCGGCACTTAAGCATCCAGCCGCAACCAGGCCCATTGCGTAGGAATATGGAAGCATGCAGTGTACAGACTACGGGTCCATCCAGGACAAGTGGCTAATTCCCTGAACCATTGCAGAAGGCCCACAGATGCTAAGAGACACCTGAGAAAGGAACAGGAACACAAGAGCTGGAAGAAACCTTCTAAGAACAAGAAGGCTTTTTGCTTTTCTTTCATCAAGCTGTCTTTTGACCAAGAATACACAGGGGAAAGCGCGAACGCAGTCCCCCACTACCACAAATTATGCAGTCGAGTTTCCCGCATTTGGGGAAATCGCAGGGGTCAGCACAGCCGGAGTGCAATGGCCGAGCCTCGCCCTGGGAGAACCACCTTCGTGATCATGGTATCTCCCCTGCCAGGTAAGTATGAGTTGGAATTGGCATGCTAGCACGCCCCGGTCAGGGGCCCGCCTACGCCATGTTATGGAGGGGCTTGCTGGGGTGTTTGGCAAACTAGCCTTAATCCGAGCTGTTCCATGAGCAAGGCACATCATCTCTGTAAACAGTCAGGGGTGCGCATTGCTTTCTTTTTTTGATAGCCCACATCTGGGAAGCCTCTGAAATGTCTTCATGCACGCAAGGGGTGGGTCTCAAACAGGTCCACGGTCTACACTGCAGCAGCGCATATATTTGCATTGATGAGCGGCACTTAAGCATCCAGCCGCAACCAGGCCCATTGCGTAGGAATATGGAAGCATGCAGTGTACAGACTACGGGTCCATCCAGGACAAGTGGCTAATTCCCTGAACCATTGCAGAAGGCCCACAGATGCTAAGAGACACCTGAGAAAGGAACAGGAACACAAGAGCTGGAAGAAACCTTCTAAGAACAAGAAGGCTTTTTGCTTTTCTTTCATCAAGCTGTCTTTTGACCAAGAATACACAGGGGAAAGCGCGAACGCAGTCCCCCACTACCACAAATTATGCAGTCGAGTTTCCCGCATTTGGGGAAATCGCAGAGGTCAGCACAGCCGGAGTGCAATGGCCGAGCCTCGCCCTGGGAGAACCACCTTCGTGATCATGGTATCTCCCCTGCCAGGTAAGTATGAGTTGGAATTGGCATGCTAGCACGCCCCGGTCAGGGGCCCGCCTACGCCATGTTATGGAGGGGCTTGCTGGGGTGTTTGGCAAACTAGCCTTAATCCGAGCTGTTCCATGAGCAAGGCACATCATCTCTGTAAACAGTCAGGGGTGCGCATTGCTTTCTTTTTTTGATAGCCCACATCTGGGAAGCCTCTGAAATGTCTTCATGCACGCAAGGGGTGGGTCTCAAACAGGTCCACGGTCTACACTGCAGCAGCGCATATATTTGCATTGATGAGCGGCACTTAAGCATCCAGCCGCAACCAGGCCCATTGCGTAGGAATATGGAAGCATGCAGTGTACAGACTACGGGTCCATCCAGGACAAGTGGCTAATTCCCTGAACCATTGCAGAAGGCCCACAGATGCTAAGAGACACCTGAGAAAGGAACAGGAACACAAGAGCTGGAAGAAACCTTCCAAGAACAAGAAGGCTTTTTGCTTTTCTTTCATCAAGCTGTCTTTTGACCAAGAATACACAGGGGAAAGCGCGAACGCAGTCCCCCACTACCACAAATTATGCAGTCGAGTTTCCCGCATTTGGGGAAATCGCAGGGGTCAGCACAGCCGGAGTGCAATGGCCGAGCCTCGCCCTGGGAGAACCACCTTCGTGATCATGGTATCTCCCCTGCCAGGTAAGTATGAGTTGGAATTGGCATGCTAGCACGCCCCGGTCAGGGGCCCGCCTACGCCATGTTATGGAGGGGCTTGCTGGGGTGTTTGGCAAACTAGCCTTAATCCGAGCTGTTCCATGAGCAAGGCACATCATCTCTGTAAACAGTCAGGGGTGCGCATTGCTTTCTTTTTTTGATAGCCCACATCTGGGAAGCCTCTGAAATGTCTTCATGCACGCAAGGGGTGGGTCTCAAACAGGTCCACGGTCTACACTGCAGCAGCGCATATATTTGCATTGATGAGCGGCACTTAAGCATCCAGCCGCAACCAGGCCCATTGCGTAGGAATATGGAAGCATGCAGTGCACGGGTCCATCCAGGACAAGTGGCTAATTCCCTGAACCATTGCAGAAGGCCCACAGATGCTAAGAGACACCTGAGAAAGGAACAGGAACACAAGAGCTGGAAGAAACCTTCTAAGAACAAGAAGGCTTTTTGCTTTTCTTTCATCAAGCTGTCTTTTGACCAAGAATACACAGGGGAAAGCGCGAACGCAGTCCCCCACTACCACAAATTATGCAGTCGAGTTTCCCGCATTTGGGGAAATCGCAGGGGTCAGCACAGCCGGAGTGCAATGGCCGAGCCTCGCCCTGGGAGAACCACCTTCGTGATCATGGTATCTCCCCTGCCAGGTAAGTATGAGTTGGAATTGGCATGCTAGCACGCCCCGGTCAGGGGCCCGCCTACGCCATGTTATGGAGGGGCTTGCTGGGGTGTTTGGCAAACTAGCCTTAATCCGAGCTGTTCCATGAGCAAGGCACATCATCTCTGTAAACAGTCAGGGGTGCGCATTGCTTTCTTTTTTTGATAGCCCACATCTGGGAAGCCTCTGAAATGTCTTCATGCATGCAAGGGGTGGGTCTCAAACAGGTCCACGGTCTACACTGCAGCAGCGCATATATTTGCATTGATGAGCGGCACTTAAGCATCCAGCCGCAACCAGGCCCATTGCGTAGGAATATGGAAGCATGCAGCGTACAGACTACGGGTCCATCCAGGACAAGTGGCTAATTCCCTGAACCATTGCAGAAGGCCCACAGATGCTAAGAGACACCTGAGAAAGGAACAGGAACACAAGAGCTGGAAGAAACCTTCTAAGAACAAGAAGGCTTTTTGCTTTTCTTTCATCAAGCTGTCTTTTGACCAAGAATACACAGGGGAAAGCGCGAACGCAGACCCCCACTACCACAAATTATGCAGTCGAGTTTCCCGCATTTGGGGAAATCGCAGGGGTCAGCACAGCCGGAGTGCAATGGCCGAGCCTCGCCCTGGGAGAACCACCTTCGTGATCATGGTATCTCCCCTGCCAGGTAAGTATGAGTTGGAATTGGCATGCTAGCACGCCCCGGTCAGGGGCCCGCCTACGCCATGTTATGGAGGGGCTTGCTGGGGTGTTTGGCAAACTAGCCTTAATCCGAGCTGTTCCATGAGCAAGGCACATCATCTCTGTAAACAGTCAGGGGTGCGCATTGCTTTCTTTTTTTGATAGCCCACATCTGGGAAGCCTCTGAAATGTCTTCATGCACGCAAGGGGTGGGTCTCAAACAGGTCCACGGTCTACACTGCAGCAGCGCATATATTTGCATTGATGAGCGGCACTTAAGCATCCAGCCGCAACCAGGCCCATTGCGTAGGAATATGGAAGCATGCAGTGTACAGACTACGGGTCCATCCAGGACAAGTGGCTAATTCCCTGAACCATTGCAGAAGGCCCACAGATGCTAAGAGACACCTGAGAAAGGAACAGGAACACAAGAGCTGGAAGAAACCTTCTAAGAACAAGAAGGCTTTTTGCTTTTCTTTCATCAAGCTGTCTTTTGACCAAGAATACACAGGGGAAAGCGCGAACGCAGTCCCCCACTACCACAAATTATGCAGTCGAGTTTCCCGCATTTGGGGAAATCGCAGAGGTCAGCACAGCCGGAGTGCAATGGCCGAGCCTCGCCCTGGGAGAACCACCTTCGTGATCATGGTATCTCCCCTGCCAGGTAAGTATGAGTTGGAATTGGCATGCTAGCACGCCCCGGTCAGGGGCCCGCCTACGCCATGTTATGGAGGGGCTTGCTGGGGTGTTTGGCAAACTAGCCTTAATCCGAGCTGTTCCATGAGCAAGGCACATCATCTCTGTAAACAGTCAGGGGTGCGCATTGCTTTCTTTTTTTGATAGCCCACATCTGGGAAGCCTCTGAAATGTCTTCATGCACGCAAGGGGTGGGTCTCAAACAGGTCCACGGTCTACACTGCAGCAGCGCATATATTTGCATTGATGAGCGGCACTTAAGCATCCAGCCGCAACCAGGCCCATTGCGTAGGAATATGGAAGCATGCAGTGTACAGACTACGGGTCCATCCAGGACAAGTGGCTAATTCCCTGAACCATTGCAGAAGGCCCACAGATGCTAAGAGACACCTGAGAAAGGAACAGGAACACAAGAGCTGGAAGAAACCTTCCAAGAACAAGAAGGCTTTTTGCTTTTCTTTCATCAAGCTGTCTTTTGACCAAGAATACACAGGGGAAAGCGCGAACGCAGTCCCCCACTACCACAAATTATGCAGTCGAGTTTCCCGCATTTGGGGAAATCGCAGGGGTCAGCACAGCCGGAGTGCAATGGCCGAGCCTCGCCCTGGGAGAACCACCTTCGTGATCATGGTATCTCCCCTGCCAGGTAAGTATGAGTTGGAATTGGCATGCTAGCACGCCCCGGTCAGGGGCCCGCCTACGCCATGTTATGGAGGGGCTTGCTGGGGTGTTTGGCAAACTAGCCTTAATCCGAGCTGTTCCATGAGCAAGGCACATCATCTCTGTAAACAGTCAGGGGTGCGCATTGCTTTCTTTTTTTGATAGCCCACATCTGGGAAGCCTCTGAAATGTCTTCATGCACGCAAGGGGTGGGTCTCAAACAGGTCCACGGTCTACACTGCAGCAGCGCATATATTTGCATTGATGAGCGGCACTTAAGCATCCAGCCGCAACCAGGCCCATTGCGTAGGAATATGGAAGCATGCAGTGCACGGGTCCATCCAGGACAAGTGGCTAATTCCCTGAACCATTGCAGAAGGCCCACAGATGCTAAGAGACACCTGAGAAAGGAACAGGAACACAAGAGCTGGAAGAAACCTTCTAAGAACAAGAAGGCTTTTTGCTTTTCTTTCATCAAGCTGTCTTTTGACCAAGAATACACAGGGGAAAGCGCGAACGCAGTCCCCCACTACCACAAATTATGCAGTCGAGTTTCCCGCATTTGGGGAAATCGCAGGGGTCAGCACAGCCGGAGTGCAATGGCCGAGCCTCGCCCTGGGAGAACCACCTTCGTGATCATGGTATCTCCCCTGCCAGGTAAGTATGAGTTGGAATTGGCATGCTAGCACGCCCCGGTCAGGGGCCCGCCTACGCCATGTTATGGAGGGGCTTGCTGGGGTGTTTGGCAAACTAGCCTTAATCCGAGCTGTTCCATGAGCAAGGCACATCATCTCTGTAAACAGTCAGGGGTGCGCATTGCTTTCTTTTTTTGATAGCCCACATCTGGGAAGCCTCTGAAATGTCTTCATGCATGCAAGGGGTGGGTCTCAAACAGGTCCACGGTCTACACTGCAGCAGCGCATATATTTGCATTGATGAGCGGCACTTAAGCATCCAGCCGCAACCAGGCCCATTGCGTAGGAATATGGAAGCATGCAGCGTACAGACTACGGGTCCATCCAGGACAAGTGGCTAATTCCCTGAACCATTGCAGAAGGCCCACAGATGCTAAGAGACACCTGAGAAAGGAACAGGAACACAAGAGCTGGAAGAAACCTTCTAAGAACAAGAAGGCTTTTTGCTTTTCTTTCATCAAGCTGTCTTTTGACCAAGAATACACAGGGGAAAGCGCGAACGCAGACCCCCACTACCACAAATTATGCAGTCGAGTTTCCCGCATTTGGGGAAATCGCAGGGGTCAGCACAGCCGGAGTGCAATGGCCGAGCCTCGCCCTGGGAGAACCACCTTCGTGATCATGGTATCTCCCCTGCCAGGTAAGTATGAGTTGGAATTGGCATGCTAGCACGCCCCGGTCAGGGGCCCGCCTACGCCATGTTATGGAGGGGCTTGCTGGGGTGTTTGGCAAACTAGCCTTAATCCGAGCTGTTCCATGAGCAAGGCACATCATCTCTGTAAACAGTCAGGGGTGCGCATTGCTTTCTTTTTTTGATAGCCCACATCTGGGAAGCCTCTGAAATGTCTTCATGCACGCAAGGGGTGGGTCTCAAACAGGTCCACGGTCTACACTGCAGCAGCGCATATATTTGCATTGATGAGCGGCACTTAAGCATCCAGCCGCAACCAGGCCCATTGCGTAGGAATATGGAAGCATGCAGTGTACAGACTACGGGTCCATCCAGGACAAGTGGCTAATTCCCTGAACCATTGCAGAAGGCCCACAGATGCTAAGAGACACCTGAGAAAGGAACAGGAACACAAGAGCTGGAAGAACCCTTCTAAGAACAAGAAGGCTTTTTGCTTTTCTTTCATCAAGCTGTCTTTTGACCAAGAATACACAGGGGAAAGCGCGAACGCAGTCCCCCACTACCACAAATTATGCAGTCGAGTTTCCCGCATTTGGGGAAATCGCAGGGGTCAGCACAGCCGGAGTGCAATGGCCGAGCCTCACCCTGGGAGAACCACCTTCGTGATCATGGTATCTCCCCTGCCAGGTAAGTATGAGTTGGAATTGGCATGCTAGCACGCCCCGGTCAGGGGCCCGCCTACGCCATGTTATGGAGGGGCTTGCTGGGGTGTTTGGCAAACTAGCCTTAATCCGAGCTGTTCCATGAGCAAGGCACATCATCTCTGTAAACAGTCAGGGGTGCGCATTGCTTTCTTTTTTTGATAGCCCACATCTGGGAAGCCTCTGAAATGTCTTCATGCACGCAAGGGGTGGGTCTCAAACAGGTCCACGGTCTACACTGCAGCAGCGCATATATTTGCATTGATGAGCGGCACTTAAGCATCCAGCCGCAACCAGGCCCATTGCGTAGGAATATGGAAGCATGCAGTGTACAGACTACGGGTCCATCCAGGACAAGTGGCTAATTCCCTGAACCATTGCAGAAGGCCCACAGATGCTAAGAGACACCTGAGAAAGGAACAGGAACACAAGAGCTGGAAGAAACCTTCTAAGAACAAGAAGGCTTTTCGCTTTTCTTTCATCAAGCTGTCTTTTGACCAAGAATACACAGGGGAAAGCGCGAACGCAGTCCCCCACTACCACAAATTATGCAGTCGAGTTTCCCGCATTTGGGGAAATCGCAGGGGTCAGCACAGCCGGAGTGCAATGGCCGAGCCTCGCCCTGGGAGAACCACCTTCGTGATCATGGTATCTCCCCTGCCAGGTAAGTATGAGTTGGAATTGGCATGCTAGCACGCCCCGGTCAGGGGCCCGCCTACGCCATGTTATGGAGGGGCTTGCTGGGGTGTTTGGCAAACTAGCCTTAATCCGAGCTGTTCCATGAGCAAGGCACATCATCTCTGTAAACAGTCAGGGGTGCGCATTGCTTTCTTTTTTTGATAGCCCACATCTGGGAAGCCTCTGAAATGTCTTCATGCACGCAAGGGGTGGGTCTCAAACAGGTCCACGGTCTACACTGCAGCAGCGCATATATTTGCATTGATGAGCGGCACTTAAGCATCCAGCCGCAACCAGGCCCATTGCGTAGGAATATGGAAGCATGCAGTGTACAGACTACGGGTCCATCCAGGACAAGTGGCTAATTCCCTGAACCATTGCAGAAGGCCCACAGATGCTAAGAGCCACCTGAGAAAGGAACAGGAACACAAGAGCTGGAAGAAACCTTCTAAGAACAAGAAGGCTTTTTGCTTTTCTTTCATCAAGCTGTCTTTTGACCAAGAATACACAGGGGAAAGCGCGAACGCAGTCCCCCACTACCACAAATTATGCAGTCGAGTTTCCCGCATTTGGGGAAATCACAGGGGTCAGCACAGCCGGAGTGCAATGGCCGAGCCTCGCCCTGGGAGAACCACCTTCGTGATCATGGTATCTCTCCTGCCAGGTAAGTATGAGTTGGAATTGGCATGCTAGCACGCCCCGGTCAGGGGCCCGCCTACGCCATGTTATGGAGGGGCTTGCTGGGGTGTTTGGCAAACTAGCCTTAATCCGAGCTGTTCCATGAGCAAGGCACATCATCTCTGTAAACAGTCAGGGGTGCGCATTGCTTTCTTTTTTTGATAGCCCACATCTGGGAAGCCTCTGAAATGTCTTCATGCACGCAAGGGGTGGGTCTCAAACAGGTCCACGGTCTACACTGCAGCAGCGCATATATTTGCATTGATGAGCGGCACTTAAGCATCCAGCCGCAACCAGGCCCATTGCGTAGGAATATGGAAGCATGCAGTGTACAGACTACGGGTCCATCCAGGACAAGTGGCTAATTCCCTGAACCATTGCAGAAGGCCCACAGATGCTAAGAGACACCTGAGAAAGGAACAGGAACACAAGAGCTGGAAGAAACCTTCCAAGAACAAGAAGGCTTTTTGCTTTTCTTTCATCAAGCTGTCTTTTGACCAAGAATACACAGGGGAAAGCGCGAACGCAGTCCCCCACTACCACAAATTATGCAGTCGAGTTTCCCGCATTTGGGGAAATCGCAGGGGTCAGCACAGCCGGAGTGCAATGGCCGAGCCTCGCCCTGGGAGAACCACCTTCGTGATCATGGTATCTCCCCTGCCAGGTAAGTATGAGTTGGAATTGGCATGCTAGCACGCCCCGGTCAGGGGCCCGCCTACGCCATGTTATGGAGGGGCTTGCTGGGGTGTTTGGCAAACTAGCCTTAATCCGAGCTGTTCCATGAGCAAGGCACATCATCTCTGTAAACAGTCAGGGGTGCGCATTGCTTTCTTTTTTTGATAGCCCACATCTGGGAAGCCTCTGAAATGTCTTCATGCACGCAAGGGGTGGGTCTCAAACAGGTCCACGGTCTACACTGCAGCAGCGCATATATTTGCATTGATGAGCGGCACTTAAGCATCCAGCCGCAACCAGGCCCATTGCGTAGGAATATGGAAGCATGCAGTGCACGGGTCCATCCAGGACAAGTGGCTAATTCCCTGAACCATTGCAGAAGGCCCACAGATGCTAAGAGACACCTGAGAAAGGAACAGGAACACAAGAGCTGGAAGAAACCTTCTAAGAACAAGAAGGCTTTTTGCTTTTCTTTCATCAAGCTGTCTTTTGACCAAGAATACACAGGGGAAAGCGCGAACGCAGTCCCCAACTACCACAAATTATGCAGTCGAGTTTCCCGCATTTGGGGAAATCGCAGGGGTCAGCACAGCCGGAGTGCAATGGCCGAGCCTCGCCCTGGGAGAACCACCTTCGTGATCATGGTATCTCCCCTGCCAGGTAAGTATGAGTTGGAATTGGCATGCTAGCACGCCCCGGTCAGGGGCCCGCCTACGCCATGTTATGGAGGGGCTTGCTGGGGTGTTTGGCAAACTAGCCTTAATCCGAGCTGTTCCATGAGCAAGGCACATCATCTCTGTAAACAGTCAGGGGTGCGCATTGCTTTCTTTTTTTGATAGCCCACATCTGGGAAGCCTCTGAAATGTCTTCATGCACGCAAGGGGTGGGTCTCAAACAGGTCCACGGTCTACACTGCAGCAGCGCATATATTTGCATTGATGAGCGGCACTTAAGCATCCAGCCGCAACCAGGCCCATTGCGTAGGAATATGGAACCATGCAGTGTACAGACTACGGGTCCATCCAGGACAAGTGGCTAATTCCCTGAACCATTGCAGAAGGCCCACAGATGCTAAGAGCCACCTGAGAAAGGAACAGGAACACAAGAGCTGGAAGAAACCTTCTAAGAACAAGAAGGCTTTTTGCTTTTCTTTCATCAAGCTGTCTTTTGACCAAGAATACACAAGGGAAAGCGCGAACGCAGTCCCCCACTACCACAAATTATGCAGTCGAGTTTCCCGCATTTGGGGAAATCGCAGGGGTCAGCACAGCCGGAGTGCAATGGCCGAGCCTCGCCCTGGGAGAACCACCTTCGTGATCATGGTATCTCCCCTGCCAGGTAAGTATGAGTTGGAATTGGCATGCTAGCACGCCCCGGTCAGGGGCCCGCCTACGCCATGTTATGGAGGGGCTTGCTGGGGTGTTTGGCAAACTAGCCTTAATCCGAGCTGTTCCATGAGCAAGGCACATCATCTCTGTAAACAGTCAGGGGTGCGCATTGCTTTCTTTTTTTGATAGCCCACATCTGGGAAGCCTCTGAAATGTCTTCATGCACGCAAGGGGTGGGTCTCAAACAGGTCCACGGTCTACACTGCAGCAGCGCATATATTTGCATTGATGAGCGGCACTTAAGCATCCAGCCGCAACCAGGCCCATTGCGTAGGAATATGGAAGCATGCAGCGTACAGACTACGGGTCCATCCAGGACAAGTGGCTAATTCCCTGAACCATTGCAGAAGGCCCACAGATGCTAAGAGACACCTGAGAAAGGAACAGGAACACAAGAGCTGGAAGAAACCTTCTAAGAACAAGAAGGCTTTTTGCTTTTCTTTCATCAAGCTGTCTTTTGACCAAGAATACACAGGGGAAAGCGCGAACGCAGACCCCCACTACCACAAATTATGCAGTCGAGTTTCCCGCATTTGGGGAAATCGCAGGGGTCAGCACAGCCGGAGTGCAATGGCCGAGCCTCGCCCTGGGAGAACCACCTTCGTTTTTTCATTTTTCATTTTTTAAAAACTTTATTAGGTCAATAAAAATTAAATACAAGTTCACATTTCAACTTTGCAACACATTTCAACAAGAATACATTACTAATACAGATTGTACATATCATGTAATACAACTTAGTTTTGCAGGAGTTATTTTAAAATTGTAACCCATTTTTCCTGACACCAAAACCTGCTATAGTTTGTAGAGTACTTATCATCAAGTAAAACGTATAAACGCATTGCATGAAAGCTCAAAGCTATACATTCTTGAACCGTGACCTCATTTGAATTAAAGATTATTTTGTTTCTAACCTTCCACAGGGCTTCTTTAAAAGAGTTTATCATTTTCCATAACACAACAAATTTTGCCTGTGGTATAGTGTCCACTTTACCATAAAGAACTAAATCAAAGTCTAACTCTTTAATTCCCGCCACCTGTTCCAAAAGTGGTTTTGCCTTCCTCCACAGTTCTTTGGCATAGAAGCAGTCCCATAGAAGGTGTTTTACTGTTTCATCTGCTCTGCACAAGGACCTTGGGCACTTGGGTGATGATGTGACGGCTCTCCTGTGCTGAAACACCTTGGTAGGCAGACATTCGTGCACACAGGCCCATGCTAAGTCTTTTTGCGAATTAAAGAGTTGCTTACAGCTAGTTTTTGCCCATACAGCTTTTACCTCCTCTTCTGGCATAAGATTAATGGGAATCAAAGTTTCCGCAGCGTTAAAATGCAGTTTCAACTTTAATTTATTGCAAATATCTTCCTGGGCTTTATTTTGAAGATTATAATCCGAGATGGTGTTTTGCAAGACGGTATAAAACCATGGGGGGTCAAGGCAGTAAGGTATTTTCAAAGATAAACTATACCAACCGAGCTTCCGAAAGGTAAAACCTGTTGCATATTTTAGAAAAAATGACCAAAATGCTTCTGTGTTGTAAGTTTGAAGGCATAGAACTAAATAGTTTGTGTATACAAAACGCTTGATATCAGGCATACCTTTCCCCCCTTTTTCTGGTGGTTTAGTCATGTATTTTCTTTTCAGCCTCTCCATTTTAGCACCCCAGACAAAGATAAAACATGTTCTTACAATCTGATGTAGGTGCAGAACCGTTGGAGGAAAAGTGAGAGCTGTATACAATAAAATAGGTAACAGAACCATTTTAAGTATTAAAATCCGCCCTTCAATGGTTAACTGTCGCATCTTCCAGCCTATAACTTTCCTGTTTATCCTTTCCATAACCATATTCCATGACTCCTCTCCATCGTTTTTAGAGGTAAAAATTGTGCCCAAGATTTTTATAGATTCCTTCTTTTGTATTGGGCAATCCAGAGAGGGCTTCCAATCTCCAATTTCCATCATGCTGCTCTTAACCAAATTTAATTTAAATCCAGAAGCGGCACAGAAATATTCCGTTCTTTTAATTGCCCTTTGAACAGATACAGTGTCAGTACACAGCATGGCAAGGTCATCCATGTACCCAGTTATTTTTACTTGCAGCCCTCCACTCCCTGGCACATGAACTCCTCTGATCACCTTATCCCTTCTGATGGAGCATAAAAGTGGCTCAATAGCACAGACAAAAAGCAATGGTGACAAAGGACATCCCTGTTTGACACCACACTTTAAGCCAAAGTCATCCGTCATGAAGCCATTGACTAAAACCTGGCTGGTACATTTGTCATATAAGGACCTTAAAGAGGATAAAAAGTTCTCAGGGATGCCCATCTTGTTCAGAACCTTAAAGAGGTACACATGAGAGATGTGGTCAAAAGCTTTTTCAAAATCCAGAGACAGAATTGCTAAAGGTTGCTTACGTTCTTCAGTGTACCAAATAGAGTCCCTTATAAGATTGGTAATATGGTGTATTCTACGCCCAGGGATACCGCACACCTGGTTACTATGAATAATCTTATCTATCACCCCTTTCAGTCTGTTAGCCAGGATTTTAGCAAAAATTTTATAATCCAGGTTAAGAAGTGTAATAGGCCTCCAGTTCTTTAATTGGCCTTTGTCGCCCTCTTTTGGCAGTAGTGTAATGACACCTTTCCTCCAAGAATGTGGCAGCTCTTTTTGCAGAAAACATTTGCTGAATATATTTAGCAAGTCACTTTTCAAAATATCCCAAAACTGCAAATAAAATTCAATGGGTAATCCATCCAGTCCAGGTGTTTTACTTTTTTGAAAACTTTTTATGGTGTTCAAAAGTTCATCTTCAGTTAAAAGTACATTTAGGGACTCTGCATCTTCTCTGTTTAGAACCATAGTTACATCTGTGAGTGTGTCATTCAGGAAATCACTGTAAATGTGTTTGGTGTCATATAGTGATTGATAAAAAGTACAGACTTTTCCCATTATGCCACTCCTGGAATTCTCCCCTTCTATTTCCGTTATTATTTCCTTTGAAATGTGGATTTTCCGGAAAAAATACTTGGTGCATTTTTCATTCTCTTCTACATGTTTTATGCGACTTTTAAAAATGACTTCCTTTGCTTTCTCCTCCAGACATTTTTTAATATTCTCTTTTGCTGTAGAAATATTATCAGCCACATCACAACCTATTTCTTTGAGTTTATGGAAAGTTTGTAGCTGGGTATTTAGGTTATTAAAGAAATCTCTTTTTTCTTTAGCCTTGTGTACCCCTAATTTAATGAAAAAACGTTTAATTCTCCCTTTTACTATATCCCACCATGTTAGAATGTCTCTAGCATGCAACTTTTCTGTCTGCCATTCTTTAAAAAGTTTACTGAAATCCTTATACACTATATCATCTTGTAGCAGGGAGGTGTTTAATTTCCAAAAGCCTCTTCCCACTTTTTGTTCAGCTGGGCTTGAAACCTTGAAAATCACCACTTTATGGTCTGAAATAACATTCTCTTTATGAACATATGATAATGGCACTAAACTTTTAGCTGCAAATATAAAGTCAATTCTAGATCCAGCATCTCTACCTTGCCATGTAACCCTCTCTGTTAAGGGTAAATTATTATTGAGAGTCATGAAAACATCTCTAAACTTGAAATCAGATATCATCCCTTTTAAAAGATTTGCTGATCTATCAGACGTTTGAGCACCTGGACCATATCTATCTGTGCCATTTACAGTACAATTAAAATCACCTGCTACAAGTGTTGGTTTAAAATTTGCCATAAAGAGGTTCAAGTTTTCAAACAGTTCTATACGCTCTTTTCTTTCTGCTGATGCATATACATTGAGAAGATCCCACTTAATACCAGCAATAGAGACAGAAACAAACAAAACTCTTCCTGGCACAAGTTCATGTATGTGATGAATTTTTGCTGGCCCTTTAAAAAGAATAGCAACTCCCGCACTTCTATTCTCATTGGAGCCTGACCACACAGAAGGGCCATGGGTCCAGTCTTTTGCAAAGGTCTCATAACTGTGCATGTGTGGTATAGTACATTCCTGCAGGAAAAAGACACTTACATTAAAAGTCGCCAGAAGGTCAAACACAGTTATGCGTCTGAGCTGACTTTTTATAGAGCGCACATTAAAAGTTAAACCTGCTAAAACAGCCATAGTGAGATAAAGTAGGGATTCCTAAAACCAAATTTACTCAGAAATCCATCTTGCCCTCTGAAGGATCCATTCCCATAACTTTAGTCAAATTGTAGACTAAATCAGTGTTTAAGAAATCCTGCTTATGGGATCTTCCTGACATATCATCCGCTGTAATGGGGCTGGGCTCCATTTCTTCTGAATCCTTGCAGGTAGGGGGTTTTGCCATCTCTGCCCATGACTTATTTTCAACTTGTGTATCCATCCTTTCTCCAGCTGGTGATCCTGTTCGTTGTTTCTTGACCCTTGACTTTACAGCTTTTTCTGCGTCGTCATCCTCTCCAGGGGACTTGCCTTTTTCCAAAGCTTGTTTTCCTTCTCTGGGCTTTACTTGTTGTCTTGTCAGATATTTTGTGCGTTGCTCCTTTGCCTTTGCTGTCTCCAGTGAAACATCTTCCTTTTTCTCCAAGGCAGACTTTTCCTTCTCTGTCACAGAAACCTGGTGTGATGCTGAACTTTCTGCTGTGACAGTTTCCTCTGCTTCAGAAATGTCAAAATTTAATCCAGTTGCAGTACCTGCTAAGTCAGCAGCAGGTGGCGCTGCAGCAGCTGAAGTTTCCCGCTCTGGTGAGTTTACCTCAGATGAATTCTCCTCAGACGAGTTCACCTCAGATGAGATTACCTCAGAATTAGCTGCAGCAGCCTGCTTTGTTCTCTCTGTGGTGTTGCGATGGGGACAGTTTGAATAAACATGTCCAGGACAGAGGCAGAAATTACATCTTTTAACTTTAGGGCATGTTAGTGTCTCATGTTCAAAAGAGTCACAATTCCTGCATCTATGTCTCTCTTTGCATAAATCAGCAGTGTGGCCATACATATGGCATATGCGACAGAAACTTGCCATTCCATCAAAAAATAAATCGCCATTATGCTTTCCAATGCTAAAGCGAGCTGGGGGAAGAATGTCTTTTTTAAATGAAACCAGATATTTCCTTTTTCCAGTCCACAGTCCAAACTGATTAGTAATTTTATGTAGAAAAATTACCTTGTCACAATACAGTGAGAGCCAGCTGGTGATGTCTTCCTGAGGTAAATTTGGATTATACATTTTCACCACAAGCGATTGTAGATTTTCTTCCTCATAATGTGGAGTCACCTGTACACAGTCCAATAAGTTATGGTTGTTATGCTGCTGCAGTTTCCTCATAAAGTCCAGGCAGGTCTTCTTATTAATAAAGGTGACATCATAGACTCCTCTCACATGGTAATCCTGTAGTGCAAGAATCTTATCTGGTGTTAACTGGAACAGTCCAAATAGCAAATCCTTGACAATATATGCCAGTCCTTTGTCATCTCTTTTCTCAGCTTCAAACTCCAGTCTGACAGAATTATTTATCCGCGCATAAGCCGGTATTTTCACGTTTTTGGCCGCCGCCATAATAGAACTTTACCCTTCCCCCCCTCAGCGGAGATGGTGGGCTGAGGTGAAATCAGCAGCAGCTCAGGTGAGCACACTCAGCAACTCCTCAAGAGAAGTCAGCACAGCCGGAGTGCAATGGCCGAGCCTCGCCCTGGGATAACCACCTTCATGATCATGGTGTCTCCCCTGCCAGGTAAGTATGAGTTGGAATTGGCATGCTAGCACGCCCCGGTCAGGGGCCCGCCTACGCCATGTTATGGAGGGGCTTGCTGGGGTGTTTGGCAAACTAGCCTTAATCCGAGCTGTTCCATGAGCAAGGCACATCATCTCTGTAAACAGTCAGGGGTGCGCATTGCTTTCTTTTTTTGATAGCCCACATCTGGGAAGCCTCTGAAATGTCTTCATGCACGCAAGGGGTGGGTCTCAAACAGGTCCACGGTCTACACTGCAGCAGCGCATATATTTGCATTGATGAGCGGCACTTAAGCATCCAGCCGCAACCAGGCCCATTGCGTAGGAATATGGAAGCATGCAGTGTACAGACTACGGGTCCATCCAGGACAAGTGGCTAATTCCCTGAACCATTGCAGAAGGCCCACAGATGCTAAGAGACACCTGAGAAAGGAACAGGAACACAAGAGCTGGAAGAAACCTTCTAAGAACAAGAAGGCTTTTTGCTTTTCTTTCATCAAGCTGTCTTTTGACCAAGAATACACAGGGGAAAGCGCGAACGCAGTCCCCCACTACCACAAATTATGCAGTCAAGTTTCCCGCATTTGGGGAAATCGCAGGGGTCAGCACAGCCGGAGTGCAATGGCTGAGCCTCGCCCTGGGAGAACCACCTTCGTGATCATGGTATCTCCCCTGCCAGGTAAGTATGAGTTGGAATTGGCATGCTAGCACGCCCCGGTCAGGGGCCCGCCTACGCCATGTTATGGAGGGGCTTGCTGGGGTGTTTGGCAAACTAGCCTTAATCCGAGCTGTTCCATGAGCAAGGCACATCATCTCTGTAAACAGTCAGGGGTGCGCATTGCTTTCTTTTTTTGATAGCCCACATCTGGGAAGCCTCTGAAATGTCTTCATGCACGCAAGGGGTGGGTCTCAAACAGGTCCACGGTCTACACTGCAGCAGCGCATATATTTGCATTGATGAGCGGCACTTAAGCATCCAGCCGCAACCAGGCCCATTGCGTAGGAATATGGAAGCATGCAGTGTACAGACTACGGGTCCATCCAGGACAAGTGGCTAATTCCCTGAACCATTGCAGAAGGCCCACAGATGCTAAGAGACACCTGAGAAAGGAACAGGAACACAAGAGCTGGAAGAAACCTTCTAAGAACAAGAAGGCTTTTTGCTTTTCTTTCATCAAGCTGTCTTTTGACCAAGAATACACAGGGGAAAACGCGAACGCAGTCCCCCACTACCACAAATTATGCAGTCGAGTTTCCCGCATTTGGGGAAATCGCAGGGGTCAGCACAGCCGGAGTGCAATGGCCGAGCCTCGCCCTGGGAGAACCACCTTCGTGATCATGGTATCTCCCCTGCCAGGTAAGTATGAGTTGGAATTGGCATGCTAGCACGCCCCGGTCAGGGGCCCGCCTACGCCATGTTATGGAGGGGCTTGCTGGGGTGTTTGGCAAACTAGCCTTAATCCGAGCTGTTCCATGAGCAAGGCACATCATCTCTGTAAACAGTCAGGGGTGCGCATTGCTTTCTTTTTTTGATAGCCCACATCTGGGAAGCCTCTGAAATGTCTTCATGCACGCAAGGGGTGGGTCTCAAACAGGTCCACGGTCTACACTGCAGCAGCGCATATATTTGCATTGATGAGCGGCACTTAAGCATCCAGCCGCAACCAGGCCCATTGCGTAGGAATATGGAAGCATGCAGTGTACAGACTACGGGTCCATCCAGGACAAGTGGCTAATTCCCTGAACCATTGCAGAAGGCCCACAGATGCCAAGAGACACCTGAGAAAGGAACAGGAACACAAGAGCTGGAAGAAACCTTCTAAGAACAAGAAGGCTTTTTGCTTTTCTTTCATCAAGCTGTCTTTTGACCAAGAATACACAGGGGAAAGCGCGAACGCAGTCCCCCACTACCACAAATTATGCAGTCGAGTTTCCCGCATTTGGGGAAATCGCAGGGGTCAGCACAGCCGGAGTGCAATGGCCGAGCCTCGCCCTGGGAGAACCACCTTCGTGATCATGGTATCTCCCCTGCCAGGTAAGTATGAGTTGGAATTGGCATGCTAGCACGCCCCGGTCAGGGGCCCGCCTACGCCATGTTATGGAGGGGCTTGCTGGGGTGTTTGGCAAACTAGCCTTAATCCGAGCTGTTCCATGAGCAAGGCACATCATCTCTGTAAACAGTCAGGGGTGCGCATTGCTTTCTTTTTTTGATAGCCCACATCTGGGAAGCCTCTGAAATGTCTTCATGCACGCAAGGGGTGGGTCTCAAACAGGTCCACGGTCTACACTGCAGCAGCGCATATATTTGCATTGATGAGCGGCACTTAAGCATCCAGCCGCAACCAGGCCCATTGCGTAGGAATATGGAAGCATGCAGTGTACAGACTACGGGTCCATCCAGGACAAGTGGCTAATTCCCTGAACCATTGCAGAAGGCCCACAGATGCTAAGAGACACCTGAGAAAGGAACACAAGAGCTGGAAGAAACCTTCTAAGAACAAGAAGGCTTTTTGCTTTTCTTTCATCAAGCTGTCTTTTGACCAAGAATACACAGGGGAAAGCGCGAACGAACGCAGTCCCCCACTACCACAAATTATGCAGTCGAGTTTCCCGCATTTGGGGAAATCGCAGGGGTCAGCACAGCCGGAGTGCAATGGCCGAGCCTCGCCCTGGGAGAACCACCTTCGTGATCATGGTATCTCCCCTGCCAGGTAAGTATGAGTTGGAATTGGCATGCTAGCACGCCCCGGTCAGGGGCCCGCCTACGCCATGTTATGGAGGGGCTTGCTGGGGTGTTTGGCAAACTAGCCTTAATCCGAGCTGTTCCATGAGCAAGGCACATCATCTCTGTAAACAGTCAGGGGTGCGCATTGCTTTCTTTTTTTGATAGCCCACATCTGGGAAGCCTCTGAAATGTCTTCATGCACGCAAGGGGTGGGTCTCAAACAGGTCCACGGTCTACACTGCAGCAGCGCATATATTTGCATTGATGAGCGGCACTTAAGCATCCAGCCGCAACCAGGCCCATTGCGTAGGAATATGGAAGCATGCAGTGCACGGGTCCATCCAGGACAAGTGGCTAATTCCCTGAACCATTGCAGAAGGCCCACAGATGCTAAGAGACACCTGAGAAAGGAACAGGAACACAAGAGCTGGAAGAAACCTTCTAAGAACAAGAAGGCTTTTTGCTTTTCTTTCATCAAGCTGTCTTTTGACCAAGAATACACAGGGGAAAGCGCGAACGCAGTCCCCCACTACCACAAATTATGCAGTCGAGTTTCCCGCATTTGGGGAAATCGCAGGGGTCAGCACAGCCGGAGTGCAATGGCCGAGCCTCGCCCTGGGAGAACCACCTTCGTGATCATGGTATCTCCCCTGCCAGGTAAGTATGAGTTGGAATTGGCATGCTAGCACGCCCCGGTCAGGGGCCCGCCTACGCCATGTTATGGAGGGGCTTGCTGGGGTGTTTGGCAAACTAGCCTTAATCCGAGCTGTTCCATGAGCAAGGCACATCATCTCTGTAAACAGTCAGGGGTGCGCATTGCTTTCTTTTTTTGATAGCCCACATCTGGGAAGCCTCTGAAATGTCTTCATGCATGCAAGGGGTGGGTCTCAAACAGGTCCACGGTCTACACTGCAGCAGCGCATATATTTGCATTGATGAGCGGCACTTAAGCATCCAGCCGCAACCAGGCCCATTGCGTAGGAATATGGAAGCATGCAGCGTACAGACTACGGGTCCATCCAGGACAAGTGGCTAATTCCCTGAACCATTGCAGAAGGCCCACAGATGCTAAGAGACACCTGAGAAAGGAACAGGAACACAAGAGCTGGAAGAAACCTTCTAAGAACAAGAAGGCTTTTTGCTTTTCTTTCATCAAGCTGTCTTTTGACCAAGAATACACAGGGGAAAGCGCGAACGCAGACCCCCACTACCACAAATTATGCAGTCGAGTTTCCCGCATTTGGGGAAATCGCAGGGGTCAGCACAGCCGGAGTGCAATGGCCGAGCCTCGCCCTGGGAGAACCACCTTCGTGATCATGGTATCTCCCCTGCCAGGTAAGTATGAGTTGGAATTGGCATGCTAGCACGCCCCGGTCAGGGGCCCGCCTACGCCATGTTATGGAGGGGCTTGCTGGGGTGTTTGGCAAACTAGCCTTAATCCGAGCTGTTCCATGAGCAAGGCACATCATCTCTGTAAACAGTCAGGGGTGCGCATTGCTTTCTTTTTTTGATAGCCCACATCTGGGAAGCCTCTGAAATGTCTTCATGCACGCAAGGGGTGGGTCTCAAACAGGTCCACGGTCTACACTGCAGCAGCGCATATATTTGCATTGATGAGCGGCACTTAAGCATCCAGCCGCAACCAGGCCCATTGCGTAGGAATATGGAAGCATGCAGTGTACAGACTACGGGTCCATCCAGGACAAGTGGCTAATTCCCTGAACCATTGCAGAAGGCCCACAGATGCTAAGAGACACCTGAGAAAGGAACAGGAACACAAGAGCTGGAAGAAACCTTCTAAGAACAAGAAGGCTTTTTGCTTTTCTTTCATCAAGCTGTCTTTTGACCAAGAATACACAGGGGAAAGCGCGAACGCAGTCCCCCACTACCACAAATTATGCAGTCGAGTTTCCCGCATTTGGGGAAATCGCAGAGGTCAGCACAGCCGGAGTGCAATGGCCGAGCCTCGCCCTGGGAGAACCACCTTCGTGATCATGGTATCTCCCCTGCCAGGTAAGTATGAGTTGGAATTGGCATGCTAGCACGCCCCGGTCAGGGGCCCGCCTACGCCATGTTATGGAGGGGCTTGCTGGGGTGTTTGGCAAACTAGCCTTAATCCGAGCTGTTCCATGAGCAAGGCACATCATCTCTGTAAACAGTCAGGGGTGCGCATTGCTTTCTTTTTTTGATAGCCCACATCTGGGAAGCCTCTGAAATGTCTTCATGCACGCAAGGGGTGGGTCTCAAACAGGTCCACGGTCTACACTGCAGCAGCGCATATATTTGCATTGATGAGCGGCACTTAAGCATCCAGCCGCAACCAGGCCCATTGCGTAGGAATATGGAAGCATGCAGTGTACAGACTACGGGTCCATCCAGGACAAGTGGCTAATTCCCTGAACCATTGCAGAAGGCCCACAGATGCTAAGAGACACCTGAGAAAGGAACAGGAACACAAGAGCTGGAAGAAACCTTCCAAGAACAAGAAGGCTTTTTGCTTTTCTTTCATCAAGCTGTCTTTTGACCAAGAATACACAGGGGAAAGCGCGAACGCAGTCCCCCACTACCACAAATTATGCAGTCGAGTTTCCCGCATTTGGGGAAATCGCAGGGGTCAGCACAGCCGGAGTGCAATGGCCGAGCCTCGCCCTGGGAGAACCACCTTCGTGATCATGGTATCTCCCCTGCCAGGTAAGTATGAGTTGGAATTGGCATGCTAGCACGCCCCGGTCAGGGGCCCGCCTACGCCATGTTATGGAGGGGCTTGCTGGGGTGTTTGGCAAACTAGCCTTAATCCGAGCTGTTCCATGAGCAAGGCACATCATCTCTGTAAACAGTCAGGGGTGCGCATTGCTTTCTTTTTTTGATAGCCCACATCTGGGAAGCCTCTGAAATGTCTTCATGCACGCAAGGGGTGGGTCTCAAACAGGTCCACGGTCTACACTGCAGCAGCGCATATATTTGCATTGATGAGCGGCACTTAAGCATCCAGCCGCAACCAGGCCCATTGCGTAGGAATATGGAAGCATGCAGTGCACGGGTCCATCCAGGACAAGTGGCTAATTCCCTGAACCATTGCAGAAGGCCCACAGATGCTAAGAGACACCTGAGAAAGGAACAGGAACACAAGAGCTGGAAGAAACCTTCTAAGAACAAGAAGGCTTTTTGCTTTTCTTTCATCAAGCTGTCTTTTGACCAAGAATACACAGGGGAAAGCGCGAACGCAGTCCCCCACTACCACAAATTATGCAGTCGAGTTTCCCGCATTTGGGGAAATCGCAGGGGTCAGCACAGCCGGAGTGCAATGGCCGAGCCTCGCCCTGGGAGAACCACCTTCGTGATCATGGTATCTCCCCTGCCAGGTAAGTATGAGTTGGAATTGGCATGCTAGCACGCCCCGGTCAGGGGCCCGCCTACGCCATGTTATGGAGGGGCTTGCTGGGGTGTTTGGCAAACTAGCCTTAATCCGAGCTGTTCCATGAGCAAGGCACATCATCTCTGTAAACAGTCAGGGGTGCGCATTGCTTTCTTTTTTTGATAGCCCACATCTGGGAAGCCTCTGAAATGTCTTCATGCATGCAAGGGGTGGGTCTCAAACAGGTCCACGGTCTACACTGCAGCAGCGCATATATTTGCATTGATGAGCGGCACTTAAGCATCCAGCCGCAACCAGGCCCATTGCGTAGGAATATGGAAGCATGCAGCGTACAGACTACGGGTCCATCCAGGACAAGTGGCTAATTCCCTGAACCATTGCAGAAGGCCCACAGATGCTAAGAGACACCTGAGAAAGGAACAGGAACACAAGAGCTGGAAGAAACCTTCTAAGAACAAGAAGGCTTTTTGCTTTTCTTTCATCAAGCTGTCTTTTGACCAAGAATACACAGGGGAAAGCGCGAACGCAGACCCCCACTACCACAAATTATGCAGTCGAGTTTCCCGCATTTGGGGAAATCGCAGGGGTCAGCACAGCCGGAGTGCAATGGCCGAGCCTCGCCCTGGGAGAACCACCTTCGTGATCATGGTATCTCCCCTGCCAGGTAAGTATGAGTTGGAATTGGCATGCTAGCACGCCCCGGTCAGGGGCCCGCCTACGCCATGTTATGGAGGGGCTTGCTGGGGTGTTTGGCAAACTAGCCTTAATCCGAGCTGTTCCATGAGCAAGGCACATCATCTCTGTAAACAGTCAGGGGTGCGCATTGCTTTCTTTTTTTGATAGCCCACATCTGGGAAGCCTCTGAAATGTCTTCATGCACGCAAGGGGTGGGTCTCAAACAGGTCCACGGTCTACACTGCAGCAGCGCATATATTTGCATTGATGAGCGGCACTTAAGCATCCAGCCGCAACCAGGCCCATTGCGTAGGAATATGGAAGCATGCAGTGTACAGACTACGGGTCCATCCAGGACAAGTGGCTAATTCCCTGAACCATTGCAGAAGGCCCACAGATGCTAAGAGACACCTGAGAAAGGAACAGGAACACAAGAGCTGGAAGAACCCTTCTAAGAACAAGAAGGCTTTTTGCTTTTCTTTCATCAAGCTGTCTTTTGACCAAGAATACACAGGGGAAAGCGCGAACGCAGTCCCCCACTACCACAAATTATGCAGTCGAGTTTCCCGCATTTGGGGAAATCGCAGGGGTCAGCACAGCCGGAGTGCAATGGCCGAGCCTCACCCTGGGAGAACCACCTTCGTGATCATGGTATCTCCCCTGCCAGGTAAGTATGAGTTGGAATTGGCATGCTAGCACGCCCCGGTCAGGGGCCCGCCTACGCCATGTTATGGAGGGGCTTGCTGGGGTGTTTGGCAAACTAGCCTTAATCCGAGCTGTTCCATGAGCAAGGCACATCATCTCTGTAAACAGTCAGGGGTGCGCATTGCTTTCTTTTTTTGATAGCCCACATCTGGGAAGCCTCTGAAATGTCTTCATGCACGCAAGGGGTGGGTCTCAAACAGGTCCACGGTCTACACTGCAGCAGCGCATATATTTGCATTGATGAGCGGCACTTAAGCATCCAGCCGCAACCAGGCCCATTGCGTAGGAATATGGAAGCATGCAGTGTACAGACTACGGGTCCATCCAGGACAAGTGGCTAATTCCCTGAACCATTGCAGAAGGCCCACAGATGCTAAGAGACACCTGAGAAAGGAACAGGAACACAAGAGCTGGAAGAAACCTTCTAAGAACAAGAAGGCTTTTTGCTTTTCTTTCATCAAGCTGTCTTTTGACCAAGAATACACAGGGGAAAGCGCGAACGCAGTCCCCCACTACCACAAATTATGCAGTCGAGTTTCCCGCATTTGGGGAAATCGCAGGGGTCAGCACAGCCGGAGTGCAATGGCCGAGCCTCGCCCTGGGAGAACCACCTTCGTGATCATGGTATCTCCCCTGCCAGGTAAGTATGAGTTGGAATTGGCATGCTAGCACGCCCCGGTCAGGGGCCCGCCTACGCCATGTTATGGAGGGGCTTGCTGGGGTGTTTGGCAAACTAGCCTTAATCCGAGCTGTTCCATGAGCAAGGCACATCATCTCTGTAAACAGTCAGGGGTGCGCATTGCTTTCTTTTTTTGATAGCCCACATCTGGGAAGCCTCTGAAATGTCTTCATGCACGCAAGGGGTGGGTCTCAAACAGGTCCACGGTCTACACTGCAGCAGCGCATATATTTGCATTGATGAGCGGCACTTAAGCATCCAGCCGCAACCAGGCCCATTGCGTAGGAATATGGAAGCATGCAGTGTACAGACTACGGGTCCATCCAGGACAAGTGGCTAATTCCCTGAACCATTGCAGAAGGCCCACAGATGCTAAGAGCCACCTGAGAAAGGAACAGGAACACAAGAGCTGGAAGAAACCTTCTAAGAACAAGAAGGCTTTTTGCTTTTCTTTCATCAAGCTGTCTTTTGACCAAGAATACACAGGGGAAAGCGCGAACGCAGTCCCCCACTACCACAAATTATGCAGTCGAGTTTCCCGCATTTGGGGAAATCACAGGGGTCAGCACAGCCGGAGTGCAATGGCCGAGCCTCGCCCTGGGAGAACCACCTTCGTGATCATGGTATCTCTCCTGCCAGGTAAGTATGAGTTGGAATTGGCATGCTAGCACGCCCCGGTCAGGGGCCCGCCTACGCCATGTTATGGAGGGGCTTGCTGGGGTGTTTGGCAAACTAGCCTTAATCCGAGCTGTTCCATGAGCAAGGCACATCATCTCTGTAAACAGTCAGGGGTGCGCATTGCTTTCTTTTTTTGATAGCCCACATCTGGGAAGCCTCTGAAATGTCTTCATGCACGCAAGGGGTGGGTCTCAAACAGGTCCACGGTCTACACTGCAGCAGCGCATATATTTGCATTGATGAGCGGCACTTAAGCATCCAGCCGCAACCAGGCCCATTGCGTAGGAATATGGAAGCATGCAGTGTACAGACTACGGGTCCATCCAGGACAAGTGGCTAATTCCCTGAACCATTGCAGAAGGCCCACAGATGCTAAGAGACACCTGAGAAAGGAACAGGAACACAAGAGCTGGAAGAAACCTTCCAAGAACAAGAAGGCTTTTTGCTTTTCTTTCATCAAGCTGTCTTTTGACCAAGAATACACAGGGGAAAGCGCGAACGCAGTCCCCCACTACCACAAATTATGCAGTCGAGTTTCCCGCATTTGGGGAAATCGCAGGGGTCAGCACAGCCGGAGTGCAATGGCCGAGCCTCGCCCTGGGAGAACCACCTTCGTGATCATGGTATCTCCCCTGCCAGGTAAGTATGAGTTGGAATTGGCATGCTAGCACGCCCCGGTCAGGGGCCCGCCTACGCCATGTTATGGAGGGGCTTGCTGGGGTGTTTGGCAAACTAGCCTTAATCCGAGCTGTTCCATGAGCAAGGCACATCATCTCTGTAAACAGTCAGGGGTGCGCATTGCTTTCTTTTTTTGATAGCCCACATCTGGGAAGCCTCTGAAATGTCTTCATGCACGCAAGGGGTGGGTCTCAAACAGGTCCACGGTCTACACTGCAGCAGCGCATATATTTGCATTGATGAGCGGCACTTAAGCATCCAGCCGCAACCAGGCCCATTGCGTAGGAATATGGAAGCATGCAGTGCACGGGTCCATCCAGGACAAGTGGCTAATTCCCTGAACCATTGCAGAAGGCCCACAGATGCTAAGAGACACCTGAGAAAGGAACAGGAACACAAGAGCTGGAAGAAACCTTCTAAGAACAAGAAGGCTTTTTGCTTTTCTTTCATCAAGCTGTCTTTTGACCAAGAATACACAGGGGAAAGCGCGAACGCAGTCCCCAACTACCACAAATTATGCAGTCGAGTTTCCCGCATTTGGGGAAATCGCAGGGGTCAGCACAGCCGGAGTGCAATGGCCGAGCCTCGCCCTGGGAGAACCACCTTCGTGATCATGGTATCTCCCCTGCCAGGTAAGTATGAGTTGGAATTGGCATGCTAGCACGCCCCGGTCAGGGGCCCCGCCTACGCATGTTATGGAGGGGCTTGCTGGGGTGTTTTGGCAAACTAGCCTTAATCCGAGCTGTTCCATGAGCAAGGCACATCATCTCTGTAAACAGTCAGGGGTGTCGCATTGCTTTCTTTTTTTGATAGCCCACATCTGGGAAGCCTCTGAAATGTCTTCATGCACGCAAGGGGTGGGGTCTCAAACAGGTCCACGGTCTACACTGCAGCAGCGCATATATTTGCATTGATGAGCCGGCACTTAAGCATCCAGACCGCAACCAGGCCCATTGCGTAGGAATATGGAACCATGCAGTGTACAGACTACGGGTCCATCCAGGACAAGTGGCTAATTCCCTGAACCATTGCAGAAGGCCCACAGATGCTAAGAGCCACCTGAGAAAGGAACAGGAACACAAGAGCTGGAAGAAACCTTCTAAGAACAAGAAGGCTTTTTGCTTTTCTTTCATCAAGCTGTCTTTTGACCAAGAATACACAAGGGAAAGCGCGAACCGCAGTCCCCCACTACCACAAATTATGCAGTCGAGTTTCCCGCATTTGGGGAAATCGCAGGGGTCAGCACAGCCGGAGTGCAATGGCCGAGCCTCGCCCTGGGAGAACCACCTTCGTGATCATGGTATCTCCCCTGCCAGGTAAGTATGAGTTGGAATTGGCATGCTAGCACGCCCCGGTCAGGGGCCCGCCTACGCCATGTTATGGAGGGGCTTGCTGGGGTGTTTGCAAACTAGCCTTAATCCGAGCTGTTCCATGAGCAAGGCACATCATCTCTGTAAACAGTCAGGGGTGCGCATTGCTTTCTTTTTTTGATAGCCCACATCTGGGAAGCCTCTGAAATGTCTTCATGCACGCAAGGGGTGGGTCTCAAACAGGTCCACGGTCTACACTGCAGCAGCGCATATATTTGCATTGATGAGCGGCACTTAAGCATCCAGCCGCAACCAGGCCCATTGCGTAGGAATATGGAAGCATGCAGCGTACAGACTACGGGTCCATCCAGGACAAGTGGCTAATTCCCTGAACCATTGCAGAAGGCCCACAGATGCTAAGAGACACCTGAGAAAGGAACAGGAACACAAGAGCTGGAAGAAACCTTCTAAGAACAAGAAGGCTTTTTGCTTTTCTTTCATCAAGCTGTCTTTTGACCAAGAATACACAGGGGAAAGCGCGAACGCAGACCCCCACTACCACAAATTATGCAGTCGAGTTTCCCGCATTTGGGGAAATCGCAGGGGTCAGCACAGCCGGAGTGCAATGGCCGAGCCTCGCCCTGGGGAGAACCACCTTCGTTTTTTCATTTTTCATTTTTTAAAAACTTTATTAGGTCAATAAAAATTAAATACAAGTTCACATTTCAACTTTGCAACACATTTCAACAAGAATACATTACTAATACAGATTGTACATATCATGTAATACAACTTAGTTTTGCAGGAGTTATTTTAAAATTGTAACCATTTTTCCTGACACCAAAACCTGCTATAGTTTGTAGAGTACTTATCATCAAGTAAAAACGTATAAACGCATTGCATGAAAGCTCAAAGCTATACATTCTTGAACCGTGACCTCATTTGAATTAAAGATTATTTTGTTTCTAACCTTCCCACAGGGCTTCTTTAAAAGAGTTTATCATTTTCCATAACACAACAAATTTTGCCTGTGGTATAGTGTCCACTTTACCATAAAGAACTAAATCAAAGTCTAACTCTTTAATTCCCAGCCACCTGTTCCAAAAGTGGTTTTGCCTTCCTCCACAGTTCTTTGGCATAGAAGCAGTCCCATAGAAGGTGTTTTACTGTTTCATCTGCTCTGCACAAGGACCTTGGGCACTTGGGGTGATGATGTGACGGCTCTCCTGTGCTGAAACACCTTGGTAGGCAGACATTCGTGCACACAGGCCCATGCTAAGTCTTTTTGCGAATTAAAGAGTTGCTTACAGCTAGTTTTTGCCCATACAGCTTTTACCTCCTCTTCTGGCATAAGATTAATGGGAATCAAAGTTTCCTCCGCAGCGTTAAATGCAGTTTCAACTTTAATTTATTGCAAATATCTTCCTGGGCTTTATTTTGAAGATTATAATCCGAGATGGTGTTTTGCAAGACGGTATAAAACCATGGGGGGGTCAAGGCAGTAAGTATTTTCAAAGATAAACTATACCAACCGAGCTTCCGAAAGGTAAAACCTGTTGCATATTTTAGAAAAAATGACCAAAATGCTTCTGTGTTGTAAGTTTGAAGGCATAGAACTAAATAGTTTGTGTATACAAAATCGCTTGATATCAGGCATACCTTTCCCCCCTTTTTCTGGTGGTTTAGTCATGTATTTTCTTTTCAGCCTCTCCATTTTAGCACCCCAGACAAAGATAAAACATGTTCTTACAATCTGATGTAGGTGCAGAACCCGTTGGAGGAAAAGTGAGAGCTGTATACAATAAAATAGGTAACAGAACCATTTTAAGTATTAAAATCGCCCTTCAATGGTTAACTGTCGCATCTTCCAGCCTATAACTTTCCTGTTTATCCTTTCCATAACCATATTCCATGACTCCTCTCCATCGTTTTTAGAGGTAAAAATTGTGCCCAAGATTTTTATAGATTCCTTCTTTGTATTGGGCAATCCAGGAGAGGGCTTCCAATCTCCAATTTCCATCATGCTGCTCTTAACCAAATTTAATTAAATCCAGAAGCGGCACAGAAATATTCCGTTCTTTTAATTGCCCTTTGAACAGATACAGTGTCAGTACACAGCATGGCAAGGTCATCCATGTACCCAGTTATTTTTACTTGCAGCCCTCCACTCCCTGGCACATGAACTCCTCTGATCACCTTATCCCTTCTGATGGAGCATAAAAGTGGCTCAATAGCACAGACAAAAAGCAATGGTGACAAAGGACATCCCTGTTTGACACCACACTTTAAGCCAAAGTCATCCGTCATGAAGCCATTGACTAAAACCTGGCTGGTACATTTGTCATATAAGGACCTTAAAGAGGATAAAAAGTTCTCAGGGATGCCCATCTTGTTCAGAACCTTAAAGAGGTACACATGAGAGATGTGGTCAAAAGCTTTTTCAAAATCCAGAGACAGAATTGCTAAAGGTTGCTTACGTTCTTCAGTGTACCAAATAGAGTCCCTTATAAGATTGGTAATATGGTGTATTCTACGCCCAGGGATACCGCACACCTGGTTACTATGAATAATCTTATCTATCACCCCTTTCAGTCTGTTAGCCAGGATTTTAGCAAAAATTTTATAATCCAGGTTAAGAAGTGTAATAGGCCTCCAGTTCTTTAATTGGCCTTTGTCGCCCTCTTTTGGCAGTAGTGTAATGACACCTTTCCTCCAAGAATGTGGCAGCTCTTTTTGCAGAAAACATTTGCTGAATATATTTAGCAAGTCACTTTTCAAAATATCCCAAAACTGCAAATAAAATTCAATGGGTAATCCATCCAGTCCAGGTGTTTTACTTTTTTGAAAACTTTTTATGGTGTTCAAAAGTTCATCTTCAGTTAAAAGTACATTTAGGGACTCTGCATCTTCTCTGTTTAGAACCATAGTTACATCTGTGAGTGTGTCATTCAGGAAATCACTGTAAATGTGTTTGGTGTCATATAGTGATTGATAAAAAGTACAGACTTTTCCCATTATGCCACTCCTGGAATTCTCCCCTTCTATTTCCGTTATTATTTCCTTTGAAATGTGGATTTTCCGGAAAAAATACTTGGTGCATTTTTCATTCTCTTCTACATGTTTTATGCGACTTTTAAAAATGACTTCCTTTGCTTTCTCCTCCAGACATTTTTTAATATTCTCTTTTGCTGTAGAAATATTATCAGCCACATCACAACCTATTTCTTTGAGTTTATGGAAAGTTTGTAGCTGGGTATTTAGGTTATTAAAGAAATCTCTTTTTTCTTTAGCCTTGTGTACCCCTAATTTAATGAAAAAACGTTTAATTCTCCCTTTTACTATATCCCACCATGTTAGAATGTCTCTAGCATGCAACTTTTCTGTCTGCCATTCTTTAAAAAGTTTACTGAAATCCTTATACACTATATCATCTTGTAGCAGGGAGGTGTTTAATTTCCAAAAGCCTCTTCCCACTTTTTGTTCAGCTGGGCTTGAAACCTTGAAAATCACCACTTTATGGTCTGAAATAACATTCTCTTTATGAACATATGATAATGGCACTAAACTTTTAGCTGCAAATATAAAGTCAATTCTAGATCCAGCATCTCTACCTTGCCATGTAACCCTCTCTGTTAAGGGTAAATTATTATTGAGAGTCATGAAAACATCTCTAAACTTGAAATCAGATATCATCCCTTTTAAAAGATTTGCTGATCTATCAGACGTTTGAGCACCTGGACCATATCTATCTGTGCCATTTACAGTACAATTAAAATCACCTGCTACAAGTGTTGGTTTAAAATTTGCCATAAAGAGGTTCAAGTTTTCAAACAGTTCTATACGCTCTTTTCTTTCTGCTGATGCATATACATTGAGAAGATCCCACTTAATACCAGCAATAGAGACAGAAACAAACAAAACTCTTCCTGGCACAAGTTCATGTATGTGATGAATTTTTGCTGGCCCTTTAAAAAGAATAGCAACTCCCGCACTTCTATTCTCATTGGAGCCTGACCACACAGAAGGGCCATGGGTCCAGTCTTTTGCAAAGGTCTCATAACTGTGCATGTGTGGTATAGTACATTCCTGCAGGAAAAAGACACTTACATTAAAAGTCGCCAGAAGGTCAAACACAGTTATGCGTCTGAGCTGACTTTTTATAGAGCGCACATTAAAAGTTAAACCTGCTAAAACAGCCATAGTGAGATAAAGTAGGGATTCCTAAAACCAAATTTACTCAGAAATCCATCTTGCCCTCTGAAGGATCCATTCCCATAACTTTAGTCAAATTGTAGACTAAATCAGTGTTTAAGAAATCCTGCTTATGGGATCTTCCTGACATATCATCCGCTGTAATGGGGCTGGGCTCCATTTCTTCTGAATCCTTGCAGGTAGGGGGTTTTGCCATCTCTGCCCATGACTTATTTTCAACTTGTGTATCCATCCTTTCTCCAGCTGGTGATCCTGTTCGTTGTTTCTTGACCCTTGACTTTACAGCTTTTTCTGCGTCGTCATCCTCTCCAGGGGACTTGCCTTTTTCCAAAGCTTGTTTTCCTTCTCTGGGCTTTACTTGTTGTCTTGTCAGATATTTTGTGCGTTGCTCCTTTGCCTTTGCTGTCTCCAGTGAAACATCTTCCTTTTTCTCCAAGGCAGACTTTTCCTTCTCTGTCACAGAAACCTGGTGTGATGCTGAACTTTCTGCTGTGACAGTTTCCTCTGCTTCAGAAATGTCAAAATTTAATCCAGTTGCAGTACCTGCTAAGTCAGCAGCAGGTGGCGCTGCAGCAGCTGAAGTTTCCCGCTCTGGTGAGTTTACCTCAGATGAATTCTCCTCAGACGAGTTCACCTCAGATGAGATTACCTCAGAATTAGCTGCAGCAGCCTGCTTTGTTCTCTCTGTGGTGTTGCGATGGGGACAGTTTGAATAAACATGTCCAGGACAGAGGCAGAAATTACATCTTTTAACTTTAGGGCATGTTAGTGTCTCATGTTCAAAAGAGTCACAATTCCTGCATCTATGTCTCTCTTTGCATAAATCAGCAGTGTGGCCATACATATGGCATATGCGACAGAAACTTGCCATTCCATCAAAAAATAAATCGCCATTATGCTTTCCAATGCTAAAGCGAGCTGGGGGAAGAATGTCTTTTTTAAATGAAACCAGATATTTCCTTTTTCCAGTCCACAGTCCAAACTGATTAGTAATTTTATGTAGAAAAATTACCTTGTCACAATACAGTGAGAGCCAGCTGGTGATGTCTTCCTGAGGTAAATTTGGATTATACATTTTCACCACAAGCGATTGTAGATTTTCTTCCTCATAATGTGGAGTCACCTGTACACAGTCCAATAAGTTATGGTTGTTATGCTGCTGCAGTTTCCTCATAAAGTCCAGGCAGGTCTTCTTATTAATAAAGGTGACATCATAGACTCCTCTCACATGGTAATCCTGTAGTGCAAGAATCTTATCTGGTGTTAACTGGAACAGTCCAAATAGCAAATCCTTGACAATATATGCCAGTCCTTTGTCATCTCTTTTCTCAGCTTCAAACTCCAGTCTGACAGAATTATTTATCCGCGCATAAGCCGGTATTTTCACGTTTTTGGCCGCCGCCATAATAGAACTTTACCCTTCCCCCCCTCAGCGGAGATGGTGGGCTGAGGTGAAATCAGCAGCAGCTCAGGTGAGCACACTCAGCAACTCCTCAAGAGAAGTCAGCACAGCCGGAGTGCAATGGCCGAGCCTCGCCCTGGGATAACCACCTTCATGATCATGGTGTCTCCCCTGCCAGGTAAGTATGAGTTGGAATTGGCATGCTAGCACGCCCCGGTCAGGGGCCCGCCTACGCCATGTTATGGAGGGGCTTGCTGGGGTGTTTGGCAAACTAGCCTTAATCCGAGCTGTTCCATGAGCAAGGCACATCATCTCTGTAAACAGTCAGGGGTGCGCATTGCTTTCTTTTTTTGATAGCCCACATCTGGGAAGCCTCTGAAATGTCTTCATGCACGCAAGGGGTGGGTCTCAAACAGGTCCACGGTCTACACTGCAGCAGCGCATATATTTGCATTGATGAGCGGCACTTAAGCATCCAGCCGCAACCAGGCCCATTGCGTAGGAATATGGAAGCATGCAGTGTACAGACTACGGGTCCATCCAGGACAAGTGGCTAATTCCCTGAACCATTGCAGAAGGCCCACAGATGCTAAGAGACACCTGAGAAAGGAACAGGAACACAAGAGCTGGAAGAAACCTTCTAAGAACAAGAAGGCTTTTTGCTTTTCTTTCATCAAGCTGTCTTTTGACCAAGAATACACAGGGGAAAGCGCGAACGCAGTCCCCCACTACCACAAATTATGCAGTCAAGTTTCCCGCATTTGGGGAAATCGCAGGGGTCAGCACAGCCGGAGTGCAATGGCTGAGCCTCGCCCTGGGAGAACCACCTTCGTGATCATGGTATCTCCCCTGCCAGGTAAGTATGAGTTGGAATTGGCATGCTAGCACGCCCCGGTCAGGGGCCCGCCTACGCCATGTTATGGAGGGGCTTGCTGGGGTGTTTGGCAAACTAGCCTTAATCCGAGCTGTTCCATGAGCAAGGCACATCATCTCTGTAAACAGTCAGGGGTGCGCATTGCTTTCTTTTTTTGATAGCCCACATCTGGGAAGCCTCTGAAATGTCTTCATGCACGCAAGGGGTGGGTCTCAAACAGGTCCACGGTCTACACTGCAGCAGCGCATATATTTGCATTGATGAGCGGCACTTAAGCATCCAGCCGCAACCAGGCCCATTGCGTAGGAATATGGAAGCATGCAGTGTACAGACTACGGGTCCATCCAGGACAAGTGGCTAATTCCCTGAACCATTGCAGAAGGCCCACAGATGCTAAGAGACACCTGAGAAAGGAACAGGAACACAAGAGCTGGAAGAAACCTTCTAAGAACAAGAAGGCTTTTTGCTTTTCTTTCATCAAGCTGTCTTTTGACCAAGAATACACAGGGGAAAACGCGAACGCAGTCCCCCACTACCACAAATTATGCAGTCGAGTTTCCCGCATTTGGGGAAATCGCAGGGGTCAGCACAGCCGGAGTGCAATGGCCGAGCCTCGCCCTGGGAGAACCACCTTCGTGATCATGGTATCTCCCCTGCCAGGTAAGTATGAGTTGGAATTGGCATGCTAGCACGCCCCGGTCAGGGGCCCGCCTACGCCATGTTATGGAGGGGCTTGCTGGGGTGTTTGGCAAACTAGCCTTAATCCGAGCTGTTCCATGAGCAAGGCACATCATCTCTGTAAACAGTCAGGGGTGCGCATTGCTTTCTTTTTTTGATAGCCCACATCTGGGAAGCCTCTGAAATGTCTTCATGCACGCAAGGGGTGGGTCTCAAACAGGTCCACGGTCTACACTGCAGCAGCGCATATATTTGCATTGATGAGCGGCACTTAAGCATCCAGCCGCAACCAGGCCCATTGCGTAGGAATATGGAAGCATGCAGTGTACAGACTACGGGTCCATCCAGGACAAGTGGCTAATTCCCTGAACCATTGCAGAAGGCCCACAGATGCCAAGAGACACCTGAGAAAGGAACAGGAACACAAGAGCTGGAAGAAACCTTCTAAGAACAAGAAGGCTTTTTGCTTTTCTTTCATCAAGCTGTCTTTTGACCAAGAATACACAGGGGAAAGCGCGAACGCAGTCCCCCACTACCACAAATTATGCAGTCGAGTTTCCCGCATTTGGGGAAATCGCAGGGGTCAGCACAGCCGGAGTGCAATGGCCGAGCCTCGCCCTGGGAGAACCACCTTCGTGATCATGGTATCTCCCCTGCCAGGTAAGTATGAGTTGGAATTGGCATGCTAGCACGCCCCGGTCAGGGGCCCGCCTACGCCATGTTATGGAGGGGCTTGCTGGGGTGTTTGGCAAACTAGCCTTAATCCGAGCTGTTCCATGAGCAAGGCACATCATCTCTGTAAACAGTCAGGGGTGCGCATTGCTTTCTTTTTTTGATAGCCCACATCTGGGAAGCCTCTGAAATGTCTTCATGCACGCAAGGGGTGGGTCTCAAACAGGTCCACGGTCTACACTGCAGCAGCGCATATATTTGCATTGATGAGCGGCACTTAAGCATCCAGCCGCAACCAGGCCCATTGCGTAGGAATATGGAAGCATGCAGTGTACAGACTACGGGTCCATCCAGGACAAGTGGCTAATTCCCTGAACCATTGCAGAAGGCCCACAGATGCTAAGAGACACCTGAGAAAGGAACACAAGAGCTGGAAGAAACCTTCTAAGAACAAGAAGGCTTTTTGCTTTTCTTTCATCAAGCTGTCTTTTGACCAAGAATACACAGGGGAAAGCGCGAACGAACGCAGTCCCCCACTACCACAAATTATGCAGTCGAGTTTCCCGCATTTGGGGAAATCGCAGGGGTCAGCACAGCCGGAGTGCAATGGCCGAGCCTCGCCCTGGGAGAACCACCTTCGTGATCATGGTATCTCCCCTGCCAGGTAAGTATGAGTTGGAATTGGCATGCTAGCACGCCCCGGTCAGGGGCCCGCCTACGCCATGTTATGGAGGGGCTTGCTGGGGTGTTTGGCAAACTAGCCTTAATCCGAGCTGTTCCATGAGCAAGGCACATCATCTCTGTAAACAGTCAGGGGTGCGCATTGCTTTCTTTTTTTGATAGCCCACATCTGGGAAGCCTCTGAAATGTCTTCATGCACGCAAGGGGTGGGTCTCAAACAGGTCCACGGTCTACACTGCAGCAGCGCATATATTTGCATTGATGAGCGGCACTTAAGCATCCAGCCGCAACCAGGCCCATTGCGTAGGAATATGGAAGCATGCAGTGTACAGACTACGGGTCCATCCAGGACAAGTGGCTAATTCCCTGAACCATTGCAGAAGGCCCACAGATGCCAAGAGACACCTGAGAAAGGAACAGGAACACAAGAGCTGGAAGAAACCTTCTAAGAACAAGAAGGCTTTTTGCTTTTCTTTCATCAAGCTGTCTTTTGACCAAGAATACACAGGGGAAAGCGCGAACGCAGTCCCCCACTACCACAAATTATGCAGTCGAGTTTCCCGCATTTGGGGAAATCGCAGGGGTCAGCACAGCCGGAGTGCAATGGCCGAGCCTCGCCCTGGGAGAACCACCTTCGTGATCATGGTATCTCCCCTGCCAGGTAAGTATGAGTTGGAATTGGCATGCTAGCACGCCCCGGTCAGGGGCCCGCCTACGCCATGTTATGGAGGGGCTTGCTGGGGTGTTTGGCAAACTAGCCTTAATCCGAGCTGTTCCATGAGCAAGGCACATCATCTCTGTAAACAGTCAGGGGTGCGCATTGCTTTCTTTTTTTGATAGCCCACATCTGGGAAGCCTCTGAAATGTCTTCATGCACGCAAGGGGTGGGTCTCAAACAGGTCCACGGTCTACACTGCAGCAGCGCATATATTTGCATTGATGAGCGGCACTTAAGCATCCAGCCGCAACCAGGCCCATTGCGTAGGAATATGGAAGCATGCAGTGTACAGACTACGGGTCCATCCAGGACAAGTGGCTAATTCCCTGAACCATTGCAGAAGGCCCACAGATGCTAAGAGACACCTGAGAAAGGAACACAAGAGCTGGAAGAAACCTTCTAAGAACAAGAAGGCTTTTTGCTTTTCTTTCATCAAGCTGTCTTTTGACCAAGAATACACAGGGGAAAGCGCGAACGAACGCAGTCCCCCACTACCACAAATTATGCAGTCGAGTTTCCCGCATTTGGGGAAATCGCAGGGGTCAGCACAGCCGGAGTGCAATGGCCGAGCCTCGCCCTGGGAGAACCACCTTCGTGATCATGGTATCTCCCCTGCCAGGTAAGTATGAGTTGGAATTGGCATGCTAGCACGCCCCGGTCAGGGGCCCGCCTACGCCATGTTATGGAGGGGCTTGCTGGGGTGTTTGGCAAACTAGCCTTAATCCGAGCTGTTCCATGAGCAAGGCACATCATCTCTGTAAACAGTCAGGGGTGCGCATTGCTTTCTTTTTTTGATAGCCCACATCTGGGAAGCCTCTGAAATGTCTTCATGCACGCAAGGGGTGGGTCTCAAACAGGTCCACGGTCTACACTGCAGCAGCGCATATATTTGCATTGATGAGCGGCACTTAAGCATCCAGCCGCAACCAGGCCCATTGCGTAGGAATATGGAAGCATGCAGTGTACAGACTACGGGTCCATCCAGGACAAGTGGCTAATTCCCTGAACCATTGCAGAAGGCCCACAGATGCTAAGAGACACCTGAGAAAGGAACAGGAACACAAGAGCTGGAAGAAACCTTCTAAGAACAAGAAGGCTTTTTGCTTTTCTTTCATCAAGCTGTCTTTTGACCAAGAATACACAGGGGAAAGCGCGAACGCAGTCCCCCACTACCACAAATTATGCAGTCGAGTTTCCCGCATTTGGGGAAATCGCAGGGGTCAGCACAGCCGGAGTGCAATGGCCGAGCCTCGCCCTGGGAGAACCACCTTCGTGATCATGGTATCTCCCCTGCCAGGTAAGTATGAGTTGGAATTGGCATGCTAGCACGCCCCGGTCAGGGGCCCGCCTAAGCCATGTTATGGAGGGGCTTGCTGGGGTGTTTGGCAAACTAGCCTTAATCCGAGCTGTTCCATGAGCAAGGCACATCATCTCTGTAAACAGTCAGGGGTGCGCATTGCTTTCTTTTTTTGATAGCCCACATCTGGGAAGCCTCTGAAATGTCTTCATGCACGCAAGGGGTGGGTCTCAAACAGGTCCACGGTCTACACTGCAGCAGCGCATATATTTGCATTGATGAGCGGCACTTAAGCATCCAGCCGCAACCAGGCCCATTGCGTAGGAATATGGAAGCATGCAGTGTACAGACTACGGGTCCATCCAGGACAAGTGGCTAATTCCCTGAACCATTGCAGAAGGCCCACAGATGCCAAGAGACACCTGAGAAAGGAACAGGAACACAAGAGCTGGAAGAAACCTTCTAAGAACAAGAAGGCTTTTTGCTTTTCTTTCATCAAGCTGTCTTTTGACCAAGAATACACAGGGGAAAGCGCGAACGAACGCAGTCCCCCACTACCACAAATTATGCAGTCGAGTTTCCCGCATTTGGGGAAATCGCAGGGGTCAGCACAGCCGGAGTGCAATGGCCGAGCCTCGCCCTGTGAGAACCACCTTCGTGATCATGGTATCTCCCCTGCCAGGTAAGTATGAGTTGGAATTGGCATGCTAGCACGCCCCGGTCAGGGGCCCGCCTACGCCATGTTATGGAGGGGCTTGCTGGGGTGTTTGGCAAACTAGCCTTAATCCGAGCTGTTCCATGAGCAAGGCACATCATCTCTGTAAACAGTCAGGGGTGCGCATTGCTTTCTTTTTTTGATAGCCCACATCTGGGAAGCCTCTGAAATGTCTTCATGCACGCAAGGGGTGGGTCTCAAACAGGTCCACGGTCTACACTGCAGCAGCGCATATATTTGCATTGATGAGCGGCACTTAAGCATCCAGCCGCAACCAGGCCCATTGCGTAGGAATATGGAAGCATGCAGTGTACGGGTCCATCCAGGACAAGTGGCTAATTCCCTGAACCATTGCAGAAGGCCCACAGATGCCAAGAGACACCTGAGAAAGGAACAGGAACACAAGAGCTGGAAGAAACCTTCTAAGAACAAGAAGGCTTTTTGCTTTTCTTTCATCAAGCTGTCTTTTGACCAAGAATACACAGGGGAAAGCGCGAACGCAGTCCCCCACTACCACAAATTATGCAGTCGAGTTTCCCGCATTTGGGGAAATCGCAGGGGTCAGCACAGCCGGAGTGCAATGGCCGAGCCTCGCCCTGGGAGAACCACCTTCGTGATCATGGTATCTCCCCTGCCAGGTAAGTATGAGTTGGAATTGGCATGCTAGCACGCCCCGGTCAGGGGCCCGCCTACGCCATGTTATGGAGGGGCTTGCTGGGGTGTTTGGCAAACTAGCCTTAATCCGAGCTGTTCCATGAGCAAGGCACATCATCTCTGTAAACAGTCAGGGGTGCGCATTGCTTTCTTTTTTTGATAGCCCACATCTGGGAAGCCTCTGAAATGTCTTCATGCACGCAAGGGGTGGGTCTCAAACAGGTCCACGGTCTACACTGCAGCAGCGCATATATTTGCATTGATGAGCGGCACTTAAGCATCCAGCCGCAACCAGGCCCATTGCGTAGGAATATGGAAGCATGCAGTGTACAGACTACGGGTCCATCCAGGACAAGTGGCTAATTCCCTGAACCATTGCAGAAGGCCCACAGATGCTAAGAGACACCTGAGAAAGGAACAGGAACACAAGAGCTGGAAGAAACCTTCTAAGAACAAGAAGGCTTTTTGCTTTTCTTTCATCAAGCTGTCTTTTGACCAAGAATACACAGGGGAAAACGCGAACGCAGTCCCCCACTACCACAAATTATGCAGTCGAGTTTCCCGCATTTGGGGAAATCGCAGGGGTCAGCACAGCCGGAGTGCAATGGCCGAGCCTCGCCCTGGGAGAACCACCTTCGTGATCATGGTATCTCCCCTGCCAGGTAAGTATGAGTTGGAATTGGCATGCTAGCACGCCCCGGTCAGGGGCCCGCCTACGCCATGTTATGGAGGGGCTTGCTGGGGTGTTTGGCAAACTAGCCTTAATCCGAGCTGTTCCATGAGCAAGGCACATCATCTCTGTAAACAGTCAGGGGTGCGCATTGCTTTCTTTTTTTGATAGCCCACATCTGGGAAGCCTCTGAAATGTCTTCATGCACGCAAGGGGTGGGTCTCAAACAGGTCCACGGTCTACACTGCAGCAGCGCATATATTTGCATTGATGAGCGGCACTTAAGCATCCAGCCGCAACCAGGCCCATTGCGTAGGAATATGGAAGCATGCAGTGTACAGACTACGGGTCCATCCAGGACAAGTGGCTAATTCCCTGAACCATTGCAGAAGGCCCACAGATGCCAAGAGACACCTGAGAAAGGAACAGGAACACAAGAGCTGGAAGAAACCTTCTAAGAACAAGAAGGCTTTTTGCTTTTCTTTCATCAAGCTGTCTTTTGACCAAGAATACACAGGGGAAAGCGCGAACGCAGTCCCCCACTACCACAAATTATGCAGTCGAGTTTCCCGCATTTGGGGAAATCGCAGGGGTCAGCACAGCCGGAGTGCAATGGCCGAGCCTCGCCCTGGGAGAACCACCTTCGTGATCATGGTATCTCCCCTGCCAGGTAAGTATGAGTTGGAATTGGCATGCTAGCACGCCCCGGTCAGGGGCCCGCCTACGCCATGTTATGGAGGGGCTTGCTGGGGTGTTTGGCAAACTAGCCTTAATCCGAGCTGTTCCATGAGCAAGGCACATCATCTCTGTAAACAGTCAGGGGTGCGCATTGCTTTCTTTTTTTGATAGCCCACATCTGGGAAGCCTCTGAAATGTCTTCATGCACGCAAGGGGTGGGTCTCAAACAGGTCCACGGTCTACACTGCAGCAGCGCATATATTTGCATTGATGAGCGGCACTTAAGCATCCAGCCGCAACCAGGCCCATTGCGTAGGAATATGGAAGCATGCAGTGTACAGACTACGGGTCCATCCAGGACAAGTGGCTAATTCCCTGAACCATTGCAGAAGGCCCACAGATGCTAAGAGACACCTGAGAAAGGAACAGGAACACAAGAGCTGGAAGAAACCTTCTAAGAACAAGAAGGCTTTTTGCTTTTCTTTCATCAAGCTGTCTTTTGACCAAGAATACACAGGGGAAAGCGCGAACGCAGTCCCCCACTACCACAAATTATGCAGTCGAGTTTCCCGCATTTGGGGAAATCGCAGGGGTCCGCACAGCCGGAGCGCAATGGCCGAGCCTCGCCCTGGGAGAACCACCTTCGTGATCATGGTATCTCCCCAGCCAGGTAAGTATGAGTTGGAATCGGCATGCTAGCACGCCCCGGTCAGGGGCCCGCCTACGCCATGTTATGGAGGGGCTTGCTGGGGTGTTTGGCAAACTAGCCTTAATCCGAGCTGTTCCATGAGCAAGGCACATCATCTCTGTAAACAGTCAGGGGTGCGCATTGCTTTCTTTTTTTGATAGCCCACATCTGGGAAGCCTCTGAAATGTCTTCATGCACGCAAGGGGTGGGTCTCAAACAGGTCCACGGTCTACACTGCAGCAGCGCATATATTTGCGTTGATGAGCGGCACTTAAGCATCCAGCCGCAACCAGGCCCATTGCGTAGGAATATGGAAGCATGCAGTGTACAGACTACGGGTCCATCCAGGACAAGTGGCTAATTCCCTGAACCATTGCAGAAGGCCCACAGATGCTAAGAGACACCTGAGAAAGGAACAGGAACACAAGAGCTGGAAGAAACCTTCTAAGAACAAGAAGGCTTTTTGCTTTTCTTTCATCAAGCTGTCTTTTGACCAAGAATACACAGGGGAAAGCGCGAACGCAACCCCCCACTACCACAAATTATGCAGTCAAGTTTCCCGCATTTGGGGAAATCGCAGGGGTCAGCACAGCCGGAGTGCAATGGCCGAGCCTCGCCCTGGGAGAACCACCTTCGTGATCATGGTATCTCCCCTGCCAGGTAAGTATGAGTTGGAATTGGCATGCTAGCACGCCCCGGTCAGGGGCCCGCCTACGCCATGTTATGGAGGGGCTTGCTGGGGTGTTTGGCAAACTAGCCTTAATCCGAGCTGTTCCATGAGCAAGGCACATCATCTCTGTAAACAGTCAGGGGTGCGCATTGCTTTCTTTTTTTGATAGCCCACATCTGGGAAGCCTCTGAAATGTCTTCATGCACGCAAGGGGTGGGTCTCAAACAGGTCCACGGTCTACACTGCAGCAGCGCATATATTTGCATTGATGAGCGGCACTTAAGCATCCAGCCGCAACCAGGCCCATTGCGTAGGAATATGGAAGCATGCAGTGTACAGACTACGGGTCCATCCAGGACAAGTGGCTAATTCCCTGAACCATTGCAGAAGGCCCACAGATGCCAAGAGACACCTGAGAAAGGAACAGGAACACAAGAGCTGGAAGAAACCTTCTAAGAACAAGAAGGCTTTTTGCTTTTCTTTCATCAAGCTGTCTTTTGACCAAGAATACACAGGGGAAAGCGCGAACGCAGTCCCCCACTACCACAAATTATGCAGTCGAGTTTCCCGCATTTGGGGAAATCGCAGGGGTCAGCACAGCCGGAGTGCAATGGCCGAGCCTCGCCCTGGGAGAACCACCTTCGTGATCATGGTATCTCCCCTGCCAGGTAAGTATGAGTTGGAATTGGCATGCTAGCACGCCCCGGTCAGGGGCCCGCCTACGCCATGTTATGGAGGGGCTTGCTGGGGTGTTTGGCAAACTAGCCTTAATCCGAGCTGTTCCATGAGCAAGGCACATCATCTCTGTAAACAGTCAGGGGTGCGCATTGCTTTCTTTTTTTGATAGCCCACATCTGGGAAGCCTCTGAAATGTCTTCATGCACGCAAGGGGTGGGTCTCAAACAGGTCCACGGTCTACACTGCAGCAGCGCATATATTTGCATTGATGAGCGGCACTTAAGCATCCAGCCGCAACCAGGCCCATTGCGTAGGAATATGGAAGCATGCAGTGTACAGACTACGGGTCCATCCAGGACAAGTGGCTAATTCCCTGAACCATTGCAGAAGGCCCACAGATGCTAAGAGACACCTGAGAAAGGAACAGGAACACAAGAGCTGGAAGAAACCTTCTAAGAACAAGAAGGCTTTTTGCTTTTCTTTCATCAAGCTGTCTTTTGACCAAGAATACACAGGGGAAAGCGCGAACGAACGCAGTCCCCCACTACCACAAATTATGCAGTCGAGTTTCCCGCATTTGGGGAAATCGCAGGGGTCAGCACAGCTGGAGTGCAATGGCCGAGCCTCGCCCTGGGAGAACCACCTTCGTGATCATGGTATCTCCCCTGCCAGGTAAGTATGAGTTGGAATTGGCATGCTAGCACGCCCCGGTCAGGGGCCCGCCTACGCCATGTTATGGAGGGGCTTGCTGGGGTGTTTGGCAAACTAGCCTTAATCCGAGCTGTTCCATGAGCAAGGCACATCATCTCTGTAAACAGTCAGGGGTGCGCATTGCTTTCTTTTTTTGATAGCCCACATCTGGGAAGCCTCTGAAATGTCTTCATGCACGCAAGGGGTGGGTCTCAAACAGGTCCACGGTCTACACTGCAGCAGCGCATATATTTGCATTGATGAGCGGCACTTAAGCATCCAGCCGCAACCAGGCCCATTGCGTAGGAATATGGAAGCATGCAGTGTACAGACTACGGGTCCATCCAGGACAAGTGGCTAATTCCCTGAACCATTGCAGAAGGCCCACAGATGCCAAGAGACACCTGAGAAAGGAACAGGAACACAAGAGCTGGAAGAAACCTTCTAAGAACAAGAAGGCTTTTTGCTTTTCTTTCATCAAGCTGTCTTTTGACCAAGAATACACAGGGGAAAGCGCGAACGCAGTCCCCCACTACCACAAATTATGCAGTCGAGTTTCCCGCATTTGGGGAAATCGCAGGGGTCAGCACAGCCGGAGTGCAATGGCCGAGCCTCGCCCTGGGAGAACCACCTTCGTGATCATGGTATCTCCCCTGCCAGGTAAGTATGAGTTGGAATTGGCATGCTAGCACGCCCCGGTCAGGGGCCCGCCTACGCCATGTTATGGAGGGGCTTGCTGGGGTGTTTGGCAAACTAGCCTTAATCCGAGCTGTTCCATGAGCAAGGCACATCATCTCTGTAAACAGTCAGGGGTGCGCATTGCTTTCTTTTTTTGATAGCCCACATCTGGGAAGCCTCTGAAATGTCTTCATGCACGCAAGGGGTGGGTCTCAAACAGGTCCACGGTCTACACTGCAGCAGCGCATATATTTGCATTGATGAGCGGCACTTAAGCATCCAGCCGCAACCAGGCCCATTGCGTAGGAATATGGAAGCATGCAGTGTACAGACTACGGGTCCATCCAGGACAAGTGGCTAATTCCCTGAACCATTGCAGAAGGCCCACAGATGCTAAGAGACACCTGAGAAAGGAACAGGAACACAAGAGCTGGAAGAAACCTTCTAAGAACAAGAAGGCTTTTTGCTTTTCTTTCATCAAGCTGTCTTTTGACCAAGAATACACAGGGGAAAGCGCGAACGCAGTCCCCCACTACCACAAATTATGCAGTCGAGTTTCCCGCATTTGGGGAAATCGCAGGGGTCAGCACAGCCGGAGCGCAATGGCCGAGCCTCGCCCTGGGAGAACCACCTTCGTGATCATGGTATCTCCCCAGCCAGGTAAGTATGAGTTGGAATCGGCATGCTAGCACGCCCCGGTCAGGGGCCCGCCTACGCCATGTTATGGAGGGGCTTGCTGGGGTGTTTGGCAAACTAGCCTTAATCCGAGCTGTTCCATGAGCAAGGCACATCATCTCTGTAAACAGTCAGGGGTGCGCATTGCTTTCTTTTTTTGATAGCCCACATCTGGGAAGCCTCTGAAATGTCTTCATGCACGCAAGGGGTGGGTCTCAAACAGGTCCACGGTCTACACTGCAGCAGCGCATATATTTGCGTTGATGAGCGGCACTTAAGCATCCAGCCGCAACCAGGCCCATTGCGTAGGAATATGGAAGCATGCAGTGTACAGACTACGGGTCCATCCAGGACAAGTGGCTAATTCCCTGAACCATTGCAGAAGGCCCACAGATGCTAAGAGACACCTGAGAAAGGAACAGGAACACAAGAGCTGGAAGAAACCTTCTAAGAACAAGAAGGCTTTTTGCTTTTCTTTCATCAAGCTGTCTTTTGACCAAGAATACACAGGGGAAAGCGCGAACGCAACCCCCCACTACCACAAATTATGCAGTCAAGTTTCCCGCATTTGGGGAAATCGCAGGGGTCAGCACAGCCGGAGTGCAATGGCCGAGCCTCGCCCTGGGAGAACCACCTTCGTGATCATGGTATCTCCCCTGCCAGGTAAGTATGAGTTGGAATTGGCATGCTAGCACGCCCCGGTCAGGGGCCCGCCTACGCCATGTTATGGAGGGGCTTGCTGGGGTGTTTGGCAAACTAGCCTTAATCCGAGCTGTTCCATGAGCAAGGCACATCATCTCTGTAAACAGTCAGGGGTGCGCATTGCTTTCTTTTTTTGATAGCCCACATCTGGGAAGCCTCTGAAATGTCTTCATGCACGCAAGGGGTGGGTCTCAAACAGGTCCACGGTCTACACTGCAGCAGCGCATATATTTGCATTGATGAGCGGCACTTAAGCATCCAGCCGCAACCAGGCCCATTGCGTAGGAATATGGAAGCATGCAGTGTACGGGTCCATCCAGGACAAGTGGCTAATTCCCTGAACCATTGCAGAAGGCCCACAGATGCTAAGAGACACCTGAGAAAGGAACAGGAACACAAGAGCTGGAAGAAACCTTCTAAGAACAAGAAGGCTTTTTGCTTTTCTTTCATCAAGCTGTCTTTTGACCAAGAATACACAGGGGAAAGCGCGAACGCAGTCCCCCACTACCACAAATTATGCAGTCAAGTTTCCCGCATTTGGGGAAATCGCAGGGGTCAGCACAGCCGGAGTGCAATGGCCGAGCCTCGCCCTGGGAGAACCACCTTCGTGATCATGGTATCTCCCCTGCCAGGTAAGTATGAGTTGGAATTGGCATGCTAGCACGCCCCGGTCAGGGGCCCGCCTACGCCATGTTATGGAGGGGCTTGCTGGGGTGTTTGGCAAACTAGCCTTAATCCGAGCTGTTCCATGAGCAAGGCACATCATCTCTGTAAACAGTCAGGGGTGCGCATTGCTTTCTTTTTTTGATAGCCCACATCTGGGAAGCCTCTGAAATGTCTTCATGCACGCAAGGGGTGGGTCTCAAACAGGTCCACGGTCTACACTGCAGCAGCGCATATATTTGCATTGATGAGCGGCACTTAAGCATCCAGCCGCAACCAGGCCCATTGCGTAGGAATATGGAAGCATGCAGTGTACGGGTCCATCCAGGACAAGTGGCTAATTCCCTGAACCATTGCAGAAGGCCCACAGATGCTAAGAGACACCTGAGAAAGGAACAGGAACACAAGAGCTGGAAGAAACCTTCTAAGAACAAGAAGGCTTTTTGCTTTTCTTTCATCAAGCTGTCTTTTGACCAAGAATACACAGGGGAAAGCGCGAACGCAGTCCCCCACTACCACAAATTATGCAGTCGAGTTTCCCGCATTTGGGGAAATCGCAGGGGTCAGCACAGCCGGAGCGCAATGGCCGAGCCTCGCCCTGGGAGAACCACCTTCGTGATCATGGTATCTCCCCAGCCAGGTAAGTATGAGTTGGAATCGGCATGCTAGCACGCCCCGGTCAGGGGCCCGCCTACGCCATGTTATGGAGGGGCTTGCTGGGGTGTTTGGCAAACTAGCCTTAATCCGAGCTGTTCCATGAGCAAGGCACATCATCTCTGTAAACAGTCAGGGGTGCGCATTGCTTTCTTTTTTTGATAGCCCACATCTGGGAAGCCTCTGAAATGTCTTCATGCACGCAAGGGGTGGGTCTCAAACAGGTCCACGGTCTACACTGCAGCAGCGCATATATTTGCGTTGATGAGCGGCACTTAAGCATCCAGCCGCAACCAGGCCCATTGCGTAGGAATATGGAAGCATGCAGTGTACAGACTACGGGTCCATCCAGGACAAGTGGCTAATTCCCTGAACCATTGCAGAAGGCCCACAGATGCTAAGAGACACCTGAGAAAGGAACAGGAACACAAGAGCTGGAAGAAACCTTCTAAGAACAAGAAGGCTTTTTGCTTTTCTTTCATCAAGCTGTCTTTTGACCAAGAATACACAGGGGAAAGCGCGAACGCAACCCCCCACTACCACAAATTATGCAGTCAAGTTTCCCGCATTTGGGGAAATCGCAGGGGTCAGCACAGCCGGAGTGCAATGGCCGAGCCTCGCCCTGGGAGAACCACCTTCGTGATCATGGTATCTCCCCTGCCAGGTAAGTATGAGTTGGAATTGGCATGCTAGCACGCCCCGGTCAGGGGCCCGCCTACGCCATGTTATGGAGGGGCTTGCTGGGGTGTTTGGCAAACTAGCCTTAATCCGAGCTGTTCCATGAGCAAGGCACATCATCTCTGTAAACAGTCAGGGGTGCGCATTGCTTTCTTTTTTTGATAGCCCACATCTGGGAAGCCTCTGAAATGTCTTCATGCACGCAAGGGGTGGGTCTCAAACAGGTCCACGGTCTACACTGCAGCAGCGCATATATTTGCATTGATGAGCGGCACTTAAGCATCCAGCCGCAACCAGGCCCATTGCGTAGGAATATGGAAGCATGCAGTGTACGGGTCCATCCAGGACAAGTGGCTAATTCCCTGAACCATTGCAGAAGGCCCACAGATGCTAAGAGACACCTGAGAAAGGAACAGGAACACAAGAGCTGGAAGAAACCTTCTAAGAACAAGAAGGCTTTTTGCTTTTCTTTCATCAAGCTGTCTTTTGACCAAGAATACACAGGGGAAAGCGCGAACGCAGTCCCCCACTACCACAAATTATGCAGTCAAGTTTCCCGCATTTGGGGAAATCGCAGGGGTCAGCACAGCCGGAGTGCAATGGCCGAGCCTCGCCCTGGGAGAACCACCTTCGTGATCATGGTATCTCCCCTGCCAGGTAAGTATGAGTTGGAATTGGCATGCTAGCACGCCCCGGTCAGGGGCCCGCCTACGCCATGTTATGGAGGGGCTTGCTGGGGTGTTTGGCAAACTAGCCTTAATCCGAGCTGTTCCATGAGCAAGGCACATCATCTCTGTAAACAGTCAGGGGTGCGCATTGCTTTCTTTTTTTGATAGCCCACATCTGGGAAGCCTCTGAAATGTCTTCATGCACGCAAGGGGTGGGTCTCAAACAGGTCCACGGTCTACACTGCAGCAGCGCATATATTTGCATTGATGAGCGGCACTTAAGCATCCAGCCGCAACCAGGCCCATTGCGTAGGAATATGGAAGCATGCAGTGTACGGGTCCATCCAGGACAAGTGGCTAATTCCCTGAACCATTGCAGAAGGCCCACAGATGCTAAGAGACACCTGAGAAAGGAACAGGAACACAAGAGCTGGAAGAAACCTTCTAAGAACAAGAAGGCTTTTTGCTTTTCTTTCATCAAGCTGTCTTTTGACCAAGAATACACAAGGGAAAGCGCGAACGCAGTCCCCCACTACCACAAATTATGCAGTCGAGTTTCCCGCATTTGGGGAAATCGCAGGGGTCAGCACAGCCGGAGTGCAATGGCCGAACCTCGCCCTGGGAGAACCACCTTCGTGATCATGGTATCTCCCCTGCCAGGTAAGTATAAGATGGAATTGGCATGCTAGCACGCCCCGGTCAGGGGCCCGCCTACGCCATGTTATGGAGGGGCTTGCTGGGGTGTTTGGCAAACTAGCCTTAATCCGAGCTGTTCCATGAGCAAGGCACATCATCTCTGTAAACAGTCAGGGGTGCGCATTGCTTTCTTTTTTTGATAGCCCACATCTGGGAAGCCTCTGAAATGTCTTCATGCACGCAAGGGGTGGGTCTCAAACAGGTCCACGGTCTACACTGCAGCAGCGCATATATTTGCATTGATGAGCGGCACTTAAGCATCCAGCCGCAACCAGGCCCATTGCGTAGGAATATGGAAGCATGCAGCGTACAGACTACGGGTCCATCCAGGACAAGTGGCTAATTCCCTGAACCATTGCAGAAGGCCCACAGATGCTAAGAGACACCTGAGAAAGGAACAGGAACACAAGAGCTGGAAGAAACCTTCTAAGAACAAGAAGGCTTTTTGCTTTTCTTTCATCAAGCTGTCTTTTGACCAAGAATACACAGGGGAAAGCGCGAACGCAGTCCCCCACTACCACAAATTATGCAGTCGAGTTTCCCGCATTTGGGGAAATCGCAGGGGTCAGCACAACCGGAGTACAATGGCCGAGCCTCGCCCTGGGAGAACCACCTTCGTGATCATGGTATCTCCCCTGCCAGGTAAGTATGAGTTGGAATTGGCATGCTAGCACGCCCCGGTCAGGGGCCCGCCTACGCCATGTTATGGAGGGGCTTGCTGGGGTGTTTGGCAAACTAGCCTTAATCCGAGCTGTTCCATGAGCAAGGCACATCATCTCTGTAAACAGTCAGGGGTGCGCATTGCTTTCTTTTTTTGATAGCCCACATCTGGGAAGCCTCTGAAATGTCTTCATGCACGCAAGGGGTGGGTCTCAAACAGGTCCACGGTCTACACTGCAGCAGCGCATATATTTGCATTGATGAGCGGCACTTAAGCATCCAGCCGCAACCAGGCCCATTGCGTAGGAATATGGAAGCATGCAGTGTACAGACTACGGGTCCATCCAGGACAAGTGGCTAATTCCCTGAACCATTGCAGAAGGCCCACAGATGCTAAGAGACACCTGAGAAAGGAACAGGAACACAAGAGCTGGAAGAAACCTTCTAAGAACAAGAAGGCTTTTTGCTTTTCTTTCATCAAGCTGTCTTTTGACCAAGAATACACAGGGGAAAGCGCGAACGCAGTCCCCCACTACCACAAATTATGCAGTCGAGTTTCCCGCATTTGGGGAAATCGCAGGGGTCAGCACAGCCGGAGTGCAATGGCCGAGCCTCGCCCTGGGAGAACCACCTTCGTGATCATGGTATCTCCCCTGCCAGGTAAGTATGAGTTGGAATTGGCATGCTAGCACGCCCCGGTCAGGGGCCCGCCTACGCCATGTTATGGAGGGGCTTGCTGGGGTGTTTGGCAAACTAGCCTTAATCCGAGCTGTTCCATGAGCAAGGCACATCATCTCTGTAAACAGTCAGGGGTGCGCATTGCTTTCTTTTTTTGATAGCCCACATCTGGGAAGCCTCTGAAATGTCTTCATGCACGCAAGGGGTGGGTCTCAAACAGGTCCACGGTCTACACTGCAGCAGCGCATATATTTGCATTGATGAGCGGCACTTAAGCATCCAGCCGCAACCAGGCCCATTGCGTAGGAATATGGAAGCATGCAGTGTACAGACTACGGGTCCATCCAGGACAAGTGGCTAATTCCCTGAACCATTGCAGAAGGCCCACAGATGCCAAGAGACACCTGAGAAAGGAACAGGAACACAAGAGCTGGAAGAAACCTTCTAAGAACAAGAAGGCTTTTTGCTTTTCTTTCATCAAGCTGTCTTTTGACCAAGAATACACAGGGGAAAGCGCGAACGAACGCAGTCCCCCACTACCACAAATTATGCAGTCGAGTTTCCCGCATTTGGGGAAATCGCAGGGGTCAGCACAGCCGGAGTGCAATGGCCGAGCCTCGCCCTGGGAGAACCACCTTCGTGATCATGGTATCTCCCCTGCCAGGTAAGTATGAGTTGGAATTGGCATGCTAGCACGCCCCGGTCAGGGGCCCGCCTACGCCATGTTATGGAGGGGCTTGCTGGGGTGTTTGGCAAACTAGCCTTAATCCGAGCTGTTCCATGAGCAAGGCACATCATCTCTGTAAACAGTCAGGGGTGCGCATTGCTTTCTTTTTTTGATAGCCCACATCTGGGAAGCCTCTGAAATGTCTTCATGCACGCAAGGGGTGGGTCTCAAACAGGTCCACGGTCTACACTGCAGCAGCGCATATATTTGCATTGATGAGCGGCACTTAAGCATCCAGCCGCAACCAGGCCCATTGCGTAGGAATATGGAAGCATGCAGTGTACAGACTACGGGTCCATCCAGGACAAGTGGCTAATTCCCTGAACCATTGCAGAAGGCCCACAGATGCTAAGAGACACCTGAGAAAGGAACAGGAACACAAGAGCTGGAAGAAACCTTCTAAGAACAAGAAGGCTTTTTGCTTTTCTTTCATCAAGCTGTCTTTTGACCAAGAATACACAGGGGAAAGCGCGAACGAACGCAGTCCCCCACTACCACAAATTATGCAGTCAAGTTTCCCGCATTTGGGGAAATCGCAGGGGTCAGCACAGCCGGAGTGCAATGGCCGAGCCTCGCCCTGGGAGAACCACCTTCGTGATCATGGTATCTCCCCTGCCAGGTAAGTATGAGTTGGAATTGGCATGCTAGCACGCCCCGGTCAGGGGCCCGCCTACGCCATGTTATGGAGGGGCTTGCTGGGGTGTTTGGCAAACTAGCCTTAATCCGAGCTGTTCCATGAGCAAGGCACATCATCTCTGTAAACAGTCAGGGGTGCGCATTGCTTTCTTTTTTTGATAGCCCACATCTGGGAAGCCTCTGAAATGTCTTCATGCACGCAAGGGGTGGGTCTCAAACAGGTCCACGGTCTACACTGCAGCAGCGCATATATTTGCATTGATGAGCGGCACTTAAGCATCCAGCCGCAACCAGGCCCATTGCGTAGGAATATGGAAGCATGCAGTGTACGGGTCCATCCAGGACAAGTGGCTAATTCCCTGAACCATTGCAGAAGGCCCACAGATGCTAAGAGACACCTGAGAAAGGAACAGGAACACAAGAGCTGGAAGAAACCTTCTAAGAACAAGAAGGCTTTTTGCTTTTCTTTCATCAAGCTGTCTTTTGACCAAGAATACACAGGTGAAAGCGCAAACGCAGTCCCCCACTACCACAAATTATGCAGTCAAGTTTCCCGCATTTGGGGAAATCGCAGGGGTCAGCACAGCCGGAGTGCAATGGCCGAGCCTCGCCCTGGGAGAACCACCTTCGTGATCATGGTATCTCCCCTGCCAGGTAAGTATGAGTTGGAATTGGCATGCTAGCACGCCCCGGTCAGGGGCCCGCCTACGCCATGTTATGGAGGGGCTTGCTGGGGTGTTTGGCAAACTAGCCTTAATCCGAGCTGTTCCATGAGCAAGGCACATCATCTCTGTAAACAGTCAGGGGTGCGCATTGCTTTCTTTTTTTGATAGCCCACATCTGGGAAGCCTCTGAAATGTCTTCATGCACGCAAGGGGTGGGTCTCAAACAGGTCCACGGTCTACACTGCAGCAGCGCATATATTTGCATTGATGAGCGGCACTTAAGCATCCAGCCGCAACCAGGCCCATTGCGTAGGAATATGGAAGCATGCAGTGTACGGGTCCATCCAGGACAAGTGGCTAATTCCCTGAACCATTGCAGAAGGCCCACAGATGCTAAGAGACACCTGAGAAAGGAACAGGAACACAAGAGCTGGAAGAAACCTTCTAAGAACAAGAAGGCTTTTTGCTTTTCTTTCATCAAGCTGTCTTTTGACCAAGAATACACAGGGGAAAGCGCGAACGCAGTCCCCCACTACCACAAATTATGCAGTCGAGTTTCCCGCATTTGGGGAAATCGCAGGGGTCAGCACAGCCGGAGTGCAATGGCCGAGCCTCGCCCTGGGAGAACCACCTTCGTGATCATGGTATCTCCCCTGCCAGGTAAGTATGAGTTGGAATTGGCATGCTAGCACGCCCCGGTCAGGGGCCCGCCTACGCCATGTTATGGAGGGGCTTGCTGGGGTGTTTGGCAAACTAGCCTTAATCCGAGCTGTTCCATGAGCAAGGCACATCATCTCTGTAAACAGTCAGGGGTGCGCATTGCTTTCTTTTTTTGATAGCCCACATCTGGGAAGCCTCTGAAATGTCTTCATGCACGCAAGGGGTGGGTCTCAAACAGGTCCACGGTCTACACTGCAGCAGCGCATATATTTGCATTGATGAGCGGCACTTAAGCATCCAGCCGCAACCAGGCCCATTGCGTAGGAATATGGAAGCATGCAGTGTACAGACTACGGGTCCATCCAGGACAAGTGGCTAATTCCCTGAACCATTGCAGAAGGCCCACAGATGCCAAGAGACACCTGAGAAAGGAACAGGAACACAAGAGCTGGAAGAAACCTTCTAAGAACAAGAAGGCTTTTTGCTTTTCTTTCATCAAGCTGTCTTTTGACCAAGAATACACAGGGGAAAGCGCGAACGAACGCAGTCCCCCACTACCACAAATTATGCAGTCGAGTTTCCCGCATTTGGGGAAATCGCAGGGGTCAGCACAGCCGGAGTGCAATGGCCGAGCCTCGCCCTGTGAGAACCACCTTCGTGATCATGGTATCTCCCCTGCCAGGTAAGTATGAGTTGGAATTGGCATGCTAGCACGCCCCGGTCAGGGGCCCGCCTACGCCATGTTATGGAGGGGCTTGCTGGGGTGTTTGGCAAACTAGCCTTAATCCGAGCTGTTCCATGAGCAAGGCACATCATCTCTGTAAACAGTCAGGGGTGCGCATTGCTTTCTTTTTTTGATAGCCCACATCTGGGAAGCCTCTGAAATGTCTTCACGCACGCAAGGGGTGGGTCTCAAACAGGTCCACGGTCTACACTGCAGCAGCGCATATATTTGCATTGATGAGCGGCACTTAAGCATCCAGCCGCAACCAGGCCCATTGCGTAGGAATATGGAAGCATGCAGTGTACAGACTACGGGTCCATCCAGGACAAGTGGCTAATTCCCTGAACCATTGCAGAAGGCCCACAGATGCTAAGAGACACCTGAGAAAGGAACAGGAACACAAGAGCTGGAAGAAACCTTCTAAGAACAAGAAGGCTTTTTGCTTTTCTTTCATCAAGCTGTCTTTTGACCAAGAATACACAGGGTAAAGCGCGAACGAACGCAGTCCCCCACTACCACAAATTATGCAGTCGAGTTTCCCGCATTTGGGGAAATCGCAGGGGTCAGCACAGCCGGAGTGCAATGGCCGAGCCTCGCCCTGGGAGAACCACCTTCGTGATCATGGTATCTCCCCTGCCAGGTAAGTATGAGTTGGAATTGGCATGCTAGCACGCCCCGGTCAGGGGCCCGCCTACGCCATGTTATGGAGGGGCTTGCTGGGGTGTTTGGCAAACTAGCCTTAATCCGAGCTGTTCCATGAGCAAGGCACATCATCTCTGTAAACAGTCAGGGGTGCGCATTGCTTTCTTTTTTTGATAGCCCACATCTGGGAAGCCTCTGAAATGTCTTCATGCACGCAAGGGGTGGGTCTCAAACAGGTCCACGGTCTACACTGCAGCAGCGCATATATTTGCATTGATGAGCGGCACTTAAGCATCCAGCCGCAACCAGGCCCATTGCGTAGGAATATGGAAGCATGCAGTGTACAGACTACGGGTCCATCCAGGACAAGTGGCTAATTCCCTGAACCATTGCAGAAGGCCCACAGATGCCAAGAGACACCTGAGAAAGGAACAGGAACACAAGAGCTGGAAGAAACCTTCTAAGAACAAGAAGGCTTTTTGCTTTTCTTTCATCAAGCTGTCTTTTGACCAAGAATACACAGGGGAAAGCGCGAACGAACGCAGTCCCCCACTACCACAAATTATGCAGTCGAGTTTCCCGCATTTGGGGAAATCGCAGGGGTCAGCACAGCCGGAGTGCAATGGCCGAGCCTCGCCCTGGGAGAACCACCTTCGTGATCATGGTATCTCCCCTGCCAGGTAAGTATGAGTTGGAATTGGCATGCTAGCACGCCCCGGTCAGGGGCCCGCCTACGCCATGTTATGGAGGGGCTTGCTGGGGTGTTTGGCAAACTAGCCTTAATCCGAGCTGTTCCATGAGCAAGGCACATCATCTCTGTAAACAGTCAGGGGTGCGCATTGCTTTCTTTTTTTGATAGCCCACATCTGGGAAGCCTCTGAAATGTCTTCATGCACGCAAGGGGTGGGTCTCAAACAGGTCCACGGTCTACACTGCAGCAGCGCATATATTTGCATTGATGAGCGGCACTTAAGCATCCAGCCGCAACCAGGCCCATTGCGTAGGAATATGGAAGCATGCAGTGTACAGACTACGGGTCCATCCAGGACAAGTGGCTAATTCCCTGAACCATTGCAGAAGGCCCACAGATGCTAAGAGACACCTGAGAAAGGAACAGGAACACAAGAGCTGGAAGAAACCTTCTAAGAACAAGAAGGCTTTTTGCTTTTCTTTCATCAAGCTGTCTTTTGACCAAGAATACACAGGGGAAAGCGCGAACGCAGTCCCCCACTACTACAAATTATGCAGTCGAGTTTCCCGCATTTGGGGAAATCGCAGGGGTCAGCACAGCCGGAGTGCAATGGCCGAGCCTCGCCCTGGGAGAACCACCTTCGTGATCATGGTATCTCCCCTGCCAGGTAAGTATGAGTTGGAATTGGCATGCTAGCACGCCCCGGTCAGGGGCCCGCCTACGCCATGTTATGGAGGGGCTTGCTGGGGTGTTTGGCAAACTAGCCTTAATCCGAGCTGTTCCATGAGCAAGGCACATCATCTCTGTAAACAGTCAGGGGTGCGCATTGCTTTCTTTTTTTGATAGCCCACATCTGGGAAGCCTCTGAAATGTCTTCATGCACGCAAGGGGTGGGTCTCAAACAGGTCCACGGTCTACACTGCAGCAGCGCATATATTTGCATTGATGAGCGGCACTTAAGCATCCAGCCGCAACCAGGCCCATTGCGTAGGAATATGGAAGCATGCAGTGTACAGACTACGGGTCCATCCAGGACAAGTGGCTAATTCCCTGAACCATTGCAGAAGGCCCACAGATGCCAAGAGACACCTGAGAAAGGAACAGGAACACAAGAGCTGGAAGAAACCTTCTAAGAACAAGAAGGCTTTTTGCTTTTCTTTCATCAAGCTGTCTTTTGACCAAGAATACACAGGGGAAAGCGCGAACGCAGTCCCCCACTACCACAAATTATGCAGTCGAGTTTCCCGCATTTGGGGAAATCGCAGGGGTCAGCACAGCCGGAGTGCAATGGCCGAGCCTCGCCCTGGGAGAACCACCTTCGTGATCATGGTATCTCCCCTGCCAGGTAAGTATGAGTTGGAATTGGCATGCTAGCACGCCCCGGTCAGGGGCCCGCCTACGCCATGTTATGGAGGGGCTTGCTGGGGTGTTTGGCAAACTAGCCTTAATCCGAGCTGTTCCATGAGCAAGGCACATCATCTCTGTAAACAGTCAGGGGTGCGCATTGCTTTCTTTTTTTGATAGCCCACATCTGGGAAGCCTCTGAAATGTCTTCATGCACGCAAGGGGTGGGTCTCAAACAGGTCCACGGTCTACACTGCAGCAGCGCATATATTTGCATTGATGAGCGGCACTTAAGCATCCAGCCGCAACCAGGCCCATTGCGTAGGAATATGGAAGCATGCAGTGTACAGACTACGGGTCCATCCAGGACAAGTGGCTAATTCCCTGAACCATTGCAGAAGGCCCACAGATGCCAAGAGACACCTGAGAAAGGAACAGGAACACAAGAGCTGGAAGAAACCTTCTAAGAACAAGAAGGCTTTTTGCTTTTCTTTCATCAAGCTGTCTTTTGACCAAGAATACACAGGGTAAAGCGCGAACGAACGCAGTCCCCCACTACCACAAATTATGCAGTCGAGTTTCCCGCATTTGGGGAAATCGCAGGGGTCAGCACAGCCGGAGTGCAATGGCCGAGCCTCGCCCTGGGAGAACCACCTTCGTGATCATGGTATCTCCCCTGCCAGGTAAGTATGAGTTGGAATTGGCATGCTAGCACGCCCCGGTCAGGGGCCCGCCTACGCCATGTTATGGAGGGGCTTGCTGGGGTGTTTGGCAAACTAGCCTTAATCCGAGCTGTTCCATGAGCAAGGCACATCATCTCTGTAAACAGTCAGGGGTGCGCATTGCTTTCTTTTTTTGATAGCCCACATCTGGGAAGCCTCTGAAATGTCTTCATGCACGCAAGGGGTGGGTCTCAAACAGGTCCACGGTCTACACTGCAGCAGCGCATATATTTGCATTGATGAGCGGCACTTAAGCATCCAGCCGCAACCAGGCCCATTGCGTAGGAATATGGAAGCATGCAGTGTACAGACTACGGGTCCATCCAGGACAAGTGGCTAATTCCCTGAACCATTGCAGAAGGCCCACAGATGCCAAGAGACACCTGAGAAAGGAACAGGAACACAAGAGCTGGAAGAAACCTTCTAAGAACAAGAAGGCTTTTTGCTTTTCTTTCATCAAGCTGTCTTTTGACCAAGAATACACAGGGGAAAGCGCGAACGCAGTCCCCCACTAGCACAAATTATGCAGTCGAGTTTCCCGCATTTGGGGAAATCGCAGGGGTCAGCACAGCCGGAGTGCAATGGCCGAGCCTCGCCCTGGGAGAACCACCTTCGTGATCATGGTATCTCCCCTGCCAGGTAAGTATGAGTTGGAATTGGCATGCTAGCACGCCCCGGTCAGGGGCCCGCCTACGCCATGTTATGGAGGGGCTTGCTGGGGTGTTTGGCAAACTAGCCTTAATCCGAGCTGTTCCATGAGCAAGGCACATCATCTCTGTAAACAGTCAGGGGTGCGCATTGCTTTCTTTTTTTGATAGCCCACATCTGGGAAGCCTCTGAAATGTCTTCATGCACGCAAGGGGTGGGTCTCAAACAGGTCCACGGTCTACACTGCAGCAGCGCATATATTTGCATTGATGAGCGGCACTTAAGCATCCAGCTGCAACCAGGCCCATTGCGTAGGAATATGGAAGCATGCAGTGTACAGACTACGGGTCCATCCAGGACAAGTGGCTAATTCCCTGAACCATTGCAGAAGGCCCACAGATGCTAAGAGACACCTGAGAAAGGAACACAAGAGCTGGAAGAAACCTTCTAAGAACAAGAAGGCTTTTTGCTTTTCTTTCATCAAGCTGTCTTTTGACCAAGAATACACAGGGGAAAGCGCGAACGAACGCAGTCCCCCACTACCACAAATTATGCAGTCGAGTTTCCCGCATTTGGGGAAATCGCAGGGGTCAGCACAGCCGGAGTGCAATGGCCGAGCCTCGCCCTGGGAGAACCACCTTCGTGATCATGGTATCTCCCCTGCCAGGTAAGTATGAGTTGGAATTGGCATGCTAGCACGCCCCGGTCAGGGGCCCGCCTACGCCATGTTATGGAGGGGCTTGCTGGGGTGTTTGGCAAACTAGCCTTAATCCGAGCTGTTCCATGAGCAAGGCACATCATCTCTGTAAACAGTCAGGGGTGCGCATTGCTTTCTTTTTTTGATAGCCCACATCTGGGAAGCCTCTGAAATGTCTTCATGCACGCAAGGGGTGGGTCTCAAACAGGTCCACGGTCTACACTGCAGCAGCGCATATATTTGCATTGATGAGCGGCACTTAAGCATCCAGCCGCAACCAGGCCCATTGCGTAGGAATATGGAAGCATGCAGTGTACAGACTACGGGTCCATCCAGGACAAGTGGCTAATTCCCTGAACCATTGCAGAAGGCCCACAGATGCCAAGAGACACCTGAGAAAGGAACAGGAACACAAGAGCTGGAAGAAACCTTCTAAGAACAAGAAGGCTTTTTGCTTTTCTTTCATCAAGCTGTCTTTTGACCAAGAATACACAGGGGAAAGCGCGAACGCAGTCCCCCACTACCACAAATTATGCAGTCGAGTTTCCCGCATTTGGGGAAATCGCAGGGGTCAGCACAGCCGGAGTGCAATGGCCGAGCCTCGCCCTGGGAGAACCACCTTCGTGATCATGGTATCTCCCCTGCCAGGTAAGTATGAGTTGGAATTGGCATGCTAGCACGCCCCGGTCAGGGGCCCGCCTACGCCATGTTATGGAGGGGCTTGCTGGGGTGTTTGGCAAACTAGCCTTAATCCGAGCTGTTCCATGAGCAAGGCACATCATCTCTGTAAACAGTCAGGGGTGCGCATTGCTTTCTTTTTTTGATAGCCCACATCTGGGAAGCCTCTGAAATGTCTTCATGCACGCAAGGGGTGGGTCTCAAACAGGTCCACGGTCTACACTGCAGCAGCGCATATATTTGCATTGATGAGCGGCACTTAAGCATCCAGCCGCAACCAGGCCCATTGCGTAGGAATATGGAAGCATGCAGTGTACAGACTACGGGTCCATCCAGGACAAGTGGCTAATTCCCTGAACCATTGCAGAAGGCCCACAGATGCCAAGAGACACCTGAGAAAGGAACAGGAACACAAGAGCTGGAAGAAACCTTCTAAGAACAAGAAGGCTTTTTGCTTTTCTTTCATCAAGCTGTCTTTTGACCAAGAATACACAGGGGAAAGCGCGAACGCAGTCCCCCACTACCACAAATTATGCAGTCGAGTTTCCCGCATTTGGGGAAATCGCAGGGGTCAGCACAGCCGGAGTGCAATGGCCGAGCCTCGCCCTGGGAGAACCACCTTCGTGATCATGGTATCTCCCCTGCCAGGTAAGTATGAGTTGGAATTGGCATGCTAGCACGCCCCGGTCAGGGGCCCGCCTACGCCATGTTATGGAGGGGCTTGCTGGGGTGTTTGGCAAACTAGCCTTAATCCGAGCTGTTCCATGAGCAAGGCACATCATCTCTGTAAACAGTCAGGGGTGCGCATTGCTTTCTTTTTTTGATAGCCCACATCTGGGAAGCCTCTGAAATGTCTTCATGCACGCAAGGGGTGGGTCTCAAACAGGTCCACGGTCTACACTGCAGCAGCGCATATATTTGCATTGATGAGCGGCACTTAAGCATCCAGCCGCAACCAGGCCCATTGCGTAGGAATATGGAAGCATGCAGTGTACAGACTACGGGTCCATCCAGGACAAGTGGCTAATTCCCTGAACCATTGCAGAAGGCCCACAGATGCTAAGAGACACCTGAGAAAGGAACAGGAACACAAGAGCTGGAAGAAACCTTCTAAGAACAAGAAGGCTTTTTGCTTTTCTTTCATCAAGCTGTCTTTTGACCAAGAATACACAGGGGAAAGCGCGAACGCAGTCCCCCACTACCACAAATTATGCAGTCGAGTTTCCCGCATTTGGGGAAATCGCAGGGGTCAGCACAGCCGGAGTGCAATGGCCGAGCCTCGCCCTGGGAGAACCACCTTCGTGATCATGGTATCTCCCCTGCCAGGTAAGTATGAGTTGGAATTGGCATGCTAGCACGCCCCGGTCAGGGGCCCGCCTACGCCATGTTATGGAGGGGCTTGCTGGGGTGTTTGGCAAACTAGCCTTAATCCGAGCTGTTCCATGAGCAAGGCACATCATCTCTGTAAACAGTCAGGGGTGCGCATTGCTTTCTTTTTTTGATAGCCCACATCTGGGAAGCCTCTGAAATGTCTTCATGCACGCAAGGGGTGGGTCTCAAACAGGTCCACGGTCTACACTGCAGCAGCGCATATATTTGCATTGATGAGCGGCACTTAAGCATCCAGCTGCAACCAGGCCCATTGCGTAGGAATATGGAAGCATGCAGTGTACAGACTACGGGTCCATCCAGGACAAGTGGCTAATTCCCTGAACCATTGCAGAAGGCCCACAGATGCTAAGAGACACCTGAGAAAGGAACACAAGAGCTGGAAGAAACCTTCTAAGAACAAGAAGGCTTTTTGCTTTTCTTTCATCAAGCTGTCTTTTGACCAAGAATACACAGGGGAAAGCGCGAACGAACGCAGTCCCCCACTACCACAAATTATGCAGTCGAGTTTCCCGCATTTGGGGAAATCGCAGGGGTCAGCACAGCCGGAGTGCAATGGCCGAGCCTCGCCCTGGGAGAACCACCTTCGTGATCATGGTATCTCCCCTGCCAGGTAAGTATGAGTTGGAATTGGCATGCTAGCACGCCCCGGTCAGGGGCCCGCCTACGCCATGTTATGGAGGGGCTTGCTGGGGTGTTTGGCAAACTAGCCTTAATCCGAGCTGTTCCATGAGCAAGGCACATCATCTCTGTAAACAGTCAGGGGTGCGCATTGCTTTCTTTTTTTGATAGCCCACATCTGGGAAGCCTCTGAAATGTCTTCATGCACGCAAGGGGTGGGTCTCAAACAGGTCCACGGTCTACACTGCAGCAGCGCATATATTTGCATTGATGAGCGGCACTTAAGCATCCAGCCGCAACCAGGCCCATTGCGTAGGAATATGGAAGCATGCAGTGTACAGACTACGGGTCCATCCAGGACAAGTGGCTAATTCCCTGAACCATTGCAGAAGGCCCACAGATGCCAAGAGACACCTGAGAAAGGAACAGGAACACAAGAGCTGGAAGAAACCTTCTAAGAACAAGAAGGCTTTTTGCTTTTCTTTCATCAAGCTGTCTTTTGACCAAGAATACACAGGGGAAAGCGCGAACGCAGTCCCCCACTACCACAAATTATGCAGTCGAGTTTCCCGCATTTGGGGAAATCGCAGGGGTCAGCACAGCCGGAGTGCAATGGCCGAGCCTCGCCCTGGGAGAACCACCTTCGTGATCATGGTATCTCCCCTGCCAGGTAAGTATGAGTTGGAATTGGCATGCTAGCACGCCCCGGTCAGGGGCCCGCCTACGCCATGTTATGGAGGGGCTTGCTGGGGTGTTTGGCAAACTAGCCTTAATCCGAGCTGTTCCATGAGCAAGGCACATCATCTCTGTAAACAGTCAGGGGTGCGCATTGCTTTCTTTTTTTGATAGCCCACATCTGGGAAGCCTCTGAAATGTCTTCATGCACGCAAGGGGTGGGTCTCAAACAGGTCCACGGTCTACACTGCAGCAGCGCATATATTTGCATTGATGAGCGGCACTTAAGCATCCAGCCGCAACCAGGCCCATTGCGTAGGAATATGGAAGCATGCAGTGTACAGACTACGGGTCCATCCAGGACAAGTGGCTAATTCCCTGAACCATTGCAGAAGGCCCACAGATGCCAAGAGACACCTGAGAAAGGAACAGGAACACAAGAGCTGGAAGAAACCTTCTAAGAACAAGAAGGCTTTTTGCTTTTCTTTCATCAAGCTGTCTTTTGACCAAGAATACACAGGGGAAAGCGCGAACGCAGTCCCCCACTACCACAAATTATGCAGTCGAGTTTCCCGCATTTGGGGAAATCGCAGGGGTCAGCACAGCCGGAGTGCAATGGCCGAGCCTCGCCCTGGGAGAACCACCTTCGTGATCATGGTATCTCCCCTGCCAGGTAAGTATGAGTTGGAATTGGCATGCTAGCACGCCCCGGTCAGGGGCCCGCCTACGCCATGTTATGGAGGGGCTTGCTGGGGTGTTTGGCAAACTAGCCTTAATCCGAGCTGTTCCATGAGCAAGGCACATCATCTCTGTAAACAGTCAGGGGTGCGCATTGCTTTCTTTTTTTGATAGCCCACATCTGGGAAGCCTCTGAAATGTCTTCATGCACGCAAGGGGTGGGTCTCAAACAGGTCCACGGTCTACACTGCAGCAGCGCATATATTTGCATTGATGAGCGGCACTTAAGCATCCAGCCGCAACCAGGCCCATTGCGTAGGAATATGGAAGCATGCAGTGTACAGACTACGGGTCCATCCAGGACAAGTGGCTAATTCCCTGAACCATTGCAGAAGGCCCACAGATGCCAAGAGACACCTGAGAAAGGAACAGGAACACAAGAGCTGGAAGAAACCTTCTAAGAACAAGAAGGCTTTTTGCTTTTCTTTCATCAAGCTGTCTTTTGACCAAGAATACACAGGGGAAAGCGCGAACGCAGTCCCCCACTACCACAAATTATGCAGTCGAGTTTCCCGCATTTGGGGAAATCGCAGGGGTCAGCACAGCCGGAGTGCAATGGCCGAGCCTCGCCCTGGGAGAACCACCTTCGTGATCATGGTATCTCCCCTGCCAGGTAAGTATGAGTTGGAATTGGCATGCTAGCACGCCCCGGTCAGGGGCCCGCCTACGCCATGTTATGGAGGGGCTTGCTGGGGTGTTTGGCAAACTAGCCTTAATCCGAGCTGTTCCATGAGCAAGGCACATCATCTCTGTAAACAGTCAGGGGTGCGCATTGCTTTCTTTTTTTGATAGCCCACATCTGGGAAGCCTCTGAAATGTCTTCATGCACGCAAGGGGTGGGTCTCAAACAGGTCCACGGTCTACACTGCAGCAGCGCATATATTTGCATTGATGAGCGGCACTTAAGCATCCAGCCGCAACCAGGCCCATTGCGTAGGAATATGGAAGCATGCAGTGTACAGACTACGGGTCCATCCAGGACAAGTGGCTAATTCCCTGAACCATTGCAGAAGGCCCACAGATGCTAAGAGACACCTGAGAAAGGAACAGGAACACAAGAGCTGGAAGAAACCTTCTAAGAACAAGAAGGCTTTTTGCTTTTCTTTCATCAAGCTGTCTTTTGACCAAGAATACACAGGGGAAAGCGCGAACGCAGTCCCCCACTACCACAAATTATGCAGTCGAGTTTCCCGCATTTGGGGAAATCGCAGGGGTCAGCACAGCCGGAGTGCAATGGCCGAGCCTCGCCCTGGGAGAACCACCTTCGTGATCATGGTATCTCCCCTGCCAGGTAAGTATGAGTTGGAATTGGCATGCTAGCACGCCCCGGTCAGGGGCCCGCCTACGCCATGTTATGGAGGGGCTTGCTGGGGTGTTTGGCAAACTAGCCTTAATCCGAGCTGTTCCATGAGCAAGGCACATCATCTCTGTAAACAGTCAGGGGTGCGCATTGCTTTCTTTTTTTGATAGCCCACATCTGGGAAGCCTCTGAAATGTCTTCATGCACGCAAGGGGTGGGTCTCAAACAGGTCCACGGTCTACACTGCAGCAGCGCATATATTTGCATTGATGAGCGGCACTTAAGCATCCAGCCGCAACCAGGCCCATTGCGTAGGAATATGGAAGCATGCAGTGTACAGACTACGGGTCCATCCAGGACAAGTGGCTAATTCCCTGAACCATTGCAGAAGGCCCACAGATGCTAAGAGACACCTGAGAAAGGAACAGGAACACAAGAGCTGGAAGAAACCTTCTAAGAACAAGAAGGCTTTTTGCTTTTCTTTCATCAAGCTGTCTTTTGACCAAGAATACACAGGGGAAAGCGCGAACGAACGCAGTCCCCCACTACCACAAATTATGCAGTCGAGTTTCCCGCATTTGGGGAAATCGCAGGGGTCAGCACAGCCGGAGTGCAATGGCCGAGCCTCGCCCTGGGAGAACCACCTTCGTGATCATGGTATCTCCCCTGCCAGGTAAGTATGAGTTGGAATTGGCATGCTAGCACGCCCCGGTCAGGGGCCCGCCTACGCCATGTTATGGAGGGGCTTGCTGGGGTGTTTGGCAAACTAGCCTTAATCCGAGCTGTTCCATGAGCAAGGCACATCATCTCTGTAAACAGTCAGGGGTGCGCATTGCTTTCTTTTTTTGATAGCCCACATCTGGGAAGCCTCTGAAATGTCTTCATGCACGCAAGGGGTGGGTCTCAAACAGGTCCACGGTCTACACTGCAGCAGCGCATATATTTGCATTGATGAGCGGCACTTAAGCATCCAGCCGCAACCAGGCCCATTGCGTAGGAATATGGAAGCATGCAGTGTACAGACTACGGGTCCATCCAGGACAAGTGGCTAATTCCCTGAACCATTGCAGAAGGCCCACAGATGCTAAGAGACACCTGAGAAAGGAACACAAGAGCTGGAAGAAACCTTCTAAGAACAAGAAGGCTTTTTGCTTTTCTTTCATCAAGCTGTCTTTTGACCAAGAATACACAGGGGAAAGCGCGAACGAACGCAGTCCCCCACTACCACAAATTATGCAGTCGAGTTTCCCGCATTTGGGGAAATCGCAGGGGTCAGCACAGCCGGAGTGCAATGGCCGAGCCTCGCCCTGGGAGAACCACCTTCGTGATCATGGTATCTCCCCTGCCAGGTAAGTATGAGTTGGAATTGGCATGCTAGCACGCCCCGGTCAGGGGCCCGCCTACGCCATGTTATGGAGGGGCTTGCTGGGGTGTTTGGCAAACTAGCCTTAATCCGAGCTGTTCCATGAGCAAGGCACATCATCTCTGTAAACAGTCAGGGGTGCGCATTGCTTTCTTTTTTTGATAGCCCACATCTGGGAAGCCTCTGAAATGTCTTCATGCACGCAAGGGGTGGGTCTCAAACAGGTCCACGGTCTACACTGCAGCAGCGCATATATTTGCATTGATGAGCGGCACTTAAGCATCCAGCCGCAACCAGGCCCATTGCGTAGGAATATGGAAGCATGCAGTGTACAGACTACGGGTCCATCCAGGACAAGTGGCTAATTCCCTGAACCATTGCAGAAGGCCCACAGATGCTAAGAGACACCTGAGAAAGGAACAGGAACACAAGAGCTGGAAGAAACCTTCTAAGAACAAGAAGGCTTTTTGCTTTTCTTTCATCAAGCTGTCTTTTGACCAAGAATACACAGGGGAAAGCGCGAACGAACGCAGTCCCCCACTACCACAAATTATGCAGTCGAGTTTCCCGCATTTGGGGAAATCGCAGGGGTCAGCACAGCCGGAGTGCAATGGCCGAGCCTCGCCCTGGGAGAACCACCTTCGTGATCATGGTATCTCCCCTGCCAGGTAAGTATGAGTTGGAATTGGCATGCTAGCACGCCCCGGTCAGGGGCCCGCCTACGCCATGTTATGGAGGGGCTTGCTGGGGTGTTTGGCAAACTAGCCTTAATCCGAGCTGTTCCATGAGCAAGGCACATCATCTCTGTAAACAGTCAGGGGTGCGCATTGCTTTCTTTTTTTGATAGCCCACATCTGGGAAGCCTCTGAAATGTCTTCATGCACGCAAGGGGTGGGTCTCAAACAGGTCCACGGTCTACACTGCAGCAGCGCATATATTTGCATTGATGAGCGGCACTTAAGCATCCAGCCGCAACCAGGCCCATTGCGTAGGAATATGGAAGCATGCAGTGTACAGACTACGGGTCCATCCAGGACAAGTGGCTAATTCCCTGAACCATTGCAGAAGGCCCACAGATGCTAAGAGACACCTGAGAAAGGAACAGGAACACAAGAGCTGGAAGAAACCTTCTAAGAACAAGAAGGCTTTTTGCTTTTCTTTCATCAAGCTGTCTTTTGACCAAGAATACACAGGGTAAAGCGCGAACGAACGCAGTCCCCCACTACCACAAATTATGCAGTCGAGTTTCCCGCATTTGGGGAAATCGCAGGGGTCAGCACAGCCGGAGTGCAATGGCCGAGCCTCGCCCTGGGAGAACCACCTTCGTGATCATGGTATCTCCCCTGCCAGGTAAGTATGAGTTGGAATTGGCATGCTAGCACGCCCCGGTCAGGGGCCCGCCTACGCCATGTTATGGAGGGGCTTGCTGGGGTGTTTGGCAAACTAGCCTTAATCCGAGCTGTTCCATGAGCAAGGCACATCATCTCTGTAAACAGTCAGGGGTGCGCATTGCTTTCTTTTTTTGATAGCCCACATCTGGGAAGCCTCTGAAATGTCTTCATGCACGCAAGGGGTGGGTCTCAAACAGGTCCACGGTCTACACTGCAGCAGCGCATATATTTGCATTGATGAGCGGCACTTAAGCATCCAGCCGCAACCAGGCCCATTGCGTAGGAATATGGAAGCATGCAGTGTACAGACTACGGGTCCATCCAGGACAAGTGGCTAATTCCCTGAACCATTGCAGAAGGCCCACAGATGCCAAGAGACACCTGAGAAAGGAACAGGAACACAAGAGCTGGAAGAAACCTTCTAAGAACAAGAAGGCTTTTTGCTTTTCTTTCATCAAGCTGTCTTTTGACCAAGAATACACAGGGGAAAGCGCGAACGAACGCAGTCCCCCACTACCACAAATTATGCAGTCGAGTTTCCCGCATTTGGGGAAATCGCAGGGGTCAGCACAGCCGGAGTGCAATGGCCGAGCCTCGCCCTGGGAGAACCACCTTCGTGATCATGGTATCTCCCCTGCCAGGTAAGTATGAGTTGGAATTGGCATGCTAGCACGCCCCGGTCAGGGGCCCGCCTACGCCATGTTATGGAGGGGCTTGCTGGGGTGTTTGGCAAACTAGCCTTAATCCGAGCTGTTCCATGAGCAAGGCACATCATCTCTGTAAACAGTCAGGGGTGCGCATTGCTTTCTTTTTTTGATAGCCCACATCTGGGAAGCCTCTGAAATGTCTTCATGCACGCAAGGGGTGGGTCTCAAACAGGTCCACGGTCTACACTGCAGCAGCGCATATATTTGCATTGATGAGCGGCACTTAAGCATCCAGCCGCAACCAGGCCCATTGCGTAGGAATATGGAAGCATGCAGTGTACAGACTACGGGTCCATCCAGGACAAGTGGCTAATTCCCTGAACCATTGCAGAAGGCCCACAGATGCTAAGAGACACCTGAGAAAGGAACACAAGAGCTGGAAGAAACCTTCTAAGAACAAGAAGGCTTTTTGCTTTTCTTTCATCAAGCTGTCTTTTGACCAAGAATACACAGGGGAAAGCGCGAACGAACGCAGTCCCCCACTACCACAAATTATGCAGTCGAGTTTCCCGCATTTGGGGAAATCGCAGGGGTCAGCACAGCCGGAGTGCAATGGCCGAGCCTCGCCCTGGGAGAACCACCTTCGTGATCATGGTATCTCCCCTGCCAGGTAAGTATGAGTTGGAATTGGCATGCTAGCACGCCCCGGTCAGGGGCCCGCCTACGCCATGTTATGGAGGGGCTTGCTGGGGTGTTTGGCAAACTAGCCTTAATCCGAGCTGTTCCATGAGCAAGGCACATCATCTCTGTAAACAGTCAGGGGTGCGCATTGCTTTCTTTTTTTGATAGCCCACATCTGGGAAGCCTCTGAAATGTCTTCATGCACGCAAGGGGTGGGTCTCAAACAGGTCCACGGTCTACACTGCAGCAGCGCATATATTTGCATTGATGAGCGGCACTTAAGCATCCAGCCGCAACCAGGCCCATTGCGTAGGAATATGGAAGCATGCAGTGTACAGACTACGGGTCCATCCAGGACAAGTGGCTAATTCCCTGAACCATTGCAGAAGGCCCACAGATGCCAAGAGACACCTGAGAAAGGAACAGGAACACAAGAGCTGGAAGAAACCTTCTAAGAACAAGAAGGCTTTTTGCTTTTCTTTCATCAAGCTGTCTTTTGACCAAGAATACACAGGGGAAAGCGCGAACGCAGTCCCCCACTACCACAAATTATGCAGTCGAGTTTCCCGCATTTGGGGAAATCGCAGGGGTCAGCACAGCCGGAGTGCAATGGCCGAGCCTCGCCCTGGGAGAACCACCTTCGTGATCATGGTATCTCCCCTGCCAGGTAAGTATGAGTTGGAATTGGCATGCTAGCACGCCCCGGTCAGGGGCCCGCCTACGCCATGTTATGGAGGGGCTTGCTGGGGTGTTTGGCAAACTAGCCTTAATCCGAGCTGTTCCATGAGCAAGGCACATCATCTCTGTAAACAGTCAGGGGTGCGCATTGCTTTCTTTTTTTGATAGCCCACATCTGGGAAGCCTCTGAAATGTCTTCATGCACGCAAGGGGTGGGTCTCAAACAGGTCCACGGTCTACACTGCAGCAGCGCATATATTTGCATTGATGAGCGGCACTTAAGCATCCAGCCGCAACCAGGCCCATTGCGTAGGAATATGGAAGCATGCAGTGTACAGACTACGGGTCCATCCAGGACAAGTGGCTAATTCCCTGAACCATTGCAGAAGGCCCACAGATGCCAAGAGACACCTGAGAAAGGAACAGGAACACAAGAGCTGGAAGAAACCTTCTAAGAACAAGAAGGCTTTTTGCTTTTCTTTCATCAAGCTGTCTTTTGACCAAGAATACACAGGGGAAAGCGCGAACGCAGTCCCCCACTACCACAAATTATGCAGTCGAGTTTCCCGCATTTGGGGAAATCGCAGGGGTCAGCACAGCCGGAGTGCAATGGCCGAGCCTCGCCCTGGGAGAACCACCTTCGTGATCATGGTATCTCCCCTGCCAGGTAAGTATGAGTTGGAATTGGCATGCTAGCACGCCCCGGTCAGGGGCCCGCCTACGCCATGTTATGGAGGGGCTTGCTGGGGTGTTTGGCAAACTAGCCTTAATCCGAGCTGTTCCATGAGCAAGGCACATCATCTCTGTAAACAGTCAGGGGTGCGCATTGCTTTCTTTTTTTGATAGCCCACATCTGGGAAGCCTCTGAAATGTCTTCATGCACGCAAGGGGTGGGTCTCAAACAGGTCCACGGTCTACACTGCAGCAGCGCATATATTTGCATTGATGAGCGGCACTTAAGCATCCAGCCGCAACCAGGCCCATTGCGTAGGAATATGGAAGCATGCAGTGTACAGACTACGGGTCCATCCAGGACAAGTGGCTAATTCCCTGAACCATTGCAGAAGGCCCACAGATGCCAAGAGACACCTGAGAAAGGAACAGGAACACAAGAGCTGGAAGAAACCTTCTAAGAACAAGAAGGCTTTTTGCTTTTCTTTCATCAAGCTGTCTTTTGACCAAGAATACACAGGGGAAAGCGCGAACGCAGTCCCCCACTACCACAAATTATGCAGTCGAGTTTCCCGCATTTGGGGAAATCGCAGGGGTCAGCACAGCCGGAGTGCAATGGCCGAGCCTCGCCCTGGGAGAACCACCTTCGTGATCATGGTATCTCCCCTGCCAGGTAAGTATGAGTTGGAATTGGCATGCTAGCACGCCCCGGTCAGGGGCCCGCCTACGCCATGTTATGGAGGGGCTTGCTGGGGTGTTTGGCAAACTAGCCTTAATCCGAGCTGTTCCATGAGCAAGGCACATCATCTCTGTAAACAGTCAGGGGTGCGCATTGCTTTCTTTTTTTGATAGCCCACATCTGGGAAGCCTCTGAAATGTCTTCATGCACGCAAGGGGTGGGTCTCAAACAGGTCCACGGTCTACACTGCAGCAGCGCATATATTTGCATTGATGAGCGGCACTTAAGCATCCAGCCGCAACCAGGCCCATTGCGTAGGAATATGGAAGCATGCAGTGTACAGACTACGGGTCCATCCAGGACAAGTGGCTAATTCCCTGAACCATTGCAGAAGGCCCACAGATGCTAAGAGACACCTGAGAAAGGAACAGGAACACAAGAGCTGGAAGAAACCTTCTAAGAACAAGAAGGCTTTTTGCTTTTCTTTCATCAAGCTGTCTTTTGACCAAGAATACACAGGGGAAAGCGCGAACGCAGTCCCCCACTACCACAAATTATGCAGTCGAGTTTCCCGCATTTGGGGAAATCGCAGGGGTCAGCACAGCCGGAGTGCAATGGCCGAGCCTCGCCCTGGGAGAACCACCTTCGTGATCATGGTATCTCCCCTGCCAGGTAAGTATGAGTTGGAATTGGCATGCTAGCACGCCCCGGTCAGGGGCCCGCCTACGCCATGTTATGGAGGGGCTTGCTGGGGTGTTTGGCAAACTAGCCTTAATCCGAGCTGTTCCATGAGCAAGGCACATCATCTCTGTAAACAGTCAGGGGTGCGCATTGCTTTCTTTTTTTGATAGCCCACATCTGGGAAGCCTCTGAAATGTCTTCATGCACGCAAGGGGTGGGTCTCAAACAGGTCCACGGTCTACACTGCAGCAGCGCATATATTTGCATTGATGAGCGGCACTTAAGCATCCAGCCGCAACCAGGCCCATTGCGTAGGAATATGGAAGCATGCAGTGTACAGACTACGGGTCCATCCAGGACAAGTGGCTAATTCCCTGAACCATTGCAGAAGGCCCACAGATGCTAAGAGACACCTGAGAAAGGAACAGGAACACAAGAGCTGGAAGAAACCTTCTAAGAACAAGAAGGCTTTTTGCTTTTCTTTCATCAAGCTGTCTTTTGACCAAGAATACACAGGGGAAAGCGCGAACGAACGCAGTCCCCCACTACCACAAATTATGCAGTCGAGTTTCCCGCATTTGGGGAAATCGCAGGGGTCAGCACAGCCGGAGTGCAATGGCCGAGCCTCGCCCTGGGAGAACCACCTTCGTGATCATGGTATCTCCCCTGCCAGGTAAGTATGAGTTGGAATTGGCATGCTAGCACGCCCCGGTCAGGGGCCCGCCTACGCCATGTTATGGAGGGGCTTGCTGGGGTGTTTGGCAAACTAGCCTTAATCCGAGCTGTTCCATGAGCAAGGCACATCATCTCTGTAAACAGTCAGGGGTGCGCATTGCTTTCTTTTTTTGATAGCCCACATCTGGGAAGCCTCTGAAATGTCTTCATGCACGCAAGGGGTGGGTCTCAAACAGGTCCACGGTCTACACTGCAGCAGCGCATATATTTGCATTGATGAGCGGCACTTAAGCATCCAGCCGCAACCAGGCCCATTGCGTAGGAATATGGAAGCATGCAGTGTACAGACTACGGGTCCATCCAGGACAAGTGGCTAATTCCCTGAACCATTGCAGAAGGCCCACAGATGCTAAGAGACACCTGAGAAAGGAACACAAGAGCTGGAAGAAACCTTCTAAGAACAAGAAGGCTTTTTGCTTTTCTTTCATCAAGCTGTCTTTTGACCAAGAATACACAGGGGAAAGCGCGAACGAACGCAGTCCCCCACTACCACAAATTATGCAGTCGAGTTTCCCGCATTTGGGGAAATCGCAGGGGTCAGCACAGCCGGAGTGCAATGGCCGAGCCTCGCCCTGGGAGAACCACCTTCGTGATCATGGTATCTCCCCTGCCAGGTAAGTATGAGTTGGAATTGGCATGCTAGCACGCCCCGGTCAGGGGCCCGCCTAAGCCATGTTATGGAGGGGCTTGCTGGGGTGTTTGGCAAACTAGCCTTAATCCGAGCTGTTCCATGAGCAAGGCACATCATCTCTGTAAACAGTCAGGGGTGCGCATTGCTTTCTTTTTTTGATAGCCCACATCTGGGAAGCCTCTGAAATGTCTTCATGCACGCAAGGGGTGGGTCTCAAACAGGTCCACGGTCTACACTGCAGCAGCGCATATATTTGCATTGATGAGCGGCACTTAAGCATCCAGCCGCAACCAGGCCCATTGCGTAGGAATATGGAAGCATGCAGTGTACAGACTACGGGTCCATCCAGGACAAGTGGCTAATTCCCTGAACCATTGCAGAAGGCCCACAGATGCCAAGAGACACCTGAGAAAGGAACAGGAACACAAGAGCTGGAAGAAACCTTCTAAGAACAAGAAGGCTTTTTGCTTTTCTTTCATCAAGCTGTCTTTTGACCAAGAATACACAGGGGAAAGCGCGAACGCAGTCCCCCACTACCACAAATTATGCAGTCGAGTTTCCCGCATTTGGGGAAATCGCAGGGGTCAGCACAGCCGGAGTGCAATGGCCGAGCCTCGCCCTGGGAGAACCACCTTCGTGATCATGGTATCTCCCCTGCCAGGTAAGTATGAGTTGGAATTGGCATGCTAGCACGCCCCGGTCAGGGGCCCGCCTACGCCATGTTATGGAGGGGCTTGCTGGGGTGTTTGGCAAACTAGCCTTAATCCGAGCTGTTCCATGAGCAAGGCACATCATCTCTGTAAACAGTCAGGGGTGCGCATTGCTTTCTTTTTTTGATAGCCCACATCTGGGAAGCCTCTGAAATGTCTTCATGCACGCAAGGGGTGGGTCTCAAACAGGTCCACGGTCTACACTGCAGCAGCGCATATATTTGCATTGATGAGCGGCACTTAAGCATCCAGCCGCAACCAGGCCCATTGCGTAGGAATATGGAAGCATGCAGTGTACAGACTACGGGTCCATCCAGGACAAGTGGCTAATTCCCTGAACCATTGCAGAAGGCCCACAGATGCCAAGAGACACCTGAGAAAGGAACAGGAACACAAGAGCTGGAAGAAACCTTCTAAGAACAAGAAGGCTTTTTGCTTTTCTTTCATCAAGCTGTCTTTTGACCAAGAATACACAGGGGAAAGCGCGAACGCAGTCCCCCACTACCACAAATTATGCAGTCGAGTTTCCCGCATTTGGGGAAATCGCAGGGGTCAGCACAGCCGGAGTGCAATGGCCGAGCCTCGCCCTGGGAGAACCACCTTCGTGATCATGGTATCTCCCCTGCCAGGTAAGTATGAGTTGGAATTGGCATGCTAGCACGCCCCGGTCAGGGGCCCGCCTACGCCATGTTATGGAGGGGCTTGCTGGGGTGTTTGGCAAACTAGCCTTAATCCGAGCTGTTCCATGAGCAAGGCACATCATCTCTGTAAACAGTCAGGGGTGCGCATTGCTTTCTTTTTTTGATAGCCCACATCTGGGAAGCCTCTGAAATGTCTTCATGCACGCAAGGGGTGGGTCTCAAACAGGTCCACGGTCTACACTGCAGCAGCGCATATATTTGCATTGATGAGCGGCACTTAAGCATCCAGCCGCAACCAGGCCCATTGCGTAGGAATATGGAAGCATGCAGTGTACAGACTACGGGTCCATCCAGGACAAGTGGCTAATTCCCTGAACCATTGCAGAAGGCCCACAGATGCTAAGAGACACCTGAGAAAGGAACAGGAACACAAGAGCTGGAAGAAACCTTCTAAGAACAAGAAGGCTTTTTGCTTTTCTTTCATCAAGCTGTCTTTTGACCAAGAATACACAGGGGAAAGCGCGAACGAACGCAGTCCCCCACTACCACAAATTATGCAGTCGAGTTTCCCGCATTTGGGGAAATCGCAGGGGTCAGCACAGCCGGAGTGCAATGGCCGAGCCTCGCCCTGGGAGAACCACCTTCGTGATCATGGTATCTCCCCTGCCAGGTAAGTATGAGTTGGAATTGGCATGCTAGCACGCCCCGGTCAGGGGCCCGCCTACGCCATGTTATGGAGGGGCTTGCTGGGGTGTTTGGCAAACTAGCCTTAATCCGAGCTGTTCCATGAGCAAGGCACATCATCTCTGTAAACAGTCAGGGGTGCGCATTGCTTTCTTTTTTTGATAGCCCACATCTGGGAAGCCTCTGAAATGTCTTCATGCACGCAAGGGGTGGGTCTCAAACAGGTCCACGGTCTACACTGCAGCAGCGCATATATTTGCATTGATGAGCGGCACTTAAGCATCCAGCCGCAACCAGGCCCATTGCGTAGGAATATGGAAGCATGCAGTGTACAGACTACGGGTCCATCCAGGACAAGTGGCTAATTCCCTGAACCATTGCAGAAGGCCCACAGATGCTAAGAGACACCTGAGAAAGGAACAGGAACACAAGAGCTGGAAGAAACCTTCTAAGAACAAGAAGGCTTTTTGCTTTTCTTTCATCAAGCTGTCTTTTGACCAAGAATACACAGGGGAAAGCGCGAACGAACGCAGTCCCCCACTACCACAAATTATGCAGTCGAGTTTCCCGCATTTGGGGAAATCGCAGGGGTCAGCACAGCCGGAGTGCAATGGCCGAGCCTCGCCCTGGGAGAACCACCTTCGTGATCATGGTATCTCCCCTGCCAGGTAAGTATGAGTTGGAATTGGCATCCTAGCACGCCCCGGTCAGGGGCCCGCCTACGCCATGTTATGGAGGGGCTTGCTGGGGTGTTTGGCAAACTAGCCTTAATCCGAGCTGTTCCATGAGCAAGGCACATCATCTCTGTAAACAGTCAGGGGTGCGCATTGCTTTCTTTTTTTGATAGCCCACATCTGGGAAGCCTCTGAAATGTCTTCATGCACGCAAGGGGTGGGTCTCAAACAGGTCCACGGTCTACACTGCAGCAGCGCATATATTTGCATTGATGAGCGGCACTTAAGCATCCAGCCGCAACCAGGCCCATTGCGTAGGAATATGGAAGCATGCAGTGTACAGACTACGGGTCCATCCAGGACAAGTGGCTAATTCCCTGAACCATTGCAGAAGGCCCACAGATGCTAAGAGACACCTGAGAAAGGAACACAAGAGCTGGAAGAAACCTTCTAAGAACAAGAAGGCTTTTTGCTTTTCTTTCATCAAGCTGTCTTTTGACCAAGAATACACAGGGGAAAGCGCGAACGAACGCAGTCCCCCACTACCACAAATTATGCAGTCGAGTTTCCCGCATTTGGGGAAATCGCAGGGGTCAGCACAGCCGGAGTGCAATGGCCGAGCCTCGCCCTGGGAGAACCACCTTCGTGATCATGGTATCTCCCCTGCCAGGTAAGTATGAGTTGGAATTGGCATGCTAGCACGCCCCGGTCAGGGGCCCGCCTACGCCATGTTATGGAGGGGCTTGCTGGGGTGTTTGGCAAACTAGCCTTAATCCGAGCTGTTCCATGAGCAAGGCACATCATCTCTGTAAACAGTCAGGGGTGCGCATTGCTTTCTTTTTTTGATAGCCCACATCTGGGAAGCCTCTGAAATGTCTTCATGCACGCAAGGGGTGGGTCTCAAACAGGTCCACGGTCTACACTGCAGCAGCGCATATATTTGCATTGATGAGCGGCACTTAAGCATCCAGCCGCAACCAGGCCCATTGCGTAGGAATATGGAAGCATGCAGTGTACAGACTACGGGTCCATCCAGGACAAGTGGCTAATTCCCTGAACCATTGCAGAAGGCCCACAGATGCCAAGAGACACCTGAGAAAGGAACAGGAACACAAGAGCTGGAAGAAACCTTCTAAGAACAAGAAGGCTTTTTGCTTTTCTTTCATCAAGCTGTCTTTTGACCAAGAATACACAGGGGAAAGCGCGAACGAACGCAGTCCCCCACTACCACAAATTATGCAGTCGAGTTTCCCGCATTTGGGGAAATCGCAGGGGTCAGCACAGCCGGAGTGCAATGGCCGAGCCTCGCCCTGGGAGAACCACCTTCGTGATCATGGTATCTCCCCTGCCAGGTAAGTATGAGTTGGAATTGGCATGCTAGCACGCCCCAGTCAGGGGCCCGCCTACGCCATGTTATGGAGGGGCTTGCTGGGGTGTTTGGCAAACTAGCCTTAATCCGAGCTGTTCCATGAGCAAGGCACATCATCTCTGTAAACAGTCAGGGGTGCGCATTGCTTTCTTTTTTTGATAGCCCACATCTGGGAAGCCTCTGAAATGTCTTCATGCACGCAAGGGGTGGGTCTCAAACAGGTCCACGGTCTACACTGCAGCAGCGCATATATTTGCATTGATGAGCGGCACTTAAGCATCCAGCCGCAACCAGGCCCATTGCGTAGGAATATGGAAGCATGCAGTGTACAGACTACGGGTCCATCCAGGACAAGTGGCTAATTCCCTGAACCATTGCAGAAGGCCCACAGATGCTAAGAGACACCTGAGAAAGGAACAGGAACACAAGAGCTGGAAGAAACCTTCTAAGAACAAGAAGGCTTTTTGCTTTTCTTTCATCAAGCTGTCTTTTGACCAAGAATACACAGGGGAAAGCGCGAACGAACGCAGTCCCCCACTACCACAAATTATGCAGTCGAGTTTCCCGCATTTGGGGAAATCGCAGGGGTCAGCACAGCCGGAGTGCAATGGCCGAGCCTCGCCCTGGGAGAACCACCTTCGTGATCATGGTATCTCCCCTGCCAGGTAAGTATGAGTTGAAATTGGCATGCTAGCACGCCCCGGTCAGGGGCCCGCCTACGCCATGTTATGGAGGGGCTTGCTGGGGTGTTTGGCAAACTAGCCTTAATCCGAGCTGTTCCATGAGCAAGGCACATCATCTCTGTAAACAGTCAGGGGTGCGCATTGCTTTCTTTTTTTGATAGCCCACATCTGGGAAGCCTCTGAAATGTCTTCATGCACGCAAGGGGTGGGTCTCAAACAGGTCCACGGTCTACACTGCAGCAGCGCATATATTTGCATTGATGAGCGGCACTTAAGCATCCAGCCGCAACCAGGCCCATTGCGTAGGAATATGGAAGCATGCAGTGTACAGACTACGGGTCCATCCAGGACAAGTGGCTAATTCCCTGAACCATTGCAGAAGGCCCACAGATGCCAAGAGACACCTGAGAAAGGAACAGGAACACAAGAGCTGGAAGAAACCTTCTAAGAACAAGAAGGCTTTTTGCTTTTCTTTCATCAAGCTGTCTTTTGACCAAGAATACACAGGGGAAAGCGCGAACGCAGTCCCCCACTACCACAAATTATGCAGTCGAGTTTCCCGCATTTGGGGAAATCGCAGGGGTCAGCACAGCCGGAGTGCAATGGCCGAGCCTCGCCCTGGGAGAACCACCTTCGTGATCATGGTATCTCCCCTGCCAGGTAAGTATGAGTTGGAATTGGCATGCTAGCACGCCCCGGTCAGGGGCCCGCCTACGCCATGTTATGGAGGGGCTTGCTGGGGTGTTTGGCAAACTAGCCTTAATCCGAGCTGTTCCATGAGCAAGGCACATCATCTCTGTAAACAGTCAGGGGTGCGCATTGCTTTCTTTTTTTGATAGCCCACATCTGGGAAGCCTCTGAAATGTCTTCATGCACGCAAGGGGTGGGTCTCAAACAGGTCCACGGTCTACACTGCAGCAGCGCATATATTTGCATTGATGAGCGGCACTTAAGCATCCAGCCGCAACCAGGCCCATTGCGTAGGAATATGGAAGCATGCAGTGTACAGACTACGGGTCCATCCAGGACAAGTGGCTAATTCCCTGAACCATTGCAGAAGGCCCACAGATGCTAAGAGACACCTGAGAAAGGAACACAAGAGCTGGAAGAAACCTTCTAAGAACAAGAAGGCTTTTTGCTTTTCTTTCATCAAGCTGTCTTTTGACCAAGAATACACAGGGGAAAGCGCGAACGCAGTCCCCCACTACCACAAATTATGCAGTCGAGTTTCCCGCATTTGGGGAAATCGCAGGGGTCAGCACAGCCGGAGTGCAATGGCCGAGCCTCGCCCTGGGAGAACCACCTTCGTGATCATGGTATCTCCCCTGCCAGGTAAGTATGAGTTGGAATTGGCATGCTAGCACGCCCCGGTCAGGGGCCCGCCTAAGCCATGTTATGGAGGGGCTTGCTGGGGTGTTTGGCAAACTAGCCTTAATCCGAGCTGTTCCATGAGCAAGGCACATCATCTCTGTAAACAGTCAGGGGTGCGCATTGCTTTCTTTTTTTGATAGCCCACATCTGGGAAGCCTCTGAAATGTCTTCATGCACGCAAGGGGTGGGTCTCAAACAGGTCCACGGTCTACACTGCAGCAGCGCATATATTTGCATTGATGAGCGGCACTTAAGCATCCAGCCGCAACCAGGCCCATTGCGTAGGAATATGGAAGCATGCAGTGTACGGGTCCATCCAGGACAAGTGGCTAATTCCCTGAACCATTGCAGAAGGCCCACAGATGCTAAGAGACACCTGAGAAAGGAACAGGAACACAAGAGCTGGAAGAAACCTTCTAAGAACAAGAAGGCTTTTTGCTTTTCTTTCATCAAGCTGTCTTTTGACCAAGAATACACAGGGGAAAGCACGAACGCAGTCCCCCACTACCACAAATTATGCAGTCGAGTTTCCCGCATTTGGGGAAATCGCAGGGGTCAGCACAGCCGGAGTGCAATGGCCGAGCCTCGCCCTGGGAGAACCACCTTCGTGATCATGGTATCTCCCCTGCCAGGTAAGTATGAGTTGGAATTGGCATGCTAGCACGCCCCGGTCAGGGGCCCGCCTACGCCATGTTATGGAGGGGCTTGCTGGGGTGTTTGGCAAACTAGCCTTAATCCGAGCTGTTCCATGAGCAAGGCACATCATCTCTGTAAACAGTCAGGGGTGCGCATTGCTTTCTTTTTTTGATAGCCCACATCTGGGAAGCCTCTGAAATGTCTTCATGCACGCAAGGGGTGGGTCTCAAACAGGTCCACGGTCTACACTGCAGCAGCGCATATATTTGCATTGATGAGCGGCACTTAAGCATCCAGCCGCAACCAGGCCCATTGCGTAGGAATATGGAAGCATGCAGTGTACGGGTCCATCCAGGACAAGTGGCTAATTCCCTGAACCATTGCAGAAGGCCCACAGATGCTAAGAGACACCTGAGAAAGGAACAGGAACACAAGAGCTGGAAGAAACCTTCTAAGAACAAGAAGGCTTTTTGCTTTTCTTTCATCAAGCTGTCTTTTGACCAAGAATACACAGGGGAAAGCACGAACGCAGTCCCCCACTACCACAAATTATGCAGTCGAGTTTCCCGCATTTGGGGAAATCGCAGGGGTCAGCACAGCCGGAGTGCAATGGCTGAGCCTCGCCCTGGGAGAACCACCTTCGTGATCATGGTATCTCCCCTGCCAGGTAAGTATGAGTTGGAATTGGCATGCTAGCACGCCCCGGTCAGGGGCCCGCCTACGCCATGTTATGGAGGGGCTTGCTGGGGTGTTTGGCAAACTAGCCTTAATCCGAGCTGTTCCATGAGCAAGGCACATCATCTCTGTAAACAGTCAGGGGTGCGCATTGCTTTCTTTTTTTGATAGCCCACATCTGGGAAGCCTCTGAAATGTCTTCATGCACGCAAGGGGTGGGTCTCAAACAGGTCCACGGTCTACACTGCAGCAGCGCATATATTTGCATTGATGAGCGGCACTTAAGCATCCAGCCGCAACCAGGCCCATTGCGTAGGAATATGGAAGCATGCAGTGTACGGGTCCATCCAGGACAAGTGGCTAATTCCCTGAACCATTGCAGAAGGCCCACAGATGCTAAGAGACACCTGAGAAAGGAACAGGAACACAAGAGCTGGAAGAAACCTTCTAAGAACAAGAAGGCTTTTTGCTTTTCTTTCATCAAGCTGTCTTTTGACCAAGAATACACAGGGGAAAGCGCAAACGCAGTCCCCCACTACCACAAATTATGCAGTCGAGTTTCCCGCATTTGGGGAAATCGCAGGGGTCAGCACAGCCGGAGTGCAATGGCCGAGCCTCGCCCTGGGAGATCCACCTTCGTGATCATGGTATCTCCCCTGCCAGGTAAGTATGAGTTGGAATTGGCATGCTAGCGCGCCCCGGTCAGGGGCCCGCCTACGCCATGTTATGGAGGGGCTTGCTGGGGTGTTTGGCAAACTAGCCTTAATCCGAGCTGTTCCATGAGCAAGGCACATCATCTCTGTAAACAGTCAGGGGTGCGCATTGCTTTCTTTTTTTGATAGCCCACATCTGGGAAGCCTCTGAAATGTCTTCATGCACGCAAGGGGTGGGTCTCAAACAGGTCCACGGTCTACACTGCAGCAGCGCATATATTTGCATTGATGAGCGGCACTTAAGCATCCAGCCGCAACCAGGCCCATTGCGTAGGAATATGGAAGCATGCAGTGTACAGACTACGGGTCCATCCAGGACAAGTGGCTAATTCCCTGAACCATTGCAGAAGGCCCACAGATGCTAAGAGACACCTGAGAAAGGAACAGGAACACAAGAGCTGGAAGAAACCTTCTAAGAACAAGAAGGCTTTTTGCTTTTCTTTCATCAAGCTGTCTTTTGACCAAGAATACACAGGGGAAAGCGCGAACGCAGTCCCCCACTACCACAAATTATGCAGTCGAGTTTCCCGCATTTGGGGAAATCGCAGGGGTCAGCACAGCCGGACTGCAATGGCCGAGCCTCGCCCTGGGAGAACCACCTTCGTGATCATGGTATCTCCCCTGCCAGGTAAGTATGAGTTGGAATTGGCATGCTAGCACGCCCCGGTCAGGGGCCCGCCTACGCCATGTTATGGAGGGGCTTGCTGGGGTGTTTGGCAAACTAGCCTTAATCCGAGCTGTTCCATGAGCAAGGCACATCATCTCTGTAAACAGTCAGGGGTGCGCATTGCTTTCTTTTTTTGATAGCCCACATCTGGGAAGCCTCTGAAATGTCTTCATGCACGCAAGGGGTGGGTCTCAAACAGGTCCACGGTCTACACTGCAGCAGCGCATATATTTGCATTGATGAGCGGCACTTAAGCATCCAGCCGCAACCAGGCCCATTGCGTAGGAATATGGAAGCATGCAGTGTACAGACTACGGGTCCATCCAGGACAAGTGGCTAATTCCCTGAACCATTGCAGAAGGCCCACAGATGCTAAGAGACACCTGAGAAAGGAACACAAGAGCTGGAAGAAACCTTCTAAGAACAAGAAGGCTTTTTGCTTTTCTTTCATCAAGCTGTCTTTTGACCAAGAATACACAGGGGAAAGCGCGAACGCAGTCCCCCACTACCACAAATTATGCAGTCGAGTTTCCCGCATTTGGGGAAATCGCAGGGGTCAGCACAGCCGGAGTGCAATGGCCGAGCCTCGCCCTGGGAGAACCACCTTCGTGATCATGGTATCTCCCCTGCCAGGTAAGTATGAGTTGGAATTGGCATGCTAGCACGCCCCGGTCAGGGGCCCGCCTACGCCATGTTATGGAGGGGCTTGCTGGGGTGTTTGGCAAACTAGCCTTAATCCGAGCTGTTCCATGAGCAAGGCACATCATCTCTGTAAACAGTCAGGGGTGCGCATTGCTTTCTTTTTTTGATAGCCCACATCTGGGAAGCCTCTGAAATGTCTTCATGCACGCAAGGGGTGGGTCTCAAACAGGTCCACGGTCTACACTGCAGCAGCGCATATATTTGCATTGATGAGCGGCACTTAAGCATCCAGCCGCAACCAGGCCCATTGCGTAGGAATATGGAAGCATGCAGTGTACAGACTACGGGTCCATCCAGGACAAGTGGCTAATTCCCTGAACCATTGCAGAAGGCCCACAGATGCTAAGAGACACCTGAGAAAGGAACACAAGAGCTGGAAGAAACCTTCTAAGAACAAGAAGGCTTTTTGCTTTTCTTTCATCAAGCTGTCTTTTGACCAAGAATACACAGGGGAAAGCGCGAACGAACGCAGTCCCCCACTACCACAAATTATGCAGTCGAGTTTCCCGCATTTGGGGAAATCGCAGGGGTCAGCACAGCCGGAGTGCAATGGCCGAGCCTCGCCCTGGGAGAACCACCTTCGTGATCATGGTATCTCCCCTGCCAGGTAAGTATGAGTTGGAATTGGCATGCTAGCACGCCCCGGTCAGGGGCCCGCCTACGCCATGTTATGGAGGGGCTTGCTGGGGTGTTTGGCAAACTAGCCTTAATCCGAGCTGTTCCATGAGCAAGGCACATCATCTCTGTAAACAGTCAGGGGTGCGCATTGCTTTCTTTTTTTGATAGCCCACATCTGGGAAGCCTCTGAAATGTCTTCATGCACGCAAGGGGTGGGTCTCAAACAGGTCCACGGTCTACACTGCAGCAGCGCATATATTTGCATTGATGAGCGGCACTTAAGCATCCAGCCGCAACCAGGCCCATTGCGTAGGAATATGGAAGCATGCAGTGTACAGACTACGGGTCCATCCAGGACAAGTGGCTAATTCCCTGAACCATTGCAGAAGGCCCACAGATGCCAAGAGACACCTGAAAAAGGAACAGGAACACAAGAGCTGGAAGAAACCTTCTAAGAACAAGAAGGCTTTTTGCTTTTCTTTCATCAAGCTGTCTTTTGACCAAGAATACACAGGGGAAAGCGCGAACGAACGCAGTCCCCCACTACCACAAATTATGCAGTCGAGTTTCCCGCATTTGGGGAAATCGCAGGGGTCAGCACAGCCGGAGTGCAATGGCCGAGCCTCGCCCTGGGAGAACCACCTTCGTGATCATGGTATCTCCCCTGCCAGGTAAGTATGAGTTGGAATTGGCATGCTAGCACGCCCCGGTCAGGGGCCCGCCTACGCCATGTTATGGAGGGGCTTGCTGGGGTGTTTGGCAAACTAGCCTTAATCCGAGCTGTTCCATGAGCAAGGCACATCATCTCTGTAAACAGTCAGGGGTGCGCATTGCTTTCTTTTTTTGATAGCCCACATCTGGGAAGCCTCTGAAATGTCTTCATGCACGCAAGGGGTGGGTCTCAAACAGGTCCACGGTCTACACTGCAGCAGCGCATATATTTGCATTGATGAGCGGCACTTAAGCATCCAGCCGCAACCAGGCCCATTGCGTAGGAATATGGAAGCATGCAGTGTACAGACTACGGGTCCATCCAGGACAAGTGGCTAATTCCCTGAACCATTGCAGAAGGCCCACAGATGCTAAGAGACACCTGAGAAAGGAACAGGAACACAAGAGCTGGAAGAAACCTTCTAAGAACAAGAAGGCTTTTTGCTTTTCTTTCATCAAGCTGTCTTTTGACCAAGAATACACAGGGGAAAGCGCGAACGCAGTCCCCCACTACCACAAATTATGCAGTCGAGTTTCCCGCATTTGGGGAAATCGCAGGGGTCAGCACAGCCGGAGTGCAATGGCCGAGCCTCGCCCTGGGAGAACCACCTTCGTGATCATGGTATCTCCCCTGCCAGGTAAGTATGAGTTGGAATTGGCATGCTAGCACGCCCCGGTCAGGGGCCCGCCTACGCCATGTTATGGAGGGGCTTGCTGGGGTGTTTGGCAAACTAGCCTTAATCCGAGCTGTTCCATGAGCAAGGCACATCATCTCTGTAAACAGTCAGGGGTGCGCATTGCTTTCTTTTTTTGATAGCCCACATCTGGGAAGCCTCTGAAATGTCTTCATGCACGCAAGGGGTGGGTCTCAAACAGGTCCACGGTCTACACTGCAGCAGCGCATATATTTGCATTGATGAGCGGCACTTAAGCATCCAGCCGCAACCAGGCCCATTGCGTAGGAATATGGAAGCATGCAGTGTACAGACTACGGGTCCATCCAGGACAAGTGGCTAATTCCCTGAACCATTGCAGAAGGCCCACAGATGCTAAGAGACACCTGAGAAAGGAACACAAGAGCTGGAAGAAACCTTCTAAGAACAAGAAGGCTTTTTGCTTTTCTTTCATCAAGCTGTCTTTTGACCAAGAATACACAGGGGAAAGCGCGAACGAACGCAGTCCCCCACTACCACAAATTATGCAGTCGAGTTTCCCGCATTTGGGGAAATCGCAGGGGTCAGCACAGCCGGAGTGCAATGGCCGAGCCTCGCCCTGGGAGAACCACCTTCGTGATCATGGTATCTCCCCTGCCAGGTAAGTATGAGTTGGAATTGGCATGCTAGCACGCCCCGGTCAGGGGCCCGCCTACGCCATGTTATGGAGGGGCTTGCTGGGGTGTTTGGCAAACTAGCCTTAATCCGAGCTGTTCCATGAGCAAGGCACATCATCTCTGTAAACAGTCAGGGGTGCGCATTGCTTTCTTTTTTTGATAGCCCACATCTGGGAAGCCTCTGAAATGTCTTCATGCACGCAAGGGGTGGGTCTCAAACAGGTCCACGGTCTACACTGCAGCAGCGCATATATTTGCATTGATGAGCGGCACTTAAGCATCCAGCCGCAACCAGGCCCATTGCGTAGGAATATGGAAGCATGCAGTGTACAGACTACGGGTCCATCCAGGACAAGTGGCTAATTCCCTGAACCATTGCAGAAGGCCCACAGATGCCAAGAGACACCTGAAAAAGGAACAGGAACACAAGAGCTGGAAGAAACCTTCTAAGAACAAGAAGGCTTTTTGCTTTTCTTTCATCAAGCTGTCTTTTGACCAAGAATACACAGGGGAAAGCGCGAACGAACGCAGTCCCCCACTACCACAAATTATGCAGTCGAGTTTCCCGCATTTGGGGAAATCGCAGGGGTCAGCACAGCCGGAGTGCAATGGCCGAGCCTCGCCCTGGGAGAACCACCTTCGTGATCATGGTATCTCCCCTGCCAGGTAAGTATGAGTTGGAATTGGCATGCTAGCACGCCCCGGTCAGGGGCCCGCCTACGCCATGTTATGGAGGGGCTTGCTGGGGTGTTTGGCAAACTAGCCTTAATCCGAGCTGTTCCATGAGCAAGGCACATCATCTCTGTAAACAGTCAGGGGTGCGCATTGCTTTCTTTTTTTGATAGCCCACATCTGGGAAGCCTCTGAAATGTCTTCATGCACGCAAGGGGTGGGTCTCAAACAGGTCCACGGTCTACACTGCAGCAGCGCATATATTTGCATTGATGAGCGGCACTTAAGCATCCAGCCGCAACCAGGCCCATTGCGTAGGAATATGGAAGCATGCAGTGTACAGACTACGGGTCCATCCAGGACAAGTGGCTAATTCCCTGAACCATTGCAGAAGGCCCACAGATGCTAAGAGACACCTGAGAAAGGAACAGGAACACAAGAGCTGGAAGAAACCTTCTAAGAACAAGAAGGCTTTTTGCTTTTCTTTCATCAAGCTGTCTTTTGACCAAGAATACACAGGGGAAAGCGCGAACGCAGTCCCCCACTACCACAAATTATGCAGTCGAGTTTCCCGCATTTGGGGAAATCGCAGGGGTCAGCACAGCCGGAGTGCAATGGCCGAGCCTTGCCCTGGGAGAACCACCTTCGTGATCATGGTATCTCCCCTGCCAGGTAAGTACGAGTTGGAATTGGCATGCTAGCACGCCCCGGTCAGGGGCCCGCCTACGCCATGTTATGGAGGGGCTTGCTGGGGTGTTTGGCAAACTAGCCTTAATCCGAGCTGTTCCATGAGCAAGGCACATCATCTCTGTAAACAGTCAGGGGTGCGCATTGCTTTCTTTTTTTGATAGCCCACATCTGGGAAGCCTCTGAAATGTCTTCATGCACGCAAGGGGTGGGTCTCAAACAGGTCCACGGTCTACACTGCAGCAGCGCATATATTTGCATTGATGAGCGGCACTTAAGCATCCAGCCGCAACCAGGCCCATTGCGTAGGAATATGGAAGCATGCAGCGTACAGACTACGGGTCCATCCAGGACAAGTGGCTAATTCCCTGAACCATTGCAGAAGGCCCACAGATGCTAAGAGACACCTGAGAAAGGAACAGGAACACAAGAGCTGGAAGAAACCTTCTAAGAACAAGAAGGCTTTTTGCTTTTCTTTCATCAAGCTGTCTTTTGACCAAGAATACACAGGGGAAAGCGCGAACGAACGCAGTCCCCCACTACCACAAATTATGCAGTCGAGTTTCCCGCATTTGGGGAAATCGCAGGGGTCAGCACAGCCGGAGTGCAATGGCCGAGCCTCGCCCTGGGAGAACCACCTTCGTGATCATGGTATCTCCCCTGCCAGGTAAGTATGAGTTGGAATTGGCATGCTAGCACGCCCAGGTCAGGGGCCCGCCTACGCCATGTTATGGAGGGGCTTGCTGGGGTGTTTGGCAAACTAGCCTTAATCCGAGCTGTTCCATGAGCAAGGCACATCATCTCTGTAAACAGTCAGGGGTGCGCATTGCTTTCTTTTTTTGATAGCCCACATCTGGGAAGCCTCTGAAATGTCTTCATGCACGCAAGGGGTGGGTCTCAAACAGGTCCACGGTCTACACTGCAGCAGCGCATATATTTGCATTGATGAGCGGCACTTAAGCATCCAGCCGCAACCAGGCCCATTGCGTAGGAATATGGAAGCATGCAGTGTACAGACTACGGGTCCATCCAGGACAAGTGGCTAATTCCCTGAACCATTGCAGAAGGCCCACAGATGCTAAGAGACACCTGAGAAAGGAACACAAGAGCTGGAAGAAACCTTCTAAGAACAAGAAGGCTTTTTGCTTTTCTTTCATCAAGCTGTCTTTTGACCAAGAATACACAGGGGAAAGCGCGAACGCAGTCCCCCCCTACCACAAATTATGCAGTCGAGTTTCCCGCATTTGGGGAAATCGCAGGGGTCAGCACAGCCGGAGTGCAATGGCCGAGCCTCGCCCTGGGAGAACCACCTTCGTGATCATGGTATCTCCCCTGCCAGGTAAGTATGAGTTGGAATTGGCATGCTAGCACGCCCCGGTCAGGGGCCCGCCTACGCCATGTTATGGAGGGGCTTGCTGGGGTGTTTGGCAAACTAGCCTTAATCCGAGCTGTTCCATGAGCAAGGCACATCATCTCTGTAAACAGTCAGGGGTGCGCATTGCTTTCTTTTTTTGATAGCCCACATCTGGGAAGCCTCTGAAATGTCTTCATGCACGCAAGGGGTGGGTCTCAAACAGGTCCACGGTCTACACTGCAGCAGCGCATATATTTGCATTGATGAGCGGCACTTAAGCATCCAGCCGCAACCAGGCCCATTGCGTAGGAATATGGAAGCATGCAGTGTACAGACTACGGGTCCATCCAGGACAAGTGGCTAATTCCCTGAACCATTGCAGAAGGCCCACAGATGCTAAGAGACACCTGAGAAAGGAACAGGAACACAAGAGCTGGAAGAAACCTTCTAAGAACAAGAAGGCTTTTTGCTTTTCTTTCATCAAGCTGTCTTTTGACCAAGAATACACAGGGGAAAGCGCGAACGCAGTCCCCCACTACCACAAATTATGCAGTCGAGTTTCCCGCATTTGGGGAAATCGCAGGGGTCAGCACAGCCGGAGTGCAATGGCCGAGCCTCGCCCTGGGAGAACCACCTTCGTGATCATGGTATCTCCCCTGCCAGGTAAGTATGAGTTGGAATTGGCATGCTAGCACGCCCCGGTCAGGGGCCCGCCTACGCCATGTTATGGAGGGGCTTGCTGGGGTGTTTGGCAAACTAGCCTTAATCCGAGCTGTTCCATGAGCAAGGCACATCATCTCTGTAAACAGTCAGGGGTGCGCATTGCTTTCTTTTTTTGATAGCCCACATCTGGGAAGCCTCTGAAATGTCTTCATGCACGCAAGGGGTGGGTCTCAAACAGGTCCACGGTCTACACTGCAGCAGCGCATATATTTGCATTGATGAGCGGCACTTAAGCATCCAGCCGCAACCAGGCCCATTGCGTAGGAATATGGAAGCATGCAGTGTACAGACTACGGGTCCATCCAGGACAAGTGGCTAATTCCCTGAACCATTGCAGAAGGCCCACAGATGCTAAGAGACACCTGAGAAAGGAACAGGAACACAAGAGCTGGAAGAAACCTTCTAAGAACAAGAAGGCTTTTTGCTTTTCTTTCATCAAGCTGTCTTTTGACCAAGAATACACAGGGGAAAGCGCGAACGCAGTCCCCCACTACCACAAATTATGCAGTCGAGTTTCCCGCATTTGGGGAAATCGCAGGGGTCAGCACAGCCGGACTGCAATGGCCGAGCCTCGCCCTGGGAGAACCACCTTCGTGATCATGGTATCTCCCCTGCCAGGTAAGTATGAGTTGGAATTGGCATGCTAGCACGCCCCGGTCAGGGGCCCGCCTACGCCATGTTATGGAGGGGCTTGCTGGGGTGTTTGGCAAACTAGCCTTAATCCGAGCTGTTCCATGAGCAAGGCACATCATCTCTGTAAACAGTCAGGGGTGCGCATTGCTTTCTTTTTTTGATAGCCCACATCTGGGAAGCCTCTGAAATGTCTTCATGCACGCAAGGGGTGGGTCTCAAACAGGTCCACGGTCTACACTGCAGCAGCGCATATATTTGCATTGATGAGCGGCACTTAAGCATCCAGCCGCAACCAGGCCCATTGCGTAGGAATATGGAAGCATGCAGTGTACAGACTACGGGTCCATCCAGGACAAGTGGCTAATTCCCTGAACCATTGCAGAAGGCCCACAGATGCTAAGAGACACCTGAGAAAGGAACACAAGAGCTGGAAGAAACCTTCTAAGAACAAGAAGGCTTTTTGCTTTTCTTTCATCAAGCTGTCTTTTGACCAAGAATACACAGGGGAAAGCGCGAACGAACGCAGTCCCCCACTACCACAAATTATGCAGTCGAGTTTCCCGCATTTGGGGAAATCGCAGGGGTCAGCACAGCCGGAGTGCAATGGCCGAGCCTCGCCCTGGGAGAACCACCTTCGTGATCATGGTATCTCCCCTGCCAGGTAAGTATGAGTTGGAATTGGCATGCTAGCACGCCCCGGTCAGGGGCCCGCCTACGCCATGTTATGGAGGGGCTTGCTGGGGTGTTTGGCAAACTAGCCTTAATCCGAGCTGTTCCATGAGCAAGGCACATCATCTCTGTAAACAGTCAGGGGTGCGCATTGCTTTCTTTTTTTGATAGCCCACATCTGGGAAGCCTCTGAAATGTCTTCATGCACGCAAGGGGTGGGTCTCAAACAGGTCCACGGTCTACACTGCAGCAGCGCATATATTTGCATTGATGAGCGGCACTTAAGCATCCAGCCGCAACCAGGCCCATTGCGTAGGAATATGGAAGCATGCAGTGTACAGACTACGGGTCCATCCAGGACAAGTGGCTAATTCCCTGAACCATTGCAGAAGGCCCACAGATGCTAAGAGACACCTGAGAAAGGAACACAAGAGCTGGAAGAAACCTTCTAAGAACAAGAAGGCTTTTTGCTTTTCTTTCATCAAGCTGTCTTTTGACCAAGAATACACAGGGGAAAGCGCGAACGAACGCAGTCCCCCACTACCACAAATTATGCAGTCGAGTTTCCCGCATTTGGGGAAATCGCAGGGGTCAGCACAGCCGGAGTGCAATGGCCGAGCCTCGCCCTGGGAGAACCACCTTCGTGATCATGGTATCTCCCCTGCCAGGTAAGTATGAGTTGGAATTGGCATGCTAGCACGCCCCGGTCAGGGGCCCGCCTACGCCATGTTATGGAGGGGCTTGCTGGGGTGTTTGGCAAACTAGCCTTAATCCGAGCTGTTCCATGAGCAAGGCACATCATCTCTGTAAACAGTCAGGGGTGCGCATTGCTTTCTTTTTTTGATAGCCCACATCTGGGAAGCCTCTGAAATGTCTTCATGCACGCAAGGGGTGGGTCTCAAACAGGTCCACGGTCTACACTGCAGCAGCGCATATATTTGCATTGATGAGCGGCACTTAAGCATCCAGCCGCAACCAGGCCCATTGCGTAGGAATATGGAAGCATGCAGTGTACAGACTACGGGTCCATCCAGGACAAGTGGCTAATTCCCTGAACCATTGCAGAAGGCCCACAGATGCCAAGAGACACCTGAAAAAGGAACAGGAACACAAGAGCTGGAAGAAACCTTCTAAGAACAAGAAGGCTTTTTGCTTTTCTTTCATCAAGCTGTCTTTTGACCAAGAATACACAGGGGAAAGCGCGAACGAACGCAGTCCCCCACTACCACAAATTATGCAGTCGAGTTTCCCGCATTTGGGGAAATCGCAGGGGTCAGCACAGCCGGAGTGCAATGGCCGAGCCTCGCCCTGGGAGAACCACCTTCGTGATCATGGTATCTCCCCTGCCAGGTAAGTATGAGTTGGAATTGGCATGCTAGCACGCCCCGGTCAGGGGCCCGCCTACGCCATGTTATGGAGGGGCTTGCTGGGGTGTTTGGCAAACTAGCCTTAATCCGAGCTGTTCCATGAGCAAGGCACATCATCTCTGTAAACAGTCAGGGGTGCGCATTGCTTTCTTTTTTTGATAGCCCACATCTGGGAAGCCTCTGAAATGTCTTCATGCACGCAAGGGGTGGGTCTCAAACAGGTCCACGGTCTACACTGCAGCAGCGCATATATTTGCATTGATGAGCGGCACTTAAGCATCCAGCCGCAACCAGGCCCATTGCGTAGGAATATGGAAGCATGCAGTGTACAGACTACGGGTCCATCCAGGACAAGTGGCTAATTCCCTGAACCATTGCAGAAGGCCCACAGATGCTAAGAGACACCTGAGAAAGGAACAGGAACACAAGAGCTGGAAGAAACCTTCTAAGAACAAGAAGGCTTTTTGCTTTTCTTTCATCAAGCTGTCTTTTGACCAAGAATACACAGGGGAAAGCGCGAACGCAGTCCCCCACTACCACAAATTATGCAGTCGAGTTTCCCGCATTTGGGGAAATCGCAGGGGTCAGCACAGCCGGAGTGCAATGGCCGAGCCTTGCCCTGGGAGAACCACCTTCGTGATCATGGTATCTCCCCTGCCAGGTAAGTATGAGTTGGAATTGGCATGCTAGCACGCCCCGGTCAGGGGCCCGCCTACGCCATGTTATGGAGGGGCTTGCTGGGGTGTTTGGCAAACTAGCCTTAATCCGAGCTGTTCCATGAGCAAGGCACATCATCTCTGTAAACAGTCAGGGGTGCGCATTGCTTTCTTTTTTTGATAGCCCACATCTGGGAAGCCTCTGAAATGTCTTCATGCACGCAAGGGGTGGGTCTCAAACAGGTCCACGGTCTACACTGCAGCAGCGCATATATTTGCATTGATGAGCGGCACTTAAGCATCCAGCCGCAACCAGGCCCATTGCGTAGGAATATGGAAGCATGCAGCGTACAGACTACGGGTCCATCCAGGACAAGTGGCTAATTCCCTGAACCATTGCAGAAGGCCCACAGATGCTAAGAGACACCTGAGAAAGGAACAGGAACACAAGAGCTGGAAGAAACCTTCTAAGAACAAGAAGGCTTTTTGCTTTTCTTTCATCAAGCTGTCTTTTGACCAAGAATACACAGGGGAAAGCGCAAACGCAGTCCCCCACTACCACAAATTATGCAGTCGAGTTTCCCGCATTTGGGGAAATCGCAGGGGTCAGCACAGCCGGAGTGCAATGGCCGAGCCTCGCCCTGGGAGAACCACCTTCGTGATCATGGTATCTCCCCTGCCAGGTAAGTATGAGTTGGAATTGGCATGCTAGCACGCCCAGGTCAGGGGCCCGCCTACGCCATGTTATGGAGGGGCTTGCTGGGGTGTTTGGCAAACTAGCCTTAATCCGAGCTGTTCCATGAGCAAGGCACATCATCTCTGTAAACAGTCAGGGGTGCGCATTGCTTTCTTTTTTTGATAGCCCACATCTGGGAAGCCTCTGAAATGTCTTCATGCACGCAAGGGGTGGGTCTCAAACAGGTCCACGGTCTACACTGCAGCAGCGCATATATTTGCATTGATGAGCGGCACTTAAGCATCCAGCCGCAACCAGGCCCATTGCGTAGGAATATGGAAGCATGCAGTGTACAGACTACGGGTCCATCCAGGACAAGTGGCTAATTCCCTGAACCATTGCAGAAGGCCCACAGATGCTAAGAGACACCTGAGAAAGGAACACAAGAGCTGGAAGAAACCTTCTAAGAACAAGAAGGCTTTTTGCTTTTCTTTCATCAAGCTGTCTTTTGACCAAGAATACACAGGGGAAAGCGCGAACGCAGTCCCCCACTACCACAAATTATGCAGTCGAGTTTCCCGCATTTGGGGAAATCGCAGGGGTCAGCACAGCCGGAGTGCAATGGCCGAGCCTCGCCCTGGGAGAACCACCTTCGTGATCATGGTATCTCCCCTGCCAGGTAAGTATGAGTTGGAATTGGCATGCTAGCACGCCCCGGTCAGGGGCCCGCCTACGCCATGTTATGGAGGGGCTTGCTGGGGTGTTTGGCAAACTAGCCTTAATCCGAGCTGTTCCATGAGCAAGGCACATCATCTCTGTAAACAGTCAGGGGTGCGCATTGCTTTCTTTTTTTGATAGCCCACATCTGGGAAGCCTCTGAAATGTCTTCATGCACGCAAGGGGTGGGTCTCAAACAGGTCCACGGTCTACACTGCAGCAGCGCATATATTTGCATTGATGAGCGGCACTTAAGCATCCAGCCGCAACCAGGCCCATTGCGTAGGAATATGGAAGCATGCAGCGTACAGACTACGGGTCCATCCAGGACAAGTGGCTAATTCCCTGAACCATTGCAGAAGGCCCACAGATGCTAAGAGACACCTGAGAAAGGAACAGGAACACAAGAGCTGGAAGAAACCTTCTAAGAACAAGAAGGCTTTTTGCTTTTCTTTCATCAAGCTGTCTTTTGACCAAGAATACACAGGGGAAAGCGCGAACGCAGTCCCCCACTACCACAAATTATGCAGTCAAGTTTCCCGCATTTGGGGAAATCGCAGGGGTCAGCACAGCCGGAGTGCAATGGCCGAGCCTCGCCCTGGGAGAACCACCTTCGTGATCATGGTATCTCCCCTGCCAGGTAAGTATGAGTTGGAATTGGCATGCTAGCACGCCCCGGTCAGGGGCCCGCCTACGCCATGTTATGGAGGGGCTTGCTGGGGTGTTTGGCAAACTAGCCTTAATCCGAGCTGTTCCATGAGCAAGGCACATCATCTCTGTAAACAGTCAGGGGTGCGCATTGCTTTTTTTTTTTGATAGCCCACATCTGGGAAGCCTCTGAAATGTCTTCATGCACGCAAGGGGTGGGTCTCAAACAGGTCCACGGTCTACACTGCAGCAGCGCATATATTTGCATTGATGAGCGGCACTTAAGCATCCAGCCGCAACCAGGCCCATTGCGTAGGAATATGGAAGCATGCAGTGTACGGGTCCATCCAGGACAAGTGGCTAATTCCCTGAACCATTGCAGAAGGCCCACAGATGCTAAGAGACACCTGAGAAAGGAACAGGAACACAAGAGCTGGAAGAAACCTTCTAAGAACAAGAAGGCTTTTTGCTTTTCTTTCATCAAGCTGTCTTTTGACCAAGAATACACAGGTGAAAGCGCAAACGCAGTCCCCCACTACCACAAATTATGCAGTCAAGTTTCCCGCATTTGGGGAAATCGCAGGGGTCAGCACAGCCGGAGTGCAATGGCCGAGCCTCGCCCTGGGAGAACCACCTTCGTGATCATGGTATCTCCCCTGCCAGGTAAGTATGAGTTGGAATTGGCATGCTAGCACGCCCCGGTCAGGGGCCCGCCTACGCCATGTTATGGAGGGGCTTGCTGGGGTGTTTGGCAAACTAGCCTTAATCCGAGCTGTTCCATGAGCAAGGCACATCATCTCTGTAAACAGTCAGGGGTGCGCATTGCTTTCTTTTTTTGATAGCCCACATCTGGGAAGCCTCTGAAATGTCTTCATGCACGCAAGGGGTGGGTCTCAAACAGGTCCACGGTCTACACTGCAGCAGCGCATATATTTGCATTGATGAGCGGCACTTAAGCATCCAGCCGCAACCAGGCCCATTGCGTAGGAATATGGAAGCATGCAGTGTACGGGTCCATCCAGGACAAGTGGCTAATTCCCTGAACCATTGCAGAAGGCCCACAGATGCTAAGAGACACCTGAGAAAGGAACAGGAACACAAGAGCTGGAAGAAACCTTCTAAGAACAAGAAGGCTTTTTGCTTTTCTTTCATCAAGCTGTCTTTTGACCAAGAATACACAGGGGAAAGCGCGAACGCAGTGCCCCACTACCACAAATTATGCAGTCGAGTTTCCCGCATTTGGGGAAATCGCAGGGGTCAGCACAGCCGGAGTGCAATGGCCGAGCCTCGCCCTGGGAGAACCACCTTCGTGATCATGGTATCTCCCCTGCCAGGTAAGTAAGAGTTGGAATTGGCATGCTAGCACGCCCCGGTCAGGGGCCCGCCTACGCCATGTTATGGAGGGGCTTGCTGGGGTGTTTGGCAAACTAGCCTTAATCCGAGCTGTTCCATGAGCAAGGCACATCATCTCTGTAAACAGTCAGGGGTGCGCATTGCTTTTTTTTTTTGATAGCCCACATCTGGGAAGCCTCTGAAATGTCTTCATGCACGCAAGGGGTGGGTCTCAAACAGGTCCACGGTCTACACTGCAGCAGCGCATATATTTGCATTGATGAGCGGCAGTTAAGCATCCAGCCGCAACCAGGCCCATTGCGTAGGAATATGGAAGCATGCAGCGTACAGACTACGGGTCCATCCAGGACAAGTGGCTAATTCCCTGAACCATTGCAGAAGGCCCACAGATGCTAAGAGACACCTGAGAAAGGAACAGGAACACAAGAGCTGGAAGAAACCTTCTAAGAACAAGAAGGCTTTTTGCTTTTCTTTCATCAAGCTGTCTTTTGACCAAGAATACACAGGGGAAAGCACAAACACAGTCCCCCACTACCACAAATTATGCAGTCGAGTTTCCCGCATTTGGGGAAATCGCAGGGGTCAGCACAGCCGGAGTGCAATGGCCGAGCCTCGCCCTGGGAGAACCACCTTCGTGATCATGGTACCTCCCCTGCCAGGTAAGTATGAGTTGGAATTGGCATGCTAGCACGCCCCGGTCAGGGGCCCGCCTACGCCATGTTATGGAGGGGCTTGCTGGGGTGTTTGGCAAACTAGCCTTAATCCGAGCTGTTCCATGAGCAAGGCACATCATCTCTGTAAACAGTCAGGGGTGCGCATTGCTTTCTTTTTTTGATAGCCCACATCTGGGAAGCCTCTGAAATGTCTTCATGCACGCAAGGGGTGGGTCTCAAACAGGTCCACGGTCTACACTGCAGCAGCGCATATATTTGCATTGATGAGCGGCACTTAAGCATCCAGCCGCAACCAGGCCCATTGCGTAGGAATATGGAAGCATGCAGTGTACAGACTACGGGTCCATCCAGGACAAGTGGCTAATTCCCTGAACCATTGCAGAAGGCCCACAGATGCTAAGAGACACCTGAGAAAGGAACAGGAACACAAGAGCTGGAAGAAACCTTCTAAGAACAAGAAGGCTTTTTGCTTTTCTTTCATCAAGCTGTCTTTTGACCAAGAATACACAGGGGAAAGCGCAAACGCAGTCCCCCACTACCACAAATTATGCAGTCGAGTTTCCCGCATTTGGGGAAATCACAGGGGTCAGCACAGCCGGAGTGCAATAGCCGAACCTCGCCCTGGGAGAACCACCTTCGTGATCATGGTATCTCCCCTGCCAGGTAAGTATGAGTTGGAATTGGCATGCTAGCACGCCCCGGTCAGGGGCCCGCCTACGCCATGTTATGGAGGGGCTTGCTGGGGTGTTTGGCAAACTAGCCTTAATCCGAGCTGTTCCATGAGCAAGGCACATCATCTCTGTAAACAGTCAGGGGTGCGCATTGCTTTCTTTTTTTGATAGCCCACATCTGGGAAGCCTCTGAAATGTCTTCATGCACGCAAGGGGTGGGTCTCAAACAGGTCCACGGTCTACACTGCAGCAGCGCATATATTTGCATTGATGAGCGGCACTTAAGCATCCAGCCGCAACCAGGCCCATTGCGTAGGAATATGGAAGCATGCAGTGTACAGACTACGGGTCCATCCAGGACAAGTGGCTAATTCCCTGAACCATTGCAGAAGGCCCACAGATGCTAAGAGACACCTGAGAAAGGAACAGGAACACAAGAGCTGGAAGAAACCTTCTAAGAACAAGAAGGCTTTTTGCTTTTCTTTCATCAAGCTGTCTTTTGACCAAGAATACACAGGGGAAAGCGCAAACGCAGTCCCCCACTACCACAAATTATGCAGTCGAGTTTCCCGCATTTGGGGAAATCACAGGGGTCAGCACAGCCGGAGTGCAATGGCCGAACCTCGCCCTGGGAGAACCACCATCGTGATCATGGTATCTCCCCTGCCAGGTAAGTATGAGTTGGAATTGGCATGCTAGCACGCCCCGGTCAGGGGCCCGCCTACGCCATGTTATGGAGGGGCTTGCTGGGGTGTTTGGCAAACTAGCCTTAATCCGAGCTGTTCCATGAGCAAGGCACATCATCTCTGTAAACAGTCAGGGGTGCGCATTGCTTTCTTTTTTTGATAGCCCACATCTGGGAAGCCTCTGAAATGTCTTCATGCACGCAAGGGGTGGGTCTCAAACAGGTCCACGGTCTACACTGCAGCAGCGCATATATTTGCATTGATGAGCGGCACTTAAGCATCCAGCCGCAACCAGGCCCATTGCGTAGGAATATGGAAGCATGCAGTGTACAGACTACGGGTCCATCCAGGACAAGTGGCTAATTCCCTGAACCATTGCAGAAGGCCCACAGATGCTAAGAGACACCTGAGAAAGGAACAGGAACACAAGAGCTGGAAGAAACCTTCTAAGAACAAGAAGGCTTTTTGCTTTTCTTTCATCAAGCTGTCTTTTGACCAAGAATACACAGGGGAAAGCGCGAACGCAGTCCCCCACTACCACAAATTATGCAGTCGAGTTTCCCGCATTTGGGGAAATCGCAGGGGTCAGCACAGCCGGAGTGCAATGGCCGAGCCTCGCCCTGGGAGAACCACCTTCGTGATCATGGTATCTCCCCTGCCAGGTAAGTATGAGTTGGAATTGGCATGCTAGCACGCCCCGGTCAGGGGCCCGCCTACGCCATGTTATGGAGGGGCTTGCTGGGGTGTTTGGCAAACTAGCCTTAATCCGAGCTGTTCCATGAGCAAGGCACATCATCTCTGTAAACAGTCAGGGGTGCGCATTGCTTTCTTTTTTTGATAGCCCACATCTGGGAAGCCTCTGAAATGTCTTCATGCACGCAAGGGGTGGGTCTCAAACAGGTCCACGGTCTACACTGCAGCAGCGCATATATTTGCATTGATGAGCGGCACTTAAGCATCCAGCCGCAACCAGGCCCATTGCGTAGGAATATGGAAGCATGCAGCGTACAGACTACGGGTCCATCCAGGACAAGTGGCTAATTCCCTGAACCATTGCAGAAGGCCCACAGATGCTAAGAGACACCTGAGAAAGGAACAGGAACACAAGAGCTGGAAGAAACCTTCTAAGAACAAGAAGGCTTTTTGCTTTTCTTTCATCAAGCTGTCTTTTGACCAAGAATACACAGGGGAAAGCGCGAACGCAGTCCCCCACTACCACAAATTATGCAGTCGAGTTTCCCGCATTTGGGGAAATCGCAGGGGTCAGCACAGCCGGAGTGCAATGGCCGAGCCTCGCCCTGGGAGAACCACCTTCGTGATCATGGTATCTCCCCTGCCAGGTAAGTATGAGTTGGAATTGGCATGCTAGCACGCCCCGGTCAGGGGCCCGCCTACGCCATGTTATGGAGGGGCTTGCTGGGGTGTTTGGCAAACTAGCCTTAATCCGAGCTGTTCCATGAGCAAGGCACATCATCTCTGTAAACAGTCAGGGGTGCGCATTGCTTTCTTTTTTTGATAGCCCACATCTGGGAAGCCTCTGAAATGTCTTCATGCACGCAAGGGGTGGGTCTCAAACAGGTCCACGGTCTACACTGCAGCAGCGCATATATTTGCATTGATGAGCGGCACTTAAGCATCCAGCCGCAACCAGGCCCATTGCGTAGGAATATGGAAGCATGCAGTGTACAGACTACGGGTCCATCCAGGACAAGTGGCTAATTCCCTGAACCATTGCAGAAGGCCCACAGATGCTAAGAGACACCTGAGAAAGGAACAGGAACACAAGAGCTGGAAGAAACCTTCTAAGAACAAGAAGGCTTTTTGCTTTTCTTTCATCAAGCTGTCTTTTGACCAAGAATACACAGGGGAAAGCGCAAACGCAGTCCCCCACTACCACAAATTATGCAGTCGAGTTTCCCGCATTTGGGGAAATCACAGGGGTCAGCACAGCCGGAGTGCAATGGCCGAACCTCGCCCTGGGAGAACCACCATCGTGATCATGGTATCTCCCCTGCCAGGTAAGTATGAGTTGGAATTGGCATGCTAGCACGCCCCGGTCAGGGGCCCGCCTACGCCATGTTATGGAGGGGCTTGCTGGGGTGTTTGGCAAACTAGCCTTAATCCGAGCTGTTCCATGAGCAAGGCACATCATCTCTGTAAACAGTCAGGGGTGCGCATTGCTTTCTTTTTTTGATAGCCCACATCTGGGAAGCCTCTGAAATGTCTTCATGCACGCAAGGGGTGGGTCTCAAACAGGTCCACGGTCTACACTGCAGCAGCGCATATATTTGCATTGATGAGCGGCACTTAAGCATCCAGCCGCAACCAGGCCCATTGCGTAGGAATATGGAAGCATGCAGTGTACAGACTACGGGTCCATCCAGGACAAGTGGCTAATTCCCTGAACCATTGCAGAAGGCCCACAGATGCTAAGAGACACCTGAGAAAGGAACAGGAACACAAGAGCTGGAAGAAACCTTCTAAGAACAAGAAGGCTTTTTGCTTTTCTTTCATCAAGCTGTCTTTTGACCAAGAATACACAGGGGAAAGCGCGAACGCAGTCCCCCACTACCACAAATTATGCAGTCGAGTTTCCCGCATTTGGGGAAATCGCAGGGGTCAGCACAGCCGGAGTGCAATGGCCGAGCCTCGCCCTGGGAGAACCACCTTCGTGATCATGGTATCTCCCCTGCCAGGTAAGTATGAGTTGGAATTGGCATGCTAGCACGCCCCGGTCAGGGGCCCGCCTACGCCATGTTATGGAGGGGCTTGCTGGGGTGTTTGGCAAACTAGCCTTAATCCGAGCTGTTCCATGAGCAAGGCACATCATCTCTGTAAACAGTCAGGGGTGCGCATTGCTTTCTTTTTTTGATAGCCCACATCTGGGAAGCCTCTGAAATGTCTTCATGCACGCAAGGGGTGGGTCTCAAACAGGTCCACGGTCTACACTGCAGCAGCGCATATATTTGCATTGATGAGCGGCACTTAAGCATCCAGCCGCAACCAGGCCCATTGCGTAGGAATATGGAAGCATGCAGCGTACAGACTACGGGTCCATCCAGGACAAGTGGCTAATTCCCTGAACCATTGCAGAAGGCCCACAGATGCTAAGAGACACCTGAGAAAGGAACAGGAACACAAGAGCTGGAAGAAACCTTCTAAGAACAAGAAGGCTTTTTGCTTTTCTTTCATCAAGCTGTCTTTTGACCAAGAATACACAGGGGAAAGCGCGAACGCAGTCCCCCACTACCACAAATTATGCAGTCGAGTTTCCCGCATTTGGGGAAATCGCAGGGGTCAGCACAGCCGGAGTGCAATGGCCGAGCCTCGCCCTGGGAGAACCACCTTCGTGATCATGGTATCTCCCCTGCCAGGTAAGTATGAGTTGGAATTGGCATGCTAGCACGCCCCGGTCAGGGGCCCGCCTACGCCATGTTATGGAGGGGCTTGCTGGGGTGTTTGGCAAACTAGCCTTAATCCGAGCTGTTCCATGAGCAAGGCACATCATCTCTGTAAACAGTCAGGGGTGCGCATTGCTTTCTTTTTTTGATAGCCCACATCTGGGAAGCCTCTGAAATGTCTTCATGCACGCAAGGGGTGGGTCTCAAACAGGTCCACGGTCTACACTGCAGCAGCGCATATATTTGCATTGATGAGCGGCACTTAAGCATCCAGCCGCAACCAGGCCCATTGCGTAGGAATATGGAAGCATGCAGCGTACAGACTACGGGTCCATCCAGGACAAGTGGCTAATTCCCTGAACCATTGCAGAAGGCCCACAGATGCTAAGAGACACCTGAGAAAGGAACAGGAACACAAGAGCTGGAAGAAACCTTCTAAGAACAAGAAGGCTTTTTGCTTTTCTTTCATCAAGCTGTCTTTTGACCAAGAATACACAGGGGAAAGCGCGAACGCAGTCCCCCACTACCACAAATTATGCAGTCGAGTTTCCCGCATTTGGGGAAATCGCAGGGGTCAGCACAGCCGGAGTGCAATGGCCGAGCCTCGCCCTGGGAGAACCACCTTCGTGATCATGGTATCTCCCCTGCCAGGTAAGTATGAGTTGGAATTGGCATGCTAGCACGCCCCGGTCAGGGGCCCGCCTACGCCATGTTATGGAGGGGCTTGCTGGGGTGTTTGGCAAACTAGCCTTAATCCGAGCTGTTCCATGAGCAAGGCACATCATCTCTGTAAACAGTCAGGGGTGCGCATTGCTTTCTTTTTTTGATAGCCCACATCTGGGAAGCCTCTGAAATGTCTTCATGCACGCAAGGGGTGGGTCTCAAACAGGTCCACGGTCTACACTGCAGCAGCGCATATATTTGCATTGATGAGCGGCACTTAAGCATCCAGCCGCAACCAGGCCCATTGCGTAGGAATATGGAAGCATGCAGCGTACAGACTACGGGTCCATCCAGGACAAGTGGCTAATTCCCTGAACCATTGCAGAAGGCCCACAGATGCTAAGAGACACCTGAGAAAGGAACAGGAACACAAGAGCTGGAAGAAACCTTCTAAGAACAAGAAGTCTTTTTGCTTTTCTTTCATCAAGCTGTCTTTTGACCAAGAATACACAGGGGAAAGCACGAACGCAGTCCCCCACTACCACAAATTATGCAGTCGAGTTTCCCGCATTTGGGGAAATCGCAGGGGTCAGCACAGCCGGAGGGCAATGGCCGAGCCTCGCCCTGGGAAAACCAGCTTCGTGATCATGGTATCTCCCCTGCCAGGTAAGTATGAGTTGGAATTGGCATGCTAGCACGCCCCGGTCAGGGGCCCGCCTACGCCATGTTATGGAGGGGCTTGCTGGGGTGTTTGGCAAACTAGCCTTAATCCGAGCTGTTCCATGAGCAAGGCACATCATCTCTGTAAACAGTCAGGGGTGCGCATTGCTTTCTTTTTTTGATAGCCCACATCTGGGAAGCCTCTGAAATGTCTTCATGCACGCAAGGGGTGGGTCTCAAACAGGTCCACGGTCTACACTGCAGCAGCGCATATATTTGCATTGATGAGCGGCACTTAAGCATCCAGCCGCAACCAGGCCCATTGCGTAGGAATATGGAAGCATGCAGTGTACAGACTACGGGTCCATCCAGGACAAGTGGCTAATTCCCTGAACCATTGCAGAAGGCCCACAGATGCTAAGAGACACCTGAGAAAGGAACAGGAACACAAGAGCTGGAAGAAACCTTCTAAGAACAAGAAGGCTTTTTGCTTTTCTTTCATCAAGCTGTCTTTTGACCAAGAATACACAGGGGAAAGCGCGAACGCAGTCCCCCACTACCACAAATTATGCAGTCGAGTTTCCCGCATTTGGGGAAATCGCAGGGGTCAGCACAGCCGGAGTGCAATGGCCGAACCTCGCCCTGGGAGAACCACCTTCGTGATCATGGTATCTCCCCTGCCAGGTAAGTATAAGATGGAATTGGCATGCTAGCACGCCCCGGTCAGGGGCCCGCCTACGCCATGTTATGGAGGGGCTTGCTGGGGTGTTTGGCAAACTAGCCTTAATCCGAGCTGTTCCATGAGCAAGGCACATCATCTCTGTAAACAGTCAGGGGTGCGCATTGCTTTCTTTTTTTGATAGCCCACATCTGGGAAGCCTCTGAAATGTCTTCATGCACGCAAGGGGTGGGTCTCAAACAGGTCCACGGTCTACACTGCAGCAGCGCATATATTTGCATTGATGAGCGGCACTTAAGCATCCAGCCGCAACCAGGCCCATTGCGTAGGAATATGGAAGCATGCAGTGTACAGACTACGGGTCCATCCAGGACAAGTGGCTAATTCCCTGAACCATTGCAGAAGGCCCACAGATGCTAAGAGACACCTGAGAAAGGAACAGGAACACAAGAGCTGGAAGAAACCTTCTAAGAACAAGAAGGCTTTTTGCTTTTCTTTCATCAAGCTGTCTTTTGACCAAGAATACACAGGGGAAAGCGCGAACGAACGCAGTCCCCCACTACCACAAATTATGCAGTCGAGTTTCCCGCATTTGGGGAAATCGCAGGGGTCAGCACAGCCGGAGTGCAATGGCCGAGCCTCGCCCTGGGAGAACCACCTTCGTGATCATGGTATCTCCCCTGCCAGGTAAGTATGAGTTGGAATTGGCATGCTAGCACGCCCCGGTCAGGGGCCCGCCTACGCCATGTTATGGAGGGGCTTGCTGGGGTGTTTGGCAAACTAGCCTTAATCCGAGCTGTTCCATGAGCAAGGCACATCATCTCTGTAAACAGTCAGGGGTGCGCATTGCTTTCTTTTTTTGATAGCCCACATCTGGGAAGCCTCTGAAATGTCTTCATGCACGCAAGGGGTGGGTCTCAAACAGGTCCACGGTCTACACTGCAGCAGCGCATATATTTGCATTGATGAGCGGCACTTAAGCATCCAGCCGCAACCAGGCCCATTGCGTAGGAATATGGAAGCATGCAGCGTACAGACTACGGGTCCATCCAGGACAAGTGGCTAATTCCCTGAACCATTGCAGAAGGCCCACAGATGCTAAGAGACACCTGAGAAAGGAACAGGAACACAAGAGCTGGAAGAAACCTTCTAAGAACAAGAAGGCTTTTTGCTTTTCTTTCATCAAGCTGTCTTTTGACCAAGAATACACAGGGGAAAGCGCGAACGCAGTCCCCCACTACCACAAATTATGCAGTCGAGTTTCCCGCATTTGGGGAAATCGCAGGGGTCAGCACAGCCGGAGTGCAATGGCCGAGCCTCGCCCTGGGAGAACCACCTTCGTGATCATGGTATCTCCCCTGCCAGGTAAGTATGAGTTGGAATTGGCATGCTAGCACGCCCCGGTCAGGGGCCCGCCTACGCCATGTTATGGAGGGGCTTGCTGGGGTGTTTGGCAAACTAGCCTTAATCCGAGCTGTTCCATGAGCAAGGCACATCATCTCTGTAAACAGTCAGGGGTGCGCATTGCTTTCTTTTTTTGATAGCCCACATCTGGGAAGCCTCTGAAATGTCTTCATGCACGCAAGGGGTGGGTCTCAAACAGGTCCACGGTCTACACTGCAGCAGCGCATATATTTGCATTGATGAGCGGCACTTAAGCATCCAGCCGCAACCAGGCCCATTGCGTAGGAATATGGAAGCATGCAGCGTACAGACTACGGGTCCATCCAGGACAAGTGGCTAATTCCCTGAACCATTGCAGAAGGCCCACAGATGCTAAGAGACACCTGAGAAAGGAACAGGAACACAAGAGCTGGAAGAAACCTTCTAAGAACAAGAAGGCTTTTTGCTTTTCTTTCATCAAGCTGTCTTTTGACCAAGAATACACAGGGGAAAGCGCGAACGCAGTCCCCCACTACCACAAATTATGCAGTCGAGTTTCCCGCATTTGGGGAAATCGCAGGGGTCAGCACAGCCGGAGTGCAATGGCCGAGCCTCGCCCTGGGAGAACCACCTTCGTGATCATGGTATCTCCCCTGCCAGGTAAGTATGAGTTGGAATTGGCATGCTAGCACGCCCCGGTCAGGGGCCCGCCTACGCCATGTTATGGAGGGGCTTGCTGGGGTGTTTGGCAAACTAGCCTTAATCCGAGCTGTTCCATGAGCAAGGCACATCATCTCTGTAAACAGTCAGGGGTGCGCATTGCTTTCTTTTTTTGATAGCCCACATCTGGGAAGCCTCTGAAATGTCTTCATGCACGCAAGGGGTGGGTCTCAAACAGGTCCACGGTCTACACTGCAGCAGCGCATATATTTGCATTGATGAGCGGCACTTAAGCATCCAGCCGCAACCAGGCCCATTGCGTAGGAATATGGAAGCATGCAGCGTACAGACTACGGGTCCATCCAGGACAAGTGGCTAATTCCCTGAACCATTGCAGAAGGCCCACAGATGCTAAGAGACACCTGAGAAAGGAACAGGAACACAAGAGCTGGAAGAAACCTTCTAAGAACAAGAAGTCTTTTTGCTTTTCTTTCATCAAGCTGTCTTTTGACCAAGAATACACAGGGGAAAGCACGAACGCAGTCCCCCACTACCACAAATTATGCAGTCGAGTTTCCCGCATTTGGGGAAATCGCAGGGGTCAGCACAGCCGGAGGGCAATGGCCGAGCCTCGCCCTGGGAAAACCAGCTTCGTGATCATGGTATCTCCCCTGCCAGGTAAGTATGAGTTGGAATTGGCATGCTAGCACGCCCCGGTCAGGGGCCCGCCTACGCCATGTTATGGAGGGGCTTGCTGGGGTGTTTGGCAAACTAGCCTTAATCCGAGCTGTTCCATGAGCAAGGCACATCATCTCTGTAAACAGTCAGGGGTGCGCATTGCTTTCTTTTTTTGATAGCCCACATCTGGGAAGCCTCTGAAATGTCTTCATGCACGCAAGGGGTGGGTCTCAAACAGGTCCACGGTCTACACTGCAGCAGCGCATATATTTGCATTGATGAGCGGCACTTAAGCATCCAGCCGCAACCAGGCCCATTGCGTAGGAATATGGAAGCATGCAGTGTACAGACTACGGGTCCATCCAGGACAAGTGGCTAATTCCCTGAACCATTGCAGAAGGCCCACAGATGCTAAGAGACACCTGAGAAAGGAACAGGAACACAAGAGCTGGAAGAAACCTTCTAAGAACAAGAAGGCTTTTTGCTTTTCTTTCATCAAGCTGTCTTTTGACCAAGAATACACAGGGGAAAGCGCGAACGCAGTCCCCCACTACCACAAATTATGCAGTCGAGTTTCCCGCATTTGGGGAAATCGCAGGGGTCAGCACAGCCGGAGTGCAATGGCCGAACCTCGCCCTGGGAGAACCACCTTCGTGATCATGGTATCTCCCCTGCCAGGTAAGTATAAGATGGAATTGGCATGCTAGCACGCCCCGGTCAGGGGCCCGCCTACGCCATGTTATGGAGGGGCTTGCTGGGGTGTTTGGCAAACTAGCCTTAATCCGAGCTGTTCCATGAGCAAGGCACATCATCTCTGTAAACAGTCAGGGGTGCGCATTGCTTTCTTTTTTTGATAGCCCACATCTGGGAAGCCTCTGAAATGTCTTCATGCACGCAAGGGGTGGGTCTCAAACAGGTCCACGGTCTACACTGCAGCAGCGCATATATTTGCATTGATGAGCGGCACTTAAGCATCCAGCCGCAACCAGGCCCATTGCGTAGGAATATGGAAGCATGCAGTGTACAGACTACGGGTCCATCCAGGACAAGTGGCTAATTCCCTGAACCATTGCAGAAGGCCCACAGATGCTAAGAGACACCTGAGAAAGGAACAGGAACACAAGAGCTGGAAGAAACCTTCTAAGAACAAGAAGGCTTTTTGCTTTTCTTTCATCAAGCTGTCTTTTGACCAAGAATACACAGGGGAAAGCGCGAACGAACGCAGTCCCCCACTACCACAAATTATGCAGTCGAGTTTCCCGCATTTGGGGAAATCGCAGGGGTCAGCACAGCCGGAGTGCAATGGCCGAGCCTCGCCCTGGGAGAACCACCTTCGTGATCATGGTATCTCCCCTGCCAGGTAAGTATGAGTTGGAATTGGCATGCTAGCACGCCCCGGTCAGGGGCCCGCCTACGCCATGTTATGGAGGGGCTTGCTGGGGTGTTTGGCAAACTAGCCTTAATCCGAGCTGTTCCATGAGCAAGGCACATCATCTCTGTAAACAGTCAGGGGTGCGCATTGCTTTCTTTTTTTGATAGCCCACATCTGGGAAGCCTCTGAAATGTCTTCATGCACGCAAGGGGTGGGTCTCAAACAGGTCCACGGTCTACACTGCAGCAGCGCATATATTTGCATTGATGAGCGGCACTTAAGCATCCAGCCGCAACCAGGCCCATTGCGTAGGAATATGGAAGCATGCAGCGTACAGACTACGGGTCCATCCAGGACAAGTGGCTAATTCCCTGAACCATTGCAGAAGGCCCACAGATGCTAAGAGACACCTGAGAAAGGAACAGGAACACAAGAGCTGGAAGAAACCTTCTAAGAACAAGAAGGCTTTTTGCTTTTCTTTCATCAAGCTGTCTTTTGACCAAGAATACACAGGGGAAAGCGCGAACGAACGCAGTCCCCCACTACCACAAATTATGCAGTCGAGTTTCCCGCATTTGGGGAAATCGCAGGGGTCAGCACAACCGGAGTACAATGGCCGAGCCTCGCCCTGGGAGAACCACCTTCGTGATCATGGTATCTCCCCTGCCAGGTAAGTATGAGTTGGAATTGGCATGCTAGCACGCCCCGGTCAGGGGCCCGCCTACGCCATGTTATGGAGGGGCTTGCTGGGGTGTTTGGCAAACTAGCCTTAATCCGAGCTGTTCCATGAGCAAGGCACATCATCTCTGTAAACAGTCAGGGGTGCGCATTGCTTTCTTTTTTTGATAGCCCACATCTGGGAAGCCTCTGAAATGTCTTCATGCACGCAAGGGGTGGGTCTCAAACAGGTCCACGGTCTACACTGCAGCAGCGCATATATTTGCATTGATGAGCGGCACTTAAGCATCCAGCCGCAACCAGGCCCATTGCGTAGGAATATGGAAGCATGCAGTGTACAGACTACGGGTCCATCCAGGACAAGTGGCTAATTCCCTGAACCATTGCAGAAGGCCCACAGATGCTAAGAGACACCTGAGAAAGGAACAGGAACACAAGAGCTGGAAGAAACCTTCTAAGAACAAGAAGGCTTTTTGCTTTTCTTTCATCAAGCTGTCTTTTGACCAAGAATACACAGGGGAAAGCGCGAACGCAGTCCCCCACTACCACAAATTATGCAGTCGAGTTTCCCGCATTTGGGGAAATCGCAGGGGTCAGCACAGCCGGAGTGCAATGGCCGAGCCTCGCCCTGGGAGAACCACCTTCGTGATCATGGTATCTCCCCAGCCAGGTAAGTATGAGTTGGAATCGGCATGCTAGCACGCCCCGGTCAGGGGCCCGCCTACGCCATGTTATGGAGGGGCTTGCTGGGGTGTTTGGCAAACTAGCCTTAATCCGAGCTGTTCCATGAGCAAGGCACATCATCTCTGTAAACAGTCAGGGGTGCGCATTGCTTTCTTTTTTTGATAGCCCACATCTGGGAAGCCTCTGAAATGTCTTCATGCACGCAAGGGGTGGGTCTCAAACAGGTCCACGGTCTACACTGCAGCAGCGCATATATTTGCGTTGATGAGCGGCACTTAAGCATCCAGCCGCAACCAGGCCCATTGCGTAGGAATATGGAAGCATGCAGTGTACAGACTACGGGTCCATCCAGGACAAGTGGCTAATTCCCTGAACCATTGCAGAAGGCCCACAGATGCTAAGAGACACCTGAGAAAGGAACAGGAACACAAGAGCTGGAAGAAACCTTCTAAGAACAAGAAGGCTTTTTGCTTTTCTTTCATCAAGCTGTCTTTTGACCAAGAATACACAGGGGAAAGCGCGAACGCAGTCCCCCACTACCACAAATTATGCAGTCAAGTTTCCCGCATTTGGGGAAATCGCAGGGGTCAGCACAGCCGGAGTGCAATGGCCGAGCCTCGCCCTGGGAGAACCACCTTCGTGATCATGGTATCTCCCCTGCCAGGTAAGTATGAGTTGGAATTGGCATGCTAGCACGCCCCGGTCAGGGGCCCGCCTACGCCATGTTATGGAGGGGCTTGCTGGGGTGTTTGGCAAACTAGCCTTAATCCGAGCTGTTCCATGAGCAAGGCACATCATCTCTGTAAACAGTCAGGGGTGCGCATTGCTTTCTTTTTTTGATAGCCCACATCTGGGAAGCCTCTGAAATGTCTTCATGCACGCAAGGGGTGGGTCTCAAACAGGTCCACGGTCTACACTGCAGCAGCGCATATATTTGCATTGATGAGCGGCACTTAAGCATCCAGCCGCAACCAGGCCCATTGCGTAGGAATATGGAAGCATGCAGCGTACAGACTACGGGTCCATCCAGGACAAGTGGCTAATTCCCTGAACCATTGCAGAAGGCCCACAGATGCTAAGAGACACCTGAGAAAGGAACAGGAACACAAGAGCTGGAAGAAACCTTCTAAGAACAAGAAGGCTTTTTGCTTTTCTTTCATCAAGCTGTCTTTTGACCAAGAATACACAGGGGAAAGCGCGAACGCAGTCCCCCACTACCACAAATTATGCAGTCGAGTTTCCCGCATTTGGGGAAATCGCAGGGGTCAGCACAACCGGAGTACAATGGCCGAGCCTCGCCCTGGGAGAACCACCTTCGTGATCATGGTATCTCCTCTGCCAGGTAAGTATGAGTTGGAATTGGCATGCTAGCACGCCCCGGTCAGGGGCCCGCCTACGCCATGTTATGGAGGGGCTTGCTGGGGTGTTTGGCAAACTAGCCTTAATCCGAGCTGTTCCATGAGCAAGGCACATCATCTCTGTAAACAGTCAGGGGTGCGCATTGCTTTCTTTTTTTGATAGCCCACATCTGGGAAGCCTCTGAAATGTCTTCATGCACGCAAGGGGTGGGTCTCAAACAGGTCCACGGTCTACACTGCAGCAGCGCATATATTTGCATTGATGAGCGGCACTTAAGCATCCAGCCGCAACCAGGCCCATTGCGTAGGAATATGGAAGCATGCAGTGTACAGACTACGGGTCCATCCAGGACAAGTGGCTAATTCCCTGAACCATTGCAGAAGGCCCACAGATGCTAAGAGACACCTGAGAAAGGAACAGGAACACAAGAGCTGGAAGAAACCTTCTAAGAACAAGAAGGCTTTTTGCTTTTCTTTCATCAAGCTGTCTTTTGACCAAGAATACACAGGGGAAAGCGCGAACGCAGTCCCCCACTACCACAAATTATGCAGTCGAGTTTCCCGCATTTGGGGAAATCGCAGGGGTCAGCACAGCCGGAGCGCAATGGCCGAGCCTCGCCCTGGGAGAACCACCTTCGTGATCATGGTATCTCCCCAGCCAGGTAAGTATGAGTTGGAATCGGCATGCTAGCACGCCCCGGTCAGGGGCCCGCCTACGCCATGTTATGGAGGGGCTTGCTGGGGTGTTTGGCAAACTAGCCTTAATCCGAGCTGTTCCATGAGCAAGGCACATCATCTCTGTAAACAGTCAGGGGTGCGCATTGCTTTCTTTTTTTGATAGCCCACATCTGGGAAGCCTCTGAAATGTCTTCATGCACGCAAGGGGTGGGTCTCAAACAGGTCCACGGTCTACACTGCAGCAGCGCATATATTTGCGTTGATGAGCGGCACTTAAGCATCCAGCCGCAACCAGGCCCATTGCGTAGGAATATGGAAGCATGCAGTGTACAGACTACGGGTCCATCCAGGACAAGTGGCTAATTCCCTGAACCATTGCAGAAGGCCCACAGATGCTAAGAGACACCTGAGAAAGGAACAGGAACACAAGAGCTGGAAGAAACCTTCTAAGAACAAGAAGGCTTTTTGCTTTTCTTTCATCAAGCTGTCTTTTGACCAAGAATACACAGGGGAAAGCGCGAACGCAGTCCCCCACTACCACAAATTATGCAGTCGAGTTTCCCGCATTTGGGGAAATCGCAGAGGTCAGCACAGCCGGAGTGCAATGGCCGAGCCTCGCCCTGGGAGAACCACCTTCGTGATCATGGTATCTCCCCTGCCAGGTAAGTATGAGTTGGAATTGGCATGCTAGCACGCCCCGGTCAGGGGCCCGCCTACGCCATGTTATGGAGGGGCTTGCTGGGGTGTTTGGCAAACTAGCCTTAATCCGAGCTGTTCCATGAGCAAGGCACATCATCTCTGTAAACAGTCAGGGGTGCGCATTGCTTTCTTTTTTTGATAGCCCACATCTGGGAAGCCTCTGAAATGTCTTCATGCACGCAAGGGGTGGGTCTCAAACAGGTCCACGGTCTACACTGCAGCAGCGCATATATTTGCATTGATGAGCGGCACTTAAGCATCCAGCCGCAACCAGGCCCATTGCGTAGGAATATGGAAGCATGCAGTGTACAGACTACGGGTCCATCCAGGACAAGTGGCTAATTCCCTGAACCATTGCAGAAGGCCCACAGATGCTAAGAGACACCTGAGAAAGGAACACAAGAGCTGGAAGAAACCTTCTAAGAACAAGAAGGCTTTTTGCTTTTCTTTCATCAAGCTGTCTTTTGACCAAGAATACACAGGGGAAAGCGCGAACGCAGTCCCCCACTACCACAAATTATGCAGTCGAGTTTCCCGCATTTGGGGAAATCGCAGGGGTCAGCACAGCCGGAGTGCAATGGCCGAGCCTCGCCCTGGGAGAACCACCTTCGTGATCATGGTATCTCCCCTGCCAGGTAAGTATGAGTTGGAATTGGCATGCTAGCACGCCCCGGTCAGGGGCCCGCCTAAGCCATGTTATGGAGGGGCTTGCTGGGGTGTTTGGCAAACTAGCCTTAATCCGAGCTGTTCCATGAGCAAGGCACATCATCTCTGTAAACAGTCAGGGGTGCGCATTGCTTTCTTTTTTTGATAGCCCACATCTGGGAAGCCTCTGAAATGTCTTCATGCACGCAAGGGGTGGGTCTCAAACAGGTCCACGGTCTACACTGCAGCAGCGCATATATTTGCATTGATGAGCGGCACTTAAGCATCCAGCCGCAACCAGGCCCATTGCGTAGGAATATGGAAGCATGCAGTGTACGGGTCCATCCAGGACAAGTGGCTAATTCCCTGAACCATTGCAGAAGGCCCACAGATGCTAAGAGACACCTGAGAAAGGAACAGGAACACAAGAGCTGGAAGAAACCTTCTAAGAACAAGAAGGCTTTTTGCTTTTCTTTCATCAAGCTGTCTTTTGACCAAGAATACACAGGGGAAAGCACGAACGCAGTCCCCCACTACCACAAATTATGCAGTCGAGTTTCCCGCATTTGGGGAAATCGCAGGGGTCAGCACAGCCGGAGTGCAATGGCCGAGCCTCGCCCTGGGAGAACCACCTTCGTGATCATGGTATCTCCCCTGCCAGGTAAGTATGAGTTGGAATTGGCATGCTAGCACGCCCCGGTCAGGGGCCCGCCTACGCCATGTTATGGAGGGGCTTGCTGGGGTGTTTGGCAAACTAGCCTTAATCCGAGCTGTTCCATGAGCAAGGCACATCATCTCTGTAAACAGTCAGGGGTGCGCATTGCTTTCTTTTTTTGATAGCCCACATCTGGGAAGCCTCTGAAATGTCTTCATGCACGCAAGGGGTGGGTCTCAAACAGGTCCACGGTCTACACTGCAGCAGCGCATATATTTGCATTGATGAGCGGCACTTAAGCATCCAGCCGCAACCAGGCCCATTGCGTAGGAATATGGAAGCATGCAGTGTACGGGTCCATCCAGGACAAGTGGCTAATTCCCTGAACCATTGCAGAAGGCCCACAGATGCTAAGAGACACCTGAGAAAGGAACAGGAACACAAGAGCTGGAAGAAACCTTCTAAGAACAAGAAGGCTTTTTGCTTTTCTTTCATCAAGCTGTCTTTTGACCAAGAATACACAGGGGAAAGCACGAACGCAGTCCCCCACTACCACAAATTATGCAGTCGAGTTTCCCGCATTTGGGGAAATCGCAGGGGTCAGCACAGCCGGAGTGCAATGGCTGAGCCTCGCCCTGGGAGAACCACCTTCGTGATCATGGTATCTCCCCTGCCAGGTAAGTATGAGTTGGAATTGGCATGCTAGCACGCCCCGGTCAGGGGCCCGCCTACGCCATGTTATGGAGGGGCTTGCTGGGGTGTTTGGCAAACTAGCCTTAATCCGAGCTGTTCCATGAGCAAGGCACATCATCTCTGTAAACAGTCAGGGGTGCGCATTGCTTTCTTTTTTTGATAGCCCACATCTGGGAAGCCTCTGAAATGTCTTCATGCACGCAAGGGGTGGGTCTCAAACAGGTCCACGGTCTACACTGCAGCAGCGCATATATTTGCATTGATGAGCGGCACTTAAGCATCCAGCCGCAACCAGGCCCATTGCGTAGGAATATGGAAGCATGCAGTGTACGGGTCCATCCAGGACAAGTGGCTAATTCCCTGAACCATTGCAGAAGGCCCACAGATGCTAAGAGACACCTGAGAAAGGAACAGGAACACAAGAGCTGGAAGAAACCTTCTAAGAACAAGAAGGCTTTTTGCTTTTCTTTCATCAAGCTGTCTTTTGACCAAGAATACACAGGGGAAAGCGCAAACGCAGTCCCCCACTACCACAAATTATGCAGTCGAGTTTCCCGCATTTGGGGAAATCGCAGGGGTCAGCACAGCCGGAGTGCAATGGCCGAGCCTCGCCCTGGGAGATCCACCTTCGTGATCATGGTATCTCCCCTGCCAGGTAAGTATGAGTTGGAATTGGCATGCTAGCGCGCCCCGGTCAGGGGCCCGCCTACGCCATGTTATGGAGGGGCTTGCTGGGGTGTTTGGCAAACTAGCCTTAATCCGAGCTGTTCCATGAGCAAGGCACATCATCTCTGTAAACAGTCAGGGGTGCGCATTGCTTTCTTTTTTTGATAGCCCACATCTGGGAAGCCTCTGAAATGTCTTCATGCACGCAAGGGGTGGGTCTCAAACAGGTCCACGGTCTACACTGCAGCAGCGCATATATTTGCATTGATGAGCGGCACTTAAGCATCCAGCCGCAACCAGGCCCATTGCGTAGGAATATGGAAGCATGCAGTGTACAGACTACGGGTCCATCCAGGACAAGTGGCTAATTCCCTGAACCATTGCAGAAGGCCCACAGATGCTAAGAGACACCTGAGAAAGGAACAGGAACACAAGAGCTGGAAGAAACCTTCTAAGAACAAGAAGGCTTTTTGCTTTTCTTTCATCAAGCTGTCTTTTGACCAAGAATACACAGGGGAAAGCGCGAACGCAGTCCCCCACTACCACAAATTATGCAGTCGAGTTTCCCGCATTTGGGGAAATCGCAGGGGTCAGCACAGCCGGAGTGCAATGGCCGAGCCTCGCCCTGGGAGAACCACCTTCGTGATCATGGTATCTCCCCTGCCAGGTAAGTATGAGTTGGAATTGGCATGCTAGCACGCCCCGGTCAGGGGCCCGCCTACGCCATGTTATGGAGGGGCTTGCTGGGGTGTTTGGCAAACTAGCCTTAATCCGAGCTGTTCCATGAGCAAGGCACATCATCTCTGTAAACAGTCAGGGGTGCGCATTGCTTTCTTTTTTTGATAGCCCACATCTGGGAAGCCTCTGAAATGTCTTCATGCACGCAAGGGGTGGGTCTCAAACAGGTCCACGGTCTACACTGCAGCAGCGCATATATTTGCATTGATGAGCGGCACTTAAGCATCCAGCCGCAACCAGGCCCATTGCGTAGGAATATGGAAGCATGCAGTGTACAGACTACGGGTCCATCCAGGACAAGTGGCTAATTCCCTGAACCATTGCAGAAGGCCCACAGATGCTAAGAGACACCTGAGAAAGGAACACAAGAGCTGGAAGAAACCTTCTAAGAACAAGAAGGCTTTTTGCTTTTCTTTCATCAAGCTGTCTTTTGACCAAGAATACACAGGGGAAAGCGCGAACGCAGTCCCCCACTACCACAAATTATGCAGTCGAGTTTCCCGCATTTGGGGAAATCGCAGGGGTCAGCACAGCCGGAGTGCAATGGCCGAGCCTCGCCCTGGGAGAACCACCTTCGTGATCATGGTATCTCCCCTGCCAGGTAAGTATGAGTTGGAATTGGCATGCTAGCACGCCCCGGTCAGGGGCCCGCCTACGCCATGTTATGGAGGGGCTTGCTGGGGTGTTTGGCAAACTAGCCTTAATCCGAGCTGTTCCATGAGCAAGGCACATCATCTCTGTAAACAGTCAGGGGTGCGCATTGCTTTCTTTTTTTGATAGCCCACATCTGGGAAGCCTCTGAAATGTCTTCATGCACGCAAGGGGTGGGTCTCAAACAGGTCCACGGTCTACACTGCAGCAGCGCATATATTTGCATTGATGAGCGGCACTTAAGCATCCAGCCGCAACCAGGCCCATTGCGTAGGAATATGGAAGCATGCAGTGTACAGACTACGGGTCCATCCAGGACAAGTGGCTAATTCCCTGAACCATTGCAGAAGGCCCACAGATGCTAAGAGACACCTGAGAAAGGAACACAAGAGCTGGAAGAAACCTTCTAAGAACAAGAAGGCTTTTTGCTTTTCTTTCATCAAGCTGTCTTTTGACCAAGAATACACAGGGGAAAGCGCGAACGAACGCAGTCCCCCACTACCACAAATTATGCAGTCGAGTTTCCCGCATTTGGGGAAATCGCAGGGGTCAGCACAGCCGGAGTGCAATGGCCGAGCCTCGCCCTGGGAGAACCACCTTCGTGATCATGGTATCTCCCCTGCCAGGTAAGTATGAGTTGGAATTGGCATGCTAGCACGCCCCGGTCAGGGGCCCGCCTACGCCATGTTATGGAGGGGCTTGCTGGGGTGTTTGGCAAACTAGCCTTAATCCGAGCTGTTCCATGAGCAAGGCACATCATCTCTGTAAACAGTCAGGGGTGCGCATTGCTTTCTTTTTTTGATAGCCCACATCTGGGAAGCCTCTGAAATGTCTTCATGCACGCAAGGGGTGGGTCTCAAACAGGTCCACGGTCTACACTGCAGCAGCGCATATATTTGCATTGATGAGCGGCACTTAAGCATCCAGCCGCAACCAGGCCCATTGCGTAGGAATATGGAAGCATGCAGTGTACAGACTACGGGTCCATCCAGGACAAGTGGCTAATTCCCTGAACCATTGCAGAAGGCCCACAGATGCCAAGAGACACCTGAAAAAGGAACAGGAACAGAAGAGCTGGAAGAAACCTTCTAAGAACAAGAAGGCTTTTTGCTTTTCTTTCATCAAGCTGTCTTTTGACCAAGAATACACAGGGGAAAGCGCGAACGAACGCAGTCCCCCACTACCACAAATTATGCAGTCGAGTTTCCCGCATTTGGGGAAATCGCAGGGGTCAGCACAGCCGGAGTGCAATGGCCGAGCCTCGCCCTGGGAGAACCACCTTCGTGATCATGGTATCTCCCCTGCCAGGTAAGTATGAGTTGGAACTGGCATGCTAGCACGCCCCGGTCAGGGGCCCGCCTACGCCATGTTATGGAGGGGCTTGCTGGGGTGTTTGGCAAACTAGCCTTAATCCGAGCTGTTCCATGAGCAAGGCACATCATCTCTGTAAACAGTCAGGGGTGCGCATTGCTTTCTTTTTTTGATAGCCCACATCTGGGAAGCCTCTGAAATGTCTTCATGCACGCAAGGGGTGGGTCTCAAACAGGTCCACGGTCTACACTGCAGCAGCGCATATATTTGCATTGATGAGCGGCACTTAAGCATCCAGCCGCAACCAGGCCCATTGCGTAGGAATATGGAAGCATGCAGTGTACAGACTACGGGTCCATCCAGGACAAGTGGCTAATTCCCTGAACCATTGCAGAAGGCCCACAGATGCTAAGAGACACCTGAGAAAGGAACAGGAACACAAGAGCTGGAAGAAACCTTCTAAGAACAAGAAGGCTTTTTGCTTTTCTTTCATCAAGCTGTCTTTTGACCAAGAATACACAGGGGAAAGCGCGAACGCAGTCCCCCACTACCACAAATTATGCAGTCGAGTTTCCCGCATTTGGGGAAATCGCAGGGGTCAGCACAGCCGGAGTGCAATGGCCGAGCCTTGCCCTGGGAGAACCACCTTCGTGATCATGGTATCTCCCCTGCCAGGTAAGTATGAGTTGGAATTGGCATGCTAGCACGCCCCGGTCAGGGGCCCGCCTACGCCATGTTATGGAGGGGCTTGCTGGGGTGTTTGGCAAACTAGCCTTAATCCGAGCTGTTCCATGAGCAAGGCACATCATCTCTGTAAACAGTCAGGGGTGCGCATTGCTTTCTTTTTTTGATAGCCCACATCTGGGAAGCCTCTGAAATGTCTTCATGCACGCAAGGGGTGGGTCTCAAACAGGTCCACGGTCTACACTGCAGCAGCGCATATATTTGCATTGATGAGCGGCACTTAAGCATCCAGCCGCAACCAGGCCCATTGCGTAGGAATATGGAAGCATGCAGCGTACAGACTACGGGTCCATCCAGGACAAGTGGCTAATTCCCTGAACCATTGCAGAAGGCCCACAGATGCTAAGAGACACCTGAGAAAGGAACAGGAACACAAGAGCTGGAAGAAACCTTCTAAGAACAAGAAGGCTTTTTGCTTTTCTTTCATCAAGCTGTCTTTTGACCAAGAATACACAGGGGAAAGCGCGAACGAACGCAGTCCCCCACTACCACAAATTATGCAGTCGAGTTTCCCGCATTTGGGGAAATCGCAGGGGTCAGCACAGCCGGAGTGCAATGGCCGAGCCTCGCCCTGGGAGAACCACCTTCGTGATCATGGTATCTCCCCTGCCAGGTAAGTATGAGTTGGAATTGGCATGCTAGCACGCCCAGGTCAGGGGCCCGCCTACGCCATGTTATGGAGGGGCTTGCTGGGGTGTTTGGCAAACTAGCCTTAATCCGAGCTGTTCCATGAGCAAGGCACATCATCTCTGTAAACAGTCAGGGGTGCGCATTGCTTTCTTTTTTTGATAGCCCACATCTGGGAAGCCTCTGAAATGTCTTCATGCACGCAAGGGGTGGGTCTCAAACAGGTCCACGGTCTACACTGCAGCAGCGCATATATTTGCATTGATGAGCGGCACTTAAGCATCCAGCCGCAACCAGGCCCATTGCGTAGGAATATGGAAGCATGCAGTGTACAGACTACGGGTCCATCCAGGACAAGTGGCTAATTCCCTGAACCATTGCAGAAGGCCCACAGATGCTAAGAGACACCTGAGAAAGGAACACAAGAGCTGGAAGAAACCTTCTAAGAACAAGAAGGCTTTTTGCTTTTCTTTCATCAAGCTGTCTTTTGACCAAGAATACACAGGGGAAAGCGCGAACGCAGTCCCCCCCTACCACAAATTATGCAGTCGAGTTTCCCGCATTTGGGGAAATCGCAGGGGTCAGCACAGCCGGAGTGCAATGGCCGAGCCTCGCCCTGGGAGAACCACCTTCGTGATCATGGTATCTCCCCTGCCAGGTAAGTATGAGTTGGAATTGGCATGCTAGCACGCCCCGGTCAGGGGCCCGCCTACGCCATGTTATGGAGGGGCTTGCTGGGGTGTTTGGCAAACTAGCCTTAATCCGAGCTGTTCCATGAGCAAGGCACATCATCTCTGTAAACAGTCAGGGGTGCGCATTGCTTTCTTTTTTTGATAGCCCACATCTGGGAAGCCTCTGAAATGTCTTCATGCACGCAAGGGGTGGGTCTCAAACAGGTCCACGGTCTACACTGCAGCAGCGCATATATTTGCATTGATGAGCGGCACTTAAGCATCCAGCCGCAACCAGGCCCATTGCGTAGGAATATGGAAGCATGCAGTGTACAGACTACGGGTCCATCCAGGACAAGTGGCTAATTCCCTGAACCATTGCAGAAGGCCCACAGATGCTAAGAGACACCTGAGAAAGGAACAGGAACACAAGAGCTGGAAGAAACCTTCTAAGAACAAGAAGGCTTTTTGCTTTTCTTTCATCAAGCTGTCTTTTGACCAAGAATACACAGGGGAAAGCGCGAACGCAGTCCCCCACTACCACAAATTATGCAGTCGAGTTTCCCGCATTTGGGGAAATCGCAGGGGTCAGCACAGCCGGAGTGCAATGGCCGAGCCTCGCCCTGGGAGAACCACCTTCGTGATCATGGTATCTCCCCTGCCAGGTAAGTATGAGTTGGAATTGGCATGCTAGCACGCCCCGGTCAGGGGCCCGCCTACGCCATGTTATGGAGGGGCTTGCTGGGGTGTTTGGCAAACTAGCCTTAATCCGAGCTGTTCCATGAGCAAGGCACATCATCTCTGTAAACAGTCAGGGGTGCGCATTGCTTTCTTTTTTTGATAGCCCACATCTGGGAAGCCTCTGAAATGTCTTCATGCACGCAAGGGGTGGGTCTCAAACAGGTCCACGGTCTACACTGCAGCAGCGCATATATTTGCATTGATGAGCGGCACTTAAGCATCCAGCCGCAACCAGGCCCATTGCGTAGGAATATGGAAGCATGCAGTGTACAGACTACGGGTCCATCCAGGACAAGTGGCTAATTCCCTGAACCATTGCAGAAGGCCCACAGATGCTAAGAGACACCTGAGAAAGGAACAGGAACACAAGAGCTGGAAGAAACCTTCTAAGAACAAGAAGGCTTTTTGCTTTTCTTTCATCAAGCTGTCTTTTGACCAAGAATACACAGGGGAAAGCGCGAACGCAGTCCCCCACTACCACAAATTATGCAGTCGAGTTTCCCGCATTTGGGGAAATCGCAGGGGTCAGCACAGCCGGACTGCAATGGCCGAGCCTCGCCCTGGGAGAACCACCTTCGTGATCATGGTATCTCCCCTGCCAGGTAAGTATGAGTTGGAATTGGCATGCTAGCACGCCCCGGTCAGGGGCCCGCCTACGCCATGTTATGGAGGGGCTTGCTGGGGTGTTTGGCAAACTAGCCTTAATCCGAGCTGTTCCATGAGCAAGGCACATCATCTCTGTAAACAGTCAGGGGTGCGCATTGCTTTCTTTTTTTGATAGCCCACATCTGGGAAGCCTCTGAAATGTCTTCATGCACGCAAGGGGTGGGTCTCAAACAGGTCCACGGTCTACACTGCAGCAGCGCATATATTTGCATTGATGAGCGGCACTTAAGCATCCAGCCGCAACCAGGCCCATTGCGTAGGAATATGGAAGCATGCAGTGTACAGACTACGGGTCCATCCAGGACAAGTGGCTAATTCCCTGAACCATTGCAGAAGGCCCACAGATGCTAAGAGACACCTGAGAAAGGAACACAAGAGCTGGAAGAAACCTTCTAAGAACAAGAAGGCTTTTTGCTTTTCTTTCATCAAGCTGTCTTTTGACCAAGAATACACAGGGGAAAGCGCGAACGCAGTCCCCCACTACCACAAATTATGCAGTCGAGTTTCCCGCATTTGGGGAAATCGCAGGGGTCAGCACAGCCGGAGTGCAATGGCCGAGCCTCGCCCTGGGAGAACCACCTTCGTGATCATGGTATCTCCCCTGCCAGGTAAGTATGAGTTGGAATTGGCATGCTAGCACGCCCCGGTCAGGGGCCCGCCTACGCCATGTTATGGAGGGGCTTGCTGGGGTGTTTGGCAAACTAGCCTTAATCCGAGCTGTTCCATGAGCAAGGCACATCATCTCTGTAAACAGTCAGGGGTGCGCATTGCTTTCTTTTTTTGATAGCCCACATCTGGGAAGCCTCTGAAATGTCTTCATGCACGCAAGGGGTGGGTCTCAAACAGGTCCACGGTCTACACTGCAGCAGCGCATATATTTGCATTGATGAGCGGCACTTAAGCATCCAGCCGCAACCAGGCCCATTGCGTAGGAATATGGAAGCATGCAGTGTACAGACTACGGGTCCATCCAGGACAAGTGGCTAATTCCCTGAACCATTGCAGAAGGCCCACAGATGCTAAGAGACACCTGAGAAAGGAACACAAGAGCTGGAAGAAACCTTCTAAGAACAAGAAGGCTTTTTGCTTTTCTTTCATCAAGCTGTCTTTTGACCAAGAATACACAGGGGAAAGCGCGAACGAACGCAGTCCCCCACTACCACAAATTATGCAGTCGAGTTTCCCGCATTTGGGGAAATCGCAGGGGTCAGCACAGCCGGAGTGCAATGGCCGAGCCTCGCCCTGGGAGAACCACCTTCGTGATCATGGTATCTCCCCTGCCAGGTAAGTATGAGTTGGAATTGGCATGCTAGCACGCCCCGGTCAGGGGCCCGCCTACGCCATGTTATGGAGGGGCTTGCTGGGGTGTTTGGCAAACTAGCCTTAATCCGAGCTGTTCCATGAGCAAGGCACATCATCTCTGTAAACAGTCAGGGGTGCGCATTGCTTTCTTTTTTTGATAGCCCACATCTGGGAAGCCTCTGAAATGTCTTCATGCACGCAAGGGGTGGGTCTCAAACAGGTCCACGGTCTACACTGCAGCAGCGCATATATTTGCATTGATGAGCGGCACTTAAGCATCCAGCCGCAACCAGGCCCATTGCGTAGGAATATGGAAGCATGCAGTGTACAGACTACGGGTCCATCCAGGACAAGTGGCTAATTCCCTGAACCATTGCAGAAGGCCCACAGATGCCAAGAGACACCTGAAAAAGGAACAGGAACACAAGAGCTGGAAGAAACCTTCTAAGAACAAGAAGGCTTTTTGCTTTTCTTTCATCAAGCTGTCTTTTGACCAAGAATACACAGGGGAAAGCGCGAACGAACGCAGTCCCCCACTACCACAAATTATGCAGTCGAGTTTCCCGCATTTGGGGAAATCGCAGGGGTCAGCACAGCCGGAGTGCAATGGCCGAGCCTCGCCCTGGGAGAACCACCTTCGTGATCATGGTATCTCCCCTGCCAGGTAAGTATGAGTTGGAATTGGCATGCTAGCACGCCCCGGTCAGGGGCCCGCCTACGCCATGTTATGGAGGGGCTTGCTGGGGTGTTTGGCAAACTAGCCTTAATCCGAGCTGTTCCATGAGCAAGGCACATCATCTCTGTAAACAGTCAGGGGTGCGCATTGCTTTCTTTTTTTGATAGCCCACATCTGGGAAGCCTCTGAAATGTCTTCATGCACGCAAGGGGTGGGTCTCAAACAGGTCCACGGTCTACACTGCAGCAGCGCATATATTTGCATTGATGAGCGGCACTTAAGCATCCAGCCGCAACCAGGCCCATTGCGTAGGAATATGGAAGCATGCAGTGTACAGACTACGGGTCCATCCAGGACAAGTGGCTAATTCCCTGAACCATTGCAGAAGGCCCACAGATGCTAAGAGACACCTGAGAAAGGAACAGGAACACAAGAGCTGGAAGAAACCTTCTAAGAACAAGAAGGCTTTTTGCTTTTCTTTCATCAAGCTGTCTTTTGACCAAGAATACACAGGGGAAAGCGCGAACGCAGTCCCCCACTACCACAAATTATGCAGTCGAGTTTCCCGCATTTGGGGAAATCGCAGGGGTCAGCACAGCCGGAGTGCAATGGCCGAGCCTTGCCCTGGGAGAACCACCTTCGTGATCATGGTATCTCCCCTGCCAGGTAAGTATGAGTTGGAATTGGCATGCTAGCACGCCCCGGTCAGGGGCCCGCCTACGCCATGTTATGGAGGGGCTTGCTGGGGTGTTTGGCAAACTAGCCTTAATCCGAGCTGTTCCATGAGCAAGGCACATCATCTCTGTAAACAGTCAGGGGTGCGCATTGCTTTCTTTTTTTGATAGCCCACATCTGGGAAGCCTCTGAAATGTCTTCATGCACGCAAGGGGTGGGTCTCAAACAGGTCCACGGTCTACACTGCAGCAGCGCATATATTTGCATTGATGAGCGGCACTTAAGCATCCAGCCGCAACCAGGCCCATTGCGTAGGAATATGGAAGCATGCAGCGTACAGACTACGGGTCCATCCAGGACAAGTGGCTAATTCCCTGAACCATTGCAGAAGGCCCACAGATGCTAAGAGACACCTGAGAAAGGAACAGGAACACAAGAGCTGGAAGAAACCTTCTAAGAACAAGAAGGCTTTTTGCTTTTCTTTCATCAAGCTGTCTTTTGACCAAGAATACACAGGGGAAAGCGCAAACGCAGTCCCCCACTACCACAAATTATGCAGTCGAGTTTCCCGCATTTGGGGAAATCGCAGGGGTCAGCACAGCCGGAGTGCAATGGCCGAGCCTCGCCCTGGGAGAACCACCTTCGTGATCATGGTATCTCCCCTGCCAGGTAAGTATGAGTTGGAATTGGCATGCTAGCACGCCCAGGTCAGGGGCCCGCCTACGCCATGTTATGGAGGGGCTTGCTGGGGTGTTTGGCAAACTAGCCTTAATCCGAGCTGTTCCATGAGCAAGGCACATCATCTCTGTAAACAGTCAGGGGTGCGCATTGCTTTCTTTTTTTGATAGCCCACATCTGGGAAGCCTCTGAAATGTCTTCATGCACGCAAGGGGTGGGTCTCAAACAGGTCCACGGTCTACACTGCAGCAGCGCATATATTTGCATTGATGAGCGGCACTTAAGCATCCAGCCGCAACCAGGCCCATTGCGTAGGAATATGGAAGCATGCAGTGTACAGACTACGGGTCCATCCAGGACAAGTGGCTAATTCCCTGAACCATTGCAGAAGGCCCACAGATGCTAAGAGACACCTGAGAAAGGAACACAAGAGCTGGAAGAAACCTTCTAAGAACAAGAAGGCTTTTTGCTTTTCTTTCATCAAGCTGTCTTTTGACCAAGAATACACAGGGGAAAGCGCGAACGCAGTCCCCCACTACCACAAATTATGCAGTCGAGTTTCCCGCATTTGGGGAAATCGCAGGGGTCAGCACAGCCGGAGTGCAATGGCCGAGCCTCGCCCTGGGAGAACCACCTTCGTGATCATGGTATCTCCCCTGCCAGGTAAGTATGAGTTGGAATTGGCATGCTAGCACGCCCCGGTCAGGGGCCCGCCTACGCCATGTTATGGAGGGGCTTGCTGGGGTGTTTGGCAAACTAGCCTTAATCCGAGCTGTTCCATGAGCAAGGCACATCATCTCTGTAAACAGTCAGGGGTGCGCATTGCTTTCTTTTTTTGATAGCCCACATCTGGGAAGCCTCTGAAATGTCTTCATGCACGCAAGGGGTGGGTCTCAAACAGGTCCACGGTCTACACTGCAGCAGCGCATATATTTGCATTGATGAGCGGCACTTAAGCATCCAGCCGCAACCAGGCCCATTGCGTAGGAATATGGAAGCATGCAGTGTACAGACTACGGGTCCATCCAGGACAAGTGGCTAATTCCCTGAACCATTGCAGAAGGCCCACAGATGCTAAGAGACACCTGAGAAAGGAACAGGAACACAAGAGCTGGAAGAAACCTTCTAAGAACAAGAAGGCTTTTTGCTTTTCTTTCATCAAGCTGTCTTTTGACCAAGAATACACAGGGGAAAGCGCGAACGAACGCAGTCCCCCACTACCACAAATTATGCAGTCGAGTTTCCCGCATTTGGGGAAATCGCAGGGGTCAGCACAGCCGGAGTGCAATGGCCGAGCCTCGCCCTGGGAGAACCACCTTCGTGATCATGGTATCTCCCCTGCCAGGTAAGTATGAGTTGGAATTGGCATGCTAGCACGCCCCGGTCAGGGGCCCGCCTACGCCATGTTATGGAGGGGCTTGCTGGGGTGTTTGGCAAACTAGCCTTAATCCGAGCTGTTCCATGAGCAAGGCACATCATCTCTGTAAACAGTCAGGGGTGCGCATTGCTTTCTTTTTTTGATAGCCCACATCTGGGAAGCCTCTGAAATGTCTTCATGCACGCAAGGGGTGGGTCTCAAACAGGTCCACGGTCTACACTGCAGCAGCGCATATATTTGCATTGATGAGCGGCACTTAAGCATCCAGCCGCAACCAGGCCCATTGCGTAGGAATATGGAAGCATGCAGTGTACAGACTACGGGTCCATCCAGGACAAGTGGCTAATTCCCTGAACCATTGCAGAAGGCCCACAGATGCTAAGAGACACCTGAGAAAGGAACAGGAACACAAGAGCTGGAAGAAACCTTCTAAGAACAAGAAGGCTTTTTGCTTTTCTTTCATCAAGCTGTCTTTTGACCAAGAATACACAGGGGAAAGCGCGAACGAACGCAGTCCCCCACTACCACAAATTATGCAGTCGAGTTTCCCGCATTTGGGGAAATCGCAGGGGTCAGCACAGCCGGAGTGCAATGGCCGAGCCTCGCCCTGGGAGAACCACCTTCGTGATCATGGTATCTCCCCTGCCAGGTAAGTATGAGTTGGAATTGGCATGCTAGCACGCCCCGGTCAGGGGCCCGCCTACGCCATGTTATGGAGGGGCTTGCTGGGGTGTTTGGCAAACTAGCCTTAATCCGAGCTGTTCCATGAGCAAGGCACATCATCTCTGTAAACAGTCAGGGGTGCGCATTGCTTTCTTTTTTTGATAGCCCACATCTGGGAAGCCTCTGAAATGTCTTCATGCACGCAAGGGGTGGGTCTCAAACAGGTCCACGGTCTACACTGCAGCAGCGCATATATTTGCATTGATGAGCGGCACTTAAGCATCCAGCCGCAACCAGGCCCATTGCGTAGGAATATGGAAGCATGCAGTGTACAGACTACGGGTCCATCCAGGACAAGTGGCTAATTCCCTGAACCATTGCAGAAGGCCCACAGATGCCAAGAGACACCTGAGAAAGGAACAGGAACACAAGAGCTGGAAGAAACCTTCTAAGAACAAGAAGGCTTTTTGCTTTTCTTTCATCAAGCTGTCTTTTGACCAAGAATACACAGGGGAAAGCGCGAACGCAGTCCCCCACTACCACAAATTATGCAGTCGAGTTTCCCGCATTTGGGGAAATCGCAGGGGTCAGCACAGCCGGAGTGCAATGGCCGAGCCTCGCCCTGGGAGAACCACCTTCGTGATCATGGTATCTCCCCTGCCAGGTAAGTATGAGTTGGAATTGGCATGCTAGCACGCCCCGGTCAGGGGCCCGCCTACGCCATGTTATGGAGGGGCTTGCTGGGGTGTTTGGCAAACTAGCCTTAATCCGAGCTGTTCCATGAGCAAGGCACATCATCTCTGTAAACAGTCAGGGGTGCGCATTGCTTTCTTTTTTTGATAGCCCACATCTGGGAAGCCTCTGAAATGTCTTCATGCACGCAAGGGGTGGGTCTCAAACAGGTCCACGGTCTACACTGCAGCAGCGCATATATTTGCATTGATGAGCGGCACTTAAGCATCCAGCCGCAACCAGGCCCATTGCGTAGGAATATGGAAGCATGCAGTGTACAGACTACGGGTCCATCCAGGACAAGTGGCTAATTCCCTGAACCATTGCAGAAGGCCCACAGATGCTAAGAGACACCTGAGAAAGGAACACAAGAGCTGGAAGAAACCTTCTAAGAACAAGAAGGCTTTTTGCTTTTCTTTCATCAAGCTGTCTTTTGACCAAGAATACACAGGGGAAAGCGCGAACGAACGCAGTCCCCCACTACCACAAATTATGCAGTCGAGTTTCCCGCATTTGGGGAAATCGCAGGGGTCAGCACAGCCGGAGTGCAATGGCCGAGCCTCGCCCTGGGAGAACCACCTTCGTGATCATGGTATCTCCCCTGCCAGGTAAGTATGAGTTGGAATTGGCATGCTAGCACGCCCCGGTCAGGGGCCCGCCTACGCCATGTTATGGAGGGGCTTGCTGGGGTGTTTGGCAAACTAGCCTTAATCCGAGCTGTTCCATGAGCAAGGCACATCATCTCTGTAAACAGTCAGGGGTGCGCATTGCTTTCTTTTTTTGATAGCCCACATCTGGGAAGCCTCTGAAATGTCTTCATGCACGCAAGGGGTGGGTCTCAAACAGGTCCACGGTCTACACTGCAGCAGCGCATATATTTGCATTGATGAGCGGCACTTAAGCATCCAGCCGCAACCAGGCCCATTGCGTAGGAATATGGAAGCATGCAGTGTACAGACTACGGGTCCATCCAGGACAAGTGGCTAATTCCCTGAACCATTGCAGAAGGCCCACAGATGCCAAGAGACACCTGAGAAAGGAACAGGAACACAAGAGCTGGAAGAAACCTTCTAAGAACAAGAAGGCTTTTTGCTTTTCTTTCATCAAGCTGTCTTTTGACCAAGAATACACAGGGGAAAGCGCGAACGAACGCAGTCCCCCACTACCACAAATTATGCAGTCGAGTTTCCCGCATTTGGGGAAATCGCAGGGGTCAGCACAGCCGGAGTGCAATGGCCGAGCCTCGCCCTGGGAGAACCACCTTCGTGATCATGGTATCTCCCCTGCCAGGTAAGTATGAGTTGGAATTGGCATGCTAGCACGCCCCGGTCAGGGGCCCGCCTACGCCATGTTATGGAGGGGCTTGCTGGGGTGTTTGGCAAACTAGCCTTAATCCGAGCTGTTCCATGAGCAAGGCACATCATCTCTGTAAACAGTCAGGGGTGCGCATTGCTTTCTTTTTTTGATAGCCCACATCTGGGAAGCCTCTGAAATGTCTTCATGCACGCAAGGGGTGGGTCTCAAACAGGTCCACGGTCTACACTGCAGCAGCGCATATATTTGCATTGATGAGCGGCACTTAAGCATCCAGCCGCAACCAGGCCCATTGCGTAGGAATATGGAAGCATGCAGTGTACAGACTACGGGTCCATCCAGGACAAGTGGCTAATTCCCTGAACCATTGCAGAAGGCCCACAGATGCTAAGAGACACCTGAGAAAGGAACAGGAACACAAGAGCTGGAAGAAACCTTCTAAGAACAAGAAGGCTTTTTGCTTTTCTTTCATCAAGCTGTCTTTTGACCAAGAATACACAGGGGAAAGCGCGAACGCAGTCCCCCACTACTACAAATTATGCAGTCGAGTTTCCCGCATTTGGGGAAATCGCAGGGGTCAGCACAGCCGGAGTGCAATGGCCGAGCCTCGCCCTGGGAGAACCACCTTCGTGATCATGGTATCTCCCCTGCCAGGTAAGTATGAGTTGGAATTGGCATGCTAGCACGCCCCGGTCAGGGGCCCGCCTACGCCATGTTATGGAGGGGCTTGCTGGGGTGTTTGGCAAACTAGCCTTAATCCGAGCTGTTCCATGAGCAAGGCACATCATCTCTGTAAACAGTCAGGGGTGCGCATTGCTTTCTTTTTTTGATAGCCCACATCTGGGAAGCCTCTGAAATGTCTTCATGCACGCAAGGGGTGGGTCTCAAACAGGTCCACGGTCTACACTGCAGCAGCGCATATATTTGCATTGATGAGCGGCACTTAAGCATCCAGCCGCAACCAGGCCCATTGCGTAGGAATATGGAAGCATGCAGTGTACAGACTACGGGTCCATCCAGGACAAGTGGCTAATTCCCTGAACCATTGCAGAAGGCCCACAGATGCTAAGAGACACCTGAGAAAGGAACAGGAACACAAGAGCTGGAAGAAACCTTCTAAGAACAAGAAGGCTTTTTGCTTTTCTTTCATCAAGCTGTCTTTTGACCAAGAATACACAGGGGAAAGCGCGAACGCAGTCCCCCACTACTACAAATTATGCAGTCGAGTTTCCCGCATTTGGGGAAATCGCAGGGGTCAGCACAGCCGGAGTGCAATGGCCGAGCCTCGCCCTGGGAGAACCACCTTCGTGATCATGGTATCTCCCCTGCCAGGTAAGTATGAGTTGGAATTGGCATGCTAGCACGCCCCGGTCAGGGGCCCGCCTACGCCATGTTATGGAGGGGCTTGCTGGGGTGTTTGGCAAACTAGCCTTAATCCGAGCTGTTCCATGAGCAAGGCACATCATCTCTGTAAACAGTCAGGGGTGCGCATTGCTTTCTTTTTTTGATAGCCCACATCTGGGAAGCCTCTGAAATGTCTTCATGCACGCAAGGGGTGGGTCTCAAACAGGTCCACGGTCTACACTGCAGCAGCGCATATATTTGCATTGATGAGCGGCACTTAAGCATCCAGCCGCAACCAGGCCCATTGCGTAGGAATATGGAAGCATGCAGTGTACAGACTACGGGTCCATCCAGGACAAGTGGCTAATTCCCTGAACCATTGCAGAAGGCCCACAGATGCCAAGAGACACCTGAGAAAGGAACAGGAACACAAGAGCTGGAAGAAACCTTCTAAGAACAAGAAGGCTTTTTGCTTTTCTTTCATCAAGCTGTCTTTTGACCAAGAATACACAGGGGAAAGCGCGAACGCAGTCCCCCACTACCACAAATTATGCAGTCGAGTTTCCCGCATTTGGGGAAATCGCAGGGGTCAGCACAGCCGGAGTGCAATGGCCGAGCCTCGCCCTGGGAGAACCACCTTCGTGATCATGGTATCTCCCCTGCCAGGTAAGTATGAGTTGGAATTGGCATGCTAGCACGCCCCGGTCAGGGGCCCGCCCCTACGCCATGTTATGGAGGGGCTTGCTGGGGTGTTTGGCAAACTAGCCTTAATCCGAGCTGTTCCATGAGCAAGGCACATCATCTCTGTAAACAGTCAGGGGTGCGCATTGCTTTCTTTTTTTGATAGCCCACATCTGGGAAGCCTCTGAAATGTCTTCATGCACGCAAGGGGTGGGTCTCAAACAGGTCCACGGTCTACACTGCAGCAGCGCATATATTTGCATTGATGAGCGGCACTTAAGCATCCAGCCGCAACCAGGCCCATTGCGTAGGAATATGGAAGCATGCAGTGTACAGACTACGGGTCCATCCAGGACAAGTGGCTAATTCCCTGAACCATTGCAGAAGGCCCACAGATGCTAAGAGACACCTGAGAAAGGAACACAAGAGCTGGAAGAAACCTTCTAAGAACAAGAAGGCTTTTTGCTTTTCTTTCATCAAGCTGTCTTTTGACCAAGAATACACAGGGGAAAGCGCGAACGAACGCAGTCCCCCACTACCACAAATTATGCAGTCGAGTTTCCCGCATTTGGGGAAATCGCAGGGGTCAGCACAGCCGGAGTGCAATGGCCGAGCCTCGCCCTGGGAGAACCACCTTCGTGATCATGGTATCTCCCCTGCCAGGTAAGTATGAGTTGGAATTGGCATGCTAGCACGCCCCGGTCAGGGGCCCGCCTACGCCATGTTATGGAGGGGCTTGCTGGGGTGTTTGGCAAACTAGCCTTAATCCGAGCTGTTCCATGAGCAAGGCACATCATCTCTGTAAACAGTCAGGGGTGCGCATTGCTTTCTTTTTTTGATAGCCCACATCTGGGAAGCCTCTGAAATGTCTTCATGCACGCAAGGGGTGGGTCTCAAACAGGTCCACGGTCTACACTGCAGCAGCGCATATATTTGCATTGATGAGCGGCACTTAAGCATCCAGCCGCAACCAGGCCCATTGCGTAGGAATATGGAAGCATGCAGTGTACAGACTACGGGTCCATCCAGGACAAGTGGCTAATTCCCTGAACCATTGCAGAAGGCCCACAGATGCTAAGAGACACCTGAGAAAGGAACAGGAACACAAGAGCTGGAAGAAACCTTCTAAGAACAAGAAGGCTTTTTGCTTTTCTTTCATCAAGCTGTCTTTTGACCAAGAATACACAGGGGAAAGCGCGAACGCAGTCCCCCACTACCACAAATTATGCAGTCGAGTTTCCCGCATTTGGGGAAATCGCAGGGGTCAGCACAGCCGGAGTGCAATGGCCGCGCCTCGCCCTGGGAGAACCACCTTCGTGATCATGGTATCTCCCCTGCCAGGTAAGTATGAGTTGGAATTGGCATGCTAGCACGCCCCGGTCAGGGGCCCGCCTAAGCCATGTTATGGAGGGGCTTGCTGGGGTGTTTGGCAAACTAGCCTTAATCCGAGCTGTTCCATGAGCAAGGCACATCATCTCTGTAAACAGTCAGGGGTGCGCATTGCTTTCTTTTTTTGATAGCCCACATCTGGGAAGCCTCTGAAATGTCTTCATGCACGCAAGGGGTGGGTCTCAAACAGGTCCACGGTCTACACTGCAGCAGCGCATATATTTGCATTGATGAGCGGCACTTAAGCATCCAGCCGCAACCAGGCCCATTGCGTAGGAATATGGAAGCATGCAGTGTACAGACTACGGGTCCATCCAGGACAAGTGGCTAATTCCCTGAACCATTGCAGAAGGCCCACAGATGCCAAGAGACACCTGAGAAAGGAACAGGAACACAAGAGCTGGAAGAAACCTTCTAAGAACAAGAAGGCTTTTTGCTTTTCTTTCATCAAGCTGTCTTTTGACCAAGAATACACAGGGGAAAGCGCGAACGAACGCAGTCCCCCACTACCACAAATTATGCAGTCGAGTTTCCCGCATTTGGGGAAATCGCAGGGGTCAGCACAGCCGGAGTGCAATGGCCGAGCCTCGCCCTGGGAGAACCACCTTCGTGATCATGGTATCTCCCCTGCCAGGTAAGTATGAGTTGGAATTGGCATGCTAGCACGCCCCGGTCAGGGGCCCGCCTACGCCATGTTATGGAGGGGCTTGCTGGGGTGTTTGGCAAACTAGCCTTAATCCGAGCTGTTCCATGAGCAAGGCACATCATCTCTGTAAACAGTCAGGGGTGCGCATTGCTTTCTTTTTTTGATAGCCCACATCTGGGAAGCCTCTGAAATGTCTTCATGCACGCAAGGGGTGGGTCTCAAACAGGTCCACGGTCTACACTGCAGCAGCGCATATATTTGCATTGATGAGCGGCACTTAAGCATCCAGCCGCAACCAGGCCCATTGCGTAGGAATATGGAAGCATGCAGTGTACAGACTACGGGTCCATCCAGGACAAGTGGCTAATTCCCTGAACCATTGCAGAAGGCCCACAGATGCTAAGAGACACCTGAGAAAGGAACAGGAACACAAGAGCTGGAAGAAACCTTCTAAGAACAAGAAGGCTTTTTGCTTTTCTTTCATCAAGCTGTCTTTTGACCAAGAATACACAGGGGAAAGCGCGAACGAATGCAGTCCCCCACTACCACAAATTATGCAGTCGAGTTTCCCGCATTTGGGGAAATCGCAGGGGTCAGCACAGCCGGAGTGCAATGGCCGAGCCTCGCCCTGGGAGAACCACCTTCGTGATCATGGTATCTCCCCTGCCAGGTAAGTATGAGTTGGAATTGGCATGCTAGCACGCCCCGGTCAGGGGCCCGCCTACGCCATGTTATGGAGGGGCTTGCTGGGGTGTTTGGCAAACTAGCCTTAATCCGAGCTGTTCCATGAGCAAGGCACATCATCTCTGTAAACAGTCAGGGGTGCGCATTGCTTTCTTTTTTTGATAGCCCACATCTGGGAAGCCTCTGAAATGTCTTCATGCACGCAAGGGGTGGGTCTCAAACAGGTCCACGGTCTACACTGCAGCAGCGCATATATTTGCATTGATGAGCGGCACTTAAGCATCCAGCCGCAACCAGGCCCATTGCGTAGGAATATGGAAGCATGCAGTGTACAGACTACGGGTCCATCCAGGACAAGTGGCTAATTCCCTGAACCATTGCAGAAGGCCCACAGATGCCAAGAGACACCTGAGAAAGGAACAGGAACACAAGAGCTGGAAGAAACCTTCTAAGAACAAGAAGGCTTTTTGCTTTTCTTTCATCAAGCTGTCTTTTGACCAAGAATACACAGGGGAAAGCGCGAACGAACGCAGTCCCCCACTACCACAAATTATGCAGTCGAGTTTCCCGCATTTGGGGAAATCGCAGGGGTCAGCACAGCCGGAGTGCAATGGCCGAGCCTCGCCCTGGGAGAACCACCTTCGTGATCATGGTATCTCCCCTGCCAGGTAAGTATGAGTTGGAATTGGCATGCTAGCACGCCCCGGTCAGGGGCCCGCCTACGCCATGTTATGGAGGGGCTTGCTGGGGTGTTTGGCAAACTAGCCTTAATCCGAGCTGTTCCATGAGCAAGGCACATCATCTCTGTAAACAGTCAGGGGTGCGCATTGCTTTCTTTTTTTGATAGCCCACATCTGGGAAGCCTCTGAAATGTCTTCATGCACGCAAGGGGTGGGTCTCAAACAGGTCCACGGTCTACACTGCAGCAGCGCATATATTTGCATTGATGAGCGGCACTTAAGCATCCAGCCGCAACCAGGCCCATTGCGTAGGAATATGGAAGCATGCAGTGTACAGACTACGGGTCCATCCAGGACAAGTGGCTAATTCCCTGAACCATTGCAGAAGGCCCACAGATGCTAAGAGACACCTGAGAAAGGAACAGGAACACAAGAGCTGGAAGAAACCTTCTAAGAACAAGAAGGCTTTTTGCTTTTCTTTCATCAAGCTGTCTTTTGACCAAGAATACACAGGGGAAAGCGCGAACGAACGCAGTCCCCCACTACCACAAATTATGCAGTCGAGTTTCCCGCATTTGGGGAAATCGCAGGGGTCAGCACAGCCGGAGTGCAATGGCCGAGCCTCGCCCTGGGAGAACCACCTTCGTGATCATGGTATCTCCCCTGCCAGGTAAGTATGAGTTGGAATTGGCATGCTAGCACGCCCCGGTCAGGGGCCCGCCTACGCCATGTTATGGAGGGGCTTGCTGGGGTGTTTGGCAAACTAGCCTTAATCCGAGCTGTTCCATGAGCAAGGCACATCATCTCTGTAAACAGTCAGGGGTGCGCATTGCTTTCTTTTTTTGATAGCCCACATCTGGGAAGCCTCTGAAATGTCTTCATGCACGCAAGGGGTGGGTCTCAAACAGGTCCACGGTCTACACTGCAGCAGCGCATATATTTGCATTGATGAGCGGCACTTAAGCATCCAGCCGCAACCAGGCCCATTGCGTAGGAATATGGAAGCATGCAGTGTACAGACTACGGGTCCATCCAGGACAAGTGGCTAATTCCCTGAACCATTGCAGAAGGCCCACAGATGCTAAGAGACACCTGAGAAAGGAACAGGAACACAAGAGCTGGAAGAAACCTTCTAAGAACAAGAAGGCTTTTTGCTTTTCTTTCATCAAGCTGTCTTTTGACCAAGAATACACAGGGGAAAGCGCGAACGAACGCAGTCCCCCACTACCACAAATTATGCAGTCGAGTTTCCCGCATTTGGGGAAATCGCAGGGGTCAGCACAGCCGGAGTGCAATGGCCGAGCCTCGCCCTGGGAGAACCACCTTCGTGATCATGGTATCTCCCCTGCCAGGTAAGTATGAGTTGGAATTGGCATGCTAGCACGCCCCGGTCAGGGGCCCGCCTACGCCATGTTATGGAGGGGCTTGCTGGGGTGTTTGGCAAACTAGCCTTAATCCGAGCTGTTCCATGAGCAAGGCACATCATCTCTGTAAACAGTCAGGGGTGCGCATTGCTTTCTTTTTTTGATAGCCCACATCTGGGAAGCCTCTGAAATGTCTTCATGCACGCAAGGGGTGGGTCTCAAACAGGTCCACGGTCTACACTGCAGCAGCGCATATATTTGCATTGATGAGCGGCACTTAAGCATCCAGCCGCAACCAGGCCCATTGCGTAGGAATATGGAAGCATGCAGTGTACAGACTACGGGTCCATCCAGGACAAGTGGCTAATTCCCTGAACCATTGCAGAAGGCCCACAGATGCTAAGAGACACCTGAGAAAGGAACAGGAACACAAGAGCTGGAAGAAACCTTCTAAGAACAAGAAGGCTTTTTGCTTTTCTTTCATCAAGCTGTCTTTTGACCAAGAATACACAGGGGAAAGCGCGAACGCAGTCCCCCACTACTACAAATTATGCAGTCGAGTTTCCCGCATTTGGGGAAATCGCAGGGGTCAGCACAGCCGGAGTGCAATGGCCGAGCCTCGCCCTGGGAGAACCACCTTCGTGATCATGGTATCTCCCCTGCCAGGTAAGTATGAGTTGGAATTGGCATGCTAGCACGCCCCGGTCAGGGGCCCGCCTACGCCATGTTATGGAGGGGCTTGCTGGGGTGTTTGGCAAACTAGCCTTAATCCGAGCTGTTCCATGAGCAAGGCACATCATCTCTGTAAACAGTCAGGGGTGCGCATTGCTTTCTTTTTTTGATAGCCCACATCTGGGAAGCCTCTGAAATGTCTTCATGCACGCAAGGGGTGGGTCTCAAACAGGTCCACGGTCTACACTGCAGCAGCGCATATATTTGCATTGATGAGCGGCACTTAAGCATCCAGCCGCAACCAGGCCCATTGCGTAGGAATATGGAAGCATGCAGTGTACAGACTACGGGTCCATCCAGGACAAGTGGCTAATTCCCTGAACCATTGCAGAAGGCCCACAGATGCTAAGAGACACCTGAGAAAGGAACAGGAACACAAGAGCTGGAAGAAACCTTCTAAGAACAAGAAGGCTTTTTGCTTTTCTTTCATCAAGCTGTCTTTTGACCAAGAATACACAGGGGAAAACGCGAACGCAGTCCCCCACTACCACAAATTATGCAGTCGAGTTTCCCACATTTGGGGAAATCGCAGGGGTCAGCACAGCCGGAGTGCAATGGCCGAGCCTCGCCCTGGGAGAACCACCTTCGTGATCATGGTATCTCCCCTGCCAGGTAAGTATGAGTTGGAATTGGCATGCTAGCACGCCCCGGTCAGGGGCCCGCCTACGCCATGTTATGGAGGGGCTTGCTGGGGTGTTTGGCAAACTAGCCTTAATCCGAGCTGTTCCATGAGCAAGGCACATCATCTCTGTAAACAGTCAGGGGTGCGCATTGCTTTCTTTTTTTGATAGCCCACATCTGGGAAGCCTCTGAAATGTCTTCATGCACGCAAGGGGTGGGTCTCAAACAGGTCCACGGTCTACACTGCAGCAGCGCATATATTTGCATTGATGAGCGGCACTTAAGCATCCAGCCGCAACCAGGCCCATTGCGTAGGAATATGGAAGCATGCAGTGTACAGACTACGGGTCCATCCAGGACAAGTGGCTAATTCCCTGAACCATTGCAGAAGGCCCACAGATGCCAAGAGACACCTGAGAAAGGAACAGGAACACAAGAGCTGGAAGAAACCTTCTAAGAACAAGAAGGCTTTTTGCTTTTCTTTCATCAAGCTGTCTTTTGACCAAGAATACACAGGGGAAAGCGCGAACGCAGTCCCCCACTACCACAAATTATGCAGTCGAGTTTCCCGCATTTGGGGAAATCGCAGGGGTCAGCACAGCCGGAGTGCAATGGCCGAGCCTCGCCCTGGGAGAACCACCTTCGTGATCATGGTATCTCCCCTGCCAGGTAAGTATGAGTTGGAATTGGCATGCTAGCACGCCCCGGTCAGGGGCCCGCCTACGCCATGTTATGGAGGGGCTTGCTGGGGTGTTTGGCAAACTAGCCTTAATCCGAGCTGTTCCATGAGCAAGGCACATCATCTCTGTAAACAGTCAGGGGTGCGCATTGCTTTCTTTTTTTGATAGCCCACATCTGGGAAGCCTCTGAAATGTCTTCATGCACGCAAGGGGTGGGTCTCAAACAGGTCCACGGTCTACACTGCAGCAGCGCATATATTTGCATTGATGAGCGGCACTTAAGCATCCAGCCGCAACCAGGCCCATTGCGTAGGAATATGGAAGCATGCAGTGTACAGACTACGGGTCCATCCAGGACAAGTGGCTAATTCCCTGAACCATTGCAGAAGGCCCACAGATGCTAAGAGACACCTGAGAAAGGAACACAAGAGCTGGAAGAAACCTTCTAAGAACAAGAAGGCTTTTTGCTTTTCTTTCATCAAGCTGTCTTTTGACCAAGAATACACAGGGGAAAGCGCGAACGAACGCAGTCCCCCACTACCACAAATTATGCAGTCGAGTTTCCCGCATTTGGGGAAATCGCAATGGCCGAGCCTCGCCCTGGGAGAACCACCTTCGTGATCATGGTATCTCCCCTGCCAGGTAAGTATGAGTTGGAATTGGCATGCTAGCACGCCCCGGTCAGGGGCCCGCCTAAGCCATGTTATGGAGGGGCTTGCTGGGGTGTTTGGCAAACTAGCCTTAATCCGAGCTGTTCCATGAGCAAGGCACATCATCTCTGTAAACAGTCAGGGGTGCGCATTGCTTTCTTTTTTTGATAGCCCACATCTGGGAAGCCTCTGAAATGTCTTCATGCACGCAAGGGGTGGGTCTCAAACAGGTCCACGGTCTACACTGCAGCAGCGCATATATTTGCATTGATGAGCGGCACTTAAGCATCCAGCCGCAACCAGGCCCATTGCGTAGGAATATGGAAGCATGCAGTGTACAGACTACGGGTCCATCCAGGACAAGTGGCTAATTCCCTGAACCATTGCAGAAGGCCCACAGATGCCAAGAGACACCTGAGAAAGGAACAGGAACACAAGAGCTGGAAGAAACCTTCTAAGAACAAGAAGGCTTTTTGCTTTTCTTTCATCAAGCTGTCTTTTGACCAAGAATACACAGGGGAAAGCGCGAACGAACGCAGTCCCCCACTACCACAAATTATGCAGTCGAGTTTCCCGCATTTGGGGAAATCGCAGGGGTCAGCACAGCCGGAGTGCAATGGCCGAGCCTCGCCCTGTGAGAACCACCTTCGTGATCATGGTATCTCCCCTGCCAGGTAAGTATGAGTTGGAATTGGCATGCTAGCACGCCCCGGTCAGGGGCCCGCCTACGCCATGTTATGGAGGGGCTTGCTGGGGTGTTTGGCAAACTAGCCTTAATCCGAGCTGTTCCATGAGCAAGGCACATCATCTCTGTAAACAGTCAGGGGTGCGCATTGCTTTCTTTTTTTGATAGCCCACATCTGGGAAGCCTCTGAAATGTCTTCATGCACGCAAGGGGTGGGTCTCAAACAGGTCCACGGTCTACACTGCAGCAGCGCATATATTTGCATTGATGAGCGGCACTTAAGCATCCAGCCGCAACCAGGCCCATTGCGTAGGAATATGGAAGCATGCAGTGTACAGACTACGGGTCCATCCAGGACAAGTGGCTAATTCCCTGAACCATTGCAGAAGGCCCACAGATGCTAAGAGACACCTGAGAAAGGAACAGGAACACAAGAGCTGGAAGAAACCTTCTAAGAACAAGAAGGCTTTTTGCTTTTCTTTCATCAAGCTGTCTTTTGACCAAGAATACACAGGGGAAAGCGCGAACGAATGCAGTCCCCCACTACCACAAATTATGCAGTCGAGTTTCCCGCATTTGGGGAAATCGCAGGGGTCAGCACAGCCGGAGTGCAATGGCCGAGCCTCGCCCTGGGAGAACCACCTTCGTGATCATGGTATCTCCCCTGCCAGGTAAGTATGAGTTGGAATTGGCATGCTAGCACGCCCCGGTCAGGGGCCCGCCTACGCCATGTTATGGAGGGGCTTGCTGGGGTGTTTGGCAAACTAGCCTTAATCCGAGCTGTTCCATGAGCAAGGCACATCATCTCTGTAAACAGTCAGGGGTGCGCATTGCTTTCTTTTTTTGATAGCCCACATCTGGGAAGCCTCTGAAATGTCTTCATGCACGCAAGGGGTGGGTCTCAAACAGGTCCACGGTCTACACTGCAGCAGCGCATATATTTGCATTGATGAGCGGCACTTAAGCATCCAGCCGCAACCAGGCCCATTGCGTAGGAATATGGAAGCATGCAGTGTACAGACTACGGGTCCATCCAGGACAAGTGGCTAATTCCCTGAACCATTGCAGAAGGCCCACAGATGCCAAGAGACACCTGAGAAAGGAACAGGAACACAAGAGCTGGAAGAAACCTTCTAAGAACAAGAAGGCTTTTTGCTTTTCTTTCATCAAGCTGTCTTTTGACCAAGAATACACAGGGGAAAGCGCGAACGAACGCAGTCCCCCACTACCACAAATTATGCAGTCGAGTTTCCCGCATTTGGGGAAATCGCAGGGGTCAGCACAGCCGGAGTGCAATGGCCGAGCCTCGCCCTGGGAGAACCACCTTCGTGATCATGGTATCTCCCCTGCCAGGTAAGTATGAGTTGGAATCGGCATGCTAGCACGCCCCGGTCAGGGGCCCGCCTACGCCATGTTATGGAGGGGCTTGCTGGGGTGTTTGGCAAACTAGCCTTAATCCGAGCTGTTCCATGAGCAAGGCACATCATCTCTGTAAACAGTCAGGGGTGCGCATTGCTTTCTTTTTTTGATAGCCCACATCTGGGAAGCCTCTGAAATGTCTTCATGCACGCAAGGGGTGGGTCTCAAACAGGTCCACGGTCTACACTGCAGCAGCGCATATATTTGCATTGATGAGCGGCACTTAAGCATCCAGCCGCAACCAGGCCCATTGCGTAGGAATATGGAAGCATGCAGTGTACAGACTACGGGTCCATCCAGGACAAGTGGCTAATTCCCTGAACCATTGCAGAAGGCCCACAGATGCTAAGAGACACCTGAGAAAGGAACAGGAACACAAGAGCTGGAAGAAACCTTCTAAGAACAAGAAGGCTTTTTGCTTTTCTTTCATCAAGCTGTCTTTTGACCAAGAATACACAGGGGAAAGCGCGAACGAACGCAGTCCCCCACTACCACAAATTATGCAGTCGAGTTTCCCGCATTTGGGGAAATCGCAGGGGTCAGCACAGCCGGAGTGCAATGGCCGAGCCTCGCCCTGGGAGAACCACCTTCGTGATCATGGTATCTCCCCTGCCAGGTAAGTATGAGTTGGAATTGGCATGCTAGCACGCCCCGGTCAGGGGCCCGCCTACGCCATGTTATGGAGGGGCTTGCTGGGGTGTTTGGCAAACTAGCCTTAATCCGAGCTGTTCCATGAGCAAGGCACATCATCTCTGTAAACAGTCAGGGGTGCGCATTGCTTTCTTTTTTTGATAGCCCACATCTGGGAAGCCTCTGAAATGTCTTCATGCACGCAAGGGGTGGGTCTCAAACAGGTCCACGGTCTACACTGCAGCAGCGCATATATTTGCATTGATGAGCGGCACTTAAGCATCCAGCCGCAACCAGGCCCATTGCGTAGGAATATGGAAGCATGCAGTGTACAGACTACGGGTCCATCCAGGACAAGTGGCTAATTCCCTGAACCATTGCAGAAGGCCCACAGATGCTAAGAGACACCTGAGAAAGGAACAGGAACACAAGAGCTGGAAGAAACCTTCTAAGAACAAGAAGGCTTTTTGCTTTTCTTTCATCAAGCTGTCTTTTGACCAAGAATACACAGGGGAAAGCGCGAACGCAGTCCCCCACTACCACAAATTATGCAGTCGAGTTTCCCGCATTTGGGGAAATCGCAGGGGTCAGCACAGCCGGAGTGCAATGGCCGAGCCTCGCCCTGGGAGAACCACCTTCGTGATCATGGTATCTCCCCTGCCAGGTAAGTATGAGTTGGAATTGGCATGCTAGCACGCCCCGGTCAGGGGCCCGCCTACGCCATGTTATGGAGGGGCTTGCTGGGGTGTTTGGCAAACTAGCCTTAATCCGAGCTGTTCCATGAGCAAGGCACATCATCTCTGTAAACAGTCAGGGGTGCGCATTGCTTTCTTTTTTTGATAGCCCACATCTGGGAAGCCTCTGAAATGTCTTCATGCACGCAAGGGGTGGGTCTCAAACAGGTCCACGGTCTACACTGCAGCAGCGCATATATTTGCATTGATGAGCGGCACTTAAGCATCCAGCCGCAACCAGGCCCATTGCGTAGGAATATGGAAGCATGCAGCGTACAGACTACGGGTCCATCCAGGACAAGTGGCTAATTCCCTGAACCATTGCAGAAGGCCCACAGATGCTAAGAGACACCTGAGAAAGGAACAGGAACACAAGAGCTGGAAGAAACCTTCTAAGAACAAGAAGGCTTTTTGCTTTTCTTTCATCAAGCTGTCTTTTGACCAAGAATACACAGGGGAAAGCGCGAACGCAGTCCCCCACTACCACAAATTATGCAGTCGAGTTTCCCGCATTTGGGGAAATCGCAGGGGTCAGCACAACCGGAGTACAATGGCCGAGCCTCGCCCTGGGAGAACCACCTTCGTGATCATGGTATCTCCCCTGCCAGGTAAGTATGAGTTGGAATTGGCATGCTAGCACGCCCCGGTCAGGGGCCCGCCTACGCCATGTTATGGAGGGGCTTGCTGGGGTGTTTGGCAAACTAGCCTTAATCCGAGCTGTTCCATGAGCAAGGCACATCATCTCTGTAAACAGTCAGGGGTGCGCATTGCTTTCTTTTTTTGATAGCCCACATCTGGGAAGCCTCTGAAATGTCTTCATGCACGCAAGGGGTGGGTCTCAAACAGGTCCACGGTCTACACTGCAGCAGCGCATATATTTGCATTGATGAGCGGCACTTAAGCATCCAGCCGCAACCAGGCCCATTGCGTAGGAATATGGAAGCATGCAGTGTACAGACTACGGGTCCATCCAGGACAAGTGGCTAATTCCCTGAACCATTGCAGAAGGCCCACAGATGCTAAGAGACACCTGAGAAAGGAACAGGAACACAAGAGCTGGAAGAAACCTTCTAAGAACAAGAAGGCTTTTTGCTTTTCTTTCATCAAGCTGTCTTTTGACCAAGAATACACAGGGGAAAGCGCGAACGCAGTCCCCCACTACCACAAATTATGCAGTCGAGTTTCCCGCATTTGGGGAAATCGCAGGGGTCAGCACAGCCGGAGTGCAATGGCCGAGCCTCGCCCTGGAAGAACCACCTTCGTGATCATGGTATCTCCCCAGCCAGGTAAGTATGAGTTGGAATCGGCATGCTAGCACGCCCCGGTCAGGGGCCCGCCTACGCCATGTTATGGAGGGGCTTGCTGGGGTGTTTGGCAAACTAGCCTTAATCCGAGCTGTTCCATGAGCAAGGCACATCATCTCTGTAAACAGTCAGGGGTGCGCATTGCTTTCTTTTTTTGATAGCCCACATCTGGGAAGCCTCTGAAATGTCTTCATGCACGCAAGGGGTGGGTCTCAAACAGGTCCACGGTCTACACTGCAGCAGCGCATATATTTGCGTTGATGAGCGGCACTTAAGCATCCAGCCGCAACCAGGCCCATTGCGTAGGAATATGGAAGCATGCAGTGTACAGACTACGGGTCCATCCAGGACAAGTGGCTAATTCCCTGAACCATTGCAGAAGGCCCACAGATGCTAAGAGACACCTGAGAAAGGAACAGGAACACAAGAGCTGGAAGAAACCTTCTAAGAACAAGAAGGCTTTTTGCTTTTCTTTCATCAAGCTGTCTTTTGACCAAGAATACACAGGGGAAAGCGCGAACGCAGTCCCCCACTACCACAAATTATGCAGTCAAGTTTCCCGCATTTGGGGAAATCGCAGGGGTCAGCACAGCCGGAGTGCAATGGCCGAGCCTCGCCCTGGGAGAACCACCTTCGTGATCATGGTATCTCCCCTGCCAGGTAAGTATGAGTTGGAATTGGCATGCTAGCACGCCCCGGTCAGGGGCCCGCCTACGCCATGTTATGGAGGGGCTTGCTGGGGTGTTTGGCAAACTAGCCTTAATCCGAGCTGTTCCATGAGCAAGGCACATCATCTCTGTAAACAGTCAGGGGTGCGCATTGCTTTCTTTTTTTGATAGCCCACATCTGGGAAGCCTCTGAAATGTCTTCATGCACGCAAGGGGTGGGTCTCAAACAGGTCCACGGTCTACACTGCAGCAGCGCATATATTTGCATTGATGAGCGGCACTTAAGCATCCAGCCGCAACCAGGCCCATTGCGTAGGAATATGGAAGCATGCAGCGTACAGACTACGGGTCCATCCAGGACAAGTGGCTAATTCCCTGAACCATTGCAGAAGGCCCACAGATGCTAAGAGACACCTGAGAAAGGAACAGGAACACAAGAGCTGGAAGAAACCTTCTAAGAACAAGAAGGCTTTTTGCTTTTCTTTCATCAAGCTGTCTTTTGACCAAGAATACACAGGGGAAAGCGCGAACGCAGTCCCCCACTACCACAAATTATGCAGTCGAGTTTCCCGCATTTGGGGAAATCGCAGGGGTCAGCACAACCGGAGTACAATGGCCGAGCCTCGCCCTGGGAGAACCACCTTCGTGATCATGGTATCTCCCCTGCCAGGTAAGTATGAGTTGGAATTGGCATGCTAGCACGCCCCGGTCAGGGGCCCGCCTACGCCATGTTATGGAGGGGCTTGCTGGGGTGTTTGGCAAACTAGCCTTAATCCGAGCTGTTCCATGAGCAAGGCACATCATCTCTGTAAACAGTCAGGGGTGCGCATTGCTTTCTTTTTTTGATAGCCCACATCTGGGAAGCCTCTGAAATGTCTTCATGCACGCAAGGGGTGGGTCTCAAACAGGTCCACGGTCTACACTGCAGCAGCGCATATATTTGCATTGATGAGCGGCACTTAAGCATCCAGCCGCAACCAGGCCCATTGCGTAGGAATATGGAAGCATGCAGTGTACAGACTACGGGTCCATCCAGGACAAGTGGCTAATTCCCTGAACCATTGCAGAAGGCCCACAGATGCTAAGAGACACCTGAGAAAGGAACAGGAACACAAGAGCTGGAAGAAACCTTCTAAGAACAAGAAGGCTTTTTGCTTTTCTTTCATCAAGCTGTCTTTTGACCAAGAATACACAGGGGAAAGCGCGAACGCAGTCCCCCACTACCACAAATTATGCAGTCGAGTTTCCCGCATTTGGGGAAATCGCAGGGGTCAGCACAGCCGGAGTGCAATGGCCGAGCCTCGCCCTGGGAGAACCACCTTCGTGATCATGGTATCTCCCCAGCCAGGTAAGTATGAGTTGGAATCGGCATGCTAGCACGCCCCGGTCAGGGGCCCGCCTACGCCATGTTATGGAGGGGCTTGCTGGGGTGTTTGGCAAACTAGCCTTAATCCGAGCTGTTCCATGAGCAAGGCACATCATCTCTGTAAACAGTCAGGGGTGCGCATTGCTTTCTTTTTTTGATAGCCCACATCTGGGAAGCCTCTGAAATGTCTTCATGCACGCAAGGGGTGGGTCTCAAACAGGTCCACGGTCTACACTGCAGCAGCGCATATATTTGCGTTGATGAGCGGCACTTAAGCATCCAGCCGCAACCAGGCCCATTGCGTAGGAATATGGAAGCATGCAGTGTACAGACTACGGGTCCATCCAGGACAAGTGGCTAATTCCCTGAACCATTGCAGAAGGCCCACAGATGCTAAGAGACACCTGAGAAAGGAACAGGAACACAAGAGCTGGAAGAAACCTTCTAAGAACAAGAAGGCTTTTTGCTTTTCTTTCATCAAGCTGTCTTTTGACCAAGAATACACAGGGGAAAGCGCGAACGCAGTCCCCCACTACCACAAATTATGCAGTCAAGTTTCCCGCATTTGGGGAAATCGCAGGGGTCAGCACAGCCGGAGTGCAATGGCCGAGCCTCGCCCTGGGAGAACCACCTTCGTGATCATGGTATCTCCCCTGCCAGGTAAGTATGAGTTGGAATTGGCATGCTAGCACGCCCCGGTCAGGGGCCCGCCTACGCCATGTTATGGAGGGGCTTGCTGGGGTGTTTGGCAAACTAGCCTTAATCCGAGCTGTTCCATGAGCAAGGCACATCATCTCTGTAAACAGTCAGGGGTGCGCATTGCTTTCTTTTTTTGATAGCCCACATCTGGGAAGCCTCTGAAATGTCTTCATGCACGCAAGGGGTGGGTCTCAAACAGGTCCACGGTCTACACTGCAGCAGCGCATATATTTGCATTGATGAGCGGCACTTAAGCATCCAGCCGCAACCAGGCCCATTGCGTAGGAATATGGAAGCATGCAGCGTACAGACTACGGGTCCATCCAGGACAAGTGGCTAATTCCCTGAACCATTGCAGAAGGCCCACAGATGCTAAGAGACACCTGAGAAAGGAACAGGAACACAAGAGCTGGAAGAAACCTTCTAAGAACAAGAAGGCTTTTTGCTTTTCTTTCATCAAGCTGTCTTTTGACCAAGAATACACAGGGGAAAGCGCGAACGCAGTCCCCCACTACCACAAATTATGCAGTCGAGTTTCCCGCATTTGGGGAAATCGCAGGGGTCAGCACAACCGGAGTACAATGGCCGAGCCTCGCCCTGGGAGAACCACCTTCGTGATCATGGTATCTCCCCTGCCAGGTAAGTATGAGTTGGAATTGGCATGCTAGCACGCCCCGGTCAGGGGCCCGCCTACGCCATGTTATGGAGGGGCTTGCTGGGGTGTTTGGCAAACTAGCCTTAATCCGAGCTGTTCCATGAGCAAGGCACATCATCTCTGTAAACAGTCAGGGGTGCGCATTGCTTTCTTTTTTTGATAGCCCACATCTGGGAAGCCTCTGAAATGTCTTCATGCACGCAAGGGGTGGGTCTCAAACAGGTCCACGGTCTACACTGCAGCAGCGCATATATTTGCATTGATGAGCGGCACTTAAGCATCCAGCCGCAACCAGGCCCATTGCGTAGGAATATGGAAGCATGCAGTGTACAGACTACGGGTCCATCCAGGACAAGTGGCTAATTCCCTGAACCATTGCAGAAGGCCCACAGATGCTAAGAGACACCTGAGAAAGGAACAGGAACACAAGAGCTGGAAGAAACCTTCTAAGAACAAGAAGGCTTTTTGCTTTTCTTTCATCAAGCTGTCTTTTGACCAAGAATACACAGGGGAAAGCGCGAACGCAGTCCCCCACTACCACAAATTATGCAGTCGAGTTTCCCGCATTTGGGGAAATCGCAGGGGTCAGCACAGCCGGAGCGCAATGGCCGAGCCTCGCCCTGGGAGAACCACCTTCGTGATCATGGTATCTCCCCAGCCAGGTAAGTATGAGTTGGAATCGGCATGCTAGCACGCCCCGGTCAGGGGCCCGCCTACGCCATGTTATGGAGGGGCTTGCTGGGGTGTTTGGCAAACTAGCCTTAATCCGAGCTGTTCCATGAGCAAGGCACATCATCTCTGTAAACAGTCAGGGGTGCGCATTGCTTTCTTTTTTTGATAGCCCACATCTGGGAAGCCTCTGAAATGTCTTCATGCACGCAAGGGGTGGGTCTCAAACAGGTCCACGGTCTACACTGCAGCAGCGCATATATTTGCGTTGATGAGCGGCACTTAAGCATCCAGCCGCAACCAGGCCCATTGCGTAGGAATATGGAAGCATGCAGTGTACAGACTACGGGTCCATCCAGGACAAGTGGCTAATTCCCTGAACCATTGCAGAAGGCCCACAGATGCTAAGAGACACCTGAGAAAGGAACAGGAACACAAGAGCTGGAAGAAACCTTCTAAGAACAAGAAGGCTTTTTGCTTTTCTTTCATCAAGCTGTCTTTTGACCAAGAATACACAGGGGAAAGCGCGAACGCAGTCCCCCACTACCACAAATTATGCAGTCAAGTTTCCCGCATTTGGGGAAATCGCAGGGGTCAGCACAGCCGGAGTGCAATGGCCGAGCCTCGCCCTGGGAGAACCACCTTCGTGATCATGGTATCTCCCCTGCCAGGTAAGTATGAGTTGGAATTGGCATGCTAGCACGCCCCGGTCAGGGGCCCGCCTACGCCATGTTATGGAGGGGCTTGCTGGGGTGTTTGGCAAACTAGCCTTAATCCGAGCTGTTCCATGAGCAAGGCACATCATCTCTGTAAACAGTCAGGGGTGCGCATTGCTTTCTTTTTTTGATAGCCCACATCTGGGAAGCCTCTGAAATGTCTTCATGCACGCAAGGGGTGGGTCTCAAACAGGTCCACGGTCTACACTGCAGCAGCGCATATATTTGCATTGATGAGCGGCACTTAAGCATCCAGCCGCAACCAGGCCCATTGCGTAGGAATATGGAAGCATGCAGTGTACGGGTCCATCCAGGACAAGTGGCTAATTCCCTGAACCATTGCAGAAGGCCCACAGATGCTAAGAGACACCTGAGAAAGGAACAGGAACACAAGAGCTGGAAGAAACCTTCTAAGAACAAGAAGGCTTTTTGCTTTTCTTTCATCAAGCTGTCTTTTGACCAAGAATACACAAGGGAAAGCGCGAACGCAGTCCCCCACTACCACAAATTATGCAGTCGAGTTTCCCGCATTTGGGGAAATCGCAGGGGTCAGCACAGCCGGAGTGCAATGGCCGAACCTCGCCCTGGGAGAACCACCTTCGTGATCATGGTATCTCCCCTGCCAGGTAAGTATAAGATGGAATTGGCATGCTAGCACGCCCCGGTCAGGGGCCCGCCTACGCCATGTTATGGAGGGGCTTGCTGGGGTGTTTGGCAAACTAGCCTTAATCCGAGCTGTTCCATGAGCAAGGCACATCATCTCTGTAAACAGTCAGGGGTGCGCATTGCTTTCTTTTTTTGATAGCCCACATCTGGGAAGCCTCTGAAATGTCTTCATGCACGCAAGGGGTGGGTCTCAAACAGGTCCACGGTCTACACTGCAGCAGCGCATATATTTGCATTGATGAGCGGCACTTAAGCATCCAGCCGCAACCAGGCCCATTGCGTAGGAATATGGAAGCATGCAGTGTACAGACTACGGGTCCATCCAGGACAAGTGGCTAATTCCCTGAACCATTGCAGAAGGCCCACAGATGCTAAGAGACACCTGAGAAAGGAACAGGAACACAAGAGCTGGAAGAAACCTTCTAAGAACAAGAAGGCTTTTTGCTTTTCTTTCATCAAGCTGTCTTTTGACCAAGAATACACAGGGGAAAGCGCGAACGAACGCAGTCCCCCACTACCACAAATTATGCAGTCGAGTTTCCCGCATTTGGGGAAATCGCAGGGGTCAGCACAGCCGGAGTGCAATGGCCGAGCCTCGCCCTGGGAGAACCACCTTCGTGATCATGGTATCTCCCCTGCCAGGTAAGTATGAGTTGGAATTGGCATGCTAGCACGCCCCGGTCAGGGGCCCGCCTACGCCATGTTATGGAGGGGCTTGCTGGGGTGTTTGGCAAACTAGCCTTAATCCGAGCTGTTCCATGAGCAAGGCACATCATCTCTGTAAACAGTCAGGGGTGCGCATTGCTTTCTTTTTTTGATAGCCCACATCTGGGAAGCCTCTGAAATGTCTTCATGCACGCAAGGGGTGGGTCTCAAACAGGTCCACGGTCTACACTGCAGCAGCGCATATATTTGCATTGATGAGCGGCACTTAAGCATCCAGCCGCAACCAGGCCCATTGCGTAGGAATATGGAAGCATGCAGCGTACAGACTACGGGTCCATCCAGGACAAGTGGCTAATTCCCTGAACCATTGCAGAAGGCCCACAGATGCTAAGAGACACCTGAGAAAGGAACAGGAACACAAGAGCTGGAAGAAACCTTCTAAGAACAAGAAGGCTTTTTGCTTTTCTTTCATCAAGCTGTCTTTTGACCAAGAATACACAGGGGAAAGCGCGAACGCAGTCCCCCACTACCACAAATTATGCAGTCGAGTTTCCCGCATTTGGGGAAATCGCAGGGGTCAGCACAACCGGAGTACAATGGCCGAGCCTCGCCCTGGGAGAACCACCTTCGTGATCATGGTATCTCCCCTGCCAGGTAAGTATGAGTTGGAATTGGCATGCTAGCACGCCCCGGTCAGGGGCCCGCCTACGCCATGTTATGGAGGGGCTTGCTGGGGTGTTTGGCAAACTAGCCTTAATCCGAGCTGTTCCATGAGCAAGGCACATCATCTCTGTAAACAGTCAGGGGTGCGCATTGCTTTCTTTTTTTGATAGCCCACATCTGGGAAGCCTCTGAAATGTCTTCATGCACGCAAGGGGTGGGTCTCAAACAGGTCCACGGTCTACACTGCAGCAGCGCATATATTTGCATTGATGAGCGGCACTTAAGCATCCAGCCGCAACCAGGCCCATTGCGTAGGAATATGGAAGCATGCAGTGTACAGACTACGGGTCCATCCAGGACAAGTGGCTAATTCCCTGAACCATTGCAGAAGGCCCACAGATGCTAAGAGACACCTGAGAAAGGAACAGGAACACAAGAGCTGGAAGAAACCTTCTAAGAACAAGAAGGCTTTTTGCTTTTCTTTCATCAAGCTGTCTTTTGACCAAGAATACACAGGGGAAAGCGCGAACGCAGTCCCCCACTACCACAAATTATGCAGTCGAGTTTCCCGCATTTGGGGAAATCGCAGGGGTCAGCACAGCCGGAGTGCAATGGCCGAGCCTCGCCCTGGGAGAACCACCTTCGTGATCATGGTATCTCCCCTGCCAGGTAAGTATGAGTTGGAATTGGCATGCTAGCACGCCCCGGTCAGGGGCCCGCCTACGCCATGTTATGGAGGGGCTTGCTGGGGTGTTTGGCAAACTAGCCTTAATCCGAGCTGTTCCATGAGCAAGGCACATCATCTCTGTAAACAGTCAGGGGTGCGCATTGCTTTCTTTTTTTGATAGCCCACATCTGGGAAGCCTCTGAAATGTCTTCATGCACGCAAGGGGTGGGTCTCAAACAGGTCCACGGTCTACACTGCAGCAGCGCATATATTTGCATTGATGAGCGGCACTTAAGCATCCAGCCGCAACCAGGCCCATTGCGTAGGAATATGGAAGCATGCAGTGTACAGACTACGGGTCCATCCAGGACAAGTGGCTAATTCCCTGAACCATTGCAGAAGGCCCACAGATGCCAAGAGACACCTGAGAAAGGAACAGGAACACAAGAGCTGGAAGAAACCTTCTAAGAACAAGAAGGCTTTTTGCTTTTCTTTCATCAAGCTGTCTTTTGACCAAGAATACACAGGGGAAAGCGCGAACGCAGTCCCCCACTACCACAAATTATGCAGTCGAGTTTCCCGCATTTGGGGAAATCGCAGGGGTCAGCACAGCCGGAGTGCAATGGCCGAGCCTCGCCCTGGGAGAACCACCTTCGTGATCATGGTATCTCCCCTGCCAGGTAAGTATGAGTTGGAATTGGCATGCTAGCACGCCCCGGTCAGGGGCCCGCCTACGCCATGTTATGGAGGGGCTTGCTGGGGTGTTTGGCAAACTAGCCTTAATCCGAGCTGTTCCATGAGCAAGGCACATCATCTCTGTAAACAGTCAGGGGTGCGCATTGCTTTCTTTTTTTGATAGCCCACATCTGGGAAGCCTCTGAAATGTCTTCATGCACGCAAGGGGTGGGTCTCAAACAGGTCCACGGTCTACACTGCAGCAGCGCATATATTTGCATTGATGAGCGGCACTTAAGCATCCAGCTGCAACCAGGCCCATTGCGTAGGAATATGGAAGCATGCAGTGTACAGACTACGGGTCCATCCAGGACAAGTGGCTAATTCCCTGAACCATTGCAGAAGGCCCACAGATGCTAAGAGACACCTGAGAAAGGAACACAAGAGCTGGAAGAAACCTTCTAAGAACAAGAAGGCTTTTTGCTTTTCTTTCATCAAGCTGTCTTTTGACCAAGAATACACAGGGGAAAGCGCGAACGAACGCAGTCCCCCACTACCACAAATTATGCAGTCAAGTTTCCCGCATTTGGGGAAATCGCAGGGGTCAGCACAGCCGGAGTGCAATGGCCGAGCCTCGCCCTGGGAGAACCACCTTCGTGATCATGGTATCTCCCCTGCCAGGTAAGTATGAGTTGGAATTGGCATGCTAGCACGCCCCGGTCAGGGGCCCGCCTACGCCATGTTATGGAGGGGCTTGCTGGGGTGTTTGGCAAACTAGCCTTAATCCGAGCTGTTCCATGAGCAAGGCACATCATCTCTGTAAACAGTCAGGGGTGCGCATTGCTTTTTTTTTTTGATAGCCCACATCTGGGAAGCCTCTGAAATGTCTTCATGCACGCAAGGGGTGGGTCTCAAACAGGTCCACGGTCTACACTGCAGCAGCGCATATATTTGCATTGATGAGCGGCACTTAAGCATCCAGCCGCAACCAGGCCCATTGCGTAGGAATATGGAAGCATGCAGTGTACGGGTCCATCCAGGACAAGTGGCTAATTCCCTGAACCATTGCAGAAGGCCCACAGATGCTAAGAGACACCTGAGAAAGGAACAGGAACACAAGAGCTGGAAGAAACCTTCTAAGAACAAGAAGGCTTTTTGCTTTTCTTTCATCAAGCTGTCTTTTGACCAAGAATACACAGGGGAAAGCGCGAACGCAGTCCCCCACTACCACAAATTATGCAGTCGAGTTTCCCGCATTTGGGGAAATCGCAGGGGTCAGCACAACCGGAGTACAATGGCCGAGCCTCGCCCTGGGAGAACCACCTTCGTGATCATGGTATCTCCCCTGCCAGGTAAGTATGAGTTGGAATTGGCATGCTAGCACGCCCCGGTCAGGGGCCCGCCTACGCCATGTTATGGAGGGGCTTGCTGGGGTGTTTGGCAAACTAGCCTTAATCCGAGCTGTTCCATGAGCAAGGCACATCATCTCTGTAAACAGTCAGGGGTGCGCATTGCTTTCTTTTTTTGATAGCCCACATCTGGGAAGCCTCTGAAATGTCTTCATGCACGCAAGGGGTGGGTCTCAAACAGGTCCACGGTCTACACTGCAGCAGCGCATATATTTGCATTGATGAGCGGCACTTAAGCATCCAGCCGCAACCAGGCCCATTGCGTAGGAATATGGAAGCATGCAGTGTACAGACTACGGGTCCATCCAGGACAAGTGGCTAATTCCCTGAACCATTGCAGAAGGCCCACAGATGCTAAGAGACACCTGAGAAAGGAACACAAGAGCTGGAAGAAACCTTCTAAGAACAAGAAGGCTTTTTGCTTTTCTTTCATCAAGCTGTCTTTTGACCAAGAATACACAGGGGAAAGCGCGAACGCAGTCCCCCACTACCACAAATTATGCAGTCGAGTTTCCCGCATTTGGGGAAATCGCAGGGGTCAGCACAGCCGGAGTGCAATGGCCGAGCCTCGCCCTGGGAGAACCACCTTCGTGATCATGGTATCTCCCCTGCCAGGTAAGTATGAGTTGGAATTGGCATGCTAGCACGCCCCGGTCAGGGGCCCGCCTACGCCATGTTATGGAGGGGCTTGCTGGGGTGTTTGGCAAACTAGCCTTAATCCGAGCTGTTCCATGAGCAAGGCACATCATCTCTGTAAACAGTCAGGGGTGCGCATTGCTTTCTTTTTTTGATAGCCCACATCTGGGAAGCCTCTGAAATGTCTTCATGCACGCAAGGGGTGGGTCTCAAACAGGTCCACGGTCTACACTGCAGCAGCGCATATATTTGCATTGATGAGCGGCACTTAAGCATCCAGCCGCAACCAGGCCCATTGCGTAGGAATATGGAAGCATGCAGTGTACAGACTACGGGTCCATCCAGGACAAGTGGCTAATTCCCTGAACCATTGCAGAAGGCCCACAGATGCCAAGAGACACCTGAGAAAGGAACAGGAACACAAGAGCTGGAAGAAACCTTCTAAGAACAAGAAGGCTTTTTGCTTTTCTTTCATCAAGCTGTCTTTTGACCAAGAATACACAGGGGAAAGCGCGAACGCAGTCCCCCACTACCACAAATTATGCAGTCGAGTTTCCCGCATTTGGGGAAATCGCAGGGGTCAGCACAGCCGGAGTGCAATGGCCGAGCCTCGCCCTGGGAGAACCACCTTCGTGATCATGGTATCTCCCCTGCCAGGTAAGTATGAGTTGGAATTGGCATGCTAGCACGCCCCGGTCAGGGGCCCGCCTACGCCATGTTATGGAGGGGCTTGCTGGGGTGTTTGGCAAACTAGCCTTAATCCGAGCTGTTCCATGAGCAAGGCACATCATCTCTGTAAACAGTCAGGGGTGCGCATTGCTTTCTTTTTTTGATAGCCCACATCTGGGAAGCCTCTGAAATGTCTTCATGCACGCAAGGGGTGGGTCTCAAACAGGTCCACGGTCTACACTGCAGCAGCGCATATATTTGCATTGATGAGCGGCACTTAAGCATCCAGCCGCAACCAGGCCCATTGCGTAGGAATATGGAAGCATGCAGTGTACAGACTACGGGTCCATCCAGGACAAGTGGCTAATTCCCTGAACCATTGCAGAAGGCCCACAGATGCTAAGAGACACCTGAGAAAGGAACAGGAACACAAGAGCTGGAAGAAACCTTCTAAGAACAAGAAGGCTTTTTGCTTTTCTTTCATCAAGCTGTCTTTTGACCAAGAATACACAGGTGAAAGCGCAAACGCAGTCCCCCACTACCACAAATTATGCAGTCAAGTTTCCCGCATTTGGGGAAATCGCAGGGGTCAGCACAGCCGGAGTGCAATGGCCGAGCCTCGCCCTGGGAGAACCACCTTCGTGATCATGGTATCTCCCCTGCCAGGTAAGTATGAGTTGGAATTGGCATGCTAGCACGCCCCGGTCAGGGGCCCGCCTACGCCATGTTATGGAGGGGCTTGCTGGGGTGTTTGGCAAACTAGCCTTAATCCGAGCTGTTCCATGAGCAAGGCACATCATCTCTGTAAACAGTCAGGGGTGCGCATTGCTTTCTTTTTTTGATAGCCCACATCTGGGAAGCCTCTGAAATGTCTTCATGCACGCAAGGGGTGGGTCTCAAACAGGTCCACGGTCTACACTGCAGCAGCGCATATATTTGCATTGATGAGCGGCACTTAAGCATCCAGCCGCAACCAGGCCCATTGCGTAGGAATATGGAAGCATGCAGTGTACGGGTCCATCCAGGACAAGTGGCTAATTCCCTGAACCATTGCAGAAGGCCCACAGATGCTAAGAGACACCTGAGAAAGGAACAGGAACACAAGAGCTGGAAGAAACCTTCTAAGAACAAGAAGGCTTTTTGCTTTTCTTTCATCAAGCTGTCTTTTGACCAAGAATACACAGGGGAAAGCGCGAACGCAGTGCCCCACTACCACAAATTATGCAGTCGAGTTTCCCGCATTTGGGGAAATCGCAGGGGTCAGCACAGCCGGAGTGCAATGGCCGAGCCTCGCCCTGGGAGAACCACCTTCGTGATCATGGTATCTCCCCTGCCAGGTAAGTATGAGTTGGAATTGGCATGCTAGCACGCCCCGGTCAGGGGCCCGCCTACGCCATGTTATGGAGGGGCTTGCTGGGGTGTTTGGCAAACTAGCCTTAATCCGAGCTGTTCCATGAGCAAGGCACATCATCTCTGTAAACAGTCAGGGGTGCGCATTGCTTTCTTTTTTTGATAGCCCACATCTGGGAAGCCTCTGAAATGTCTTCATGCACGCAAGGGGTGGGTCTCAAACAGGTCCACGGTCTACACTGCAGCAGCGCATATATTTGCATTGATGAGCGGCAGTTAAGCATCCAGCCGCAACCAGGCCCATTGCGTAGGAATATGGAAGCATGCAGCGTACAGACTACGGGTCCATCCAGGACAAGTGGCTAATTCCCTGAACCATTGCAGAAGGCCCACAGATGCTAAGAGACACCTGAGAAAGGAACAGGAACACAAGAGCTGGAAGAAACCTTCTAAGAACAAGAAGGCTTTTTGCTTTTCTTTCATCAAGCTGTCTTTTGACCAAGAATACACAGGGGAAAGCACAAACACAGTCCCCCACTACCACAAATTATGCAGTCGAGTTTCCCGCATTTGGGGAAATCGCAGGGGTCAGCACAGCCGGAGTGCAATGGCCGAGCCTCGCCCTGGGAGAACCACCTTCGTGATCATGGTACCTCCCCTGCCAGGTAAGTATGAGTTGGAATTGGCATGCTAGCACGCCCCGGTCAGGGGCCCGCCTACGCCATGTTATGGAGGGGCTTGCTGGGGTGTTTGGCAAACTAGCCTTAATCCGAGCTGTTCCATGAGCAAGGCACATCATCTCTGTAAACAGTCAGGGGTGCGCATTGCTTTCTTTTTTTGATAGCCCACATCTGGGAAGCCTCTGAAATGTCTTCATGCACGCAAGGGGTGGGTCTCAAACAGGTCCACGGTCTACACTGCAGCAGCGCATATATTTGCATTGATGAGCGGCACTTAAGCATCCAGCCGCAACCAGGCCCATTGCGTAGGAATATGGAAGCATGCAGTGTACAGACTACGGGTCCATCCAGGACAAGTGGCTAATTCCCTGAACCATTGCAGAAGGCCCACAGATGCTAAGAGACACCTGAGAAAGGAACAGGAACACAAGAGCTGGAAGAAACCTTCTAAGAACAAGAAGGCTTTTTGCTTTTCTTTCATCAAGCTGTCTTTTGACCAAGAATACACAGGGGAAAGCGCAAACGCAGTCCCCCACTAACACAAATTATGCAGTCGAGTTTCCCGCATTTGGGGAAATCACAGGGGTCAGCACAGCCGGAGTGCAATAGCCGAACCTCGCCCTGGGAGAACCACCTTCGTGATCATGGTATCTCCCCTGCCAGGTAAGTATGAGTTGGAATTGGCATGCTAGCACGCCCCGGTCAGGGGCCCGCCTACGCCATGTTATGGAGGGGCTTGCTGGGGTGTTTGGCAAACTAGCCTTAATCCGAGCTGTTCCATGAGCAAGGCACATCATCTCTGTAAACAGTCAGGGGTGCGCATTGCTTTCTTTTTTTGATAGCCCACATCTGGGAAGCCTCTGAAATGTCTTCATGCACGCAAGGGGTGGGTCTCAAACAGGTCCACGGTCTACACTGCAGCAGCGCATATATTTGCATTGATGAGCGGCACTTAAGCATCCAGCCGCAACCAGGCCCATTGCGTAGGAATATGGAAGCATGCAGTGTACAGACTACGGGTCCATCCAGGACAAGTGGCTAATTCCCTGAACCATTGCAGAAGGCCCACAGATGCTAAGAGACACCTGAGAAAGGAACAGGAACACAAGAGCTGGAAGAAACCTTCTAAGAACAAGAAGGCTTTTTGCTTTTCTTTCATCAAGCTGTCTTTTGACCAAGAATACACAGGGGAAAGCGCGAACGCAGTCCCCCACTACCACAAATTATGCAGTCGAGTTTCCCGCATTTGGGGAAATCGCAGGGGTCAGCACAGCCGGAGTGCAATGGCCGAGCCTCGCCCTGGGAGAACCACCTTCGTGATCATGGTATCTCCCCTGCCAGGTAAGTATGAGTTGGAATTGGCATGCTAGCACGCCCCGGTCAGGGGCCCGCCTACGCCATGTTATGGAGGGGCTTGCTGGGGTGTTTGGCAAACTAGCCTTAATCCGAGCTGTTCCATGAGCAAGGCACATCATCTCTGTAAACAGTCAGGGGTGCGCATTGCTTTCTTTTTTTGATAGCCCACATCTGGGAAGCCTCTGAAATGTCTTCATGCACGCAAGGGGTGGGTCTCAAACAGGTCCACGGTCTACACTGCAGCAGCGCATATATTTGCATTGATGAGCGGCACTTAAGCATCCAGCCGCAACCAGGCCCATTGCGTAGGAATATGGAAGCATGCAGTGTACAGACTACGGGTCCATCCAGGACAAGTGGCTAATTCCCTGAACCATTGCAGAAGGCCCACAGATGCTAAGAGACACCTGAGAAAGGAACAGGAACACAAGAGCTGGAAGAAACCTTCTAAGAACAAGAAGGCTTTTTGCTTTTCTTTCATCAAGCTGTCTTTTGACCAAGAATACACAGGGGAAAGCGCGAACGAACGCAGTCCCCCACTACCACAAATTATGCAGTCGAGTTTCCCGCATTTGGGGAAATCGCAGGGGTCAGCACAGCCGGAGTGCAATGGCCGAGCCTCGCCCTGGGAGAACCACCTTCGTGATCATGGTATCTCCCCTGCCAGGTAAGTATGAGTTGGAATTGGCATGCTAGCACGCCCCGGTCAGGGGCCCGCCTACGCCATGTTATGGAGGGGCTTGCTGGGGTGTTTGGCAAACTAGCCTTAATCCGAGCTGTTCCATGAGCAAGGCACATCATCTCTGTAAACAGTCAGGGGTGCGCATTGCTTTCTTTTTTTGATAGCCCACATCTGGGAAGCCTCTGAAATGTCTTCATGCACGCAAGGGGTGGGTCTCAAACAGGTCCACGGTCTACACTGCAGCAGCGCATATATTTGCATTGATGAGCGGCACTTAAGCATCCAGCCGCAACCAGGCCCATTGCGTAGGAATATGGAAGCATGCAGCGTACAGACTACGGGTCCATCCAGGACAAGTGGCTAATTCCCTGAACCATTGCAGAAGGCCCACAGATGCTAAGAGACACCTGAGAAAGGAACAGGAACACAAGAGCTGGAAGAAACCTTCTAAGAACAAGAAGGCTTTTTGCTTTTCTTTCATCAAGCTGTCTTTTGACCAAGAATACACAGGGGAAAGCGCGAACGCAGTCCCCCACTACCACAAATTATGCAGTCGAGTTTCCCGCATTTGGGGAAATCGCAGGGGTCAGCACAACCGGAGTACAATGGCCGAGCCTCGCCCTGGGAGAACCACCTTCGTGATCATGGTATCTCCCCTGCCAGGTAAGTATGAGTTGGAATTGGCATGCTAGCACGCCCCGGTCAGGGGCCCGCCTACGCCATGTTATGGAGGGGCTTGCTGGGGTGTTTGGCAAACTAGCCTTAATCCGAGCTGTTCCATGAGCAAGGCACATCATCTCTGTAAACAGTCAGGGGTGCGCATTGCTTTCTTTTTTTGATAGCCCACATCTGGGAAGCCTCTGAAATGTCTTCATGCACGCAAGGGGTGGGTCTCAAACAGGTCCACGGTCTACACTGCAGCAGCGCATATATTTGCATTGATGAGCGGCACTTAAGCATCCAGCCGCAACCAGGCCCATTGCGTAGGAATATGGAAGCATGCAGTGTACAGACTACGGGTCCATCCAGGACAAGTGGCTAATTCCCTGAACCATTGCAGAAGGCCCACAGATGCTAAGAGACACCTGAGAAAGGAACAGGAACACAAGAGCTGGAAGAAACCTTCTAAGAACAAGAAGGCTTTTTGCTTTTCTTTCATCAAGCTGTCTTTTGACCAAGAATACACAGGGGAAAGCGCGAACGCAGTCCCCCACTACCACAAATTATGCAGTCGAGTTTCCCGCATTTGGGGAAATCGCAGGGGTCAGCACAGCCGGAGTGCAATGGCCGAGCCTCGCCCTGGGAGAACCACCTTCGTGATCATGGTATCTCCCCTGCCAGGTAAGTATGAGTTGGAATTGGCATGCTAGCACGCCCCGGTCAGGGGCCCGCCTACGCCATGTTATGGAGGGGCTTGCTGGGGTGTTTGGCAAACTAGCCTTAATCCGAGCTGTTCCATGAGCAAGGCACATCATCTCTGTAAACAGTCAGGGGTGCGCATTGCTTTCTTTTTTTGATAGCCCACATCTGGGAAGCCTCTGAAATGTCTTCATGCACGCAAGGGGTGGGTCTCAAACAGGTCCACGGTCTACACTGCAGCAGCGCATATATTTGCATTGATGAGCGGCACTTAAGCATCCAGCCGCAACCAGGCCCATTGCGTAGGAATATGGAAGCATGCAGTGTACAGACTACGGGTCCATCCAGGACAAGTGGCTAATTCCCTGAACCATTGCAGAAGGCCCACAGATGCCAAGAGACACCTGAGAAAGGAACAGGAACACAAGAGCTGGAAGAAACCTTCTAAGAACAAGAAGGCTTTTTGCTTTTCTTTCATCAAGCTGTCTTTTGACCAAGAATACACAGGGGAAAGCGCGAACGCAGTCCCCCACTACCACAAATTATGCAGTCGAGTTTCCCGCATTTGGGGAAATCGCAGGGGTCAGCACAGCCGGAGTGCAATGGCCGAGCCTCGCCCTGGGAGAACCACCTTCGTGATCATGGTATCTCCCCTGCCAGGTAAGTATGAGTTGGAATTGGCATGCTAGCACGCCCCGGTCAGGGGCCCGCCTACGCCATGTTATGGAGGGGCTTGCTGGGGTGTTTGGCAAACTAGCCTTAATCCGAGCTGTTCCATGAGCAAGGCACATCATCTCTGTAAACAGTCAGGGGTGCGCATTGCTTTCTTTTTTTGATAGCCCACATCTGGGAAGCCTCTGAAATGTCTTCATGCACGCAAGGGGTGGGTCTCAAACAGGTCCACGGTCTACACTGCAGCAGCGCATATATTTGCATTGATGAGCGGCACTTAAGCATCCAGCCGCAACCAGGCCCATTGCGTAGGAATATGGAAGCATGCAGTGTACAGACTACGGGTCCATCCAGGACAAGTGGCTAATTCCCTGAACCATTGCAGAAGGCCCACAGATGCTAAGAGACACCTGAGAAAGGAACAGGAACACAAGAGCTGGAAGAAACCTTCTAAGAACAAGAAGGCTTTTTGCTTTTCTTTCATCAAGCTGTCTTTTGACCAAGAATACACAGGGGAAAGCGCGAACGCAGTCCCCCACTACCACAAATTATGCAGTCGAGTTTCCCGCATTTGGGGAAATCGCAGGGGTCAGCACAGCCGGAGCGCAATGGCCGAGCCTCGCCCTGGGAGAACCACCTTCGTGATCATGGTATCTCCACAGCCAGGTAAGTATGAGTTGGAATCGGCATGCTAGCACGCCCCGGTCAGGGGCCCGCCTACGCCATGTTATGGAGGGGCTTGCTGGGGTGTTTGGCAAACTAGCCTTAATCCGAGCTGTTCCATGAGCAAGGCACATCATCTCTGTAAACAGTCAGGGGTGCGCATTGCTTTCTTTTTTTGATAGCCCACATCTGGGAAGCCTCTGAAATGTCTTCATGCACGCAAGGGGTGGGTCTCAAACAGGTCCACGGTCTACACTGCAGCAGCGCATATATTTGCGTTGATGAGCGGCACTTAAGCATCCAGCCGCAACCAGGCCCATTGCGTAGGAATATGGAAGCATGCAGTGTACAGACTACGGGTCCATCCAGGACAAGTGGCTAATTCCCTGAACCATTGCAGAAGGCCCACAGATGCTAAGAGACACCTGAGAAAGGAACAGGAACACAAGAGCTGGAAGAAACCTTCTAAGAACAAGAAGGCTTTTTGCTTTTCTTTCATCAAGCTGTCTTTTGACCAAGAATACACAGGGGAAAGCGCAAACGCAGTCCCCCACTAACACAAATTATGCAGTCGAGTTTCCCGCATTTGGGGAAATCACAGGGGTCAGCACAGCCGGAGTGCAATAGCCGAACCTCGCCCTGGGAGAACCACCTTCGTGATCATGGTATCTCCCCTGCCAGGTAAGTATGAGTTGGAATTGGCATGCTAGCACGCCCCGGTCAGGGGCCCGCCTACGCCATGTTATGGAGGGGCTTGCTGGGGTGTTTGGCAAACTAGCCTTAATCCGAGCTGTTCCATGAGCAAGGCACATCATCTCTGTAAACAGTCAGGGGTGCGCATTGCTTTCTTTTTTTGATAGCCCACATCTGGGAAGCCTCTGAAATGTCTTCATGCACGCAAGGGGTGGGTCTCAAACAGGTCCACGGTCTACACTGCAGCAGCGCATATATTTGCATTGATGAGCGGCACTTAAGCATCCAGCCGCAACCAGGCCCATTGCGTAGGAATATGGAAGCATGCAGTGTACAGACTACGGGTCCATCCAGGACAAGTGGCTAATTCCCTGAACCATTGCAGAAGGCCCACAGATGCTAAGAGACACCTGAGAAAGGAACAGGAACACAAGAGCTGGAAGAAACCTTCTAAGAACAAGAAGGCTTTTTGCTTTTCTTTCATCAAGCTGTCTTTTGACCAAGAATACACAGGGGAAAGCGCGAACGCAGTCCCCCACTACCACAAATTATGCAGTCGAGTTTCCCGAATTTGGGGAAATCGCAGGGGTCAGCACAGCCGGAGTGCAATGGCCGAGCCTCGCCCTGGGAGAACCACCTTCGTGATCATGGTATCTCCCCTGCCAGGTAAGTATGAGTTGGAATTGGCATGCTAGCACGCCCCGGTCAGGGGCCCGCCTACGCCATGTTATGGAGGGGCTTGCTGGGGTGTTTGGCAAACTAGCCTTAATCCGAGCTGTTCCATGAGCAAGGCACATCATCTCTGTAAACAGTCAGGGGTGCGCATTGCTTTCTTTTTTTGATAGCCCACATCTGGGAAGCCTCTGAAATGTCTTCATGCACGCAAGGGGTGGGTCTCAAACAGGTCCACGGTCTACACTGCAGCAGCGCATATATTTGCATTGATGAGCGGCAGTTAAGCATCCAGCCGCAACCAGGCCCATTGCGTAGGAATATGGAAGCATGCAGCGTACAGACTACGGGTCCATCCAGGACAAGTGGCTAATTCCCTGAACCATTGCAGAAGGCCCACAGATGCTAAGAGACACCTGAGAAAGGAACAGGAACACAAGAGCTGGAAGAAACCTTCTAAGAACAAGAAGGCTTTTTGCTTTTCTTTCATCAAGCTGTCTTTTGACCAAGAATACACAGGGGAAAGCACAAACACAGTCCCCCACTACCACAAATTATGCAGTCGAGTTTCCCGCATTTGGGGAAATCGCAGGGGTCAGCACAGCCGGAGTGCAATGGCCGAGCCTCGCCCTGGGAGAACCACCTTCGTGATCATGGTACCTCCCCTGCCAGGTAAGTATGAGTTGGAATTGGCATGCTAGCACGCCCCGGTCAGGGGCCCGCCTACGCCATGTTATGGAGGGGCTTGCTGGGGTGTTTGGCAAACTAGCCTTAATCCGAGCTGTTCCATGAGCAAGGCACATCATCTCTGTAAACAGTCAGGGGTGCGCATTGCTTTCTTTTTTTGATAGCCCACATCTGGGAAGCCTCTGAAATGTCTTCATGCACGCAAGGGGTGGGTCTCAAACAGGTCCACGGTCTACACTGCAGCAGCGCATATATTTGCATTGATGAGCGGCACTTAAGCATCCAGCCGCAACCAGGCCCATTGCGTAGGAATATGGAAGCATGCAGTGTACAGACTACGGGTCCATCCAGGACAAGTGGCTAATTCCCTGAACCATTGCAGAAGGCCCACAGATGCTAAGAGACACCTGAGAAAGGAACAGGAACACAAGAGCTGGAAGAAACCTTCTAAGAACAAGAAGGCTTTTTGCTTTTCTTTCATCAAGCTGTCTTTTGACCAAGAATACACAGGGGAAAGCGCGAACGCAGTCCCCCACTACCACAAATTATGCAGTCGAGTTTCCCGCATTTGGGGAAATCGCAGGGGTCAGCACAGCCGGAGTGCAATGGCCGAGCCTCGCCCTGGGAGAACCACCTTCGTGATCATGGTATCTCCCCAGCCAGGTAAGTATGAGTTGGAATCGGCATGCTAGCACGCCCCGGTCAGGGGCCCGCCTACGCCATGTTATGGAGGGGCTTGCTGGGGTGTTTGGCAAACTAGCCTTAATCCGAGCTGTTCCATGAGCAAGGCACATCATCTCTGTAAACAGTCAGGGGTGCGCATTGCTTTCTTTTTTTGATAGCCCACATCTGGGAAGCCTCTGAAATGTCTTCATGCACGCAAGGGGTGGGTCTCAAACAGGTCCACGGTCTACACTGCAGCAGCGCATATATTTGCGTTGATGAGCGGCACTTAAGCATCCAGCCGCAACCAGGCCCATTGCGTAGGAATATGGAAGCATGCAGTGTACAGACTACGGGTCCATCCAGGACAAGTGGCTAATTCCCTGAACCATTGCAGAAGGCCCACAGATGCTAAGAGACACCTGAGAAAGGAACAGGAACACAAGAGCTGGAAGAAACCTTCTAAGAACAAGAAGGCTTTTTGCTTTTCTTTCATCAAGCTGTCTTTTGACCAAGAATACACAGGGGAAAGCGCGAACGCAGTCCCCCACTACCACAAATTATGCAGTCAAGTTTCCCGCATTTGGGGAAATCGCAGGGGTCAGCACAGCCGGAGTGCAATGGCCGAGCCTCGCCCTGGGAGAACCACCTTCGTGATCATGGTATCTCCCCTGCCAGGTAAGTATGAGTTGGAATTGGCATGCTAGCACGCCCCGGTCAGGGGCCCGCCTACGCCATGTTATGGAGGGGCTTGCTGGGGTGTTTGGCAAACTAGCCTTAATCCGAGCTGTTCCATGAGCAAGGCACATCATCTCTGTAAACAGTCAGGGGTGCGCATTGCTTTCTTTTTTTGATAGCCCACATCTGGGAAGCCTCTGAAATGTCTTCATGCACGCAAGGGGTGGGTCTCAAACAGGTCCACGGTCTACACTGCAGCAGCGCATATATTTGCATTGATGAGCGGCACTTAAGCATCCAGCCGCAACCAGGCCCATTGCGTAGGAATATGGAAGCATGCAGCGTACAGACTACGGGTCCATCCAGGACAAGTGGCTAATTCCCTGAACCATTGCAGAAGGCCCACAGATGCTAAGAGACACCTGAGAAAGGAACAGGAACACAAGAGCTGGAAGAAACCTTCTAAGAACAAGAAGGCTTTTTGCTTTTCTTTCATCAAGCTGTCTTTTGACCAAGAATACACAGGGGAAAGCGCGAACGCAGTCCCCCACTACCACAAATTATGCAGTCGAGTTTCCCGCATTTGGGGAAATCGCAGGGGTCAGCACAACCGGAGTACAATGGCCGAGCCTCGCCCTGGGAGAACCACCTTCGTGATCATGGTATCTCCCCTGCCAGGTAAGTATGAGTTGGAATTGGCATGCTAGCACGCCCCGGTCAGGGGCCCGCCTACGCCATGTTATGGAGGGGCTTGCTGGGGTGTTTGGCAAACTAGCCTTAATCCGAGCTGTTCCATGAGCAAGGCACATCATCTCTGTAAACAGTCAGGGGTGCGCATTGCTTTCTTTTTTTGATAGCCCACATCTGGGAAGCCTCTGAAATGTCTTCATGCACGCAAGGGGTGGGTCTCAAACAGGTCCACGGTCTACACTGCAGCAGCGCATATATTTGCATTGATGAGCGGCACTTAAGCATCCAGCCGCAACCAGGCCCATTGCGTAGGAATATGGAAGCATGCAGTGTACAGACTACGGGTCCATCCAGGACAAGTGGCTAATTCCCTGAACCATTGCAGAAGGCCCACAGATGCTAAGAGACACCTGAGAAAGGAACAGGAACACAAGAGCTGGAAGAAACCTTCTAAGAACAAGAAGGCTTTTTGCTTTTCTTTCATCAAGCTGTCTTTTGACCAAGAATACACAGGGGAAAGCGCGAACGCAGTCCCCCACTCCCACAAATTATGCAGTCGAGTTTCCCGCATTTGGGGAAATCGCAGGGGTCAGCACAGCCGGAGCGCAATGGCCGAGCCTCGCCCTGGGAGAACCACCTTCGTGATCATGGTATCTCCCCAGCCAGGTAAGTATGAGTTGGAATCGGCATGCTAGCACGCCCCGGTCAGGGGCCCGCCTACGCCATGTTATGGAGGGGCTTGCTGGGGTGTTTGGCAAACTAGCCTTAATCCGAGCTGTTCCATGAGCAAGGCACATCATCTCTGTAAACAGTCAGGGGTGCGCATTGCTTTCTTTTTTTGATAGCCCACATCTGGGAAGCCTCTGAAATGTCTTCATGCACGCAAGGGGTGGGTCTCAAACAGGTCCACGGTCTACACTGCAGCAGCGCATATATTTGCGTTGATGAGCGGCACTTAAGCATCCAGCCGCAACCAGGCCCATTGCGTAGGAATATGGAAGCATGCAGTGTACAGACTACGGGTCCATCCAGGACAAGTGGCTAATTCCCTGAACCATTGCAGAAGGCCCACAGATGCTAAGAGACACCTGAGAAAGGAACAGGAACACAAGAGCTGGAAGAAACCTTCTAAGAACAAGAAGGCTTTTTGCTTTTCTTTCATCAAGCTGTCTTTTGACCAAGAATACACAGGGGAAAGCGCGAACGCAACCCCCCACTACCACAAATTATGCAGTCAAGTTTCCCGCATTTGGGGAAATCGCAGGGGTCAGCACAGCCGGAGTGCAATGGCCGAGCCTCGCCCTGGGAGAACCACCTTCGTGATCATGGTATCTCCCCTGCCAGGTAAGTATGAGTTGGAATTGGCATGCTAGCACGCCCCGGTCAGGGGCCCGCCTACGCCATGTTATGGAGGGGCTTGCTGGGGTGTTTGGCAAACTAGCCTTAATCCGAGCTGTTCCATGAGCAAGGCACATCATCTCTGTAAACAGTCAGGGGTGCGCATTGCTTTCTTTTTTTGATAGCCCACATCTGGGAAGCCTCTGAAATGTCTTCATGCACGCAAGGGGTGGGTCTCAAACAGGTCCACGGTCTACACTGCAGCAGCGCATATATTTGCATTGATGAGCGGCACTTAAGCATCCAGCCGCAACCAGGCCCATTGCGTAGGAATATGGAAGCATGCAGTGTACGGGTCCATCCAGGACAAGTGGCTAATTCCCTGAACCATTGCAGAAGGCCCACAGATGCTAAGAGACACCTGAGAAAGGAACAGGAACACAAGAGCTGGAAGAAACCTTCTAAGAACAAGAAGGCTTTTTGCTTTTCTTTCATCAAGCTGTCTTTTGACCAAGAATACACAGGGGAAAGCGCGAACGCAGTCCCCCACTACCACAAATTATGCAGTCAAGTTTCCTGCATTTGGGGAAATCGCAGGGGTCAGCACAGCCGGAGTGCAATGGCCGAGCCTCGCCCTGGGAGAACCACCTTCGTGATCATGGTATCTCCCCTGCCAGGTAAGTATGAGTTGGAATTGGCATGCTAGCACGCCCCGGTCAGGGGCCCGCCTACGCCATGTTATGGAGGGGCTTGCTGGGGTGTTTGGCAAACTAGCCTTAATCCGAGCTGTTCCATGAGCAAGGCACATCATCTCTGTAAACAGTCAGGGGTGCGCATTGCTTTCTTTTTTTGATAGCCCACATCTGGGAAGCCTCTGAAATGTCTTCATGCACGCAAGGGGTGGGTCTCAAACAGGTCCACGGTCTACACTGCAGCAGCGCATATATTTGCATTGATGAGCGGCACTTAAGCATCCAGCCGCAACCAGGCCCATTGCGTAGGAATATGGAAGCATGCAGTGTACGGGTCCATCCAGGACAAGTGGCTAATTCCCTGAACCATTGCAGAAGGCCCACAGATGCTAAGAGACACCTGAGAAAGGAACAGGAACACAAGAGCTGGAAGAAACCTTCTAAGAACAAGAAGGCTTTTTGCTTTTCTTTCATCAAGCTGTCTTTTGACCAAGAATACACAAGGGAAAGCGCGAACGCAGTCCCCCACTACCACAAATTATGCAGTCGAGTTTCCCGCATTTGGGGAAATCGCAAGGGTCAGCACAGCCGGAGTGCAATGGCCGAACCTCGCCCTGGGAGAACCACCTTCGTGATCATGGTATCTCCCCTGCCAGGTAAGTATAAGATGGAATTGGCATGCTAGCACGCCCCGGTCAGGGGCCCGCCTACGCCATGTTATGGAGGGGCTTGCTGGGGTGTTTGGCAAACTAGCCTTAATCCGAGCTGTTCCATGAGCAAGGCACATCATCTCTGTAAACAGTCAGGGGTGCGCATTGCTTTCTTTTTTTGATAGCCCACATCTGGGAAGCCTCTGAAATGTCTTCATGCACGCAAGGGGTGGGTCTCAAACAGGTCCACGGTCTACACTGCAGCAGCGCATATATTTGCATTGATGAGCGGCACTTAAGCATCCAGCCGCAACCAGGCCCATTGCGTAGGAATATGGAAGCATGCAGTGTACAGACTACGGGTCCATCCAGGACAAGTGGCTAATTCCCTGAACCATTGCAGAAGGCCCACAGATGCTAAGAGACACCTGAGAAAGGAACAGGAACACAAGAGCTGGAAGAAACCTTCTAAGAACAAGAAGGCTTTTTGCTTTTCTTTCATCAAGCTGTCTTTTGACCAAGAATACACAGGGGAAAGCGCGAACGAACGCAGTCCCCCACTACCACAAATTATGCAGTCGAGTTTCCCGCATTTGGGGAAATCGCAGGGGTCAGCACAGCCGGAGTGCAATGGCCGAGCCTCGCCCTGGGAGAACCACCTTCGTGATCATGGTATCTCCCCTGCCAGGTAAGTATGAGTTGGAATTGGCATGCTAGCACGCCCCGGTCAGGGGCCCGCCTACGCCATGTTATGGAGGGGCTTGCTGGGGTGTTTGGCAAACTAGCCTTAATCCGAGCTGTTCCATGAGCAAGGCACATCATCTCTGTAAACAGTCAGGGGTGCGCATTGCTTTCTTTTTTTGATAGCCCACATCTGGGAAGCCTCTGAAATGTCTTCATGCACGCAAGGGGTGGGTCTCAAACAGGTCCACGGTCTACACTGCAGCAGCGCATATATTTGCATTGATGAGCGGCACTTAAGCATCCAGCCGCAACCAGGCCCATTGCGTAGGAATATGGAAGCATGCAGCGTACAGACTACGGGTCCATCCAGGACAAGTGGCTAATTCCCTGAACCATTGCAGAAGGCCCACAGATGCTAAGAGACACCTGAGAAAGGAACAGGAACACAAGAGCTGGAAGAAACCTTCTAAGAACAAGAAGGCTTTTTGCTTTTCTTTCATCAAGCTGTCTTTTGACCAAGAATACACAGGGGAAAGCGCGAACGCAGTCCCCCACTACCACAAATTATGCAGTCGAGTTTCCCGCATTTGGGGAAATCGCAGGGGTCAGCACAACCGGAGTACAATGGCCGAGCCTCGCCCTGGGAGAACCACCTTCGTGATCATGGTATCTCCCCTGCCAGGTAAGTATGAGTTGGAATTGGCATGCTAGCACGCCCCGGTCAGGGGCCCGCCTACGCCATGTTATGGAGGGGCTTGCTGGGGTGTTTGGCAAACTAGCCTTAATCCGAGCTGTTCCATGAGCAAGGCACATCATCTCTGTAAACAGTCAGGGGTGCGCATTGCTTTCTTTTTTTGATAGCCCACATCTGGGAAGCCTCTGAAATGTCTTCATGCACGCAAGGGGTGGGTCTCAAACAGGTCCACGGTCTACACTGCAGCAGCGCATATATTTGCATTGATGAGCGGCACTTAAGCATCCAGCCGCAACCAGGCCCATTGCGTAGGAATATGGAAGCATGCAGTGTACAGACTACGGGTCCATCCAGGACAAGTGGCTAATTCCCTGAACCATTGCAGAAGGCCCACAGATGCTAAGAGACACCTGAGAAAGGAACAGGAACACAAGAGCTGGAAGAAACCTTCTAAGAACAAGAAGGCTTTTTGCTTTTCTTTCATCAAGCTGTCTTTTGACCAAGAATACACAGGGGAAAGCGCGAACGCAGTCCCCCACTACCACAAATTATGCAGTCGAGTTTCCCGCATTTGGGGAAATCGCAGGGGTCAGCACAGCCGGAGTGCAATGGCCGAGCCTCGCCCTGGGAGAACCACCTTCGTGATCATGGTATCTCCCCTGCCAGGTAAGTATGAGTTGGAATTGGCATGCTAGCACGCCCCGGTCAGGGGCCCGCCTACGCCATGTTATGGAGGGGCTTGCTGGGGTGTTTGGCAAACTAGCCTTAATCCGAGCTGTTCCATGAGCAAGGCACATCATCTCTGTAAACAGTCAGGGGTGCGCATTGCTTTCTTTTTTTGATAGCCCACATCTGGGAAGCCTCTGAAATGTCTTCATGCACGCAAGGGGTGGGTCTCAAACAGGTCCACGGTCTACACTGCAGCAGCGCATATATTTGCGTTGATGAGCGGCACTTAAGCATCCAGCCGCAACCAGGCCCATTGCGTAGGAATATGGAAGCATGCAGTGTACAGACTACGGGTCCATCCAGGACAAGTGGCTAATTCCCTGAACCATTGCAGAAGGCCCACAGATGCTAAGAGACACCTGAGAAAGGAACAGGAACACAAGAGCTGGAAGAAACCTTCTAAGAACAAGAAGGCTTTTTGCTTTTCTTTCATCAAGCTGTCTTTTGACCAAGAATACACAGGGGAAAGCGCGAACGCAGTCCCCCACTACCACAAATTATGCAGTCAAGTTTCCCGCATTTGGGGAAATCGCAGGGGTCAGCACAGCCGGAGTGCAATGGCCGAGCCTCGCCCTGGGAGAACCACCTTCGTGATCATGGTATCTCCCCTGCCAGGTAAGTATGAGTTGGAATTGGCATGCTAGCACGCCCCGGTCAGGGGCCCGCCTACGCCATGTTATGGAGGGGCTTGCTGGGGTGTTTGGCAAACTAGCCTTAATCCGAGCTGTTCCATGAGCAAGGCACATCATCTCTGTAAACAGTCAGGGGTGCGCATTGCTTTCTTTTTTTGATAGCCCACATCTGGGAAGCCTCTGAAATGTCTTCATGCACGCAAGGGGTGGGTCTCAAACAGGTCCACGGTCTACACTGCAGCAGCGCATATATTTGCATTGATGAGCGGCACTTAAGCATCCAGCCGCAACCAGGCCCATTGCGTAGGAATATGGAAGCATGCAGCGTACAGACTACGGGTCCATCCAGGACAAGTGGCTAATTCCCTGAACCATTGCAGAAGGCCCACAGATGCTAAGAGACACCTGAGAAAGGAACAGGAACACAAGAGCTGGAAGAAACCTTCTAAGAACAAGAAGGCTTTTTGCTTTTCTTTCATCAAGCTGTCTTTTGACCAAGAATACACAGGGGAAAGCGCGAACGCAGTCCCCCACTACCACAAATTATGCAGTCGAGTTTCCCGCATTTGGGGAAATCGCAGGGGTCAGCACAGCCGGAGTGCAATGGCCGAGCCTCGCCCTGGGAGAACCACCTTCGTGATCATGGTATCTCCCCTGCCAGGTAAGTATGAGTTGGAATTGGCATGCTAGCACGCCCCGGTCAGGGGCCCGCCTACGCCATGTTATGGAGGGGCTTGCTGGGGTGTTTGGCAAACTAGCCTTAATCCGAGCTGTTCCATGAGCAAGGCACATCATCTCTGTAAACAGTCAGGGGTGCGCATTGCTTTCTTTTTTTGATAGCCCACATCTGGGAAGCCTCTGAAATGTCTTCATGCACGCAAGGGGTGGGTCTCAAACAGGTCCACGGTCTACACTGCAGCAGCGCATATATTTGCATTGATGAGCGGCACTTAAGCATCCAGCCGCAACCAGGCCCATTGCGTAGGAATATGGAAGCATGCAGTGTACAGACTACGGGTCCATCCAGGACAAGTGGCTAATTCCCTGAACCATTGCAGAAGGCCCACAGATGCTAAGAGACACCTGAGAAAGGAACACAAGAGCTGGAAGAAACCTTCTAAGAACAAGAAGGCTTTTTGCTTTTCTTTCATCAAGCTGTCTTTTGACCAAGAATACACAGGGGAAAGCGCGAACGAACGCAGTCCCCCACTACCACAAATTATGCAGTCAAGTTTCCCGCATTTGGGGAAATCGCAGGGGTCAGCACAGCCGGAGTGCAATGGCCGAGCCTCGCCCTGGGAGAACCACCTTCGTGATCATGGTATCTCCCCTGCCAGGTAAGTATGAGTTGGAATTGGCATGCTAGCACGCCCCGGTCAGGGGCCCGCCTACGCCATGTTATGGAGGGGCTTGCTGGGGTGTTTGGCAAACTAGCCTTAATCCGAGCTGTTCCATGAGCAAGGCACATCATCTCTGTAAACAGTCAGGGGTGCGCATTGCTTTTTTTTTTTGATAGCCCACATCTGGGAAGCCTCTGAAATGTCTTCATGCACGCAAGGGGTGGGTCTCAAACAGGTCCACGGTCTACACTGCAGCAGCGCATATATTTGCATTGATGAGCGGCACTTAAGCATCCAGCCGCAACCAGGCCCATTGCGTAGGAATATGGAAGCATGCAGCGTACAGACTACGGGTCCATCCAGGACAAGTGGCTAATTCCCTGAACCATTGCAGAAGGCCCACAGATGCTAAGAGACACCTGAGAAAGGAACAGGAACACAAGAGCTGGAAGAAACCTTCTAAGAACAAGAAGGCTTTTTGCTTTTCTTTCATCAAGCTGTCTTTTGACCAAGAATACACAGGGGAAAGCGCGAACGCAGTCCCCCACTACCACAAATTATGCAGTCGAGTTTCCCGCATTTGGGGAAATCGCAGGGGTCAGCACAACCGGAGTGCAATGGCCGAGCCTCGCCCTGGGAGAACCACCTTCGTGATCATGGTATCTCCCCTGCCAGGTAAGTATGAGTTGGAATTGGCATGCTAGCACGCCCCGGTCAGGGGCCCGCCTACGCCATGTTATGGAGGGGCTTGCTGGGGTGTTTGGCAAACTAGCCTTAATCCGAGCTGTTCCATGAGCAAGGCACATCATCTCTGTAAACAGTCAGGGGTGCGCATTGCTTTCTTTTTTTGATAGCCCACATCTGGGAAGCCTCTGAAATGTCTTCATGCACGCAAGGGGTGGGTCTCAAACAGGTCCACGGTCTACACTGCAGCAGCGCATATATTTGCGTTGATGAGCGGCACTTAAGCATCCAGCCGCAACCAGGCCCATTGCGTAGGAATATGGAAGCATGCAGTGTACAGACTACGGGTCCATCCAGGACAAGTGGCTAATTCCCTGAACCATTGCAGAAGGCCCACAGATGCTAAGAGACACCTGAGAAAGGAACAGGAACACAAGAGCTGGAAGAAACCTTCTAAGAACAAGAAGGCTTTTTGCTTTTCTTTCATCAAGCTGTCTTTTGACCAAGAATACACAGGGGAAAGCGCGAACGCAACCCCCCACTACCACAAATTATGCAGTCAAGTTTCCCGCATTTGGGGAAATCGCAGGGGTCAGCACAGCCGGAGTGCAATGGCCGAGCCTCGCCCTGGGAGAACCACCTTCGTGATCATGGTATCTCCCCTGCCAGGTAAGTATGAGTTGGAATTGGCATGCTAGCACGCCCCGGTCAGGGGCCCGCCTACGCCATGTTATGGAGGGGCTTGCTGGGGTGTTTGGCAAACTAGCCTTAATCCGAGCTGTTCCATGAGCAAGGCACATCATCTCTGTAAACAGTCAGGGGTGCGCATTGCTTTCTTTTTTTGATAGCCCACATCTGGGAAGCCTCTGAAATGTCTTCATGCACGCAAGGGGTGGGTCTCAAACAGGTCCACGGTCTACACTGCAGCAGCGCATATATTTGCATTGATGAGCGGCACTTAAGCATCCAGCCGCAACCAGGCCCATTGCGTAGGAATATGGAAGCATGCAGTGTACGGGTCCATCCAGGACAAGTGGCTAATTCCCTGAACCATTGCAGAAGGCCCACAGATGCTAAGAGACACCTGAGAAAGGAACAGGAACACAAGAGCTGGAAGAAACCTTCTAAGAACAAGAAGGCTTTTTGCTTTTCTTTCATCAAGCTGTCTTTTGACCAAGAATACACAGGGGAAAGCGCGAACGCAGTCCCCCACTACCACAAATTATGCAGTCAAGTTTCCCGCATTTGGGGAAATCGCAGGGGTCAGCACAGCCGGAGTGCAATGGCCGAGCCTCGCCCTGGGAGAACCACCTTCGTGATCATGGTATCTCCCCTGCCAGGTAAGTATGAGTTGGAATTGGCATGCTAGCACGCCCCGGTCAGGGGCCCGCCTACGCCATGTTATGGAGGGGCTTGCTGGGGTGTTTGGCAAACTAGCCTTAATCCGAGCTGTTCCATGAGCAAGGCACATCATCTCTGTAAACAGTCAGGGGTGCGCATTGCTTTCTTTTTTTGATAGCCCACATCTGGGAAGCCTCTGAAATGTCTTCATGCACGCAAGGGGTGGGTCTCAAACAGGTCCACGGTCTACACTGCAGCAGCGCATATATTTGCATTGATGAGCGGCACTTAAGCATCCAGCCGCAACCAGGCCCATTGCGTAGGAATATGGAAGCATGCAGTGTACGGGTCCATCCAGGACAAGTGGCTAATTCCCTGAACCATTGCAGAAGGCCCACAGATGCTAAGAGACACCTGAGAAAGGAACAGGAACACAAGAGCTGGAAGAAACCTTCTAAGAACAAGAAGGCTTTTTGCTTTTCTTTCATCAAGCTGTCTTTTGACCAAGAATACACAAGGGAAAGCGCGAACGCAGTCCCCCACTACCACAAATTATGCAGTCGAGTTTCCCGCATTTGGGGAAATCGCAAGGGTCAGCACAGCCGGAGTGCAATGGCCGAACCTCGCCCTGGGAGAACCACCTTCGTGATCATGGTATCTCCCCTGCCAGGTAAGTATAAGATGGAATTGGCATGCTAGCACGCCCCGGTCAGGGGCCCGCCTACGCCATGTTATGGAGGGGCTTGCTGGGGTGTTTGGCAAACTAGCCTTAATCCGAGCTGTTCCATGAGCAAGGCACATCATCTCTGTAAACAGTCAGGGGTGCGCATTGCTTTCTTTTTTTGATAGCCCACATCTGGGAAGCCTCTGAAATGTCTTCATGCACGCAAGGGGTGGGTCTCAAACAGGTCCACGGTCTACACTGCAGCAGCGCATATATTTGCATTGATGAGCGGCACTTAAGCATCCAGCCGCAACCAGGCCCATTGCGTAGGAATATGGAAGCATGCAGTGTACAGACTACGGGTCCATCCAGGACAAGTGGCTAATTCCCTGAACCATTGCAGAAGGCCCACAGATGCTAAGAGACACCTGAGAAAGGAACAGGAACACAAGAGCTGGAAGAAACCTTCTAAGAACAAGAAGGCTTTTTGCTTTTCTTTCATCAAGCTGTCTTTTGACCAAGAATACACAGGGGAAAGCGCGAACGAACGCAGTCCCCCACTACCACAAATTATGCAGTCGAGTTTCCCGCATTTGGGGAAATCGCAGGGGTCAGCACAGCCGGAGTGCAATGGCCGAGCCTCGCCCTGGGAGAACCACCTTCGTGATCATGGTATCTCCCCTGCCAGGTAAGTATGAGTTGGAATTGGCATGCTAGCACGCCCCGGTCAGGGGCCCGCCTACGCCATGTTATGGAGGGGCTTGCTGGGGTGTTTGGCAAACTAGCCTTAATCCGAGCTGTTCCATGAGCAAGGCACATCATCTCTGTAAACAGTCAGGGGTGCGCATTGCTTTCTTTTTTTGATAGCCCACATCTGGGAAGCCTCTGAAATGTCTTCATGCACGCAAGGGGTGGGTCTCAAACAGGTCCACGGTCTACACTGCAGCAGCGCATATATTTGCATTGATGAGCGGCACTTAAGCATCCAGCCGCAACCAGGCCCATTGCGTAGGAATATGGAAGCATGCAGCGTACAGACTACGGGTCCATCCAGGACAAGTGGCTAATTCCCTGAACCATTGCAGAAGGCCCACAGATGCTAAGAGACACCTGAGAAAGGAACAGGAACACAAGAGCTGGAAGAAACCTTCTAAGAACAAGAAGGCTTTTTGCTTTTCTTTCATCAAGCTGTCTTTTGACCAAGAATACACAGGGGAAAGCGCGAACGCAGTCCCCCACTACCACAAATTATGCAGTCGAGTTTCCCGCATTTGGGGAAATCGCAGGGGTCAGCACAACCGGAGTACAATGGCCGAGCCTCGCCCTGGGAGAACCACCTTCGTGATCATGGTATCTCCCCTGCCAGGTAAGTATGAGTTGGAATTGGCATGCTAGCACGCCCCGGTCAGGGGCCCGCCTACGCCATGTTATGGAGGGGCTTGCTGGGGTGTTTGGCAAACTAGCCTTAATCCGAGCTGTTCCATGAGCAAGGCACATCATCTCTGTAAACAGTCAGGGGTGCGCATTGCTTTCTTTTTTTGATAGCCCACATCTGGGAAGCCTCTGAAATGTCTTCATGCACGCAAGGGGTGGGTCTCAAACAGGTCCACGGTCTACACTGCAGCAGCGCATATATTTGCATTGATGAGCGGCACTTAAGCATCCAGCCGCAACCAGGCCCATTGCGTAGGAATATGGAAGCATGCAGTGTACAGACTACGGGTCCATCCAGGACAAGTGGCTAATTCCCTGAACCATTGCAGAAGGCCCACAGATGCTAAGAGACACCTGAGAAAGGAACAGGAACACAAGAGCTGGAAGAAACCTTCTAAGAACAAGAAGGCTTTTTGCTTTTCTTTCATCAAGCTGTCTTTTGACCAAGAATACACAGGGGAAAGCGCGAACGCAGTCCCCCACTACCACAAATTATGCAGTCGAGTTTCCCGCATTTGGGGAAATCGCAGGGGTCAGCACAGCCGGAGTGCAATGGCCGAGCCTCGCCCTGGGAGAACCACCTTCGTGATCATGGTATCTCCCCTGCCAGGTAAGTATGAGTTGGAATTGGCATGCTAGCACGCCCCGGTCAGGGGCCCGCCTACGCCATGTTATGGAGGGGCTTGCTGGGGTGTTTGGCAAACTAGCCTTAATCCGAGCTGTTCCATGAGCAAGGCACATCATCTCTGTAAACAGTCAGGGGTGCGCATTGCTTTCTTTTTTTGATAGCCCACATCTGGGAAGCCTCTGAAATGTCTTCATGCACGCAAGGGGTGGGTCTCAAACAGGTCCACGGTCTACACTGCAGCAGCGCATATATTTGCGTTGATGAGCGGCACTTAAGCATCCAGCCGCAACCAGGCCCATTGCGTAGGAATATGGAAGCATGCAGTGTACAGACTACGGGTCCATCCAGGACAAGTGGCTAATTCCCTGAACCATTGCAGAAGGCCCACAGATGCTAAGAGACACCTGAGAAAGGAACAGGAACACAAGAGCTGGAAGAAACCTTCTAAGAACAAGAAGGCTTTTTGCTTTTCTTTCATCAAGCTGTCTTTTGACCAAGAATACACAGGGGAAAGCACGAACGCAGTCCCCCACTACCACAAATTATGCAGTCAAGTTTCCCGCATTTGGGGAAATCGCAGGGGTCAGCACAGCCGGAGTGCAATGGCCGAGCCTCGCCCTGGGAGAACCACCTTCGTGATCATGGTATCTCCCCTGCCAGGTAAGTATGAGTTGGAATTGGCATGCTAGCACGCCCCGGTCAGGGGCCCGCCTACGCCATGTTATGGAGGGGCTTGCTGGGGTGTTTGGCAAACTAGCCTTAATCCGAGCTGTTCCATGAGCAAGGCACATCATCTCTGTAAACAGTCAGGGGTGCGCATTGCTTTCTTTTTTTGATAGCCCACATCTGGGAAGCCTCTGAAATGTCTTCATGCACGCAAGGGGTGGGTCTCAAACAGGTCCACGGTCTACACTGCAGCAGCGCATATATTTGCATTGATGAGCGGCACTTAAGCATCCAGCCGCAACCAGGCCCATTGCGTAGGAATATGGAAGCATGCAGCGTACAGACTACGGGTCCATCCAGGACAAGTGGCTAATTCCCTGAACCATTGCAGAAGGCCCACAGATGCTAAGAGACACCTGAGAAAGGAACAGGAACACAAGAGCTGGAAGAAACCTTCTAAGAACAAGAAGGCTTTTTGCTTTTCTTTCATCAAGCTGTCTTTTGACCAAGAATACACAGGGGAAAGCGCGAACGCAGTCCCCCACTACCACAAATTATGCAGTCGAGTTTCCCGCATTTGGGGAAATCGCAGGGGTCAGCACAGCCGGAGTGCAATGGCCGAGCCTCGCCCTGGGAGAACCACCTTCGTGATCATGGTATCTCCCCTGCCAGGTAAGTATGAGTTGGAATTGGCATGCTAGCACGCCCCGGTCAGGGGCCCGCCTACGCCATGTTATGGAGGGGCTTGCTGGGGTGTTTGGCAAACTAGCCTTAATCCGAGCTGTTCCATGAGCAAGGCACATCATCTCTGTAAACAGTCAGGGGTGCGCATTGCTTTCTTTTTTTGATAGCCCACATCTGGGAAGCCTCTGAAATGTCTTCATGCACGCAAGGGGTGGGTCTCAAACAGGTCCACGGTCTACACTGCAGCAGCGCATATATTTGCATTGATGAGCGGCACTTAAGCATCCAGCCGCAACCAGGCCCATTGCGTAGGAATATGGAAGCATGCAGTGTACAGACTACGGGTCCATCCAGGACAAGTGGCTAATTCCCTGAACCATTGCAGAAGGCCCACAGATGCTAAGAGACACCTGAGAAAGGAACACAAGAGCTGGAAGAAACCTTCTAAGAACAAGAAGGCTTTTTGCTTTTCTTTCATCAAGCTGTCTTTTGACCAAGAATACACAGGGGAAAGCGCGAACGAACGCAGTCCCCCACTACCACAAATTATGCAGTCAAGTTTCCCGCATTTGGGGAAATCGCAGGGGTCAGCACAGCCGGAGTGCAATGGCCGAGCCTCGCCCTGGGAGAACCACCTTCGTGATCATGGTATCTCCCCTGCCAGGTAAGTATGAGTTGGAATTGGCATGCTAGCACGCCCCGGTCAGGGGCCCGCCTACGCCATGTTATGGAGGGGCTTGCTGGGGTGTTTGGCAAACTAGCCTTAATCCGAGCTGTTCCATGAGCAAGGCACATCATCTCTGTAAACAGTCAGGGGTGCGCATTGCTTTTTTTTTTTGATAGCCCACATCTGGGAAGCCTCTGAAATGTCTTCATGCACGCAAGGGGTGGGTCTCAAACAGGTCCACGGTCTACACTGCAGCAGCGCATATATTTGCATTGATGAGCGGCACTTAAGCATCCAGCCGCAACCAGGCCCATTGCGTAGGAATATGGAAGCATGCAGCGTACAGACTACGGGTCCATCCAGGACAAGTGGCTAATTCCCTGAACCATTGCAGAAGGCCCACAGATGCTAAGAGACACCTGAGAAAGGAACAGGAACACAAGAGCTGGAAGAAACCTTCTAAGAACAAGAAGGCTTTTTGCTTTTCTTTCATCAAGCTGTCTTTTGACCAAGAATACACAGGGGAAAGCGCGAACGCAGTCCCCCACTACCACAAATTATGCAGTCGAGTTTCCCGCATTTGGGGAAATCGCAGGGGTCAGCACAACCGGAGTACAATGGCCGAGCCTCGCCCTGGGAGAACCACCTTCGTGATCATGGTATCTCCCCTGCCAGGTAAGTATGAGTTGGAATTGGCATGCTAGCACGCCCCGGTCAGGGGCCCGCCTACGCCATGTTATGGAGGGGCTTGCTGGGGTGTTTGGCAAACTAGCCTTAATCCGAGCTGTTCCATGAGCAAGGCACATCATCTCTGTAAACAGTCAGGGGTGCGCATTGCTTTCTTTTTTTGATAGCCCACATCTGGGAAGCCTCTGAAATGTCTTCATGCACGCAAGGGGTGGGTCTCAAACAGGTCCACGGTCTACACTGCAGCAGCGCATATATTTGCATTGATGAGCGGCACTTAAGCATCCAGCCGCAACCAGGCCCATTGCGTAGGAATATGGAAGCATGCAGTGTACAGACTACGGGTCCATCCAGGACAAGTGGCTAATTCCCTGAACCATTGCAGAAGGCCCACAGATGCTAAGAGACACCTGAGAAAGGAACAGGAACACAAGAGCTGGAAGAAACCTTCTAAGAACAAGAAGGCTTTTTGCTTTTCTTTCATCAAGCTGTCTTTTGACCAAGAATACACAGGGGAAAGCGCGAACGCAGTCCCCCACTACCACAAATTATGCAGTCGAGTTTCCCGCATTTGGGGAAATCGCAGGGGTCAGCACAGCCGGAGTGCAATGGCCGAGCCTCGCCCTGGGAGAACCACCTTCGTGATCATGGTATCTCCCCAGCCAGGTAAGTATGAGTTGGAATCGGCATGCTAGCACGCCCCGGTCAGGGGCCCGCCTACGCCATGTTATGGAGGGGCTTGCTGGGGTGTTTGGCAAACTAGCCTTAATCCGAGCTGTTCCATGAGCAAGGCACATCATCTCTGTAAACAGTCAGGGGTGCGCATTGCTTTCTTTTTTTGATAGCCCACATCTGGGAAGCCTCTGAAATGTCTTCATGCACGCAAGGGGTGGGTCTCAAACAGGTCCACGGTCTACACTGCAGCAGCGCATATATTTGCGTTGATGAGCGGCACTTAAGCATCCAGCCGCAACCAGGCCCATTGCGTAGGAATATGGAAGCATGCAGTGTACAGACTACGGGTCCATCCAGGACAAGTGGCTAATTCCCTGAACCATTGCAGAAGGCCCACAGATGCTAAGAGACACCTGAGAAAGGAACAGGAACACAAGAGCTGGAAGAAACCTTCTAAGAACAAGAAGGCTTTTTGCTTTTCTTTCATCAAGCTGTCTTTTGACCAAGAATACACAGGGGAAAGCGCGAACGCAGTCCCCCACTACCACAAATTATGCAGTCAAGTTTCCCGCATTTGGGGAAATCGCAGGGGTCAGCACAGCCGGAGTGCAATGGCCGAGCCTCGCCCTGGGAGAACCACCTTCGTGATCATGGTATCTCCCCTGCCAGGTAAGTATGAGTTGGAATTGGCATGCTAGCACGCCCCGGTCAGGGGCCCGCCTACGCCATGTTATGGAGGGGCTTGCTGGGGTGTTTGGCAAACTAGCCTTAATCCGAGCTGTTCCATGAGCAAGGCACATCATCTCTGTAAACAGTCAGGGGTGCGCATTGCTTTCTTTTTTTGATAGCCCACATCTGGGAAGCCTCTGAAATGTCTTCATGCACGCAAGGGGTGGGTCTCAAACAGGTCCACGGTCTACACTGCAGCAGCGCATATATTTGCATTGATGAGCGGCACTTAAGCATCCAGCCGCAACCAGGCCCATTGCGTAGGAATATGGAAGCATGCAGCGTACAGACTACGGGTCCATCCAGGACAAGTGGCTAATTCCCTGAACCATTGCAGAAGGCCCACAGATGCTAAGAGACACCTGAGAAAGGAACAGGAACACAAGAGCTGGAAGAAACCTTCTAAGAACAAGAAGGCTTTTTGCTTTTCTTTCATCAAGCTGTCTTTTGACCAAGAATACACAGGGGAAAGCGCGAACGCAGTCCCCCACTACCACAAATTATGCAGTCGAGTTTCCCGCATTTGGGGAAATCGCAGGGGTCAGCACAACCGGAGTACAATGGCCGAGCCTCGCCCTGGGAGAACCACCTTCGTGATCATGGTATCTCCCCTGCCAGGTAAGTATGAGTTGGAATTGGCATGCTAGCACGCCCCGGTCAGGGGCCCGCCTACGCCATGTTATGGAGGGGCTTGCTGGGGTGTTTGGCAAACTAGCCTTAATCCGAGCTGTTCCATGAGCAAGGCACATCATCTCTGTAAACAGTCAGGGGTGCGCATTGCTTTCTTTTTTTGATAGCCCACATCTGGGAAGCCTCTGAAATGTCTTCATGCACGCAAGGGGTGGGTCTCAAACAGGTCCACGGTCTACACTGCAGCAGCGCATATATTTGCATTGATGAGCGGCACTTAAGCATCCAGCCGCAACCAGGCCCATTGCGTAGGAATATGGAAGCATGCAGTGTACAGACTACGGGTCCATCCAGGACAAGTGGCTAATTCCCTGAACCATTGCAGAAGGCCCACAGATGCTAAGAGACACCTGAGAAAGGAACAGGAACACAAGAGCTGGAAGAAACCTTCTAAGAACAAGAAGGCTTTTTGCTTTTCTTTCATCAAGCTGTCTTTTGACCAAGAATACACAGGGGAAAGCGCGAACGCAGTCCCCCACTACCACAAATTATGCAGTCGAGTTTCCCGCATTTGGGGAAATCGCAGGGGTCAGCACAGCCGGAGTGCAATGGCCGAGCCTCGCCCTGGGAGAACCACCTTCGTGATCATGGTATCTCCCCTGCCAGGTAAGTATGAGTTGGAATTGGCATGCTAGCACGCCCCGGTCAGGGGCCCGCCTACGCCATGTTATGGAGGGGCTTGCTGGGGTGTTTGGCAAACTAGCCTTAATCCGAGCTGTTCCATGAGCAAGGCACATCATCTCTGTAAACAGTCAGGGGTGCGCATTGCTTTCTTTTTTTGATAGCCCACATCTGGGAAGCCTCTGAAATGTCTTCATGCACGCAAGGGGTGGGTCTCAAACAGGTCCACGGTCTACACTGCAGCAGCGCATATATTTGCATTGATGAGCGGCACTTAAGCATCCAGCCGCAACCAGGCCCATTGCGTAGGAATATGGAAGCATGCAGTGTACAGACTACGGGTCCATCCAGGACAAGTGGCTAATTCCCTGAACCATTGCAGAAGGCCCACAGATGCCAAGAGACACCTGAGAAAGGAACAGGAACACAAGAGCTGGAAGAAACCTTCTAAGAACAAGAAGGCTTTTTGCTTTTCTTTCATCAAGCTGTCTTTTGACCAAGAATACACAGGGGAAAGCGCGAACGCAGTCCCCCACTACCACAAATTATGCAGTCGAGTTTCCCGCATTTGGGGAAATCGCAGGGGTCAGCACAGCCGGAGTGCAATGGCCGAGCCTCGCCCTGGGAGAACCACCTTCGTGATCATGGTATCTCCCCTGCCAGGTAAGTATGAGTTGGAATTGGCATGCTAGCACGCCCCGGTCAGGGGCCCGCCTACGCCATGTTATGGAGGGGCTTGCTGGGGTGTTTGGCAAACTAGCCTTAATCCGAGCTGTTCCATGAGCAAGGCACATCATCTCTGTAAACAGTCAGGGGTGCGCATTGCTTTCTTTTTTTGATAGCCCACATCTGGGAAGCCTCTGAAATGTCTTCATGCACGCAAGGGGTGGGTCTCAAACAGGTCCACGGTCTACACTGCAGCAGCGCATATATTTGCATTGATGAGCGGCACTTAAGCATCCAGCCGCAACCAGGCCCATTGCGTAGGAATATGGAAGCATGCAGTGTACAGACTACGGGTCCATCCAGGACAAGTGGCTAATTCCCTGAACCATTGCAGAAGGCCCACAGATGCTAAGAGACACCTGAGAAAGGAACACAAGAGCTGGAAGAAACCTTCTAAGAACAAGAAGGCTTTTTGCTTTTCTTTCATCAAGCTGTCTTTTGACCAAGAATACACAGGGGAAAGCGCGAACGAACGCAGTCCCCCACTACCACAAATTATGCAGTCAAGTTTCCCGCATTTGGGGAAATCGCAGGGGTCAGCACAGCCGGAGTGCAATGGCCGAGCCTCGCCCTGGGAGAACCACCTTCGTGATCATGGTATCTCCCCTGCCAGGTAAGTATGAGTTGGAATTGGCATGCTAGCACGCCCCGGTCAGGGGCCCGCCTACGCCATGTTATGGAGGGGCTTGCTGGGGTGTTTGGCAAACTAGCCTTAATCCGAGCTGTTCCATGAGCAAGGCACATCATCTCTGTAAACAGTCAGGGGTGCGCATTGCTTTTTTTTTTTGATAGCCCACATCTGGGAAGCCTCTGAAATGTCTTCATGCACGCAAGGGGTGGGTCTCAAACAGGTCCACGGTCTACACTGCAGCAGCGCATATATTTGCATTGATGAGCGGCACTTAAGCATCCAGCCGCAACCAGGCCCATTGCGTAGGAATATGGAAGCATGCAGTGTACGGGTCCATCCAGGACAAGTGGCTAATTCCCTGAACCATTGCAGAAGGCCCACAGATGCTAAGAGACACCTGAGAAAGGAACAGGAACACAAGAGCTGGAAGAAACCTTCTAAGAACAAGAAGGCTTTTTGCTTTTCTTTCATCAAGCTGTCTTTTGACCAAGAATACACAGGTGAAAGCGCAAACGCAGTCCCCCACTACCACAAATTATGCAGTCAAGTTTCCCGCATTTGGGGAAATCGCAGGGGTCAGCACAGCCGGAGTGCAATGGCCGAGCCTCGCCCTGGGAGAACCACCTTCGTGATCATGGTATCTCCCCTGCCAGGTAAGTATGAGTTGGAATTGGCATGCTAGCACGCCCCGGTCAGGGGCCCGCCTACGCCATGTTATGGAGGGGCTTGCTGGGGTGTTTGGCAAACTAGCCTTAATCCGAGCTGTTCCATGAGCAAGGCACATCATCTCTGTAAACAGTCAGGGGTGCGCATTGCTTTCTTTTTTTGATAGCCCACATCTGGGAAGCCTCTGAAATGTCTTCATGCACGCAAGGGGTGGGTCTCAAACAGGTCCACGGTCTACACTGCAGCAGCGCATATATTTGCATTGATGAGCGGCACTTAAGCATCCAGCCGCAACCAGGCCCATTGCGTAGGAATATGGAAGCATGCAGTGTACAGACTACGGGTCCATCCAGGACAAGTGGCTAATTCCCTGAACCATTGCAGAAGGCCCACAGATGCTAAGAGACACCTGAGAAAGGAACAGGAACACAAGAGCTGGAAGAAACCTTCTAAGAACAAGAAGGCTTTTTGCTTTTCTTTCATCAAGCTGTCTTTTGACCAAGAATACACAGGGGAAAGCGCGAACGCAGTCCCCCACTACCACAAATTATGCAGTCGAGTTTCCCGCATTTGGGGAAATCGCAGGGGTCAGCACAGCCGGAGCGCAATGGCCGAGCCTCGCCCTGGGAGAACCACCTTCGTGATCATGGTATCTCCCCAGCCAGGTAAGTATGAGTTGGAATCGGCATGCTAGCACGCCCCGGTCAGGGGCCCGCCTACGCCATGTTATGGAGGGGCTTGCTGGGGTGTTTGGCAAACTAGCCTTAATCCGAGCTGTTCCATGAGCAAGGCACATCATCTCTGTAAACAGTCAGGGGTGCGCATTGCTTTCTTTTTTTGATAGCCCACATCTGGGAAGCCTCTGAAATGTCTTCATGCACGCAAGGGGTGGGTCTCAAACAGGTCCACGGTCTACACTGCAGCAGCGCATATATTTGCGTTGATGAGCGGCACTTAAGCATCCAGCCGCAACCAGGCCCATTGCGTAGGAATATGGAAGCATGCAGTGTACAGACTACGGGTCCATCCAGGACAAGTGGCTAATTCCCTGAACCATTGCAGAAGGCCCACAGATGCTAAGAGACACCTGAGAAAGGAACAGGAACACAAGAGCTGGAAGAAACCTTCTAAGAACAAGAAGGCTTTTTGCTTTTCTTTCATCAAGCTGTCTTTTGACCAAGAATACACAGGGGAAAGCGCGAACGCAGTCCCCCACTACCACAAATTATGCAGTCGAGTTTCCCGCATTTGGGGAAATCGCAGAGGTCAGCACAGCCGGAGTGCAATGGCCGAGCCTCGCCCTGGGAGAACCACCTTCGTGATCATGGTATCTCCCCTGCCAGGTAAGTATGAGTTGGAATTGGCATGCTAGCACGCCCCGGTCAGGGGCCCGCCTACGCCATGTTATGGAGGGGCTTGCTGGGGTGTTTGGCAAACTAGCCTTAATCCGAGCTGTTCCATGAGCAAGGCACATCATCTCTGTAAACAGTCAGGGGTGCGCATTGCTTTCTTTTTTTGATAGCCCACATCTGGGAAGCCTCTGAAATGTCTTCATGCACGCAAGGGGTGGGTCTCAAACAGGTCCACGGTCTACACTGCAGCAGCGCATATATTTGCATTGATGAGCGGCACTTAAGCATCCAGCCGCAACCAGGCCCATTGCGTAGGAATATGGAAGCATGCAGTGTACAGACTACGGGTCCATCCAGGACAAGTGGCTAATTCCCTGAACCATTGCAGAAGGCCCACAGATGCCAAGAGACACCTGAGAAAGGAACAGGAACACAAGAGCTGGAAGAAACCTTCTAAGAACAAGAAGGCTTTTTGCTTTTCTTTCATCAAGCTGTCTTTTGACCAAGAATACACAGGGGAAAGCGCGAACGCAGTCCCCCACTACCACAAATTATGCAGTCGAGTTTCCCGCATTTGGGGAAATCGCAGGGGTCAGCACAGCCGGAGTGCAATGGCCGAGCCTCGCCCTGGGAGAACCACCTTCGTGATCATGGTATCTCCCCTGCCAGGTAAGTATGAGTTGGAATTGGCATGCTAGCACGCCCCGGTCAGGGGCCCGCCTACGCCATGTTATGGAGGGGCTTGCTGGGGTGTTTGGCAAACTAGCCTTAATCCGAGCTGTTCCATGAGCAAGGCACATCATCTCTGTAAACAGTCAGGGGTGCGCATTGCTTTCTTTTTTTGATAGCCCACATCTGGGAAGCCTCTGAAATGTCTTCATGCACGCAAGGGGTGGGTCTCAAACAGGTCCACGGTCTACACTGCAGCAGCGCATATATTTGCATTGATGAGCGGCACTTAAGCATCCAGCCGCAACCAGGCCCATTGCGTAGGAATATGGAAGCATGCAGTGTACAGACTACGGGTCCATCCAGGACAAGTGGCTAATTCCCTGAACCATTGCAGAAGGCCCACAGATGCTAAGAGACACCTGAGAAAGGAACACAAGAGCTGGAAGAAACCTTCTAAGAACAAGAAGGCTTTTTGCTTTTCTTTCATCAAGCTGTCTTTTGACCAAGAATACACAGGGGAAAGCGCGAACGAACGCAGTCCCCCACTACCACAAATTATGCAGTCAATTTTCCCGCATTTGGGGAAATCGCAGGGGTCAGCACAGCCGGAGTGCAATGGCCGAGCCTCGCCCTGGGAGAACCACCTTCGTGATCATGGTATCTCCCCTGCCAGGTAAGTATGAGTTGGAATTGGCATGCTAGCACGCCCCGGTCAGGGGCCCGCCTACGCCATGTTATGGAGGGGCTTGCTGGGGTGTTTGGCAAACTAGCCTTAATCCGAGCTGTTCCATGAGCAAGGCACATCATCTCTGTAAACAGTCAGGGGTGCGCATTGCTTTTTTTTTTTGATAGCCCACATCTGGGAAGCCTCTGAAATGTCTTCATGCACGCAAGGGGTGGGTCTCAAACAGGTCCACGGTCTACACTGCAGCAGCGCATATATTTGCATTGATGAGCGGCACTTAAGCATCCAGCCGCAACCAGGCCCATTGCGTAGGAATATGGAAGCATGCAGCGTACAGACTACGGGTCCATCCAGGACAAGTGGCTAATTCCCTGAACCATTGCAGAAGGCCCACAGATGCTAAGAGACACCTGAGAAAGGAACAGGAACACAAGAGCTGGAAGAAACCTTCTAAGAACAAGAAGGCTTTTTGCTTTTCTTTCATCAAGCTGTCTTTTGACCAAGAATACACAGGGGAAAGCGCGAACGCAGTCCCCCACTACCACAAATTATGCAGTCGAGTTTCCCGCATTTGGGGAAATCGCAGGGGTCAGCACAACCGGAGTACAATGGCCGAGCCTCGCCCTGGGAGAACCACCTTCGTGATCATGGTATCTCCCCTGCCAGGTAAGTATGAGTTGGAATTGGCATGCTAGCACGCCCCGGTCAGGGGCCCGCCTACGCCATGTTATGGAGGGGCTTGCTGGGGTGTTTGGCAAACTAGCCTTAATCCGAGCTGTTCCATGAGCAAGGCACATCATCTCTGTAAACAGTCAGGGGTGCGCATTGCTTTCTTTTTTTGATAGCCCACATCTGGGAAGCCTCTGAAATGTCTTCATGCACGCAAGGGGTGGGTCTCAAACAGGTCCACGGTCTACACTGCAGCAGCGCATATATTTGCATTGATGAGCGGCACTTAAGCATCCAGCCGCAACCAGGCCCATTGCGTAGGAATATGGAAGCATGCAGTGTACAGACTACGGGTCCATCCAGGACAAGTGGCTAATTCCCTGAACCATTGCAGAAGGCCCACAGATGCTAAGAGACACCTGAGAAAGGAACAGGAACACAAGAGCTGGAAGAAACCTTCTAAGAACAAGAAGGCTTTTTGCTTTTCTTTCATCAAGCTGTCTTTTGACCAAGAATACACAGGGGAAAGCGCGAACGCAGTCCCCCACTACCACAAATTATGCAGTCGAGTTTCCCGCATTTGGGGAAATCGCAGGGGTCAGCACAGCCGGAGTGCAATGGCCGAGCCTCGCCCTGGGAGAACCACCTTCGTGATCATGGTATCTCCCCAGCCAGGTAAGTATGAGTTGGAATCGGCATGCTAGCACGCCCCGGTCAGGGGCCCGCCTACGCCATGTTATGGAGGGGCTTGCTGGGGTGTTTGGCAAACTAGCCTTAATCCGAGCTGTTCCATGAGCAAGGCACATCATCTCTGTAAACAGTCAGGGGTGCGCATTGCTTTCTTTTTTTGATAGCCCACATCTGGGAAGCCTCTGAAATGTCTTCATGCACGCAAGGGGTGGGTCTCAAACAGGTCCACGGTCTACACTGCAGCAGCGCATATATTTGCGTTGATGAGCGGCACTTAAGCATCCAGCCGCAACCAGGCCCATTGCGTAGGAATATGGAAGCATGCAGTGTACAGACTACGGGTCCATCCAGGACAAGTGGCTAATTCCCTGAACCATTGCAGAAGGCCCACAGATGCTAAGAGACACCTGAGAAAGGAACAGGAACACAAGAGCTGGAAGAAACCTTCTAAGAACAAGAAGGCTTTTTGCTTTTCTTTCATCAAGCTGTCTTTTGACCAAGAATACACAGGGGAAAGCGCGAACGCAGTCCCCCACTACCACAAATTATGCAGTCAAGTTTCCCGCATTTGGGGAAATCGCAGGGGTCAGCACAGCCGGAGTGCAATGGCCGAGCCTCGCCCTGGGAGAACCACCTTCGTGATCATGGTATCTCCCCTGCCAGGTAAGTATGAGTTGGAATTGGCATGCTAGCACGCCCCGGTCAGGGGCCCGCCTACGCCATGTTATGGAGGGGCTTGCTGGGGTGTTTGGCAAACTAGCCTTAATCCGAGCTGTTCCATGAGCAAGGCACATCATCTCTGTAAACAGTCAGGGGTGCGCATTGCTTTCTTTTTTTGATAGCCCACATCTGGGAAGCCTCTGAAATGTCTTCATGCACGCAAGGGGTGGGTCTCAAACAGGTCCACGGTCTACACTGCAGCAGCGCATATATTTGCATTGATGAGCGGCACTTAAGCATCCAGCCGCAACCAGGCCCATTGCGTAGGAATATGGAAGCATGCAGCGTACAGACTACGGGTCCATCCAGGACAAGTGGCTAATTCCCTGAACCATTGCAGAAGGCCCACAGATGCTAAGAGACACCTGAGAAAGGAACAGGAACACAAGAGCTGGAAGAAACCTTCTAAGAACAAGAAGGCTTTTTGCTTTTCTTTCATCAAGCTGTCTTTTGACCAAGAATACACAGGGGAAAGCGCGAACGCAGTCCCCCACTACCACAAATTATGCAGTCGAGTTTCCCGCATTTGGGGAAATCGCAGGGGTCAGCACAACCGGAGTACAATGGCCGAGCCTCGCCCTGGGAGAACCACCTTCGTGATCATGGTATCTCCCCTGCCAGGTAAGTATGAGTTGGAATTGGCATGCTAGCACGCCCCGGTCAGGGGCCCGCCTACGCCATGTTATGGAGGGGCTTGCTGGGGTGTTTGGCAAACTAGCCTTAATCCGAGCTGTTCCATGAGCAAGGCACATCATCTCTGTAAACAGTCAGGGGTGCGCATTGCTTTCTTTTTTTGATAGCCCACATCTGGGAAGCCTCTGAAATGTCTTCATGCACGCAAGGGGTGGGTCTCAAACAGGTCCACGGTCTACACTGCAGCAGCGCATATATTTGCATTGATGAGCGGCACTTAAGCATCCAGCCGCAACCAGGCCCATTGCGTAGGAATATGGAAGCATGCAGTGTACAGACTACGGGTCCATCCAGGACAAGTGGCTAATTCCCTGAACCATTGCAGAAGGCCCACAGATGCTAAGAGACACCTGAGAAAGGAACAGGAACACAAGAGCTGGAAGAAACCTTCTAAGAACAAGAAGGCTTTTTGCTTTTCTTTCATCAAGCTGTCTTTTGACCAAGAATACACAGGGGAAAGCGCGAACGCAGTCCCCCACTACCACAAATTATGCAGTCGAGTTTCCCGCATTTGGGGAAATCGCAGGGGTCAGCACAGCCGGAGTGCAATGGCCGAGCCTCGCCCTGGGAGAACCACCTTCGTGATCATGGTATCTCCCCAGCCAGGTAAGTATGAGTTGGAATCGGCATGCTAGCACGCCCCGGTCAGGGGCCCGCCTACGCCATGTTATGGAGGGGCTTGCTGGGGTGTTTGGCAAACTAGCCTTAATCCGAGCTGTTCCATGAGCAAGGCACATCATCTCTGTAAACAGTCAGGGGTGCGCATTGCTTTCTTTTTTTGATAGCCCACATCTGGGAAGCCTCTGAAATGTCTTCATGCACGCAAGGGGTGGGTCTCAAACAGGTCCACGGTCTACACTGCAGCAGCGCATATATTTGCGTTGATGAGCGGCACTTAAGCATCCAGCCGCAACCAGGCCCATTGCGTAGGAATATGGAAGCATGCAGTGTACAGACTACGGGTCCATCCAGGACAAGTGGCTAATTCCCTGAACCATTGCAGAAGGCCCACAGATGCTAAGAGACACCTGAGAAAGGAACAGGAACACAAGAGCTGGAAGAAACCTTCTAAGAACAAGAAGGCTTTTTGCTTTTCTTTCATCAAGCTGTCTTTTGACCAAGAATACACAGGGGAAAGCGCGAACGCAGTCCCCCACTACCACAAATTATGCAGTCAAGTTTCCCGCATTTGGGGAAATCGCAGGGGTCAGCACAGCCGGAGTGCAATGGCCGAGCCTCGCCCTGGGAGAACCACCTTCGTGATCATGGTATCTCCCCTGCCAGGTAAGTATGAGTTGGAATTGGCATGCTAGCACGCCCCGGTCAGGGGCCCGCCTACGCCATGTTATGGAGGGGCTTGCTGGGGTGTTTGGCAAACTAGCCTTAATCCGAGCTGTTCCATGAGCAAGGCACATCATCTCTGTAAACAGTCAGGGGTGCGCATTGCTTTCTTTTTTTGATAGCCCACATCTGGGAAGCCTCTGAAATGTCTTCATGCACGCAAGGGGTGGGTCTCAAACAGGTCCACGGTCTACACTGCAGCAGCGCATATATTTGCATTGATGAGCGGCACTTAAGCATCCAGCCGCAACCAGGCCCATTGCGTAGGAATATGGAAGCATGCAGCGTACAGACTACGGGTCCATCCAGGACAAGTGGCTAATTCCCTGAACCATTGCAGAAGGCCCACAGATGCTAAGAGACACCTGAGAAAGGAACAGGAACACAAGAGCTGGAAGAAACCTTCTAAGAACAAGAAGGCTTTTTGCTTTTCTTTCATCAAGCTGTCTTTTGACCAAGAATACACAGGGGAAAGCGCGAACGCAGTCCCCCACTACCACAAATTATGCAGTCGAGTTTCCCGCATTTGGGGAAATCGCAGGGGTCAGCACAACCGGAGTGCAATGGCCGAGCCTCGCCCTGGGAGAACCACCTTCGTGATCATGGTATCTCCCCTGCCAGGTAAGTATGAGTTGGAATTGGCATGCTAGCACGCCCCGGTCAGGGGCCCGCCTACGCCATGTTATGGAGGGGCTTGCTGGGGTGTTTGGCAAACTAGCCTTAATCCGAGCTGTTCCATGAGCAAGGCACATCATCTCTGTAAACAGTCAGGGGTGCGCATTGCTTTCTTTTTTTGATAGCCCACATCTGGGAAGCCTCTGAAATGTCTTCATGCACGCAAGGGGTGGGTCTCAAACAGGTCCACGGTCTACACTGCAGCAGCGCATATATTTGCATTGATGAGCGGCACTTAAGCATCCAGCCGCAACCAGGCCCATTGCGTAGGAATATGGAAGCATGCAGTGTACAGACTACGGGTCCATCCAGGACAAGTGGCTAATTCCCTGAACCATTGCAGAAGGCCCACAGATGCTAAGAGACACCTGAGAAAGGAACAGGAACACAAGAGCTGGAAGAAACCTTCTAAGAACAAGAAGGCTTTTTGCTTTTCTTTCATCAAGCTGTCTTTTGACCAAGAATACACAGGGGAAAGCGCGAACGCAGTCCCCCACTACCACAAATTATGCAGTCAAGTTTCCCGCATTTGGGGAAATCGCAGGGGTCAGCACAGCCGGAGTGCAATGGCCGAGCCTCGCCCTGGGAGAACCACCTTCGTGATCATGGTATCTCCCCTGCCAGGTAAGTATGAGTTGGAATTGGCATGCTAGCACGCCCCGGTCAGGGGCCCGCCTACGCCATGTTATGGAGGGGCTTGCTGGGGTGTTTGGCAAACTAGCCTTAATCCGAGCTGTTCCATGAGCAAGGCACATCATCTCTGTAAACAGTCAGGGGTGCGCATTGCTTTCTTTTTTTGATAGCCCACATCTGGGAAGCCTCTGAAATGTCTTCATGCACGCAAGGGGTGGGTCTCAAACAGGTCCACGGTCTACACTGCAGCAGCGCATATATTTGCATTGATGAGCGGCACTTAAGCATCCAGCCGCAACCAGGCCCATTGCGTAGGAATATGGAAGCATGCAGCGTACAGACTACGGGTCCATCCAGGACAAGTGGCTAATTCCCTGAACCATTGCAGAAGGCCCACAGATGCTAAGAGACACCTGAGAAAGGAACAGGAACACAAGAGCTGGAAGAAACCTTCTAAGAACAAGAAGGCTTTTTGCTTTTCTTTCATCAAGCTGTCTTTTGACCAAGAATACACAGGGGAAAGCGCGAACGCAGTCCCCCACTACCACAAATTATGCAGTCGAGTTTCCCGCATTTGGGGAAATCGCAGGGGTCAGCACAACCGGAGTACAATGGCCGAGCCTCGCCCTGGGAGAACCACCTTCGTGATCATGGTATCTCCCCTGCCAGGTAAGTATGAGTTGGAATTGGCATGCTAGCACGCCCCGGTCAGGGGCCCGCCTACGCCATGTTATGGAGGGGCTTGCTGGGGTGTTTGGCAAACTAGCCTTAATCCGAGCTGTTCCATGAGCAAGGCACATCATCTCTGTAAACAGTCAGGGGTGCGCATTGCTTTCTTTTTTTGATAGCCCACATCTGGGAAGCCTCTGAAATGTCTTCATGCACGCAAGGGGTGGGTCTCAAACAGGTCCACGGTCTACACTGCAGCAGCGCATATATTTGCATTGATGAGCGGCACTTAAGCATCCAGCCGCAACCAGGCCCATTGCGTAGGAATATGGAAGCATGCAGTGTACAGACTACGGGTCCATCCAGGACAAGTGGCTAATTCCCTGAACCATTGCAGAAGGCCCACAGATGCTAAGAGACACCTGAGAAAGGAACAGGAACACAAGAGCTGGAAGAAACCTTCTAAGAACAAGAAGGCTTTTTGCTTTTCTTTCATCAAGCTGTCTTTTGACCAAGAATACACAGGGGAAAGCGCGAACGCAGTCCCCCACTACCACAAATTATGCAGTCGAGTTTCCCGCATTTGGGGAAATCGCAGGGGTCAGCACAGCCGGAGTGCAATGGCCGAGCCTCGCCCTGGGAGAACCACCTTCGTGATCATGGTATCTCCCCAGCCAGGTAAGTATGAGTTGGAATCGGCATGCTAGCACGCCCCGGTCAGGGGCCCGCCTACGCCATGTTATGGAGGGGCTTGCTGGGGTGTTTGGCAAACTAGCCTTAATCCGAGCTGTTCCATGAGCAAGGCACATCATCTCTGTAAACAGTCAGGGGTGCGCATTGCTTTCTTTTTTTGATAGCCCACATCTGGGAAGCCTCTGAAATGTCTTCATGCACGCAAGGGGTGGGTCTCAAACAGGTCCACGGTCTACACTGCAGCAGCGCATATATTTGCGTTGATGAGCGGCACTTAAGCATCCAGCCGCAACCAGGCCCATTGCGTAGGAATATGGAAGCATGCAGTGTACAGACTACGGGTCCATCCAGGACAAGTGGCTAATTCCCTGAACCATTGCAGAAGGCCCACAGATGCTAAGAGACACCTGAGAAAGGAACAGGAACACAAGAGCTGGAAGAAACCTTCTAAGAACAAGAAGGCTTTTTGCTTTTCTTTCATCAAGCTGTCTTTTGACCAAGAATACACAGGGGAAAGCGCGAACGCAGTCCCCCACTACCACAAATTATGCAGTCAAGTTTCCCGCATTTGGGGAAATCGCAGGGGTCAGCACAGCCGGAGTGCAATGGCCGAGCCTCGCCCTGGGAGAACCACCTTCGTGATCATGGTATCTCCCCTGCCAGGTAAGTATGAGTTGGAATTGGCATGCTAGCACGCCCCGGTCAGGGGCCCGCCTACGCCATGTTATGGAGGGGCTTGCTGGGGTGTTTGGCAAACTAGCCTTAATCCGAGCTGTTCCATGAGCAAGGCACATCATCTCTGTAAACAGTCAGGGGTGCGCATTGCTTTCTTTTTTTGATAGCCCACATCTGGGAAGCCTCTGAAATGTCTTCATGCACGCAAGGGGTGGGTCTCAAACAGGTCCACGGTCTACACTGCAGCAGCGCATATATTTGCATTGATGAGCGGCACTTAAGCATCCAGCCGCAACCAGGCCCATTGCGTAGGAATATGGAAGCATGCAGCGTACAGACTACGGGTCCATCCAGGACAAGTGGCTAATTCCCTGAACCATTGCAGAAGGCCCACAGATGCTAAGAGACACCTGAGAAAGGAACAGGAACACAAGAGCTGGAAGAAACCTTCTAAGAACAAGAAGGCTTTTTGCTTTTCTTTCATCAAGCTGTCTTTTGACCAAGAATACACAGGGGAAAGCGCGAACGCAGTCCCCCACTACCACAAATTATGCAGTCGAGTTTCCCGCATTTGGGGAAATCGCAGGGGTCAGCACAACCGGAGTGCAATGGCCGAGCCTCGCCCTGGGAGAACCACCTTCGTGATCATGGTATCTCCCCTGCCAGGTAAGTATGAGTTGGAATTGGCATGCTAGCACGCCCCGGTCAGGGGCCCGCCTACGCCATGTTATGGAGGGGCTTGCTGGGGTGTTTGGCAAACTAGCCTTAATCCGAGCTGTTCCATGAGCAAGGCACATCATCTCTGTAAACAGTCAGGGGTGCGCATTGCTTTCTTTTTTTGATAGCCCACATCTGGGAAGCCTCTGAAATGTCTTCATGCACGCAAGGGGTGGGTCTCAAACAGGTCCACGGTCTACACTGCAGCAGCGCATATATTTGCATTGATGAGCGGCACTTAAGCATCCAGCCGCAACCAGGCCCATTGCGTAGGAATATGGAAGCATGCAGTGTACAGACTACGGGTCCATCCAGGACAAGTGGCTAATTCCCTGAACCATTGCAGAAGGCCCACAGATGCTAAGAGACACCTGAGAAAGGAACAGGAACACAAGAGCTGGAAGAAACCTTCTAAGAACAAGAAGGCTTTTTGCTTTTCTTTCATCAAGCTGTCTTTTGACCAAGAATACACAGGGGAAAGCGCGAACGCAGTCCCCCACTACCACAAATTATGCAGTCGAGTTTCCCGCATTTGGGGAAATCGCAGGGGTCAGCACAGCCGGAGCGCAATGGCCGAGCCTCGCCCTGGGAGAACCACCTTCGTGATCATGGTATCTCCCCAGCCAGGTAAGTATGAGTTGGAATCGGCATGCTAGCACGCCCCGGTCAGGGGCCCGCCTACGCCATGTTATGGAGGGGCTTGCTGGGGTGTTTGGCAAACTAGCCTTAATCCGAGCTGTTCCATGAGCAAGGCACATCATCTCTGTAAACAGTCAGGGGTGCGCATTGCTTTCTTTTTTTGATAGCCCACATCTGGGAAGCCTCTGAAATGTCTTCATGCACGCAAGGGGTGGGTCTCAAACAGGTCCACGGTCTACACTGCAGCAGCGCATATATTTGCATTGATGAGCGGCACTTAAGCATCCAGCCGCAACCAGGCCCATTGCGTAGGAATATGGAAGCATGCAGTGTACAGACTACGGGTCCATCCAGGACAAGTGGCTAATTCCCTGAACCATTGCAGAAGGCCCACAGATGCTAAGAGACACCTGAGAAAGGAACAGGAACACAAGAGCTGGAAGAAACCTTCTAAGAACAAGAAGGCTTTTTGCTTTTCTTTCATCAAGCTGTCTTTTGACCAAGAATACACAGGGGAAAGCGCGAACGCAGTCCCCCACTACCACAAATTATGCAGTCGAGTTTCCCGCATTTGGGGAAATCGCAGGGGTCAGCACAGCCGGAGCGCAATGGCCGAGCCTCGCCCTGGGAGAACCACCTTCGTGATCATGGTATCTCCCCAGCCAGGTAAGAATGAGTTGGAATCGGCATGCTAGCACGCCCCGGTCAGGGGCCCGCCTACGCCATGTTATGGAGGGGCTTGCTGGGGTGTTTGGCAAACTAGCCTTAATCCGAGCTGTTCCATGAGCAAGGCACATCATCTCTGTAAACAGTCAGGGGTGCGCATTGCTTTCTTTTTTTGATAGCCCACATCTGGGAAGCCTCTGAAATGTCTTCATGCACGCAAGGGGTGGGTCTCAAACAGGTCCACGGTCTACACTGCAGCAGCGCATATATTTGCGTTGATGAGCGGCACTTAAGCATCCAGCCGCAACCAGGCCCATTGCGTAGGAATATGGAAGCATGCAGTGTACAGACTACGGGTCCATCCAGGACAAGTGGCTAATTCCCTGAACCATTGCAGAAGGCCCACAGATGCTAAGAGACACCTGAGAAAGGAACAGGAACACAAGAGCTGGAAGAAACCTTCTAAGAACAAGAAGGCTTTTTGCTTTTCTTTCATCAAGCTGTCTTTTGACCAAGAATACACAGGGGAAAGCGCGAACGCAGTCCCCCACTACCACAAATTATGCAGTCGAGTTTCCCGCATTTGGGGAAATCGCAGAGGTCAGCACAGCCGGAGTGCAATGGCCGAGCCTCGCCCTGGGAGAACCACCTTCGTGATCATGGTATCTCCCCTGCCAGGTAAGTATGAGTTGGAATTGGCATGCTAGCACGCCCCGGTCAGGGGCCCGCCTACGCCATGTTATGGAGGGGCTTGCTGGGGTGTTTGGCAAACTAGCCTTAATCCGAGCTGTTCCATGAGCAAGGCACATCATCTCTGTAAACAGTCAGGGGTGCGCATTGCTTTCTTTTTTTGATAGCCCACATCTGGGAAGCCTCTGAAATGTCTTCATGCACGCAAGGGGTGGGTCTCAAACAGGTCCACGGTCTACACTGCAGCAGCGCATATATTTGCATTGATGAGCGGCACTTAAGCATCCAGCCGCAACCAGGCCCATTGCGTAGGAATATGGAAGCATGCAGTGTACAGACTACGGGTCCATCCAGGACAAGTGGCTAATTCCCTGAACCATTGCAGAAGGCCCACAGATGCTAAGAGACACCTGAGAAAGGAACAGGAACACAAGAGCTGGAAGAAACCTTCTAAGAACAAGAAGGCTTTTTGCTTTTCTTTCATCAAGCTGTCTTTTGACCAAGAATACACAGGGGAAAGCGCGAACGCAGTCCCCCACTACCACAAATTATGCAGTCGAGTTTCCCGCATTTGGGGAAATCGCAGGGGTCAGCACAGCCGGAGTGCAATGGCCGAGCCTCGCCCTGGGAGAACCACCTTCGTGATCATGGTATCTCCCCTGCCAGGTAAGTATGAGTTGGAATTGGCATGCTAGCACGCCCCGGTCAGGGGCCCGCCTACGCCATGTTATGGAGGGGCTTGCTGGGGTGTTTGGCAAACTAGCCTTAATCCGAGCTGTTCCATGAGCAAGGCACATCATCTCTGTAAACAGTCAGGGGTGCGCATTGCTTTCTTTTTTTGATAGCCCACATCTGGGAAGCCTCTGAAATGTCTTCATGCACGCAAGGGGTGGGTCTCAAACAGGTCCACGGTCTACACTGCAGCAGCGCATATATTTGCATTGATGAGCGGCACTTAAGCATCCAGCCGCAACCAGGCCCATTGCGTAGGAATATGGAAGCATGCAGTGTACAGACTACGGGTCCATCCAGGACAAGTGGCTAATTCCCTGAACCATTGCAGAAGGCCCACAGATGCTAAGAGACACCTGAGAAAGGAACAGGAACACAAGAGCTGGAAGAAACCTTCTAAGAACAAGAAGGCTTTTTGCTTTTCTTTCATCAAGCTGTCTTTTGACCAAGAATACACAGGGGAAAGCGCGAACGCAGTCCCCCACTACCACAAATTATGCAGTCGAGTTTCCCGCATTTGGGGAAATCGCAGGGGTCAGCACAGCCGGAGTGCAATGGCCGCGCCTCGCCCTGGGAGAACCACCTTCGTGATCATGGTATCTCCCCTGCCAGGTAAGTATGAGTTGGAATTGGCATGCTAGCACGCCCCGGTCAGGGGCCCGCCTAAGCCATGTTATGGAGGGGCTTGCTGGGGTGTTTGGCAAACTAGCCTTAATCCGAGCTGTTCCATGAGCAAGGCACATCATCTCTGTAAACAGTCAGGGGTGCGCATTGCTTTCTTTTTTTGATAGCCCACATCTGGGAAGCCTCTGAAATGTCTTCATGCACGCAAGGGGTGGGTCTCAAACAGGTCCACGGTCTACACTGCAGCAGCGCATATATTTGCATTGATGAGCGGCACTTAAGCATCCAGCCGCAACCAGGCCCATTGCGTAGGAATATGGAAGCATGCAGTGTACAGACTACGGGTCCATCCAGGACAAGTGGCTAATTCCCTGAACCATTGCAGAAGGCCCACAGATGCTAAGAGACACCTGAGAAAGGAACAGGAACACAAGAGCTGGAAGAAACCTTCTAAGAACAAGAAGGCTTTTTGCTTTTCTTTCATCAAGCTGTCTTTTGACCAAGAATACACAGGGGAAAGCGCGAACGCAGTCCCCCACTACCACAAATTATGCAGTCGAGTTTCCCGCATTTGGGGAAATCGCAGGGGTCAGCACAGCCGGAGTGCAATGGCCGAGCCTCGCCCTGGGAGAACCACCTTCGTGATCATGGTATCTCCCCAGCCAGGTAAGTATGAGTTGGAATCGGCATGCTAGCACGCCCCGGTCAGGGGCCCGCCTACGCCATGTTATGGAGGGGCTTGCTGGGGTGTTTGGCAAACTAGCCTTAATCCGAGCTGTTCCATGAGCAAGGCACATCATCTCTGTAAACAGTCAGGGGTGCGCATTGCTTTCTTTTTTTGATAGCCCACATCTGGGAAGCCTCTGAAATGTCTTCATGCACGCAAGGGGTGGGTCTCAAACAGGTCCACGGTCTACACTGCAGCAGCGCATATATTTGCGTTGATGAGCGGCACTTAAGCATCCAGCCGCAACCAGGCCCATTGCGTAGGAATATGGAAGCATGCAGTGTACAGACTACGGGTCCATCCAGGACAAGTGGCTAATTCCCTGAACCATTGCAGAAGGCCCACAGATGCTAAGAGACACCTGAGAAAGGAACAGGAACACAAGAGCTGGAAGAAACCTTCTAAGAACAAGAAGGCTTTTTGCTTTTCTTTCATCAAGCTGTCTTTTGACCAAGAATACACAGGGGAAAGCGCGAACGCAGTCCCCCACTACCACAAATTATGCAGTCAAGTTTCCCGCATTTGGGGAAATCGCAGGGGTCAGCACAGCCGGAGTGCAATGGCCGAGCCTCGCCCTGGGAGAACCACCTTCGTGATCATGGTATCTCCCCTGCCAGGTAAGTATGAGTTGGAATTGGCATGCTAGCACGCCCCGGTCAGGGGCCCGCCTACGCCATGTTATGGAGGGGCTTGCTGGGGTGTTTGGCAAACTAGCCTTAATCCGAGCTGTTCCATGAGCAAGGCACATCATCTCTGTAAACAGTCAGGGGTGCGCATTGCTTTCTTTTTTTGATAGCCCACATCTGGGAAGCCTCTGAAATGTCTTCATGCACGCAAGGGGTGGGTCTCAAACAGGTCCACGGTCTACACTGCAGCAGCGCATATATTTGCATTGATGAGCGGCACTTAAGCATCCAGCCGCAACCAGGCCCATTGCGTAGGAATATGGAAGCATGCAGCGTACAGACTACGGGTCCATCCAGGACAAGTGGCTAATTCCCTGAACCATTGCAGAAGGCCCACAGATGCTAAGAGACACCTGAGAAAGGAACAGGAACACAAGAGCTGGAAGAAACCTTCTAAGAACAAGAAGGCTTTTTGCTTTTCTTTCATCAAGCTGTCTTTTGACCAAGAATACACAGGGGAAAGCGCGAACGCAGTCCCCCACTACCACAAATTATGCAGTCGAGTTTCCCGCATTTGGGGAAATCGCAGGGGTCAGCACAACCGGAGTACAATGGCCGAGCCTCGCCCTGGGAGAACCACCTTCGTGATCATGGTATCTCCCCTGCCAGGTAAGTATGAGTTGGAATTGGCATGCTAGCACGCCCCGGTCAGGGGCCCGCCTACGCCATGTTATGGAGGGGCTTGCTGGGGTGTTTGGCAAACTAGCCTTAATCCGAGCTGTTCCATGAGCAAGGCACATCATCTCTGTAAACAGTCAGGGGTGCGCATTGCTTTCTTTTTTTGATAGCCCACATCTGGGAAGCCTCTGAAATGTCTTCATGCACGCAAGGGGTGGGTCTCAAACAGGTCCACGGTCTACACTGCAGCAGCGCATATATTTGCATTGATGAGCGGCACTTAAGCATCCAGCCGCAACCAGGCCCATTGCGTAGGAATATGGAAGCATGCAGTGTACAGACTACGGGTCCATCCAGGACAAGTGGCTAATTCCCTGAACCATTGCAGAAGGCCCACAGATGCTAAGAGACACCTGAGAAAGGAACAGGAACACAAGAGCTGGAAGAAACCTTCTAAGAACAAGAAGGCTTTTTGCTTTTCTTTCATCAAGCTGTCTTTTGACCAAGAATACACAGGGGAAAGCGCGAACGCAGTCCCCCACTACCACAAATTATGCAGTCGAGTTTCCCGCATTTGGGGAAATCGCAGGGGTCAGCACAGCCGGAGTGCAATGGCCGAGCCTCGCCCTGGGAGAACCACCTTCGTGATCATGGTATCTCCCCAGCCAGGTAAGTATGAGTTGGAATCGGCATGCTAGCACGCCCCGGTCAGGGGCCCGCCTACGCCATGTTATGGAGGGGCTTGCTGGGGTGTTTGGCAAACTAGCCTTAATCCGAGCTGTTCCATGAGCAAGGCACATCATCTCTGTAAACAGTCAGGGGTGCGCATTGCTTTCTTTTTTTGATAGCCCACATCTGGGAAGCCTCTGAAATGTCTTCATGCACGCAAGGGGTGGGTCTCAAACAGGTCCACGGTCTACACTGCAGCAGCGCATATATTTGCGTTGATGAGCGGCACTTAAGCATCCAGCCGCAACCAGGCCCATTGCGTAGGAATATGGAAGCATGCAGTGTACAGACTACGGGTCCATCCAGGACAAGTGGCTAATTCCCTGAACCATTGCAGAAGGCCCACAGATGCTAAGAGACACCTGAGAAAGGAACAGGAACACAAGAGCTGGAAGAAACCTTCTAAGAACAAGAAGGCTTTTTGCTTTTCTTTCATCAAGCTGTCTTTTGACCAAGAATACACAGGGGAAAGCGCGAACGCAGTCCCCCACTACCACAAATTATGCAGTCAAGTTTCCCGCATTTGGGGAAATCGCAGGGGTCAGCACAGCCGGAGTGCAATGGCCGAGCCTCGCCCTGGGAGAACCACCTTCGTGATCATGGTATCTCCCCTGCCAGGTAAGTATGAGTTGGAATTGGCATGCTAGCACGCCCCGGTCAGGGGCCCGCCTACGCCATGTTATGGAGGGGCTTGCTGGGGTGTTTGGCAAACTAGCCTTAATCCGAGCTGTTCCATGAGCAAGGCACATCATCTCTGTAAACAGTCAGGGGTGCGCATTGCTTTCTTTTTTTGATAGCCCACATCTGGGAAGCCTCTGAAATGTCTTCATGCACGCAAGGGGTGGGTCTCAAACAGGTCCACGGTCTACACTGCAGCAGCGCATATATTTGCATTGATGAGCGGCACTTAAGCATCCAGCCGCAACCAGGCCCATTGCGTAGGAATATGGAAGCATGCAGCGTACAGACTACGGGTCCATCCAGGACAAGTGGCTAATTTCCTGAACCATTGCAGAAGGCCCACAGATGCTAAGAGACACCTGAGAAAGGAACAGGAACACAAGAGCTGGAAGAAACCTTCTAAGAACAAGAAGGCTTTTTGCTTTTCTTTCATCAAGCTGTCTTTTGACCAAGAATACACAGGGGAAAGCGCGAACGCAGTCCCCCACTACCACAAATTATGCAGTCGAGTTTCCCGCATTTGGGGAAATCGCAGGGGTCAGCACAACCGGAGTGCAATGGCCGAGCCTCGCCCTGGGAGAACCACCTTCGTGATCATGGTATCTCCCCTGCCAGGTAAGTATGAGTTGGAATTGGCATGCTAGCACGCCCCGGTCAGGGGCCCGCCTACGCCATGTTATGGAGGGGCTTGCTGGGGTGTTTGGCAAACTAGCCTTAATCCGAGCTGTTCCATGAGCAAGGCACATCATCTCTGTAAACAGTCAGGGGTGCGCATTGCTTTCTTTTTTTGATAGCCCACATCTGGGAAGCCTCTGAAATGTCTTCATGCACGCAAGGGGTGGGTCTCAAACAGGTCCACGGTCTACACTGCAGCAGCGCATATATTTGCATTGATGAGCGGCACTTAAGCATCCAGCCGCAACCAGGCCCATTGCGTAGGAATATGGAAGCATGCAGTGTACAGACTACGGGTCCATCCAGGACAAGTGGCTAATTCCCTGAACCATTGCAGAAGGCCCACAGATGCTAAGAGACACCTGAGAAAGGAACAGGAACACAAGAGCTGGAAGAAACCTTCTAAGAACAAGAAGGCTTTTTGCTTTTCTTTCATCAAGCTGTCTTTTGACCAAGAATACACAGGGGAAAGCGCGAACGCAGTCCCCCACTACCACAAATTATGCAGTCGAGTTTCCCGCATTTGGGGAAATCGCAGGGGTCAGCACAGCCGGAGTGCAATAGCCGAACCTCGCCCTGGGAGAACCACCTTCGTGATCATGGTATCTCCCCTGCCAGGTAAGTATGAGTTGGAATTGGCATGCTAGCACGCCCCGGTCAGGGGCCCGCCTACGCCATGTTATGGAGGGGCTTGCTGGGGTGTTTGGCAAACTAGCCTTAATCCGAGCTGTTCCATGAGCAAGGCACATCATCTCTGTAAACAGTCAGGGGTGCGCATTGCTTTCTTTTTTTGATAGCCCACATCTGGGAAGCCTCTGAAATGTCTTCATGCACGCAAGGGGTGGGTCTCAAACAGGTCCACGGTCTACACTGCAGCAGCGCATATATTTGCATTGATGAGCGGCAGTTAAGCATCCAGCCGCAACCAGGCCCATTGCGTAGGAATATGGAAGCATGCAGCGTACAGACTACGGGTCCATCCAGGACAAGTGGCTAATTCCCTGAACCATTGCAGAAGGCCCACAGATGCTAAGAGACACCTGAGAAAGGAACAGGAACACAAGAGCTGGAAGAAACCTTCTAAGAACAAGAAGGCTTTTTGCTTTTCTTTCATCAAGCTGTCTTTTGACCAAGAATACACAGGGGAAAGCACAAACACAGTCCCCCACTACCACAAATTATGCAGTCGAGTTTCCCGCATTTGGGGAAATCGCAGGGGTCAGCACAGCCGGAGTGCAATGGCCGAGCCTCGCCCTGGGAGAACCACCTTCGTGATCATGGTACCTCCCCTGCCAGGTAAGTATGAGTTGGAATTGGCATGCTAGCACGCCCCGGTCAGGGGCCCGCCTACGCCATGTTATGGAGGGGCTTGCTGGGGTGTTTGGCAAACTAGCCTTAATCCGAGCTGTTCCATGAGCAAGGCACATCATCTCTGTAAACAGTCAGGGGTGCGCATTGCTTTCTTTTTTTGATAGCCCACATCTGGGAAGCCTCTGAAATGTCTTCATGCACGCAAGGGGTGGGTCTCAAACAGGTCCACGGTCTACACTGCAGCAGCGCATATATTTGCATTGATGAGCGGCACTTAAGCATCCAGCCGCAACCAGGCCCATTGCGTAGGAATATGGAAGCATGCAGTGTACAGACTACGGGTCCATCCAGGACAAGTGGCTAATTCCCTGAACCATTGCAGAAGGCCCACAGATGCTAAGAGACACCTGAGAAAGGAACAGGAACACAAGAGCTGGAAGAAACCTTCTAAGAACAAGAAGGCTTTTTGCTTTTCTTTCATCAAGCTGTCTTTTGACCAAGAATACACAGGGGAAAGCGCGAACGCAGTCCCCCACTACCACAAATTATGCAGTCGAGTTTCCCGCATTTGGGGAAATCGCAGGGGTCAGCACAGCCGGAGTGCAATGGCCGAGCCTCGCCCTGGGAGAACCACCTTCGTGATCATGGTATCTCCCCAGCCAGGTAAGTATGAGTTGGAATCGGCATGCTAGCACGCCCCGGTCAGGGGCCCGCCTACGCCATGTTATGGAGGGGCTTGCTGGGGTGTTTGGCAAACTAGCCTTAATCCGAGCTGTTCCATGAGCAAGGCACATCATCTCTGTAAACAGTCAGGGGTGCGCATTGCTTTCTTTTTTTGATAGCCCACATCTGGGAAGCCTCTGAAATGTCTTCATGCACGCAAGGGGTGGGTCTCAAACAGGTCCACGGTCTACACTGCAGCAGCGCATATATTTGCGTTGATGAGCGGCACTTAAGCATCCAGCCGCAACCAGGCCCATTGCGTAGGAATATGGAAGCATGCAGTGTACAGACTACGGGTCCATCCAGGACAAGTGGCTAATTCCCTGAACCATTGCAGAAGGCCCACAGATGCTAAGAGACACCTGAGAAAGGAACAGGAACACAAGAGCTGGAAGAAACCTTCTAAGAACAAGAAGGCTTTTTGCTTTTCTTTCATCAAGCTGTCTTTTGACCAAGAATACACAGGGGAAAGCGCGAACGCAGTCCCCCACTACCACAAATTATGCAGTCAAGTTTCCCGCATTTGGGGAAATCGCAGGGGTCAGCACAGCCGGAGTGCAATGGCCGAGCCTCGCCCTGGGAGAACCACCTTCGTGATCATGGTATCTCCCCTGCCAGGTAAGTATGAGTTGGAATTGGCATGCTAGCACGCCCCGGTCAGGGGCCCGCCTACGCCATGTTATGGAGGGGCTTGCTGGGGTGTTTGGCAAACTAGCCTTAATCCGAGCTGTTCCATGAGCAAGGCACATCATCTCTGTAAACAGTCAGGGGTGCGCATTGCTTTCTTTTTTTGATAGCCCACATCTGGGAAGCCTCTGAAATGTCTTCATGCACGCAAGGGGTGGGTCTCAAACAGGTCCACGGTCTACACTGCAGCAGCGCATATATTTGCATTGATGAGCGGCACTTAAGCATCCAGCCGCAACCAGGCCCATTGCGTAGGAATATGGAAGCATGCAGCGTACAGACTACGGGTCCATCCAGGACAAGTGGCTAATTCCCTGAACCATTGCAGAAGGCCCACAGATGCTAAGAGACACCTGAGAAAGGAACAGGAACACAAGAGCTGGAAGAAACCTTCTAAGAACAAGAAGGCTTTTTGCTTTTCTTTCATCAAGCTGTCTTTTGACCAAGAATACACAGGGGAAAGCGCGAACGCAGTCCCCCACTACCACAAATTATGCAGTCGAGTTTCCCGCATTTGGGGAAATCGCAGGGGTCAGCACAACCGGAGTACAATGGCCGAGCCTCGCCCTGGGAGAACCACCTTCGTGATCATGGTATCTCCCCTGCCAGGTAAGTATGAGTTGGAATTGGCATGCTAGCACGCCCCGGTCAGGGGCCCGCCTACGCCATGTTATGGAGGGGCTTGCTGGGGTGTTTGGCAAACTAGCCTTAATCCGAGCTGTTCCATGAGCAAGGCACATCATCTCTGTAAACAGTCAGGGGTGCGCATTGCTTTCTTTTTTTGATAGCCCACATCTGGGAAGCCTCTGAAATGTCTTCATGCACGCAAGGGGTGGGTCTCAAACAGGTCCACGGTCTACACTGCAGCAGCGCATATATTTGCATTGATGAGCGGCACTTAAGCATCCAGCCGCAACCAGGCCCATTGCGTAGGAATATGGAAGCATGCAGTGTACAGACTACGGGTCCATCCAGGACAAGTGGCTAATTCCCTGAACCATTGCAGAAGGCCCACAGATGCTAAGAGACACCTGAGAAAGGAACAGGAACACAAGAGCTGGAAGAAACCTTCTAAGAACAAGAAGGCTTTTTGCTTTTCTTTCATCAAGCTGTCTTTTGACCAAGAATACACAGGGGAAAGCGCGAACGCAGTCCCCCACTCCCACAAATTATGCAGTCGAGTTTCCCGCATTTGGGGAAATCGCAGGGGTCAGCACAGCCGGAGCGCAATGGCCGAGCCTCGCCCTGGGAGAACCACCTTCGTGATCATGGTATCTCCCCAGCCAGGTAAGTATGAGTTGGAATCGGCATGCTAGCACGCCCCGGTCAGGGGCCCGCCTACGCCATGTTATGGAGGGGCTTGCTGGGGTGTTTGGCAAACTAGCCTTAATCCGAGCTGTTCCATGAGCAAGGCACATCATCTCTGTAAACAGTCAGGGGTGCGCATTGCTTTCTTTTTTTGATAGCCCACATCTGGGAAGCCTCTGAAATGTCTTCATGCACGCAAGGGGTGGGTCTCAAACAGGTCCACGGTCTACACTGCAGCAGCGCATATATTTGCGTTGATGAGCGGCACTTAAGCATCCAGCCGCAACCAGGCCCATTGCGTAGGAATATGGAAGCATGCAGTGTACAGACTACGGGTCCATCCAGGACAAGTGGCTAATTCCCTGAACCATTGCAGAAGGCCCACAGATGCTAAGAGACACCTGAGAAAGGAACAGGAACACAAGAGCTGGAAGAAACCTTCTAAGAACAAGAAGGCTTTTTGCTTTTCTTTCATCAAGCTGTCTTTTGACCAAGAATACACAGGGGAAAGCGCGAACGCAACCCCCCACTACCACAAATTATGCAGTCAAGTTTCCCGCATTTGGGGAAATCGCAGGGGTCAGCACAGCCGGAGTGCAATGGCCGAGCCTCGCCCTGGGAGAACCACCTTCGTGATCATGGTATCTCCCCTGCCAGGTAAGTATGAGTTGGAATTAGCATGCTAGCACGCCCCGGTCAGGGGCCCGCCTACGCCATGTTATGGAGGGGCTTGCTGGGGTGTTTGGCAAACTAGCCTTAATCCGAGCTGTTCCATGAGCAAGGCACATCATCTCTGTAAACAGTCAGGGGTGCGCATTGCTTTCTTTTTTTGATAGCCCACATCTGGGAAGCCTCTGAAATGTCTTCATGCACGCAAGGGGTGGGTCTCAAACAGGTCCACGGTCTACACTGCAGCAGCGCATATATTTGCATTGATGAGCGGCACTTAAGCATCCAGCCGCAACCAGGCCCATTGCGTAGGAATATGGAAGCATGCAGTGTACGGGTCCATCCAGGACAAGTGGCTAATTCCCTGAACCATTGCAGAAGGCCCACAGATGCTAAGAGACACCTGAGAAAGGAACAGGAACACAAGAGCTGGAAGAAACCTTCTAAGAACAAGAAGGCTTTTTGCTTTTCTTTCATCAAGCTGTCTTTTGACCAAGAATACACAAGGGAAAGCGCGAACGCAGTCCCCCACTACCACAAATTATGCAGTCGAGTTTCCCGCATTTGGGGAAATCGCAGGGGTCAGCACAGCCGGAGTGCAATGGCCGAACCTCGCCCTGGGAGAACCACCTTCGTGATCATGGTATCTCCCCTGCCAGGTAAGTATAAGATGGAATTGGCATGCTAGCACGCCCCGGTCAGGGGCCCGCCTACGCCATGTTATGGAGGGGCTTGCTGGGGTGTTTGGCAAACTAGCCTTAATCCGAGCTGTTCCATGAGCAAGGCACATCATCTCTGTAAACAGTCAGGGGTGCGCATTGCTTTCTTTTTTTGATAGCCCACATCTGGGAAGCCTCTGAAATGTCTTCATGCACGCAAGGGGTGGGTCTCAAACAGGTCCACGGTCTACACTGCAGCAGCGCATATATTTGCATTGATGAGCGGCACTTAAGCATCCAGCCGCAACCAGGCCCATTGCGTAGGAATATGGAAGCATGCAGTGTACAGACTACGGGTCCATCCAGGACAAGTGGCTAATTCCCTGAACCATTGCAGAAGGCCCACAGATGCTAAGAGACACCTGAGAAAGGAACAGGAACACAAGAGCTGGAAGAAACCTTCTAAGAACAAGAAGGCTTTTTGCTTTTCTTTCATCAAGCTGTCTTTTGACCAAGAATACACAGGGGAAAGCGCGAACGAACGCAGTCCCCCACTACCACAAATTATGCAGTCGAGTTTCCCGCATTTGGGGAAATCGCAGGGGTCAGCACAGCCGGAGTGCAATGGCCGAGCCTCGCCCTGGGAGAACCACCTTCGTGATCATGGTATCTCCCCTGCCAGGTAAGTATGAGTTGGAATTGGCATGCTAGCACGCCCCGGTCAGGGGCCCGCCTACGCCATGTTATGGAGGGGCTTGCTGGGGTGTTTGGCAAACTAGCCTTAATCCGAGCTGTTCCATGAGCAAGGCACATCATCTCTGTAAACAGTCAGGGGTGCGCATTGCTTTCTTTTTTTGATAGCCCACATCTGGGAAGCCTCTGAAATGTCTTCATGCACGCAAGGGGTGGGTCTCAAACAGGTCCACGGTCTACACTGCAGCAGCGCATATATTTGCATTGATGAGCGGCACTTAAGCATCCAGCCGCAACCAGGCCCATTGCGTAGGAATATGGAAGCATGCAGCGTACAGACTACGGGTCCATCCAGGACAAGTGGCTAATTCCCTGAACCATTGCAGAAGGCCCACAGATGCTAAGAGACACCTGAGAAAGGAACAGGAACACAAGAGCTGGAAGAAACCTTCTAAGAACAAGAAGGCTTTTTGCTTTTCTTTCATCAAGCTGTCTTTTGACCAAGAATACACAGGGGAAAGCGCGAACGCAGTCCCCCACTACCACAAATTATGCAGTCGAGTTTCCCGCATTTGGGGAAATCGCAGGGGTCAGCACAACCGGAGTACAATGGCCGAGCCTCGCCCTGGGAGAACCACCTTCGTGATCATGGTATCTCCCCTGCCAGGTAAGTATGAGTTGGAATTGGCATGCTAGCACGCCCCGGTCAGGGGCCCGCCTACGCCATGTTATGGAGGGGCTTGCTGGGGTGTTTGGCAAACTAGCCTTAATCCGAGCTGTTCCATGAGCAAGGCACATCATCTCTGTAAACAGTCAGGGGTGCGCATTGCTTTCTTTTTTTGATAGCCCACATCTGGGAAGCCTCTGAAATGTCTTCATGCACGCAAGGGGTGGGTCTCAAACAGGTCCACGGTCTACACTGCAGCAGCGCATATATTTGCATTGATGAGCGGCACTTAAGCATCCAGCCGCAACCAGGCCCATTGCGTAGGAATATGGAAGCATGCAGTGTACAGACTACGGGTCCATCCAGGACAAGTGGCTAATTCCCTGAACCATTGCAGAAGGCCCACAGATGCTAAGAGACACCTGAGAAAGGAACAGGAACACAAGAGCTGGAAGAAACCTTCTAAGAACAAGAAGGCTTTTTGCTTTTCTTTCATCAAGCTGTCTTTTGACCAAGAATACACAGGGGAAAGCGCGAACGCAGTCCCCCACTACCACAAATTATGCAGTCGAGTTTCCCGCATTTGGGGAAATCGCAGGGGTCAGCACAGCCGGAGTGCAATGGCCGAGCCTCGCCCTGGGAGAACCACCTTCGTGATCATGGTATCTCCCCTGCCAGGTAAGTATGAGTTGGAATTGGCATGCTAGCACGCCCCGGTCAGGGGCCCGCCTACGCCATGTTATGGAGGGGCTTGCTGGGGTGTTTGGCAAACTAGCCTTAATCCGAGCTGTTCCATGAGCAAGGCACATCATCTCTGTAAACAGTCAGGGGTGCGCATTGCTTTCTTTTTTTGATAGCCCACATCTGGGAAGCCTCTGAAATGTCTTCATGCACGCAAGGGGTGGGTCTCAAACAGGTCCACGGTCTACACTGCAGCAGCGCATATATTTGCATTGATGAGCGGCACTTAAGCATCCAGCCGCAACCAGGCCCATTGCGTAGGAATATGGAAGCATGCAGTGTACAGACTACGGGTCCATCCAGGACAAGTGGCTAATTCCCTGAACCATTGCAGAAGGCCCACAGATGCCAAGAGACACCTGAGAAAGGAACAGGAACACAAGAGCTGGAAGAAACCTTCTAAGAACAAGAAGGCTTTTTGCTTTTCTTTCATCAAGCTGTCTTTTGACCAAGAATACACAGGGGAAAGCGCGAACGCAGTCCCCCACTACCACAAATTATGCAGTCGAGTTTCCCGCATTTGGGGAAATCGCAGGGGTCAGCACAGCCGGAGTGCAATGGCCGAGCCTCGCCCTGGGAGAACCACCTTCGTGATCATGGTATCTCCCCTGCCAGGTAAGTATGAGTTGGAATTGGCATGCTAGCACGCCCCGGTCAGGGGCCCGCCTACGCCATGTTATGGAGGGGCTTGCTGGGGTGTTTGGCAAACTAGCCTTAATCCGAGCTGTTCCATGAGCAAGGCACATCATCTCTGTAAACAGTCAGGGGTGCGCATTGCTTTCTTTTTTTGATAGCCCACATCTGGGAAGCCTCTGAAATGTCTTCATGCACGCAAGGGGTGGGTCTCAAACAGGTCCACGGTCTACACTGCAGCAGCGCATATATTTGCATTGATGAGCGGCACTTAAGCATCCAGCCGCAACCAGGCCCATTGCGTAGGAATATGGAAGCATGCAGTGTACAGACTACGGGTCCATCCAGGACAAGTGGCTAATTCCCTGAACCATTGCAGAAGGCCCACAGATGCTAAGAGACACCTGAGAAAGGAACACAAGAGCTGGAAGAAACCTTCTAAGAACAAGAAGGCTTTTTGCTTTTCTTTCATCAAGCTGTCTTTTGACCAAGAATACACAGGGGAAAGCGCGAACGAACGCAGTCCCCCACTACCACAAATTATGCAGTCAAGTTTCCCGCATTTGGGGAAATCGCAGGGGTCAGCACAGCCGGAGTGCAATGGCCGAGCCTCGCCCTGGGAGAACCACCTTCGTGATCATGGTATCTCCCCTGCCAGGTAAGTATGAGTTGGAATTGGCATGCTAGCACGCCCCGGTCAGGGGCCCGCCTACGCCATGTTATGGAGGGGCTTGCTGGGGTGTTTGGCAAACTAGCCTTAATCCGAGCTGTTCCATGAGCAAGGCACATCATCTCTGTAAACAGTCAGGGGTGCGCATTGCTTTTTTTTTTTGATAGCCCACATCTGGGAAGCCTCTGAAATGTCTTCATGCACGCAAGGGGTGGGTCTCAAACAGGTCCACGGTCTACACTGCAGCAGCGCATATATTTGCATTGATGAGCGGCACTTAAGCATCCAGCCGCAACCAGGCCCATTGCGTAGGAATATGGAAGCATGCAGTGTACGGGTCCATCCAGGACAAGTGGCTAATTCCCTGAACCATTGCAGAAGGCCCACAGATGCTAAGAGACACCTGAGAAAGGAACAGGAACACAAGAGCTGGAAGAAACCTTCTAAGAACAAGAAGGCTTTTTGCTTTTCTTTCATCAAGCTGTCTTTTGACCAAGAATACACAGGTGAAAGCGCAAACGCAGTCCCCCACTACCACAAATTATGCAGTCAAGTTTCCCGCATTTGGGGAAATCGCAGGGGTCAGCACAGCCGGAGTGCAATGGCCGAGCCTCGCCCTGGGAGAACCACCTTCGTGATCATGGTATCTCCCCTGCCAGGTAAGTATGAGTTGGAATTGGCATGCTAGCACGCCCCGGTCAGGGGCCCGCCTACGCCATGTTATGGAGGGGCTTGCTGGGGTGTTTGGCAAACTAGCCTTAATCCGAGCTGTTCCATGAGCAAGGCACATCATCTCTGTAAACAGTCAGGGGTGCGCATTGCTTTCTTTTTTTGATAGCCCACATCTGGGAAGCCTCTGAAATGTCTTCATGCACGCAAGGGGTGGGTCTCAAACAGGTCCACGGTCTACACTGCAGCAGCGCATATATTTGCATTGATGAGCGGCACTTAAGCATCCAGCCGCAACCAGGCCCATTGCGTAGGAATATGGAAGCATGCAGTGTACAGACTACGGGTCCATCCAGGACAAGTGGCTAATTCCCTGAACCATTGCAGAAGGCCCACAGATGCTAAGAGACACCTGAGAAAGGAACAGGAACACAAGAGCTGGAAGAAACCTTCTAAGAACAAGAAGGCTTTTTGCTTTTCTTTCATCAAGCTGTCTTTTGACCAAGAATACACAGGGGAAAGCGCGAACGCAGTCCCCCACTACCACAAATTATGCAGTCGAGTTTCCCGCATTTGGGGAAATCGCAGGGGTCAGCACAGCCGGAGCGCAATGGCCGAGCCTCGCCCTGGGAGAACCACCTTCGTGATCATGGTATCTCCCCAGCCAGGTAAGTATGAGTTGGAATCGGCATGCTAGCACGCCCCGGTCAGGGGCCCGCCTACGCCATGTTATGGAGGGGCTTGCTGGGGTGTTTGGCAAACTAGCCTTAATCCGAGCTGTTCCATGAGCAAGGCACATCATCTCTGTAAACAGTCAGGGGTGCGCATTGCTTTCTTTTTTTGATAGCCCACATCTGGGAAGCCTCTGAAATGTCTTCATGCACGCAAGGGGTGGGTCTCAAACAGGTCCACGGTCTACACTGCAGCAGCGCATATATTTGCGTTGATGAGCGGCACTTAAGCATCCAGCCGCAACCAGGCCCATTGCGTAGGAATATGGAAGCATGCAGTGTACAGACTACGGGTCCATCCAGGACAAGTGGCTAATTCCCTGAACCATTGCAGAAGGCCCACAGATGCTAAGAGACACCTGAGAAAGGAACAGGAACACAAGAGCTGGAAGAAACCTTCTAAGAACAAGAAGGCTTTTTGCTTTTCTTTCATCAAGCTGTCTTTTGACCAAGAATACACAGGGGAAAGCGCGAACGCAGTCCCCCACTACCACAAATTATGCAGTCGAGTTTCCCGCATTTGGGGAAATCGCAGAGGTCAGCACAGCCGGAGTGCAATGGCCGAGCCTCGCCCTGGGAGAACCACCTTCGTGATCATGGTATCTCCCCTGCCAGGTAAGTATGAGTTGGAATTGGCATGCTAGCACGCCCCGGTCAGGGGCCCGCCTACGCCATGTTATGGAGGGGCTTGCTGGGGTGTTTGGCAAACTAGCCTTAATCCGAGCTGTTCCATGAGCAAGGCACATCATCTCTGTAAACAGTCAGGGGTGCGCATTGCTTTCTTTTTTTGATAGCCCACATCTGGGAAGCCTCTGAAATGTCTTCATGCACGCAAGGGGTGGGTCTCAAACAGGTCCACGGTCTACACTGCAGCAGCGCATATATTTGCATTGATGAGCGGCACTTAAGCATCCAGCCGCAACCAGGCCCATTGCGTAGGAATATGGAAGCATGCAGTGTACAGACTACGGGTCCATCCAGGACAAGTGGCTAATTCCCTGAACCATTGCAGAAGGCCCACAGATGCCAAGAGACACCTGAGAAAGGAACAGGAACACAAGAGCTGGAAGAAACCTTCTAAGAACAAGAAGGCTTTTTGCTTTTCTTTCATCAAGCTGTCTTTTGACCAAGAATACACAGGGGAAAGCGCGAACGCAGTCCCCCACTACCACAAATTATGCAGTCGAGTTTCCCGCATTTGGGGAAATCGCAGGGGTCAGCACAGCCGGAGTGCAATGGCCGAGCCTCGCCCTGGGAGAACCACCTTCGTGATCATGGTATCTCCCCTGCCAGGTAAGTATGAGTTGGAATTGGCATGCTAGCACGCCCCGGTCAGGGGCCCGCCTACGCCATGTTATGGAGGGGCTTGCTGGGGTGTTTGGCAAACTAGCCTTAATCCGAGCTGTTCCATGAGCAAGGCACATCATCTCTGTAAACAGTCAGGGGTGCGCATTGCTTTCTTTTTTTGATAGCCCACATCTGGGAAGCCTCTGAAATGTCTTCATGCACGCAAGGGGTGGGTCTCAAACAGGTCCACGGTCTACACTGCAGCAGCGCATATATTTGCATTGATGAGCGGCACTTAAGCATCCAGCCGCAACCAGGCCCATTGCGTAGGAATATGGAAGCATGCAGTGTACAGACTACGGGTCCATCCAGGACAAGTGGCTAATTCCCTGAACCATTGCAGAAGGCCCACAGATGCTAAGAGACACCTGAGAAAGGAACACAAGAGCTGGAAGAAACCTTCTAAGAACAAGAAGGCTTTTTGCTTTTCTTTCATCAAGCTGTCTTTTGACCAAGAATACACAGGGGAAAGCGCGAACGAACGCAGTCCCCCACTACCACAAATTATGCAGTCAAGTTTCCCGCATTTGGGGAAATCGCAGGGGTCAGCACAGCCGGAGTGCAATGGCCGAGCCTCGCCCTGGGAGAACCACCTTCGTGATCATGGTATCTCCCCTGCCAGGTAAGTATGAGTTGGAATTGGCATGCTAGCACGCCCCGGTCAGGGGCCCGCCTACGCCATGTTATGGAGGGGCTTGCTGGGGTGTTTGGCAAACTAGCCTTAATCCGAGCTGTTCCATGAGCAAGGCACATCATCTCTGTAAACAGTCAGGGGTGCGCATTGCTTTTTTTTTTTGATAGCCCACATCTGGGAAGCCTCTGAAATGTCTTCATGCACGCAAGGGGTGGGTCTCAAACAGGTCCACGGTCTACACTGCAGCAGCGCATATATTTGCATTGATGAGCGGCACTTAAGCATCCAGCCGCAACCAGGCCCATTGCGTAGGAATATGGAAGCATGCAGTGTACGGGTCCATCCAGGACAAGTGGCTAATTCCCTGAACCATTGCAGAAGGCCCACAGATGCTAAGAGACACCTGAGAAAGGAACAGGAACACAAGAGCTGGAAGAAACCTTCTAAGAACAAGAAGGCTTTTTGCTTTTCTTTCATCAAGCTGTCTTTTGACCAAGAATACACAGGTGAAAGCGCAAACGCAGTCCCCCACTACCACAAATTATGCAGTCAAGTTTCCCGCATTTGGGGAAATCGCAGGGGTCAGCACAGCCGGAGTGCAATGGCCGAGCCTCGCCCTGGGAGAACCACCTTCGTGATCATGGTATCTCCCCTGCCAGGTAAGTATGAGTTGGAATTGGCATGCTAGCACGCCCCGGTCAGGGGCCCGCCTACGCCATGTTATGGAGGGGCTTGCTGGGGTGTTTGGCAAACTAGCCTTAATCCGAGCTGTTCCATGAGCAAGGCACATCATCTCTGTAAACAGTCAGGGGTGCGCATTGCTTTCTTTTTTTGATAGCCCACATCTGGGAAGCCTCTGAAATGTCTTCATGCACGCAAGGGGTGGGTCTCAAACAGGTCCACGGTCTACACTGCAGCAGCGCATATATTTGCATTGATGAGCGGCACTTAAGCATCCAGCCGCAACCAGGCCCATTGCGTAGGAATATGGAAGCATGCAGTGTACAGACTACGGGTCCATCCAGGACAAGTGGCTAATTCCCTGAACCATTGCAGAAGGCCCACAGATGCTAAGAGACACCTGAGAAAGGAACAGGAACACAAGAGCTGGAAGAAACCTTCTAAGAACAAGAAGGCTTTTTGCTTTTCTTTCATCAAGCTGTCTTTTGACCAAGAATACACAGGGGAAAGCGCGAACGCAGTCCCCCACTACCACAAATTATGCAGTCGAGTTTCCCGCATTTGGGGAAATCGCAGGGGTCAGCACAGCCGGAGCGCAATGGCCGAGCCTCGCCCTGGGAGAACCACCTTCGTGATCATGGTATCTCCCCAGCCAGGTAAGTATGAGTTGGAATCGGCATGCTAGCACGCCCCGGTCAGGGGCCCGCCTACGCCATGTTATGGAGGGGCTTGCTGGGGTGTTTGGCAAACTAGCCTTAATCCGAGCTGTTCCATGAGCAAGGCACATCATCTCTGTAAACAGTCAGGGGTGCGCATTGCTTTCTTTTTTTGATAGCCCACATCTGGGAAGCCTCTGAAATGTCTTCATGCACGCAAGGGGTGGGTCTCAAACAGGTCCACGGTCTACACTGCAGCAGCGCATATATTTGCGTTGATGAGCGGCACTTAAGCATCCAGCCGCAACCAGGCCCATTGCGTAGGAATATGGAAGCATGCAGTGTACAGACTACGGGTCCATCCAGGACAAGTGGCTAATTCCCTGAACCATTGCAGAAGGCCCACAGATGCTAAGAGACACCTGAGAAAGGAACAGGAACACAAGAGCTGGAAGAAACCTTCTAAGAACAAGAAGGCTTTTTGCTTTTCTTTCATCAAGCTGTCTTTTGACCAAGAATACACAGGGGAAAGCGCGAACGCAGTCCCCCACTACCACAAATTATGCAGTCGAGTTTCCCGCATTTGGGGAAATCGCAGAGGTCAGCACAGCCGGAGTGCAATGGCCGAGCCTCGCCCTGGGAGAACCACCTTCGTGATCATGGTATCTCCCCTGCCAGGTAAGTATGAGTTGGAATTGGCATGCTAGCACGCCCCGGTCAGGGGCCCGCCTACGCCATGTTATGGAGGGGCTTGCTGGGGTGTTTGGCAAACTAGCCTTAATCCGAGCTGTTCCATGAGCAAGGCACATCATCTCTGTAAACAGTCAGGGGTGCGCATTGCTTTCTTTTTTTGATAGCCCACATCTGGGAAGCCTCTGAAATGTCTTCATGCACGCAAGGGGTGGGTCTCAAACAGGTCCACGGTCTACACTGCAGCAGCGCATATATTTGCATTGATGAGCGGCACTTAAGCATCCAGCCGCAACCAGGCCCATTGCGTAGGAATATGGAAGCATGCAGTGTACAGACTACGGGTCCATCCAGGACAAGTGGCTAATTCCCTGAACCATTGCAGAAGGCCCACAGATGCCAAGAGACACCTGAGAAAGGAACAGGAACACAAGAGCTGGAAGAAACCTTCTAAGAACAAGAAGGCTTTTTGCTTTTCTTTCATCAAGCTGTCTTTTGACCAAGAATACACAGGGGAAAGCGCGAACGCAGTCCCCCACTACCACAAATTATGCAGTCGAGTTTCCCGCATTTGGGGAAATCGCAGGGGTCAGCACAGCCGGAGTGCAATGGCCGAGCCTCGCCCTGGGAGAACCACCTTCGTGATCATGGTATCTCCCCTGCCAGGTAAGTATGAGTTGGAATTGGCATGCTAGCACGCCCCGGTCAGGGGCCCGCCTACGCCATGTTATGGAGGGGCTTGCTGGGGTGTTTGGCAAACTAGCCTTAATCCGAGCTGTTCCATGAGCAAGGCACATCATCTCTGTAAACAGTCAGGGGTGCGCATTGCTTTCTTTTTTTGATAGCCCACATCTGGGAAGCCTCTGAAATGTCTTCATGCACGCAAGGGGTGGGTCTCAAACAGGTCCACGGTCTACACTGCAGCAGCGCATATATTTGCATTGATGAGCGGCACTTAAGCATCCAGCCGCAACCAGGCCCATTGCGTAGGAATATGGAAGCATGCAGTGTACAGACTACGGGTCCATCCAGGACAAGTGGCTAATTCCCTGAACCATTGCAGAAGGCCCACAGATGCTAAGAGACACCTGAGAAAGGAACACAAGAGCTGGAAGAAACCTTCTAAGAACAAGAAGGCTTTTTGCTTTTCTTTCATCAAGCTGTCTTTTGACCAAGAATACACAGGGGAAAGCGCGAACGAACGCAGTCCCCCACTACCACAAATTATGCAGTCAAGTTTCCCGCATTTGGGGAAATCGCAGGGGTCAGCACAGCCGGAGTGCAATGGCCGAGCCTCGCCCTGGGAGAACCACCTTCGTGATCATGGTATCTCCCCTGCCAGGTAAGTATGAGTTGGAATTGGCATGCTAGCACGCCCCGGTCAGGGGCCCGCCTACGCCATGTTATGGAGGGGCTTGCTGGGGTGTTTGGCAAACTAGCCTTAATCCGAGCTGTTCCATGAGCAAGGCACATCATCTCTGTAAACAGTCAGGGGTGCGCATTGCTTTTTTTTTTTGATAGCCCACATCTGGGAAGCCTCTGAAATGTCTTCATGCACGCAAGGGGTGGGTCTCAAACAGGTCCACGGTCTACACTGCAGCAGCGCATATATTTGCATTGATGAGCGGCACTTAAGCATCCAGCCGCAACCAGGCCCATTGCGTAGGAATATGGAAGCATGCAGCGTACAGACTACGGGTCCATCCAGGACAAGTGGCTAATTCCCTGAACCATTGCAGAAGGCCCACAGATGCTAAGAGACACCTGAGAAAGGAACAGGAACACAAGAGCTGGAAGAAACCTTCTAAGAACAAGAAGGCTTTTTGCTTTTCTTTCATCAAGCTGTCTTTTGACCAAGAATACACAGGGGAAAGCGCGAACGCAGTCCCCCACTACCACAAATTATGCAGTCGAGTTTCCCGCATTTGGGGAAATCGCAGGGGTCAGCACAACCGGAGTACAATGGCCGAGCCTCGCCCTGGGAGAACCACCTTCGTGATCATGGTATCTCCCCTGCCAGGTAAGTATGAGTTGGAATTGGCATGCTAGCACGCCCCGGTCAGGGGCCCGCCTACGCCATGTTATGGAGGGGCTTGCTGGGGTGTTTGGCAAACTAGCCTTAATCCGAGCTGTTCCATGAGCAAGGCACATCATCTCTGTAAACAGTCAGGGGTGCGCATTGCTTTCTTTTTTTGATAGCCCACATCTGGGAAGCCTCTGAAATGTCTTCATGCACGCAAGGGGTGGGTCTCAAACAGGTCCACGGTCTACACTGCAGCAGCGCATATATTTGCATTGATGAGCGGCACTTAAGCATCCAGCCGCAACCAGGCCCATTGCGTAGGAATATGGAAGCATGCAGTGTACAGACTACGGGTCCATCCAGGACAAGTGGCTAATTCCCTGAACCATTGCAGAAGGCCCACAGATGCTAAGAGACACCTGAGAAAGGAACAGGAACACAAGAGCTGGAAGAAACCTTCTAAGAACAAGAAGGCTTTTTGCTTTTCTTTCATCAAGCTGTCTTTTGACCAAGAATACACAGGGGAAAGCGCGAACGCAGTCCCCCACTACCACAAATTATGCAGTCGAGTTTCCCGCATTTGGGGAAATCGCAGGGGTCAGCACAGCCGGAGTGCAATGGCCGAGCCTCGCCCTGGGAGAACCACCTTCGTGATCATGGTATCTCCCCAGCCAGGTAAGTATGAGTTGGAATCGGCATGCTAGCACGCCCCGGTCAGGGGCCCGCCTACGCCATGTTATGGAGGGGCTTGCTGGGGTGTTTGGCAAACTAGCCTTAATCCGAGCTGTTCCATGAGCAAGGCACATCATCTCTGTAAACAGTCAGGGGTGCGCATTGCTTTCTTTTTTTGATAGCCCACATCTGGGAAGCCTCTGAAATGTCTTCATGCACGCAAGGGGTGGGTCTCAAACAGGTCCACGGTCTACACTGCAGCAGCGCATATATTTGCGTTGATGAGCGGCACTTAAGCATCCAGCCGCAACCAGGCCCATTGCGTAGGAATATGGAAGCATGCAGTGTACAGACTACGGGTCCATCCAGGACAAGTGGCTAATTCCCTGAACCATTGCAGAAGGCCCACAGATGCTAAGAGACACCTGAGAAAGGAACAGGAACACAAGAGCTGGAAGAAACCTTCTAAGAACAAGAAGGCTTTTTGCTTTTCTTTCATCAAGCTGTCTTTTGACCAAGAATACACAGGGGAAAGCGCGAACGCAGTCCCCCACTACCACAAATTATGCAGTCAAGTTTCCCGCATTTGGGGAAATCGCAGGGGTCAGCACAGCCGGAGTGCAATGGCCGAGCCTCGCCCTGGGAGAACCACCTTCGTGATCATGGTATCTCCCCTGCCAGGTAAGTATGAGTTGGAATTGGCATGCTAGCACGCCCCGGTCAGGGGCCCGCCTACGCCATGTTATGGAGGGGCTTGCTGGGGTGTTTGGCAAACTAGCCTTAATCCGAGCTGTTCCATGAGCAAGGCACATCATCTCTGTAAACAGTCAGGGGTGCGCATTGCTTTCTTTTTTTGATAGCCCACATCTGGGAAGCCTCTGAAATGTCTTCATGCACGCAAGGGGTGGGTCTCAAACAGGTCCACGGTCTACACTGCAGCAGCGCATATATTTGCATTGATGAGCGGCACTTAAGCATCCAGCCGCAACCAGGCCCATTGCGTAGGAATATGGAAGCATGCAGCGTACAGACTACGGGTCCATCCAGGACAAGTGGCTAATTCCCTGAACCATTGCAGAAGGCCCACAGATGCTAAGAGACACCTGAGAAAGGAACAGGAACACAAGAGCTGGAAGAAACCTTCTAAGAACAAGAAGGCTTTTTGCTTTTCTTTCATCAAGCTGTCTTTTGACCAAGAATACACAGGGGAAAGCGCGAACGCAGTCCCCCACTACCACAAATTATGCAGTCGAGTTTCCCGCATTTGGGGAAATCGCAGGGGTCAGCACAACCGGAGTACAATGGCCGAGCCTCGCCCTGGGAGAACCACCTTCGTGATCATGGTATCTCCCCTGCCAGGTAAGTATGAGTTGGAATTGGCATGCTAGCACGCCCCGGTCAGGGGCCCGCCTACGCCATGTTATGGAGGGGCTTGCTGGGGTGTTTGGCAAACTAGCCTTAATCCGAGCTGTTCCATGAGCAAGGCACATCATCTCTGTAAACAGTCAGGGGTGCGCATTGCTTTCTTTTTTTGATAGCCCACATCTGGGAAGCCTCTGAAATGTCTTCATGCACGCAAGGGGTGGGTCTCAAACAGGTCCACGGTCTACACTGCAGCAGCGCATATATTTGCATTGATGAGCGGCACTTAAGCATCCAGCCGCAACCAGGCCCATTGCGTAGGAATATGGAAGCATGCAGTGTACAGACTACGGGTCCATCCAGGACAAGTGGCTAATTCCCTGAACCATTGCAGAAGGCCCACAGATGCTAAGAGACACCTGAGAAAGGAACAGGAACACAAGAGCTGGAAGAAACCTTCTAAGAACAAGAAGGCTTTTTGCTTTTCTTTCATCAAGCTGTCTTTTGACCAAGAATACACAGGGGAAAGCGCGAACGCAGTCCCCCACTACCACAAATTATGCAGTCGAGTTTCCCGCATTTGGGGAAATCGCAGGGGTCAGCACAGCCGGAGTGCAATGGCCGAGCCTCGCCCTGGGAGAACCACCTTCGTGATCATGGTATCTCCCCAGCCAGGTAAGTATGAGTTGGAATCGGCATGCTAGCACGCCCCGGTCAGGGGCCCGCCTACGCCATGTTATGGAGGGGCTTGCTGGGGTGTTTGGCAAACTAGCCTTAATCCGAGCTGTTCCATGAGCAAGGCACATCATCTCTGTAAACAGTCAGGGGTGCGCATTGCTTTCTTTTTTTGATAGCCCACATCTGGGAAGCCTCTGAAATGTCTTCATGCACGCAAGGGGTGGGTCTCAAACAGGTCCACGGTCTACACTGCAGCAGCGCATATATTTGCATTGATGAGCGGCACTTAAGCATCCAGCCGCAACCAGGCCCATTGCGTAGGAATATGGAAGCATGCAGCGTACAGACTACGGGTCCATCCAGGACAAGTGGCTAATTCCCTGAACCATTGCAGAAGGCCCACAGATGCTAAGAGACACCTGAGAAAGGAACAGGAACACAAGAGCTGGAAGAAACCTTCTAAGAACAAGAAGGCTTTTTGCTTTTCTTTCATCAAGCTGTCTTTTGACCAAGAATACACAGGGGAAAGCGCGAACGCAGTCCCCCACTACCACAAATTATGCAGTCGAGTTTCCCGCATTTGGGGAAATCGCAGGGGTCAGCACAACCGGAGTGCAATGGCCGAGCCTCGCCCTGGGAGAACCACCTTCGTGATCATGGTATCTCCCCTGCCAGGTAAGTATGAGTTGGAATTGGCATGCTAGCACGCCCCGGTCAGGGGCCCGCCTACGCCATGTTATGGAGGGGCTTGCTGGGGTGTTTGGCAAACTAGCCTTAATCCGAGCTGTTCCATGAGCAAGGCACATCATCTCTGTAAACAGTCAGGGGTGCGCATTGCTTTCTTTTTTTGATAGCCCACATCTGGGAAGCCTCTGAAATGTCTTCATGCACGCAAGGGGTGGGTCTCAAACAGGTCCACGGTCTACACTGCAGCAGCGCATATATTTGCATTGATGAGCGGCACTTAAGCATCCAGCCGCAACCAGGCCCATTGCGTAGGAATATGGAAGCATGCAGTGTACAGACTACGGGTCCATCCAGGACAAGTGGCTAATTCCCTGAACCATTGCAGAAGGCCCACAGATGCTAAGAGACACCTGAGAAAGGAACAGGAACACAAGAGCTGGAAGAAACCTTCTAAGAACAAGAAGGCTTTTTGCTTTTCTTTCATCAAGCTGTCTTTTGACCAAGAATACACAGGGGAAAGCGCGAACGCAGTCCCCCACTACCACAAATTATGCAGTCGAGTTTCCCGCATTTGGGGAAATCGCAGGGGTCAGCACAGCCGGAGCGCAATGGCCGAGCCTCGCCCTGGGAGAACCACCTTCGTGATCATGGTATCTCCCCAGCCAGGTAAGTATGAGTTGGAATCGGCATGCTAGCACGCCCCGGTCAGGGGCCCGCCTACGCCATGTTATGGAGGGGCTTGCTGGGGTGTTTGGCAAACTAGCCTTAATCCGAGCTGTTCCATGAGCAAGGCACATCATCTCTGTAAACAGTCAGGGGTGCGCATTGCTTTCTTTTTTTGATAGCCCACATCTGGGAAGCCTCTGAAATGTCTTCATGCACGCAAGGGGTGGGTCTCAAACAGGTCCACGGTCTACACTGCAGCAGCGCATATATTTGCATTGATGAGCGGCACTTAAGCATCCAGCCGCAACCAGGCCCATTGCGTAGGAATATGGAAGCATGCAGTGTACAGACTACGGGTCCATCCAGGACAAGTGGCTAATTCCCTGAACCATTGCAGAAGGCCCACAGATGCTAAGAGACACCTGAGAAAGGAACAGGAACACAAGAGCTGGAAGAAACCTTCTAAGAACAAGAAGGCTTTTTGCTTTTCTTTCATCAAGCTGTCTTTTGACCAAGAATACACAGGGGAAAGCGCGAACGCAGTCCCCCACTACCACAAATTATGCAGTCGAGTTTCCCGCATTTGGGGAAATCGCAGGGGTCAGCACAGCCGGAGCGCAATGGCCGAGCCTCGCCCTGGGAGAACCACCTTCGTGATCATGGTATCTCCCCAGCCAGGTAAGAATGAGTTGGAATCGGCATGCTAGCACGCCCCGGTCAGGGGCCCGCCTACGCCATGTTATGGAGGGGCTTGCTGGGGTGTTTGGCAAACTAGCCTTAATCCGAGCTGTTCCATGAGCAAGGCACATCATCTCTGTAAACAGTCAGGGGTGCGCATTGCTTTCTTTTTTTGATAGCCCACATCTGGGAAGCCTCTGAAATGTCTTCATGCACGCAAGGGGTGGGTCTCAAACAGGTCCACGGTCTACACTGCAGCAGCGCATATATTTGCGTTGATGAGCGGCACTTAAGCATCCAGCCGCAACCAGGCCCATTGCGTAGGAATATGGAAGCATGCAGTGTACAGACTACGGGTCCATCCAGGACAAGTGGCTAATTCCCTGAACCATTGCAGAAGGCCCACAGATGCTAAGAGACACCTGAGAAAGGAACAGGAACACAAGAGCTGGAAGAAACCTTCTAAGAACAAGAAGGCTTTTTGCTTTTCTTTCATCAAGCTGTCTTTTGACCAAGAATACACAGGGGAAAGCGCGAACGCAGTCCCCCACTACCACAAATTATGCAGTCGAGTTTCCCGCATTTGGGGAAATCGCAGAGGTCAGCACAGCCGGAGTGCAATGGCCGAGCCTCGCCCTGGGAGAACCACCTTCGTGATCATGGTATCTCCCCTGCCAGGTAAGTATGAGTTGGAATTGGCATTCTAGCACGCCCCGGTCAGGGGCCCGCCTACGCCATGTTATGGAGGGGCTTGCTGGGGTGTTTGGCAAACTAGCCTTAATCCGAGCTGTTCCATGAGCAAGGCACATCATCTCTGTAAACAGTCAGGGGTGCGCATTGCTTTCTTTTTTTGATAGCCCACATCTGGGAAGCCTCTGAAATGTCTTCATGCACGCAAGGGGTGGGTCTCAAACAGGTCCACGGTCTACACTGCAGCAGCGCATATATTTGCATTGATGAGCGGCACTTAAGCATCCAGCCGCAACCAGGCCCATTGCGTAGGAATATGGAAGCATGCAGTGTACAGACTACGGGTCCATCCAGGACAAGTGGCTAATTCCCTGAACCATTGCAGAAGGCCCACAGATGCTAAGAGACACCTGAGAAAGGAACAGGAACACAAGAGCTGGAAGAAACCTTCTAAGAACAAGAAGGCTTTTTGCTTTTCTTTCATCAAGCTGTCTTTTGACCAAGAATACACAGGGGAAAGCGCGAACGCAGTCCCCCACTACCACAAATTATGCAGTCGAGTTTCCCGCATTTGGGGAAATCGCAGGGGTCAGCACAGCCGGAGTGCAATGGCCGAGCCTCGCCCTGGGAGAACCACCTTCGTGATCATGGTATCTCCCCTGCCAGGTAAGTATGAGTTGGGATTGGCATGCTAGCACGCCCCGGTCAGGGGCCCGCCTACGCCATGTTATGGAGGGGCTTGCTGGGGTGTTTGGCAAACTAGCCTTAATCCGAGCTGTTCCATGAGCAAGGCACATCATCTCTGTAAACAGTCAGGGGTGCGCATTGCTTTCTTTTTTTGATAGCCCACATCTGGGAAGCCTCTGAAATGTCTTCATGCACGCAAGGGGTGGGTCTCAAACAGGTCCACGGTCTACACTGCAGCAGCGCATATATTTGCATTGATGAGCGGCATTTAAGCATCCAGCCGCAACCAGGCCCATTGCGTAGGAATATGGAAGCATGCAGTGTACAGACTACGGGTCCATCCAGGACAAGTGGCTAATTCCCTGAACCATTGCAGAAGGCCCACAGATGCTAAGAGACACCTGAGAAAGGAACACAAGAGCTGGAAGAAACCTTCTAAGAACAAGAAGGCTTTTTGCTTTTCTTTCATCAAGCTGTCTTTTGACCAAGAATACACAGGGGAAAGCGCGAACGAACGCAGTCCCCCACTACCACAAATTATGCAGTCGAGTTTCCCGCATTTGGGGAAATCGCAGGGGTCAGCACAGCCGGAGTGCAATGGCCGAGCCTCGCCCTGGGAGAACCACCTTCGTGATCATGGTATCTCCCCTGCCAGGTAAGTATGAGTTGGAATTGGCATGCTAGCACGCCCCGGTCAGGGGCCCGCCTACGCCATGTTATGGAGGGGCTTGCTGGGGTGTTTGGCAAACTAGCCTTAATCCGAGCTGTTCCATGAGCAAGGCACATCATCTCTGTAAACAGTCAGGGGTGCGCATTGCTTTCTTTTTTTGATAGCCCACATCTGGGAAGCCTCTGAAATGTCTTCATGCACGCAAGGGGTGGGTCTCAAACAGGTCCACGGTCTACACTGCAGCAGCGCATATATTTGCATTGATGAGCGGCACTTAAGCATCCAGCCGCAACCAGGCCCATTGCGTAGGAATATGGAAGCATGCAGTGTACAGACTACGGGTCCATCCAGGACAAGTGGCTAATTCCCTGAACCATTGCAGAAGGCCCACAGATGCTAAGAGACACCTGAGAAAGGAACAGGAACACAAGAGCTGGAAGAAACCTTCTAAGAACAAGAAGGCTTTTTGCTTTTCTTTCATCAAGCTGTCTTTTGACCAAGAATACACAGGGGAAAGCGCGAACGCAGTCCCCCACTACCACAAATTATGCAGTCGAGTTTCCCGCATTTGGGGAAATCGCAGGGGTCAGCACAGCCGGAGTGCAATGGCCGCGCCTCGCCCTGGGAGAACCACCTTCGTGATCATGGTATCTCCCCTGCCAGGTAAGTATGAGTTGGAATTGGCATGCTAGCACGCCCCGGTCAGGGGCCCGCCTAAGCCATGTTATGGAGGGGCTTGCTGGGGTGTTTGGCAAACTAGCCTTAATCCGAGCTGTTCCATGAGCAAGGCACATCATCTCTGTAAACAGTCAGGGGTGCGCATTGCTTTCTTTTTTTGATAGCCCACATCTGGGAAGCCTCTGAAATGTCTTCATGCACGCAAGGGGTGGGTCTCAAACAGGTCCACGGTCTACACTGCAGCAGCGCATATATTTGCATTGATGAGCGGCACTTAAGCATCCAGCCGCAACCAGGCCCATTGCGTAGGAATATGGAAGCATGCAGTGTACAGACTACGGGTCCATCCAGGACAAGTGGCTAATTCCCTGAACCATTGCAGAAGGCCCACAGATGCTAAGAGACACCTGAGAAAGGAACAGGAACACAAGAGCTGGAAGAAACCTTCTAAGAACAAGAAGGCTTTTTGCTTTTCTTTCATCAAGCTGTCTTTTGACCAAGAATACACAGGGGAAAGCGCGAACGCAGTCCCCCACTACCACAAATTATGCAGTCGAGTTTCCCGCATTTGGGGAAATCGCAGGGGTCAGCACAGCCGGAGTGCAATGGCCGAGCCTCGCCCTGGGAGAACCACCTTCGTGATCATGGTATCTCCCCAGCCAGGTAAGTATGAGTTGGAATCGGCATGCTAGCACGCCCCGGTCAGGGGCCCGCCTACGCCATGTTATGGAGGGGCTTGCTGGGGTGTTTGGCAAACTAGCCTTAATCCGAGCTGTTCCATGAGCAAGGCACATCATCTCTGTAAACAGTCAGGGGTGCGCATTGCTTTCTTTTTTTGATAGCCCACATCTGGGAAGCCTCTGAAATGTCTTCATGCACGCAAGGGGTGGGTCTCAAACAGGTCCACGGTCTACACTGCAGCAGCGCATATATTTGCGTTGATGAGCGGCACTTAAGCATCCAGCCGCAACCAGGCCCATTGCGTAGGAATATGGAAGCATGCAGTGTACAGACTACGGGTCCATCCAGGACAAGTGGCTAATTCCCTGAACCATTGCAGAAGGCCCACAGATGCTAAGAGACACCTGAGAAAGGAACAGGAACACAAGAGCTGGAAGAAACCTTCTAAGAACAAGAAGGCTTTTTGCTTTTCTTTCATCAAGCTGTCTTTTGACCAAGAATACACAGGGGAAAGCGCGAACGCAGTCCCCCACTACCACAAATTATGCAGTCAAGTTTCCCGCATTTGGGGAAATCGCAGGGGTCAGCACAGCCGGAGTGCAATGGCCGAGCCTCGCCCTGGGAGAACCACCTTCGTGATCATGGTATCTCCCCTGCCAGGTAAGTATGAGTTGGAATTGGCATGCTAGCACGCCCCGGTCAGGGGCCCGCCTACGCCATGTTATGGAGGGGCTTGCTGGGGTGTTTGGCAAACTAGCCTTAATCCGAGCTGTTCCATGAGCAAGGCACATCATCTCTGTAAACAGTCAGGGGTGCGCATTGCTTTCTTTTTTTGATAGCCCACATCTGGGAAGCCTCTGAAATGTCTTCATGCACGCAAGGGGTGGGTCTCAAACAGGTCCACGGTCTACACTGCAGCAGCGCATATATTTGCATTGATGAGCGGCACTTAAGCATCCAGCCGCAACCAGGCCCATTGCGTAGGAATATGGAAGCATGCAGCGTACAGACTACGGGTCCATCCAGGACAAGTGGCTAATTCCCTGAACCATTGCAGAAGGCCCACAGATGCTAAGAGACACCTGAGAAAGGAACAGGAACACAAGAGCTGGAAGAAACCTTCTAAGAACAAGAAGGCTTTTTGCTTTTCTTTCATCAAGCTGTCTTTTGACCAAGAATACACAGGGGAAAGCGCGAACGCAGTCCCCCACTACCACAAATTATGCAGTCGAGTTTCCCGCATTTGGGGAAATCGCAGGGGTCAGCACAACCGGAGTACAATGGCCGAGCCTCGCCCTGGGAGAACCACCTTCGTGATCATGGTATCTCCCCTGCCAGGTAAGTATGAGTTGGAATTGGCATGCTAGCACGCCCCGGTCAGGGGCCCGCCTACGCCATGTTATGGAGGGGCTTGCTGGGGTGTTTGGCAAACTAGCCTTAATCCGAGCTGTTCCATGAGCAAGGCACATCATCTCTGTAAACAGTCAGGGGTGCGCATTGCTTTCTTTTTTTGATAGCCCACATCTGGGAAGCCTCTGAAATGTCTTCATGCACGCAAGGGGTGGGTCTCAAACAGGTCCACGGTCTACACTGCAGCAGCGCATATATTTGCATTGATGAGCGGCACTTAAGCATCCAGCCGCAACCAGGCCCATTGCGTAGGAATATGGAAGCATGCAGTGTACAGACTACGGGTCCATCCAGGACAAGTGGCTAATTCCCTGAACCATTGCAGAAGGCCCACAGATGCTAAGAGACACCTGAGAAAGGAACAGGAACACAAGAGCTGGAAGAAACCTTCTAAGAACAAGAAGGCTTTTTGCTTTTCTTTCATCAAGCTGTCTTTTGACCAAGAATACACAGGGGAAAGCGCGAACGCAGTCCCCCACTACCACAAATTATGCAGTCGAGTTTCCCGCATTTGGGGAAATCGCAGGGGTCAGCACAGCCGGAGTGCAATGGCCGAGCCTCGCCCTGGGAGAACCACCTTCGTGATCATGGTATCTCCCCAGCCAGGTAAGTATGAGTTGGAATCGGCATGCTAGCACGCCCCGGTCAGGGGCCCGCCTACGCCATGTTATGGAGGGGCTTGCTGGGGTGTTTGGCAAACTAGCCTTAATCCGAGCTGTTCCATGAGCAAGGCACATCATCTCTGTAAACAGTCAGGGGTGCGCATTGCTTTCTTTTTTTGATAGCCCACATCTGGGAAGCCTCTGAAATGTCTTCATGCACGCAAGGGGTGGGTCTCAAACAGGTCCACGGTCTACACTGCAGCAGCGCATATATTTGCGTTGATGAGCGGCACTTAAGCATCCAGCCGCAACCAGGCCCATTGCGTAGGAATATGGAAGCATGCAGTGTACAGACTACGGGTCCATCCAGGACAAGTGGCTAATTCCCTGAACCATTGCAGAAGGCCCACAGATGCTAAGAGACACCTGAGAAAGGAACAGGAACACAAGAGCTGGAAGAAACCTTCTAAGAACAAGAAGGCTTTTTGCTTTTCTTTCATCAAGCTGTCTTTTGACCAAGAATACACAGGGGAAAGCGCGAACGCAGTCCCCCACTACCACAAATTATGCAGTCGAGTTTCCCGCATTTGGGGAAATCGCAGGGGTCAGCACAGCCGGAGCGCAATGGCCGAGCCTCGCCCTGGGAGAACCACCTTCGTGATCATGGTATCTCCCCAGCCAGGTAAGAATGAGTTGGAATCGGCATGCTAGCACGCCCCGGTCAGGGGCCCGCCTACGCCATGTTATGGAGGGGCTTGCTGGGGTGTTTGGCAAACTAGCCTTAATCCGAGCTGTTCCATGAGCAAGGCACATCATCTCTGTAAACAGTCAGGGGTGCGCATTGCTTTCTTTTTTTGATAGCCCACATCTGGGAAGCCTCTGAAATGTCTTCATGCACGCAAGGGGTGGGTCTCAAACAGGTCCACGGTCTACACTGCAGCAGCGCATATATTTGCGTTGATGAGCGGCACTTAAGCATCCAGCCGCAACCAGGCCCATTGCGTAGGAATATGGAAGCATGCAGTGTACAGACTACGGGTCCATCCAGGACAAGTGGCTAATTCCCTGAACCATTGCAGAAGGCCCACAGATGCTAAGAGACACCTGAGAAAGGAACAGGAACACAAGAGCTGGAAGAAACCTTCTAAGAACAAGAAGGCTTTTTGCTTTTCTTTCATCAAGCTGTCTTTTGACCAAGAATACACAGGGGAAAGCGCGAACGCAGTCCCCCACTACCACAAATTATGCAGTCGAGTTTCCCGCATTTGGGGAAATCGCAGAGGTCAGCACAGCCGGAGTGCAATGGCCGAGCCTCGCCCTGGGAGAACCACCTTCGTGATCATGGTATCTCCCCTGCCAGGTAAGTATGAGTTGGAATTGGCATGCTAGCACGCCCCGGTCAGGGGCCCGCCTACGCCATGTTATGGAGGGGCTTGCTGGGGTGTTTGGCAAACTAGCCTTAATCCGAGCTGTTCCATGAGCAAGGCACATCATCTCTGTAAACAGTCAGGGGTGCGCATTGCTTTCTTTTTTTGATAGCCCACATCTGGGAAGCCTCTGAAATGTCTTCATGCACGCAAGGGGTGGGTCTCAAACAGGTCCACGGTCTACACTGCAGCAGCGCATATATTTGCATTGATGAGCGGCACTTAAGCATCCAGCCGCAACCAGGCCCATTGCGTAGGAATATGGAAGCATGCAGTGTACAGACTACGGGTCCATCCAGGACAAGTGGCTAATTCCCTGAACCATTGCAGAAGGCCCACAGATGCTAAGAGACACCTGAGAAAGGAACAGGAACACAAGAGCTGGAAGAAACCTTCTAAGAACAAGAAGGCTTTTTGCTTTTCTTTCATCAAGCTGTCTTTTGACCAAGAATACACAGGGGAAAGCGCGAACGCAGTCCCCCACTACCACAAATTATGCAGTCGAGTTTCCCGCATTTGGGGAAATCGCAGGGGTCAGCACAGCCGGAGTGCAATGGCCGAGCCTCGCCCTGGGAGAACCACCTTCGTGATCATGGTATCTCCCCTGCCAGGTAAGTATGAGTTGGGATTGGCATGCTAGCACGCCCCGGTCAGGGGCCCGCCTACGCCATGTTATGGAGGGGCTTGCTGGGGTGTTTGGCAAACTAGCCTTAATCCGAGCTGTTCCATGAGCAAGGCACATCATCTCTGTAAACAGTCAGGGGTGCGCATTGCTTTCTTTTTTTGATAGCCCACATCTGGGAAGCCTCTGAAATGTCTTCATGCACGCAAGGGGTGGGTCTCAAACAGGTCCACGGTCTACACTGCAGCAGCGCATATATTTGCATTGATGAGCGGCATTTAAGCATCCAGCCGCAACCAGGCCCATTGCGTAGGAATATGGAAGCATGCAGTGTACAGACTACGGGTCCATCCAGGACAAGTGGCTAATTCCCTGAACCATTGCAGAAGGCCCACAGATGCTAAGAGACACCTGAGAAAGGAACACAAGAGCTGGAAGAAACCTTCTAAGAACAAGAAGGCTTTTTGCTTTTCTTTCATCAAGCTGTCTTTTGACCAAGAATACACAGGGGAAAGCGCGAACGAACGCAGTCCCCCACTACCACAAATTATGCAGTCGAGTTTCCCGCATTTGGGGAAATCGCAGGGGTCAGCACAGCCGGAGTGCAATGGCCGAGCCTCGCCCTGGGAGAACCACCTTCGTGATCATGGTATCTCCCCTGCCAGGTAAGTATGAGTTGGAATTGGCATGCTAGCACGCCCCGGTCAGGGGCCCGCCTACGCCATGTTATGGAGGGGCTTGCTGGGGTGTTTGGCAAACTAGCCTTAATCCGAGCTGTTCCATGAGCAAGGCACATCATCTCTGTAAACAGTCAGGGGTGCGCATTGCTTTCTTTTTTTGATAGCCCACATCTGGGAAGCCTCTGAAATGTCTTCATGCACGCAAGGGGTGGGTCTCAAACAGGTCCACGGTCTACACTGCAGCAGCGCATATATTTGCATTGATGAGCGGCACTTAAGCATCCAGCCGCAACCAGGCCCATTGCGTAGGAATATGGAAGCATGCAGTGTACAGACTACGGGTCCATCCAGGACAAGTGGCTAATTCCCTGAACCATTGCAGAAGGCCCACAGATGCTAAGAGACACCTGAGAAAGGAACAGGAACACAAGAGCTGGAAGAAACCTTCTAAGAACAAGAAGGCTTTTTGCTTTTCTTTCATCAAGCTGTCTTTTGACCAAGAATACACAGGGGAAAGCGCGAACGCAGTCCCCCACTACCACAAATTATGCAGTCGAGTTTCCCGCATTTGGGGAAATCGCAGGGGTCAGCACAGCCGGAGTGCAATGGCCGCGCCTCGCCCTGGGAGAACCACCTTCGTGATCATGGTATCTCCCCTGCCAGGTAAGTATGAGTTGGAATTGGCATGCTAGCACGCCCCGGTCAGGGGCCCGCCTAAGCCATGTTATGGAGGGGCTTGCTGGGGTGTTTGGCAAACTAGCCTTAATCCGAGCTGTTCCATGAGCAAGGCACATCATCTCTGTAAACAGTCAGGGGTGCGCATTGCTTTCTTTTTTTGATAGCCCACATCTGGGAAGCCTCTGAAATGTCTTCATGCACGCAAGGGGTGGGTCTCAAACAGGTCCACGGTCTACACTGCAGCAGCGCATATATTTGCATTGATGAGCGGCACTTAAGCATCCAGCCGCAACCAGGCCCATTGCGTAGGAATATGGAAGCATGCAGTGTACAGACTACGGGTCCATCCAGGACAAGTGGCTAATTCCCTGAACCATTGCAGAAGGCCCACAGATGCTAAGAGACACCTGAGAAAGGAACAGGAACACAAGAGCTGGAAGAAACCTTCTAAGAACAAGAAGGCTTTTTGCTTTTCTTTCATCAAGCTGTCTTTTGACCAAGAATACACAGGGGAAAGCGCGAACGCAGTCCCCCACTACCACAAATTATGCAGTCGAGTTTCCCGCATTTGGGGAAATCGCAGGGGTCAGCACAGCCGGAGTGCAATGGCCGAGCCTCGCCCTGGGAGAACCACCTTCGTGATCATGGTATCTCCCCAGCCAGGTAAGTATGAGTTGGAATCGGCATGCTAGCACGCCCCGGTCAGGGGCCCGCCTACGCCATGTTATGGAGGGGCTTGCTGGGGTGTTTGGCAAACTAGCCTTAATCCGAGCTGTTCCATGAGCAAGGCACATCATCTCTGTAAACAGTCAGGGGTGCGCATTGCTTTCTTTTTTTGATAGCCCACATCTGGGAAGCCTCTGAAATGTCTTCATGCACGCAAGGGGTGGGTCTCAAACAGGTCCACGGTCTACACTGCAGCAGCGCATATATTTGCGTTGATGAGCGGCACTTAAGCATCCAGCCGCAACCAGGCCCATTGCGTAGGAATATGGAAGCATGCAGTGTACAGACTACGGGTCCATCCAGGACAAGTGGCTAATTCCCTGAACCATTGCAGAAGGCCCACAGATGCTAAGAGACACCTGAGAAAGGAACAGGAACACAAGAGCTGGAAGAAACCTTCTAAGAACAAGAAGGCTTTTTGCTTTTCTTTCATCAAGCTGTCTTTTGACCAAGAATACACAGGGGAAAGCGCGAACGCAGTCCCCCACTACCACAAATTATGCAGTCAAGTTTCCCGCATTTGGGGAAATCGCAGGGGTCAGCACAGCCGGAGTGCAATGGCCGAGCCTCGCCCTGGGAGAACCACCTTCGTGATCATGGTATCTCCCCTGCCAGGTAAGTATGAGTTGGAATTGGCATGCTAGCACGCCCCGGTCAGGGGCCCGCCTACGCCATGTTATGGAGGGGCTTGCTGGGGTGTTTGGCAAACTAGCCTTAATCCGAGCTGTTCCATGAGCAAGGCACATCATCTCTGTAAACAGTCAGGGGTGCGCATTGCTTTCTTTTTTTGATAGCCCACATCTGGGAAGCCTCTGAAATGTCTTCATGCACGCAAGGGGTGGGTCTCAAACAGGTCCACGGTCTACACTGCAGCAGCGCATATATTTGCATTGATGAGCGGCACTTAAGCATCCAGCCGCAACCAGGCCCATTGCGTAGGAATATGGAAGCATGCAGCGTACAGACTACGGGTCCATCCAGGACAAGTGGCTAATTCCCTGAACCATTGCAGAAGGCCCACAGATGCTAAGAGACACCTGAGAAAGGAACAGGAACACAAGAGCTGGAAGAAACCTTCTAAGAACAAGAAGGCTTTTTGCTTTTCTTTCATCAAGCTGTCTTTTGACCAAGAATACACAGGGGAAAGCGCGAACGCAGTCCCCCACTACCACAAATTATGCAGTCGAGTTTCCCGCATTTGGGGAAATCGCAGGGGTCAGCACAACCGGAGTACAATGGCCGAGCCTCGCCCTGGGAGAACCACCTTCGTGATCATGGTATCTCCCCTGCCAGGTAAGTATGAGTTGGAATTGGCATGCTAGCACGCCCCGGTCAGGGGCCCGCCTACGCCATGTTATGGAGGGGCTTGCTGGGGTGTTTGGCAAACTAGCCTTAATCCGAGCTGTTCCATGAGCAAGGCACATCATCTCTGTAAACAGTCAGGGGTGCGCATTGCTTTCTTTTTTTGATAGCCCACATCTGGGAAGCCTCTGAAATGTCTTCATGCACGCAAGGGGTGGGTCTCAAACAGGTCCACGGTCTACACTGCAGCAGCGCATATATTTGCATTGATGAGCGGCACTTAAGCATCCAGCCGCAACCAGGCCCATTGCGTAGGAATATGGAAGCATGCAGTGTACAGACTACGGGTCCATCCAGGACAAGTGGCTAATTCCCTGAACCATTGCAGAAGGCCCACAGATGCTAAGAGACACCTGAGAAAGGAACAGGAACACAAGAGCTGGAAGAAACCTTCTAAGAACAAGAAGGCTTTTTGCTTTTCTTTCATCAAGCTGTCTTTTGACCAAGAATACACAGGGGAAAGCGCGAACGCAGTCCCCCACTACCACAAATTATGCAGTCGAGTTTCCCGCATTTGGGGAAATCGCAGGGGTCAGCACAGCCGGAGTGCAATGGCCGAGCCTCGCCCTGGGAGAACCACCTTCGTGATCATGGTATCTCCCCAGCCAGGTAAGTATGAGTTGGAATCGGCATGCTAGCACGCCCCGGTCAGGGGCCCGCCTACGCCATGTTATGGAGGGGCTTGCTGGGGTGTTTGGCAAACTAGCCTTAATCCGAGCTGTTCCATGAGCAAGGCACATCATCTCTGTAAACAGTCAGGGGTGCGCATTGCTTTCTTTTTTTGATAGCCCACATCTGGGAAGCCTCTGAAATGTCTTCATGCACGCAAGGGGTGGGTCTCAAACAGGTCCACGGTCTACACTGCAGCAGCGCATATATTTGCGTTGATGAGCGGCACTTAAGCATCCAGCCGCAACCAGGCCCATTGCGTAGGAATATGGAAGCATGCAGTGTACAGACTACGGGTCCATCCAGGACAAGTGGCTAATTCCCTGAACCATTGCAGAAGGCCCACAGATGCTAAGAGACACCTGAGAAAGGAACAGGAACACAAGAGCTGGAAGAAACCTTCTAAGAACAAGAAGGCTTTTTGCTTTTCTTTCATCAAGCTGTCTTTTGACCAAGAATACACAGGGGAAAGCGCGAACGCAGTCCCCCACTACCACAAATTATGCAGTCAAGTTTCCCGCATTTGGGGAAATCGCAGGGGTCAGCACAGCCGGAGTGCAATGGCCGAGCCTCGCCCTGGGAGAACCACCTTCGTGATCATGGTATCTCCCCTGCCAGGTAAGTATGAGTTGGAATTGGCATGCTAGCACGCCCCGGTCAGGGGCCCGCCTACGCCATGTTATGGAGGGGCTTGCTGGGGTGTTTGGCAAACTAGCCTTAATCCGAGCTGTTCCATGAGCAAGGCACATCATCTCTGTAAACAGTCAGGGGTGCGCATTGCTTTCTTTTTTTGATAGCCCACATCTGGGAAGCCTCTGAAATGTCTTCATGCACGCAAGGGGTGGGTCTCAAACAGGTCCACGGTCTACACTGCAGCAGCGCATATATTTGCATTGATGAGCGGCACTTAAGCATCCAGCCGCAACCAGGCCCATTGCGTAGGAATATGGAAGCATGCAGCGTACAGACTACGGGTCCATCCAGGACAAGTGGCTAATTCCCTGAACCATTGCAGAAGGCCCACAGATGCTAAGAGACACCTGAGAAAGGAACAGGAACACAAGAGCTGGAAGAAACCTTCTAAGAACAAGAAGGCTTTTTGCTTTTCTTTCATCAAGCTGTCTTTTGACCAAGAATACACAGGGGAAAGCGCGAACGCAGTCCCCCACTACCACAAATTATGCAGTCGAGTTTCCCGCATTTGGGGAAATCGCAGGGGTCAGCACAACCGGAGTGCAATGGCCGAGCCTCGCCCTGGGAGAACCACCTTCGTGATCATGGTATCTCCCCTGCCAGGTAAGTATGAGTTGGAATTGGCATGCTAGCACGCCCCGGTCAGGGGCCCGCCTACGCCATGTTATGGAGGGGCTTGCTGGGGTGTTTGGCAAACTAGCCTTAATCCGAGCTGTTCCATGAGCAAGGCACATCATCTCTGTAAACAGTCAGGGGTGCGCATTGCTTTCTTTTTTTGATAGCCCACATCTGGGAAGCCTCTGAAATGTCTTCATGCACGCAAGGGGTGGGTCTCAAACAGGTCCACGGTCTACACTGCAGCAGCGCATATATTTGCATTGATGAGCGGCACTTAAGCATCCAGCCGCAACCAGGCCCATTGCGTAGGAATATGGAAGCATGCAGTGTACAGACTACGGGTCCATCCAGGACAAGTGGCTAATTCCCTGAACCATTGCAGAAGGCCCACAGATGCTAAGAGACACCTGAGAAAGGAACAGGAACACAAGAGCTGGAAGAAACCTTCTAAGAACAAGAAGGCTTTTTGCTTTTCTTTCATCAAGCTGTCTTTTGACCAAGAATACACAGGGGAAAGCGCGAACGCAGTCCCCCACTACCACAAATTATGCAGTCGAGTTTCCCGCATTTGGGGAAATCGCAGGGGTCAGCACAGCCGGAGCGCAATGGCCGAGCCTCGCCCTGGGAGAACCACCTTCGTGATCATGGTATCTCCCCAGCCAGGTAAGTATGAGTTGGAATCGGCATGCTAGCACGCCCCGGTCAGGGGCCCGCCTACGCCATGTTATGGAGGGGCTTGCTGGGGTGTTTGGCAAACTAGCCTTAATCCGAGCTGTTCCATGAGCAAGGCACATCATCTCTGTAAACAGTCAGGGGTGCGCATTGCTTTCTTTTTTTGATAGCCCACATCTGGGAAGCCTCTGAAATGTCTTCATGCACGCAAGGGGTGGGTCTCAAACAGGTCCACGGTCTACACTGCAGCAGCGCATATATTTGCATTGATGAGCGGCACTTAAGCATCCAGCCGCAACCAGGCCCATTGCGTAGGAATATGGAAGCATGCAGTGTACAGACTACGGGTCCATCCAGGACAAGTGGCTAATTCCCTGAACCATTGCAGAAGGCCCACAGATGCTAAGAGACACCTGAGAAAGGAACAGGAACACAAGAGCTGGAAGAAACCTTCTAAGAACAAGAAGGCTTTTTGCTTTTCTTTCATCAAGCTGTCTTTTGACCAAGAATACACAGGGGAAAGCGCGAACGCAGTCCCCCACTACCACAAATTATGCAGTCGAGTTTCCCGCATTTGGGGAAATCGCAGGGGTCAGCACAGCCGGAGTGCAATGGCCGAGCCTCGCCCTGGGAGAACCACCTTCGTGACCATGGTATCTCCCCTGCCAGGTAAGTATGAGTTGGAATTGGCATGCTAGCACGCCCCGGTCAGGGGCCCGCCTACGCCATGTTATGGAGGGGCTTGCTGGGGTGTTTGGCAAACTAGCCTTAATCCGAGCTGTTCCATGAGCAAGGCACATCATCTCTGTAAACAGTCAGGGGTGCGCATTGCTTTCTTTTTTTGATAGCCCACATCTGGGAAGCCTCTGAAATGTCTTCATGCACGCAAGGGGTGGGTCTCAAACAGGTCCACGGTCTACACTGCAGCAGCGCATATATTTGCATTGATGAGCGGCACTTAAGCATCCAGCCGCAACCAGGCCCATTGCGTAGGAATATGGAAGCATGCAGTGTACAGACTACGGGTCCATCCAGGACAAGTGGCTAATTCCCTGAACCATTGCAGAAGGCCCACAGATGCTAAGAGACACCTGAGAAAGGAACAGGAACACAAGAGCTGGAAGAAACCTTCTAAGAACAAGAAGGCTTTTTGCTTTTCTTTCATCAAGCTGTCTTTTGACCAAGAATACACAGGGGAAAGCGCGAACGAACGCAGTCCCCCACTACCACAAATTATGCAGTCGAGTTTCCCGCATTTGGGGAAATCGCAGGGGTCAGCACAGCCGGAGTGCAATGGCCGAGCCTCGCCCTGGGAGAACCACCTTCGTGATCATGGTATCTCCCCTGCCAGGTAAGTATGAGTTGGAATTGGCATGCTAGCACGCCCCGGTCAGGGGCCCGCCTACGCCATGTTATGGAGGGGCTTGCTGGGGTGTTTGGCAAACTAGCCTTAATCCGAGCTGTTCCATGAGCAAGGCACATCATCTCTGTAAACAGTCAGGGGTGCGCATTGCTTTCTTTTTTTGATAGCCCACATCTGGGAAGCCTCTGAAATGTCTTCATGCACGCAAGGGGTGGGTCTCAAACAGGTCCACGGTCTACACTGCAGCAGCGCATATATTTGCATTGATGAGCGGCACTTAAGCATCCAGCCGCAACCAGGCCCATTGCGTAGGAATATGGAAGCATGCAGTGTACAGACTACGGGTCCATCCAGGACAAGTGGCTAATTCCCTGAACCATTGCAGAAGGCCCACAGATGCTAAGAGACACCTGAGAAAGGAACACAAGAGCTGGAAGAAACCTTCTAAGAACAAGAAGGCTTTTTGCTTTTCTTTCATCAAGCTGTCTTTTGACCAAGAATACACAGGGGAAAGCGCGAACGAACGCAGTCCCCCACTACCACAAATTATGCAGTCGAGTTTCCCGCATTTGGGGAAATCGCAGGGGTCAGCACAGCCGGAGTGCAATGGCCGAGCCTCGCCCTGGGAGAACCACCTTCGTGATCATGGTATCTCCCCTGCCAGGTAAGTATGAGTTGGAATTGGCATGCTAGCACGCCCCGGTCAGGGGCCCGCCTACGCCATGTTATGGAGGGGCTTGCTGGGGTGTTTGGCAAACTAGCCTTAATCCGAGCTGTTCCATGAGCAAGGCACATCATCTCTGTAAACAGTCAGGGGTGCGCATTGCTTTCTTTTTTTGATAGCCCACATCTGGGAAGCCTCTGAAATGTCTTCATGCACGCAAGGGGTGGGTCTCAAACAGGTCCACGGTCTACACTGCAGCAGCGCATATATTTGCATTGATGAGCGGCACTTAAGCATCCAGCCGCAACCAGGCCCATTGCGTAGGAATATGGAAGCATGCAGTGTACAGACTACGGGTCCATCCAGGACAAGTGGCTAATTCCCTGAACCATTGCAGAAGGCCCACAGATGCTAAGAGACACCTGAGAAAGGAACAGGAACACAAGAGCTGGAAGAAACCTTCTAAGAACAAGAAGGCTTTTTGCTTTTCTTTCATCAAGCTGTCTTTTGACCAAGAATACACAGGGGAAAGCGCGAACGCAGTCCCCCACTACCACAAATTATGCAGTCGAGTTTCCCACATTTGGGGAAATCGCAGGGGTCAGCACAGCCGGAGTGCAATGGCCGCGCCTCGCCCTGGGAGAACCACCTTCGTGATCATGGTATCTCCCCTGCCAGGTAAGTATGAGTTGGAATTGGCATGCTAGCACGCCCCGGTCAGGGGCCCGCCTAAGCCATGTTATGGAGGGGCTTGCTGGGGTGTTTGGCAAACTAGCCTTAATCCGAGCTGTTCCATGAGCAAGGCACATCATCTCTGTAAACAGTCAGGGGTGCGCATTGCTTTCTTTTTTTGATAGCCCACATCTGGGAAGCCTCTGAAATGTCTTCATGCACGCAAGGGGTGGGTCTCAAACAGGTCCACGGTCTACACTGCAGCAGCGCATATATTTGCATTGATGAGCGGCACTTAAGCATCCAGCCGCAACCAGGCCCATTGCGTAGGAATATGGAAGCATGCAGTGTACAGACTACGGGTCCATCCAGGACAAGTGGCTAATTCCCTGAACCATTGCAGAAGGCCCACAGATGCCAAGAGACACCTGAGAAAGGAACAGGAACACAAGAGCTGGAAGAAACCTTCTAAGAACAAGAAGGCTTTTTGCTTTTCTTTCATCAAGCTGTCTTTTGACCAAGAATACACAGGGGAAAGCGCGAACGAACGCAGTCCCCCACTACCACAAATTATGCAGTCGAGTTTCCCGCATTTGGGGAAATCGCAGGGGTCAGCACAGCCGGAGTGCAATGGCCGAGCCTCGCCCTGGGAGAACCACCTTCGTGATCATGGTATCTCCCCTGCCAGGTAAGTATGAGTTGGAATTGGCATGCTAGCACGCCCCGGTCAGGGGCCCGCCTACGCCATGTTATGGAGGGGCTTGCTGGGGTGTTTGGCAAACTAGCCTTAATCCGAGCTGTTCCATGAGCAAGGCACATCATCTCTGTAAACAGTCAGGGGTGCGCATTGCTTTCTTTTTTTGATAGCCCACATCTGGGAAGCCTCTGAAATGTCTTCATGCACGCAAGGGGTGGGTCTCAAACAGGTCCACGGTCTACACTGCAGCAGCGCATATATTTGCATTGATGAGCGGCACTTAAGCATCCAGCCGCAACCAGGCCCATTGCGTAGGAATATGGAAGCATGCAGTGTACAGACTACGGGTCCATCCAGGACAAGTGGCTAATTCCCTGAACCATTGCAGAAGGCCCACAGATGCTAAGAGACACCTGAGAAAGGAACAGGAACACAAGAGCTGGAAGAAACCTTCTAAGAACAAGAAGGCTTTTTGCTTTTCTTTCATCAAGCTGTCTTTTGACCAAGAATACACAGGGGAAAGCGCGAACGAATGCAGTCCCCCACTACCACAAATTATGCAGTCGAGTTTCCCGCATTTGGGGAAATCGCAGGGGTCAGCACAGCCGGAGTGCAATGGCCGAGCCTCGCCCTGGGAGAACCACCTTCGTGATCATGGTATGTCCCCTGCCAGGTAAGTATGAGTTGGAATTGGCATGCTAGCACGCCCCGGTCAGGGGCCCGCCTACGCCATGTTATGGAGGGGCTTGCTGGGGTGTTTGGCAAACTAGCCTTAATCCGAGCTGTTCCATGAGCAAGGCACATCATCTCTGTAAACAGTCAGGGGTGCGCATTGCTTTCTTTTTTTGATAGCCCACATCTGGGAAGCCTCTGAAATGTCTTCATGCACGCAAGGGGTGGGTCTCAAACAGGTCCACGGTCTACACTGCAGCAGCGCATATATTTGCATTGATGAGCGGCACTTAAGCATCCAGCCGCAACCAGGCCCATTGCGTAGGAATATGGAAGCATGCAGTGTACAGACTACGGGTCCATCCAGGACAAGTGGCTAATTCCCTGAACCATTGCAGAAGGCCCACAGATGCCAAGAGACACCTGAGAAAGGAACAGGAACACAAGAGCTGGAAGAAACCTTCTAAGAACAAGAAGGCTTTTTGCTTTTCTTTCATCAAGCTGTCTTTTGACCAAGAATACACAGGGGAAAGCGCGAACGAACGCAGTCCCCCACTACCACAAATTATGCAGTCGAGTTTCCCGCATTTGGGGAAATCGCAGGGGTCAGCACAGCCGGAGTGCAATGGCCGAGCCTCGCCCTGGGAGAACCACCTTCGTGATCATGGTATCTCCCCTGCCAGGTAAGTATGAGTTGGAATTGGCATGCTAGCACGCCCCGGTCAGGGGCCCGCCTACGCCATGTTATGGAGGGGCTTGCTGGGGTGTTTGGCAAACTAGCCTTAATCCGAGCTGTTCCATGAGCAAGGCACATCATCTCTGTAAACAGTCAGGGGTGCGCATTGCTTTCTTTTTTTGATAGCCCACATCTGGGAAGCCTCTGAAATGTCTTCATGCACGCAAGGGGTGGGTCTCAAACAGGTCCACGGTCTACACTGCAGCAGCGCATATATTTGCATTGATGAGCGGCACTTAAGCATCCAGCCGCAACCAGGCCCATTGCGTAGGAATATGGAAGCATGCAGTGTACAGACTACGGGTCCATCCAGGACAAGTGGCTAATTCCCTGAACCATTGCAGAAGGCCCACAGATGCTAAGAGACACCTGAGAAAGGAACAGGAACACAAGAGCTGGAAGAAACCTTCTAAGAACAAGAAGGCTTTTTGCTTTTCTTTCATCAAGCTGTCTTTTGACCAAGAATACACAGGGGAAAGCGCGAACGAACGCAGTCCCCCACTACCACAAATTATGCAGTCGAGTTTCCCGCATTTGGGGAAATCGCAGGGGTCAGCACAGCCGGAGTGCAATGGCCGAGCCTCGCCCTGGGAGAACCACCTTCGTGATCATGGTATCTCCCCTGCCAGGTAAGTATGAGTTGGAATTGGCATGCTAGCACGCCCCGGTCAGGGGCCCGCCTACGCCATGTTATGGAGGGGCTTGCTGGGGTGTTTGGCAAACTAGCCTTAATCCGAGCTGTTCCATGAGCAAGGCACATCATCTCTGTAAACAGTCAGGGGTGCGCATTGCTTTCTTTTTTTGATAGCCCACATCTGGGAAGCCTCTGAAATGTCTTCATGCACGCAAGGGGTGGGTCTCAAACAGGTCCACGGTCTACACTGCAGCAGCGCATATATTTGCATTGATGAGCGGCACTTAAGCATCCAGCCGCAACCAGGCCCATTGCGTAGGAATATGGAAGCATGCAGTGTACAGACTACGGGTCCATCCAGGACAAGTGGCTAATTCCCTGAACCATTGCAGAAGGCCCACAGATGCTAAGAGACACCTGAGAAAGGAACAGGAACACAAGAGCTGGAAGAAACCTTCTAAGAACAAGAAGGCTTTTTGCTTTTCTTTCATCAAGCTGTCTTTTGACCAAGAATACACAGGGGAAAGCGCGAACGAACGCAGTCCCCCACTACCACAAATTATGCAGTCGAGTTTCCCGCATTTGGGGAAATCGCAGGGGTCAGCACAGCCGGAGTGCAATGGCCGAGCCTCGCCCTGGGAGAACCACCTTCGTGATCATGGTATCTCCCCTGCCAGGTAAGTATGAGTTGGAATTGGCATGCTAGCACGCCCCGGTCAGGGGCCCGCCTACGCCATGTTATGGAGGGGCTTGCTGGGGTGTTTGGCAAACTAGCCTTAATCCGAGCTGTTCCATGAGCAAGGCACATCATCTCTGTAAACAGTCAGGGGTGCGCATTGCTTTCTTTTTTTGATAGCCCACATCTGGGAAGCCTCTGAAATGTCTTCATGCACGCAAGGGGTGGGTCTCAAACAGGTCCACGGTCTACACTGCAGCAGCGCATATATTTGCATTGATGAGCGGCACTTAAGCATCCAGCCGCAACCAGGCCCATTGCGTAGGAATATGGAAGCATGCAGTGTACAGACTACGGGTCCATCCAGGACAAGTGGCTAATTCCCTGAACCATTGCAGAAGGCCCACAGATGCTAAGAGACACCTGAGAAAGGAACAGGAACACAAGAGCTGGAAGAAACCTTCTAAGAACAAGAAGGCTTTTTGCTTTTCTTTCATCAAGCTGTCTTTTGACCAAGAATACACAGGGGAAAGCGCGAACGCAGTCCCCCACTACTACAAATTATGCAGTCGAGTTTCCCGCATTTGGGGAAATCGCAGGGGTCAGCACAGCCGGAGTGCAATGGCCGAGCCTCGCCCTGGGAGAACCACCTTCGTGATCATGGTATCTCCCCTGCCAGGTAAGTATGAGTTGGAATTGGCATGCTAGCACGCCCCGGTCAGGGGCCCGCCTACGCCATGTTATGGAGGGGCTTGCTGGGGTGTTTGGCAAACTAGCCTTAATCCGAGCTGTTCCATGAGCAAGGCACATCATCTCTGTAAACAGTCAGGGGTGCGCATTGCTTTCTTTTTTTGATAGCCCACATCTGGGAAGCCTCTGAAATGTCTTCATGCACGCAAGGGGTGGGTCTCAAACAGGTCCACGGTCTACACTGCAGCAGCGCATATATTTGCATTGATGAGCGGCACTTAAGCATCCAGCCGCAACCAGGCCCATTGCGTAGGAATATGGAAGCATGCAGTGTACAGACTACGGGTCCATCCAGGACAAGTGGCTAATTCCCTGAACCATTGCAGAAGGCCCACAGATGCTAAGAGACACCTGAGAAAGGAACAGGAACACAAGAGCTGGAAGAAACCTTCTAAGAACAAGAAGGCTTTTTGCTTTTCTTTCATCAAGCTGTCTTTTGACCAAGAATACACAGGGGAAAGCGCGAACGAATGCAGTCCCCCACTACCACAAATTATGCAGTCGAGTTTCCCGCATTTGGGGAAATCGCAGGGGTCAGCACAGCCGGAGTGCAATGGCCGAGCCTCGCCCTGGGAGAACCACCTTCGTGATCATGGTATCTCCCCTGCCAGGTAAGTATGAGTTGGAATTGGCATGCTAGCACGCCCCGGTCAGGGGCCCGCCTACGCCATGTTATGGAGGGGCTTGCTGGGGTGTTTGGCAAACTAGCCTTAATCCGAGCTGTTCCATGAGCAAGGCACATCATCTCTGTAAACAGTCAGGGGTGCGCATTGCTTTCTTTTTTTGATAGCCCACATCTGGGAAGCCTCTGAAATGTCTTCATGCACGCAAGGGGTGGGTCTCAAACAGGTCCACGGTCTACACTGCAGCAGCGCATATATTTGCATTGATGAGCGGCACTTAAGCATCCAGCCGCAACCAGGCCCATTGCGTAGGAATATGGAAGCATGCAGTGTACAGACTACGGGTCCATCCAGGACAAGTGGCTAATTCCCTGAACCATTGCAGAAGGCCCACAGATGCCAAGAGACACCTGAGAACGGAACAGGAACACAAGAGCTGGAAGAAACCTTCTAAGAACAAGAAGGCTTTTTGCTTTTCTTTCATCAAGCTGTCTTTTGACCAAGAATACACAGGGGAAAGCGCGAACGAACGCAGTCCCCCACTACCACAAATTATGCAGTCGAGTTTCCCGCATTTGGGGAAATCGCAGGGGTCAGCACAGCCGGAGTGCAATGGCCGAGCCTCGCCCTGGGAGAACCACCTTCGTGATCATGGTATCTCCCCTGCCAGGTAAGTATGAGTTGGAATTGGCATGCTAGCACGCCCCGGTCAGGGGCCCGCCTACGCCATGTTATGGAGGGGCTTGCTGGGGTGTTTGGCAAACTAGCCTTAATCCGAGCTGTTCCATGAGCAAGGCACATCATCTCTGTAAACAGTCAGGGGTGCGCATTGCTTTCTTTTTTTGATAGCCCACATCTGGGAAGCCTCTGAAATGTCTTCATGCACGCAAGGGGTGGGTCTCAAACAGGTCCACGGTCTACACTGCAGCAGCGCATATATTTGCATTGATGAGCGGCACTTAAGCATCCAGCCGCAACCAGGCCCATTGCGTAGGAATATGGAAGCATGCAGTGTACAGACTACGGGTCCATCCAGGACAAGTGGCTAATTCCCTGAACCATTGCAGAAGGCCCACAGATGCTAAGAGACACCTGAGAAAGGAACAGGAACACAAGAGCTGGAAGAAACCTTCTAAGAACAAGAAGGCTTTTTGCTTTTCTTTCATCAAGCTGTCTTTTGACCAAGAATACACAGGGGAAAGCGCGAACGAACGCAGTCCCCCACTACCACAAATTATGCAGTCGAGTTTCCCGCATTTGGGGAAATCGCAGGGGTCAGCACAGCCGGAGTGCAATGGCCGAGCCTCGCCCTGGGAGAACCACCTTCGTGATCATGGTATCTCCCCTGCCAGGTAAGTATGAGTTGGAATTGGCATGCTAGCACGCCCCGGTCAGGGGCCCGCCTACGCCATGTTATGGAGGGGCTTGCTGGGGTGTTTGGCAAACTAGCCTTAATCCGAGCTGTTCCATGAGCAAGGCACATCATCTCTGTAAACAGTCAGGGGTGCGCATTGCTTTCTTTTTTTGATAGCCCACATCTGGGAAGCCTCTGAAATGTCTTCATGCACGCAAGGGGTGGGTCTCAAACAGGTCCACGGTCTACACTGCAGCAGCGCATATATTTGCATTGATGAGCGGCACTTAAGCATCCAGCCGCAACCAGGCCCATTGCGTAGGAATATGGAAGCATGCAGTGTACAGACTACGGGTCCATCCAGGACAAGTGGCTAATTCCCTGAACCATTGCAGAAGGCCCACAGATGCTAAGAGACACCTGAGAAAGGAACAGGAACACAAGAGCTGGAAGAAACCTTCTAAGAACAAGAAGGCTTTTTGCTTTTCTTTCATCAAGCTGTCTTTTGACCAAGAATACACAGGGGAAAGCGCGAACGAACGCAGTCCCCCACTACCACAAATTATGCAGTCGAGTTTCCCGCATTTGGGGAAATCGCAGGGGTCAGCACAGCCGGAGTGCAATGGCCGAGCCTCGCCCTGGGAGAACCACCTTCGTGATCATGGTATCTCCCCTGCCAGGTAAGTATGAGTTGGAATTGGCATGCTAGCACGCCCCGGTCAGGGGCCCGCCTACGCCATGTTATGGAGGGGCTTGCTGGGGTGTTTGGCAAACTAGCCTTAATCCGAGCTGTTCCATGAGCAAGGCACATCATCTCTGTAAACAGTCAGGGGTGCGCATTGCTTTCTTTTTTTGATAGCCCACATCTGGGAAGCCTCTGAAATGTCTTCATGCACGCAAGGGGTGGGTCTCAAACAGGTCCACGGTCTACACTGCAGCAGCGCATATATTTGCATTGATGAGCGGCACTTAAGCATCCAGCCGCAACCAGGCCCATTGCGTAGGAATATGGAAGCATGCAGTGTACAGACTACGGGTCCATCCAGGACAAGTGGCTAATTCCCTGAACCATTGCAGAAGGCCCACAGATGCTAAGAGACACCTGAGAAAGGAACAGGAACACAAGAGCTGGAAGAAACCTTCTAAGAACAAGAAGGCTTTTTGCTTTTCTTTCATCAAGCTGTCTTTTGACCAAGAATACACAGGGGAAAGCGCGAACGCAGTCCCCCACTACTACAAATTATGCAGTCGAGTTTCCCGCATTTGGGGAAATCGCAGGGGTCAGCACAGCCGGAGTGCAATGGCCGAGCCTCGCCCTGGGAGAACCACCTTCGTGATCATGGTATCTCCCCTGCCAGGTAAGTATGAGTTGGAATTGGCATGCTAGCACGCCCCGGTCAGGGGCCCGCCTACGCCATGTTATGGAGGGGCTTGCTGGGGTGTTTGGCAAACTAGCCTTAATCCGAGCTGTTCCATGAGCAAGGCACATCATCTCTGTAAACAGTCAGGGGTGCGCATTGCTTTCTTTTTTTGATAGCCCACATCTGGGAAGCCTCTGAAATGTCTTCATGCACGCAAGGGGTGGGTCTCAAACAGGTCCACGGTCTACACTGCAGCAGCGCATATATTTGCATTGATGAGCGGCACTTAAGCATCCAGCCGCAACCAGGCCCATTGCGTAGGAATATGGAAGCATGCAGTGTACAGACTACGGGTCCATCCAGGACAAGTGGCTAATTCCCTGAACCATTGCAGAAGGCCCACAGATGCTAAGAGACACCTGAGAAAGGAACAGGAACACAAGAGCTGGAAGAAACCTTCTAAGAACAAGAAGGCTTTTTGCTTTTCTTTCATCAAGCTGTCTTTTGACCAAGAATACACAGGGGAAAGCGCGAACGAACGCAGTCCCCCACTACCACAAATTATGCAGTCGAGTTTCCCGCATTTGGGGAAATCGCAGGGGTCAGCACAGCCGGAGTGCAATGGCCGAGCCTCGCCCTGGGAGAACCACCTTCGTGATCATGGTATCTCCCCTGCCAGGTAAGTATGAGTTGGAATTGGCATGCTAGCACGCCCCGGTCAGGGGCCCGCCTACGCCATGTTATGGAGGGGCTTGCTGGGGTGTTTGGCAAACTAGCCTTAATCCGAGCTGTTCCATGAGCAAGGCACATCATCTCTGTAAACAGTCAGGGGTGCGCATTGCTTTCTTTTTTTGATAGCCCACATCTGGGAAGCCTCTGAAATGTCTTCATGCACGCAAGGGGTGGGTCTCAAACAGGTCCACGGTCTACACTGCAGCAGCGCATATATTTGCATTGATGAGCGGCACTTAAGCATCCAGCCGCAACCAGGCCCATTGCGTAGGAATATGGAAGCATGCAGTGTACAGACTACGGGTCCATCCAGGACAAGTGGCTAATTCCCTGAACCATTGCAGAAGGCCCACAGATGCCAAGAGACACCTGAGAAAGGAACAGGAACACAAGAGCTGGAAGAAACCTTCTAAGAACAAGAAGGCTTTTTGCTTTTCTTTCATCAAGCTGTCTTTTGACCAAGAATACACAGGGGAAAGCGCGAACGCAGTCCCCCACTACCACAAATTATGCAGTCGAGTTTCCCGCATTTGGGGAAATCGCAGGGGTCAGCACAGCCGGAGTGCAATGGCCGAGCCTCGCCCTGGGAGAACCACCTTCGTGATCATGGTATCTCCCCTGCCAGGTAAGTATGAGTTGGAATTGGCATGCTAGCACGCCCCGGTCAGGGGCCCGCCTACGCCATGTTATGGAGGGGCTTGCTGGGGTGTTTGGCAAACTAGCCTTAATCCGAGCTGTTCCATGAGCAAGGCACATCATCTCTGTAAACAGTCAGGGGTGCGCATTGCTTTCTTTTTTTGATAGCCCACATCTGGGAAGCCTCTGAAATGTCTTCATGCACGCAAGGGGTGGGTCTCAAACAGGTCCACGGTCTACACTGCAGCAGCGCATATATTTGCATTGATGAGCGGCACTTAAGCATCCAGCCGCAACCAGGCCCATTGCGTAGGAATATGGAAGCATGCAGTGTACAGACTACGGGTCCATCCAGGACAAGTGGCTAATTCCCTGAACCATTGCAGAAGGCCCACAGATGCTAAGAGACACCTGAGAAAGGAACACAAGAGCTGGAAGAAACCTTCTAAGAACAAGAAGGCTTTTTGCTTTTCTTTCATCAAGCTGTCTTTTGACCAAGAATACACAGGGGAAAGCGCGAACGAACGCAGTCCCCCACTACCACAAATTATGCAGTCGAGTTTCCCGCATTTGGGGAAATCGCAATGGCCGAGCCTCGCCCTGGGAGAACCACCTTCGTGATCATGGTATCTCCCCTGCCAGGTAAGTATGAGTTGGAATTGGCATGCTAGCACGCCCCGGTCAGGGGCCCGCCTACGCCATGTTATGGAGGGGCTTGCTGGGGTGTTTGGCAAACTAGCCTTAATCCGAGCTGTTCCATGAGCAAGGCACATCATCTCTGTAAACAGTCAGGGGTGCGCATTGCTTTCTTTTTTTGATAGCCCACATCTGGGAAGCCTCTGAAATGTCTTCATGCACGCAAGGGGTGGGTCTCAAACAGGTCCACGGTCTACACTGCAGCAGCGCATATATTTGCATTGATGAGCGGCACTTAAGCATCCAGCCGCAACCAGGCCCATTGCGTAGGAATATGGAAGCATGCAGTGTACAGACTACGGGTCCATCCAGGACAAGTGGCTAATTCCCTGAACCATTGCAGAAGGCCCACAGATGCTAAGAGACACCTGAGAAAGGAACAGGAACACAAGAGCTGGAAGAAACCTTCTAAGAACAAGAAGGCTTTTTGCTTTTCTTTCATCAAGCTGTCTTTTGACCAAGAATACACAGGGGAAAGCGCGAACGCAGTCCCCCACTACCACAAATTATGCAGTCGAGTTTCCCGCATTTGGGGAAATCGCAGGGGTCAGCACAGCCGGAGTGCAATGGCCGAGCCTCGCCCTGGGAGAACCACCTTCGTGATCATGGTATCTCCCCTGCCAGGTAAGTATGAGTTGGAATTGGCATGCTAGCACGCCCCGGTCAGGGGCCCGCCTAAGCCATGTTATGGAGGGGCTTGCTGGGGTGTTTGGCAAACTAGCCTTAATCCGAGCTGTTCCATGAGCAAGGCACATCATCTCTGTAAACAGTCAGGGGTGCGCATTGCTTTCTTTTTTTGATAGCCCACATCTGGGAAGCCTCTGAAATGTCTTCATGCACGCAAGGGGTGGGTCTCAAACAGGTCCACGGTCTACACTGCAGCAGCGCATATATTTGCATTGATGAGCGGCACTTAAGCATCCAGCCGCAACCAGGCCCATTGCGTAGGAATATGGAAGCATGCAGTGTACAGACTACGGGTCCATCCAGGACAAGTGGCTAATTCCCTGAACCATTGCAGAAGGCCCACAGATGCCAAGAGACACCTGAGAAAGGAACAGGAACACAAGAGCTGGAAGAAACCTTCTAAGAACAAGAAGGCTTTTTGCTTTTCTTTCATCAAGCTGTCTTTTGACCAAGAATACACAGGGGAAAGCGCGAACGAACGCAGTCCCCCACTACCACAAATTATGCAGTCGAGTTTCCCGCATTTGGGGAAATCGCAGGGGTCAGCACAGCCGGAGTGCAATGGCCGAGCCTCGCCCTGTGAGAACCACCTTCGTGATCATGGTATCTCCCCTGCCAGGTAAGTATGAGTTGGAATTGGCATGCTAGCACGCCCCGGTCAGGGGCCCGCCTACGCCATGTTATGGAGGGGCTTGCTGGGGTGTTTGGCAAACTAGCCTTAATCCGAGCTGTTCCATGAGCAAGGCACATCATCTCTGTAAACAGTCAGGGGTGCGCATTGCTTTCTTTTTTTGATAGCCCACATCTGGGAAGCCTCTGAAATGTCTTCATGCACGCAAGGGGTGGGTCTCAAACAGGTCCACGGTCTACACTGCAGCAGCGCATATATTTGCATTGATGAGCGGCACTTAAGCATCCAGCCGCAACCAGGCCCATTGCGTAGGAATATGGAAGCATGCAGTGTACAGACTACGGGTCCATCCAGGACAAGTGGCTAATTCCCTGAACCATTGCAGAAGGCCCACAGATGCTAAGAGACACCTGAGAAAGGAACAGGAACACAAGAGCTGGAAGAAACCTTCTAAGAACAAGAAGGCTTTTTGCTTTTCTTTCATCAAGCTGTCTTTTGACCAAGAATACACAGGGGAAAGCGCGAACGAATGCAGTCCCCCACTACCACAAATTATGCAGTCGAGTTTCCCGCATTTGGGGAAATCGCAGGGGTCAGCACAGCCGGAGTGCAATGGCCGAGCCTCGCCCTGGGAGAACCACCTTCGTGATCATGGTATCTCCCCTGCCAGGTAAGTATGAGTTGGAATTGGCATGCTAGCACGCCCCGGTCAGGGGCCCGCCTACGCCATGTTATGGAGGGGCTTGCTGGGGTGTTTGGCAAACTAGCCTTAATCCGAGCTGTTCCATGAGCAAGGCACATCATCTCTGTAAACAGTCAGGGGTGCGCATTGCTTTCTTTTTTTGATAGCCCACATCTGGGAAGCCTCTGAAATGTCTTCATGCACGCAAGGGGTGGGTCTCAAACAGGTCCACGGTCTACACTGCAGCAGCGCATATATTTGCATTGATGAGCGGCACTTAAGCATCCAGCCGCAACCAGGCCCATTGCGTAGGAATATGGAAGCATGCAGTGTACAGACTACGGGTCCATCCAGGACAAGTGGCTAATTCCCTGAACCATTGCAGAAGGCCCACAGATGCCAAGAGACACCTGAGAAAGGAACAGGAACACAAGAGCTGGAAGAAACCTTCTAAGAACAAGAAGGCTTTTTGCTTTTCTTTCATCAAGCTGTCTTTTGACCAAGAATACACAGGGGAAAGCGCGAACGAACGCAGTCCCCCACTACCACAAATTATGCAGTCGAGTTTCCCGCATTTGGGGAAATCGCAGGGGTCAGCACAGCCGGAGTGCAATGGCCGAGCCTCGCCCTGGGAGAACCACCTTCGTGATCATGGTATCTCCCCTGCCAGGTAAGTATGAGTTGGAATTGGCATGCTAGCACGCCCCGGTCAGGGGCCCGCCTACGCCATGTTATGGAGGGGCTTGCTGGGGTGTTTGGCAAACTAGCCTTAATCCGAGCTGTTCCATGAGCAAGGCACATCATCTCTGTAAACAGTCAGGGGTGCGCATTGCTTTCTTTTTTTGATAGCCCACATCTGGGAAGCCTCTGAAATGTCTTCATGCACGCAAGGGGTGGGTCTCAAACAGGTCCACGGTCTACACTGCAGCAGCGCATATATTTGCATTGATGAGCGGCACTTAAGCATCCAGCCGCAACCAGGCCCATTGCGTAGGAATATGGAAGCATGCAGTGTACAGACTACGGGTCCATCCAGGACAAGTGGCTAATTCCCTGAACCATTGCAGAAGGCCCACAGATGCGAAGAGACACCTGAGAAAGGAACAGGAACACAAGAGCTGGAAGAAACCTTCTAAGAACAAGAAGGCTTTTTGCTTTTCTTTCATCAAGCTGTCTTTTGACCAAGAATACACAGGGGAAAGCGCGAACGCAGTCCCCCACTACTACAAATTATGCAGTCGAGTTTCCCGCATTTGGGGAAATCGCAGGGGTCAGCACAGCCGGAGTGCAATGGCCGAGCCTCGCCCTGGGAGAACCACCTTCGTGATCATGGTATCTCCCCTGCCAGGTAAGTATGAGTTGGAATTGGCATGCTAGCACGCCCCGGTCAGGGGCCCGCCTACGCCATGTTATGGAGGGGCTTGCTGGGGTGTTTGGCAAACTAGCCTTAATCCGAGCTGTTCCATGAGCAAGGCACATCATCTCTGTAAACAGTCAGGGGTGCGCATTGCTTTCTTTTTTTGATAGCCCACATCTGGGAAGCCTCTGAAATGTCTTCATGCACGCAAGGGGTGGGTCTCAAACAGGTCCACGGTCTACACTGCAGCAGCGCATATATTTGCATTGATGAGCGGCACTTAAGCATCCAGCCGCAACCAGGCCCATTGCGTAGGAATATGGAAGCATGCAGTGTACAGACTACGGGTCCATCCAGGACAAGTGGCTAATTCCCTGAACCATTGCAGAAGGCCCACAGATGCTAAGAGACACCTGAGAAAGGAACAGGAACACAAGAGCTGGAAGAAACCTTCTAAGAACAAGAAGGCTTTTTGCTTTTCTTTCATCAAGCTGTCTTTTGACCAAGAATACACAGGGGAAAACGCGAACGCAGTCCCCCACTACCACAAATTATGCAGTCGAGTTTCCCGCATTTGGGGAAATCGCAGGGGTCAGCACAGCCGGAGTGCAATGGCCGAGCCTCGCCCTGGGAGAACCACCTTCGTGATCATGGTATCTCCCCTGCCAGGTAAGTATGAGTTGGAATTGGCATGCTAGCACGCCCCGGTCAGGGGCCCGCCTACGCCATGTTATGGAGGGGCTTGCTGGGGTGTTTGGCAAACTAGCCTTAATCCGAGCTGTTCCATGAGCAAGGCACATCATCTCTGTAAACAGTCAGGGGTGCGCATTGCTTTCTTTTTTTGATAGCCCACATCTGGGAAGCCTCTGAAATGTCTTCATGCACGCAAGGGGTGGGTCTCAAACAGGTCCACGGTCTACACTGCAGCAGCGCATATATTTGCATTGATGAGCGGCACTTAAGCATCCAGCCGCAACCAGGCCCATTGCGTAGGAATATGGAAGCATGCAGTGTACAGACTACGGGTCCATCCAGGACAAGTGGCTAATTCCCTGAACCATTGCAGAAGGCCCACAGATGCCAAGAGACACCTGAGAAAGGAACAGGAACACAAGAGCTGGAAGAAACCTTCTAAGAACAAGAAGGCTTTTTGCTTTTCTTTCATCAAGCTGTCTTTTGACCAAGAATACACAGGGGAAAGCGCGAACGCAGTCCCCCACTACCACAAATTATGCAGTCGAGTTTCCCGCATTTGGGGAAATCGCAGGGGTCAGCACAGCCGGAGTGCAATGGCCGAGCCTCGCCCTGGGAGAACCACCTTCGTGATCATGGTATCTCCCCTGCCAGGTAAGTATGAGTTGGAATTGGCATGCTAGCACGCCCCGGTCAGGGGCCCGCCTACGCCATGTTATGGAGGGGCTTGCTGGGGTGTTTGGCAAACTAGCCTTAATCCGAGCTGTTCCATGAGCAAGGCACATCATCTCTGTAAACAGTCAGGGGTGCGCATTGCTTTCTTTTTTTGATAGCCCACATCTGGGAAGCCTCTGAAATGTCTTCATGCACGCAAGGGGTGGGTCTCAAACAGGTCCACGGTCTACACTGCAGCAGCGCATATATTTGCATTGATGAGCGGCACTTAAGCATCCAGCCGCAACCAGGCCCATTGCGTAGGAATATGGAAGCATGCAGTGTACAGACTACGGGTCCATCCAGGACAAGTGGCTAATTCCCTGAACCATTGCAGAAGGCCCACAGATGCTAAGAGACACCTGAGAAAGGAACAGGAACACAAGAGCTGGAAGAAACCTTCTAAGAACAAGAAGGCTTTTTGCTTTTCTTTCATCAAGCTGTCTTTTGACCAAGAATACACAGGGGAAAGCGCGAACGCAGTCCCCCACTACCACAAATTATGCAGTCAAGTTTCCCGCATTTGGGGAAATCGCAGGGGTCAGCACAGCCGGAGTGCAATGGCCGAGCCTCGCCCTGGGAGAACCACCTTCGTGATCATGGTATCTCCCCTGCCAGGTAAGTATGAGTTGGAATTGGCATGCTAGCACGCCCCGGTCAGGGGCCCGCCTACGCCATGTTATGGAGGGGCTTGCTGGGGTGTTTGGCAAACTAGCCTTAATCCGAGCTGTTCCATGAGCAAGGCACATCATCTCTGTAAACAGTCAGGGGTGCGCATTGCTTTCTTTTTTTGATAGCCCACATCTGGGAAGCCTCTGAAATGTCTTCATGCACGCAAGGGGTGGGTCTCAAACAGGTCCACGGTCTACACTGCAGCAGCGCATATATTTGCATTGATGAGCGGCACTTAAGCATCCAGCCGCAACCAGGCCCATTGCGTAGGAATATGGAAGCATGCAGTGTACAGACTACGGGTCCATCCAGGACAAGTGGCTAATTCCCTGAACCATTGCAGAAGGCCCACAGATGCTAAGAGACACCTGAGAAAGGAACACAAGAGCTGGAAGAAACCTTCTAAGAACAAGAAGGCTTTTTGCTTTTCTTTCATCAAGCTGTCTTTTGACCAAGAATACACAGGGGAAAGCGCGAACGAACGCAGTCCCCCACTACCACAAATTATGCAGTCGAGTTTCCCGCATTTGGGGAAATCGCAGGGGTCAGCACAGCCGGAGTGCAATGGCCGAGCCTCGCCCTGGGAGAACCACCTTCGTGATCATGGTATCTCCCCTGCCAGGTAAGTATGAGTTGGAATTGGCATGCTAGCACGCCCCGGTCAGGGGCCCGCCTACGCCATGTTATGGAGGGGCTTGCTGGGGTGTTTGGCAAACTAGCCTTAATCCGAGCTGTTCCATGAGCAAGGCACATCATCTCTGTAAACAGTCAGGGGTGCGCATTGCTTTCTTTTTTTGATAGTCCACATCTGGGAAGCCTCTGAAATGTCTTCATGCACGCAAGGGGTGGGTCTCAAACAGGTCCACGGTCTACACTGCAGCAGCGCATATATTTGCATTGATGAGCGGCACTTAAGCATCCAGCCGCAACCAGGCCCATTGCGTAGGAATATGGAAGCATGCAGTGTACAGACTACGGGTCCATCCAGGACAAGTGGCTAATTCCCTGAACCATTGCAGAAGGCCCACAGATGCTAAGAGACACCTGAGAAAGGAACAGGAACACAAGAGCTGGAAGAAACCTTCTAAGAACAAGAAGGCTTTTTGCTTTTCTTTCATCAAGCTGTCTTTTGACCAAGAATACACAGGGGAAAGCGCGAACGCAGTCCCCCACTACCACAAATTATGCAGTCGAGTTTCCCGCATTTGGGGAAATCGCAGGGGTCAGCACAGCCGGAGTGCAATGGCCGAGCCTCGCCCTGGGAGAACCACCTTCGTGATCATGGTATCTCCCCTGCCAGGTAAGTATGAGTTGGAATTGGCATGCTAGCACGCCCCGGTCAGGGGCCCGCCTACGCCATGTTATGGAGGGGCTTGCTGGGGTGTTTGGCAAACTAGCCTTAATCCGAGCTGTTCCATGAGCAAGGCACATCATCTCTGTAAACAGTCAGGGGTGCGCATTGCTTTCTTTTTTTGATAGCCCACATCTGGGAAGCCTCTGAAATGTCTTCATGCACGCAAGGGGTGGGTCTCAAACAGGTCCACGGTCTACACTGCAGCAGCGCATATATTTGCATTGATGAGCGGCACTTAAGCATCCAGCCGCAACCAGGCCCATTGCGTAGGAATATGGAAGCATGCAGTGTACAGACTACGGGTCCATCCAGGACAAGTGGCTAATTCCCTGAACCATTGCAGAAGGCCCACAGATGCTAAGAGACACCTGAGAAAGGAACAGGAACACAAGAGCTGGAAGAAACCTTCTAAGAACAAGAAGGCTTTTTGCTTTTCTTTCATCAAGCTGTCTTTTGACCAAGAATACACAGGGGAAAGCGCGAACGCAGTCCCCCACTACCACAAATTATGCAGTCGAGTTTCCCGCATTTGGGGAAATCGCAGGGGTCAGCACAGCCGGAGTGCAATGGCCGAGCCTCGCCCTGGGAGAACCACCTTCGTGATCATGGTATCTCCCCTGCCAGGTAAGTATGAGTTGGAATTGGCATGCTAGCACGCCCCGGTCAGGGGCCCGCCTACGCCATGTTATGGAGGGGCTTGCTGGGGTGTTTGGCAAACTAGCCTTAATCCGAGCTGTTCCATGAGCAAGGCACATCATCTCTGTAAACAGTCAGGGGTGCGCATTGCTTTCTTTTTTTGATAGCCCACATCTGGGAAGCCTCTGAAATGTCTTCATGCACGCAAGGGGTGGGTCTCAAACAGGTCCACGGTCTACACTGCAGCAGCGCATATATTTGCATTGATGAGCGGCACTTAAGCATCCAGCCGCAACCAGGCCCATTGCGTAGGAATATGGAAGCATGCAGTGTACAGACTACGGGTCCATCCAGGACAAGTGGCTAATTCCCTGAACCATTGCAGAAGGCCCACAGATGCTAAGAGACACCTGAGAAAGGAACACAAGAGCTGGAAGAAACCTTCTAAGAACAAGAAGGCTTTTTGCTTTTCTTTCATCAAGCTGTCTTTTGACCAAGAATACACAGGGGAAAGCGCGAACGCAGTCCCCCACTACCACAAATTATGCAGTCGAGTTTCCCGCATTTGGGGAAATCGCAGGGGTCAGCACAGCCGGAGTGCAATGGCCGAGCCTCGCCCTGGGAGAACCACCTTCGTGATCATGGTATCTCCCCTGCCAGGTAAGTATGAGTTGGAATTGGCATGCTAGCACGCCCCGGTCAGGGGCCCGCCTACGCCATGTTATGGAGGGGCTTGCTGGGGTGTTTGGCAAACTAGCCTTAATCCGAGCTGTTCCATGAGCAAGGCACATCATCTCTGTAAACAGTCAGGGGTGCGCATTGCTTTCTTTTTTTGATAGTCCACATCTGGGAAGCCTCTGAAATGTCTTCATGCACGCAAGGGGTGGGTCTCAAACAGGTCCACGGTCTACACTGCAGCAGCGCATATATTTGCATTGATGAGCGGCACTTAAGCATCCAGCCGCAACCAGGCCCATTGCGTAGGAATATGGAAGCATGCAGTGTACAGACTACGGGTCCATCCAGGACAAGTGGCTAATTCCCTGAACCATTGCAGAAGGCCCACAGATGCTAAGAGACACCTGAGAAAGGAACAGGAACACAAGAGCTGGAAGAAACCTTCTAAGAACAAGAAGGCTTTTTGCTTTTCTTTCATCAAGCTGTCTTTTGACCAAGAATACACAGGGGAAAGCGCGAACGCAGTCCCCCACTACCACAAATTATGCAGTCGAGTTTCCCGCATTTGGGGAAATCGCAGGGGTCAGCACAGCCGGAGTGCAATGGCCGAGCCTCGCCCTGGGAGAACCACCTTCGTGATCATGGTATCTCCCCTGCCAGGTAAGTATGAGTTGGAATTGGCATGCTAGCACGCCCCGGTCAGGGGCCCGCCTACGCCATGTTATGGAGGGGCTTGCTGGGGTGTTTGGCAAACTAGCCTTAATCCGAGCTGTTCCATGAGCAAGGCACATCATCTCTGTAAACAGTCAGGGGTGCGCATTGCTTTCTTTTTTTGATAGCCCACATCTGGGAAGCCTCTGAAATGTCTTCATGCACGCAAGGGGTGGGTCTCAAACAGGTCCACGGTCTACACTGCAGCAGCGCATATATTTGCATTGATGAGCGGCACTTAAGCATCCAGCCGCAACCAGGCCCATTGCGTAGGAATATGGAAGCATGCAGTGTACAGACTACGGGTCCATCCAGGACAAGTGGCTAATTCCCTGAACCATTGCAGAAGGCCCACAGATGCTAAGAGACACCTGAGAAAGGAACAGGAACACAAGAGCTGGAAGAAACCTTCTAAGAACAAGAAGGCTTTTTGCTTTTCTTTCATCAAGCTGTCTTTTGACCAAGAATACACAGGGGAAAGCGCGAACGCAGTCCCCCACTACCACAAATTATGCAGTCGAGTTTCCCGCATTTGGGGAAATCGCAGGGGTCAGCACAGCCGGAGTGCAATGGCTGAGCCTCGCCCTGGGAGAACCACCTTCGTGATCATGGTATCTCCCCTGCCAGGTAAGTATGAGTTGGAATTGGCATGCTAGCACGCCCCGGTCAGGGGCCCGCCTACGCCATGTTATGGAGGGGCTTGCTGGGGTGTTTGGCAAACTAGCCTTAATCCGAGCTGTTCCATGAGCAAGGCACATCATCTCTGTAAACAGTCAGGGGTGCGCATTGCTTTCTTTTTTTGATAGCCCACATCTGGGAAGCCTCTGAAATGTCTTCATGCACGCAAGGGGTGGGTCTCAAACAGGTCCACGGTCTACACTGCAGCAGCGCATATATTTGCATTGATGAGCGGCACTTAAGCATCCAGCCGCAACCAGGCCCATTGCGTAGGAATATGGAAGCATGCAGTGTACAGACTACGGGTCCATCCAGGACAAGTGGCTAATTCCCTGAACCATTGCAGAAGGCCCACAGATGCTAAGAGACACCTGAGAAAGGAACAGGAACACAAGAGCTGGAAGAAACCTTCTAAGAACAAGAAGGCTTTTTGCTTTTCTTTCATCAAGCTGTCTTTTGACCAAGAATACACAGGGGAAAGCGCGAACGCAGTCCCCCACTACCACAAATTATGCAGTCAAGTTTCCCGCATTTGGGGAAATCGCAGGGGTCAGCACAGCCGGAATGCAATGGCCGAGCCTCGCCCTGGGAGAACCACCTTCGTGATCATGGTATCTCCCCTGCCAGGTAAGTATGAGTTGGAATTGGCATGCTAGCACGCCCCGGTCAGGGGCCCGCCTACGCCATGTTATGGAGGGGCTTGCTGGGGTGTTTGGCAAACTAGCCTTAATCCGAGCTGTTCCATGAGCAAGGCACATCATCTCTGTAAACAGTCAGGGGTGCGCATTGCTTTCTTTTTTTGATAGCCCACATCTGGGAAGCCTCTGAAATGTCTTCATGCACGCAAGGGGTGGGTCTCAAACAGGTCCACGGTCTACACTGCAGCAGCGCATATATTTGCATTGATGAGCGGCACTTAAGCATCCAGCCGCAACCAGGCCCATTGCGTAGGAATATGGAAGCATGCAGTGTACAGACTACGGGTCCATCCAGGACAAGTGGCTAATTCCCTGAACCATTGCAGAAGGCCCACAGATGCCAAGAGACACCTGAGAAAGGAACAGGAACACAAGAGCTGGAAGAAACCTTCTAAGAACAAGAAGGCTTTTTGCTTTTCTTTCATCAAGCTGTCTTTTGACCAAGAATACACAGGGGAAAGCGCGAACGCAGTCCCCCACTACCACAAATTATGCAGTCGAGTTTCCCGCATTTGGGGAAATCGCAGGGGTCAGCACAGCCGGAGTGCAATGGCCGAGCCTCGCCCTGGGAGAACCACCTTCGTGATCATGGTATCTCCCCTGCCAGGTAAGTATGAGTTGGAATTGGCATGCTAGCACGCCCCGGTCAGGGGCCCGCCTACGCCATGTTATGGAGGGGCTTGCTGGGGTGTTTGGCAAACTAGCCTTAATCCGAGCTGTTCCATGAGCAAGGCACATCATCTCTGTAAACAGTCAGGGGTGCGCATTGCTTTCTTTTTTTGATAGCCCACATCTGGGAAGCCTCTGAAATGTCTTCATGCACGCAAGGGGTGGGTCTCAAACAGGTCCACGGTCTACACTGCAGCAGCGCATATATTTGCATTGATGAGCGGCACTTAAGCATCCAGCCGCAACCAGGCCCATTGCGTAGGAATATGGAAGCATGCAGTGTACAGACTACGGGTCCATCCAGGACAAGTGGCTAATTCCCTGAACCATTGCAGAAGGCCCACAGATGCTAAGAGACACCTGAGAAAGGAACAGGAACACAAGAGCTGGAAGAAACCTTCTAAGAACAAGAAGGCTTTTTGCTTTTCTTTCATCAAGCTGTCTTTTGACCAAGAATACACAGGGGAAAGCGCGAACGCAGTCCCCCACTACCACAAATTATGCAGTCGAGTTTCCCGCATTTGGGGAAATCGCAGGGGTCAGCACAGCCGGAGTGCAATGGCCGAGCCTCGCCCTGGGAGAACCACCTTCGTGATCATGGTATCTCCCCTGCCAGGTAAGTATGAGTTGGAATTGGCATGCTAGCACGCCCCGGTCAGGGGCCCGCCTACGCCATGTTATGGAGGGGCTTGCTGGGGTGTTTGGCAAACTAGCCTTAATCCGAGCTGTTCCATGAGCAAGGCACATCATCTCTGTAAACAGTCAGGGGTGCGCATTGCTTTCTTTTTTTGATAGCCCACATCTGGGAAGCCTCTGAAATGTCTTCATGCACGCAAGGGGTGGGTCTCAAACAGGTCCACGGTCTACACTGCAGCAGCGCATATATTTGCATTGATGAGCGGCACTTAAGCATCCAGCCGCAACCAGGCCCATTGCGTAGGAATATGGAAGCATGCAGTGTACAGACTACGGGTCCATCCAGGACAAGTGGCTAATTCCCTGAACCATTGCAGAAGGCCCACAGATGCTAAGAGACACCTGAGAAAGGAACAGGAACACAAGAGCTGGAAGAAACCTTCTAAGAACAAGAAGGCTTTTTGCTTTTCTTTCATCAAGCTGTCTTTTGACCAAGAATACACAGGGGAAAACGCGAACGCAGTCCCCCACTACCACAAATTATGCAGTCGAGTTTCCCGCATTTGGGGAAATCACAGGGGTCAGCACAGCCGGAGTGCAATGGCCGAGCCTCGCCCTGGGAGAACCACCTTCGTGATCATGGTATCTCCCGTGCCAGGTATGAGTTGGAATTGGCATGCTAGCACGCCCCGGTCAGAGGCCCGCCTACGCCATGTTATGGAGGGGCTTGCTGGGGTGTTTGGCAAACTAGCCTTAATCCGAGCTGTTCCATGAGCAAGGCACATCATCTCTGTAAACAGTCAGGGGTGCGCATTGCTTTCTTTTTTTGATAGCCCACATCTGGGAAGCCTCTGAAATGTCTTCATGCACGCAAGGGGTGGGTCTCAAACAGGTCCACGGTCTACACTGCAGCAGCGCATATATTTGCATTGATGAGCGGCACTTAAGCATCCAGCCGCAACCAGGCCCATTGCGTAGGAATATGGAAGCATGCAGTGTACAGACTACGGGTCCATCCAGGACAAGTGGCTAATTCCCTGAACCATTGCAGAAGGCCCACAGATGCCAAGAGACACCTGAGAAAGGAACAGGAACACAAGAGCTGGAAGAAACCTTCTAAGAACAAGAAGGCTTTTTGCTTTTCTTTCATCAAGCTGTCTTTTGACCAAGAATACACAGGGGAAAGCGCGAACGCAGTCCCCCACTACCACAAATTATGCAGTCGAGTTTCCCGCATTTGGGGAAATCGCAGGGGTCAGCACAGCCGGAGTGCAATGGCCGAGCCTCGCCCTGGGAGAACCACCTTCGTGATCATGGTATCTCCCCTGCCAGGTAAGTATGAGTTGGAATTGGCATGCTAGCACGCCCCGGTCAGGGGCCCGCCTACGCCATGTTATGGAGGGGCTTGCTGGGGTGTTTGGCAAACTAGCCTTAATCCGAGCTGTTCCATGAGCAAGGCACATCATCTCTGTAAACAGTCAGGGGTGCGCATTGCTTTCTTTTTTTGATAGCCCACATCTGGGAAGCCTCTGAAATGTCTTCATGCACGCAAGGGGTGGGTCTCAAACAGGTCCACGGTCTACACTGCAGCAGCGCATATATTTGCATTGATGAGCGGCACTTAAGCATCCAGCCGCAACCAGGCCCATTGCGTAGGAATATGGAAGCATGCAGTGTACAGACTACGGGTCCATCCAGGACAAGTGGCTAATTCCCTGAACCATTGCAGAAGGCCCACAGATGCTAAGAGACACCTGAGAAAGGAACAGGAACACAAGAGCTGGAAGAAACCTTCTAAGAACAAGAAGGCTTTTTGCTTTTCTTTCATCAAGCTGTGTTTTGACCAAGAATACACAGGGGAAAGCGCGAACGCAGTCCCCCACTACCACAAATTATGCAGTCGAGTTTCCCGCATTTGGGGAAATCGCAGGGGTCAGCACAGCCGGAGTGCAATGGCCGAGCCTCGCCCTGGGAGAACCACCTTCGTGATCATGGTATCTCCCCTGCCAGGTAAGTATGAGTTGGAATTGGCATGCTAGCACGCCCCGGTCAGGGGCCCGCCTACGCCATGTTATGGAGGGGCTTGCTGGGGTGTTTGGCAAACTAGCCTTAATCCGAGCTGTTCCATGAGCAAGGCACATCATCTCTGTAAACAGTCAGGGGTGCGCATTGCTTTCTTTTTTTGATAGCCCACATCTGGGAAGCCTCTGAAATGTCTTCATGCACGCAAGGGGTGGGTCTCAAACAGGTCCACGGTCTACACTGCAGCAGCGCATATATTTGCATTGATGAGCGGCACTTAAGCATCCAGCCGCAACCAGGCCCATTGCGTAGGAATATGGAAGCATGCAGTGTACAGACTACGGGTCCATCCAGGACAAGTGGCTAATTCCCTGAACCATTGCAGAAGGCCCACAGATGCCAAGAGACACCTGAGAAAGGAACAGGAACACAAGAGCTGGAAGAAACCTTCTAAGAACAAGAAGGCTTTTTGCTTTTCTTTCATCAAGCTGTCTTTTGACCAAGAATACACAGGGGAAAGCACGAACGCAGTCCCCCACTAGCACAAATTATGCAGTCGAGTTTCCCGCATTTGGGGAAATCGCAGGGGTCAGCACAGCCGGAGTGCAATGGCCGAGCCTCGCCCTGGGAGAACCACCTTCGTGATCATGGTATCTCCCCTGCCAGGTAAGTATGAGTTGGAATTGGCATGCTAGCACGCCCCGGTCAGGGGCCCGCCTACGCCATGTTATGGAGGGGCTTGCTGGGGTGTTTGGCAAACTAGCCTTAATCCGAGCTGTTCCATGAGCAAGGCACATCATCTCTGTAAACAGTCAGGGGTGCGCATTGCTTTCTTTTTTTGATAGCCCACATCTGGGAAGCCTCTGAAATGTCTTCATGCACGCAAGGGGTGGGTCTCAAACAGGTCCACGGTCTACACTGCAGCAGCGCATATATTTGCATTGATGAGCGGCACTTAAGCATCCAGCCGCAACCAGGCCCATTGCGTAGGAATATGGAAGCATGCAGTGTACAGACTACGGGTCCATCCAGGACAAGTGGCTAATTCCCTGAACCATTGCAGAAGGCCCACAGATGCTAAGAGACACCTGAGAAAGGAACAGGAACACAAGAGCTGGAAGAAACCTTCTAAGAACAAGAAGGCTTTTTGCTTTTCTTTCATCAAGCTGTCTTTTGACCAAGAATACACAGGGGAAAGCGCGAACGCAGTCCCCCACTACCACAAATTATGCAGTCAAGTTTCCCGCATTTGGGGAAATCGCAGGGGTCAGCACAGCCGGAGTGCAATGGCCGAGCCTCGCCCTGGGAGAACCACCTTCGTGATCATGGTATCTCCCCTGCCAGGTAAGTATGAGTTGGAATTGGCATGCTAGCACGCCCCGGTCAGGGGCCCGCCTACGCCATGTTATGGAGGGGCTTGCTGGGGTGTTTGGCAAACTAGCCTTAATCCGAGCTGTTCCATGAGCAAGGCACATCATCTCTGTAAACAGTCAGGGGTGCGCATTGCTTTCTTTTTTTGATAGCCCACATCTGGGAAGCCTCTGAAATGTCTTCATGCACGCAAGGGGTGGGTCTCAAACAGGTCCACGGTCTACACTGCAGCAGCGCATATATTTGCATTGATGAGCGGCACTTAAGCATCCAGCCGCAACCAGGCCCATTGCGTAGGAATATGGAAGCATGCAGTGTACAGACTACGGGTCCATCCAGGACAAGTGGCTAATTCCCTGAACCATTGCAGAAGGCCCACAGATGCTAAGAGACACCTGAGAAAGGAACACAAGAGCTGGAAGAAACCTTCTAAGAACAAGAAGGCTTTTTGCTTTTCTTTCATCAAGCTGTCTTTTGACCAAGAATACACAGGGGAAAGCGCGAACGCAGTCCCCCACTACCACAAATTATGCAGTCGAGTTTCCCGCATTTGGGGAAATCGCAGGGGTCAGCACAGCCGGAGTGCAATGGCCGAGCCTCGCCCTGGGAGAACCACCTTTGTGATCATGGTATCTCCCCTGCCAGGTAAGTATGAGTTGGAATTGGCATGCTAGCACGCCCCGGTCAGGGGCCCGCCTACGCCATGTTATGGAGGGGCTTGCTGGGGTGTTTGGCAAACTAGCCTTAATCCGAGCTGTTCCATGAGCAAGGCACATCATCTCTGTAAACAGTCAGGGGTGCGCATTGCTTTCTTTTTTTGATAGTCCACATCTGGGAAGCCTCTGAAATGTCTTCATGCACGCAAGGGGTGGGTCTCAAACAGGTCCACGGTCTACACTGCAGCAGCGCATATATTTGCATTGATGAGCGGCACTTAAGCATCCAGCCGCAACCAGGCCCATTGCGTAGGAATATGGAAGCATGCAGTGTACAGACTACGGGTCCATCCAGGACAAGTGGCTAATTCCCTGAACCATTGCAGAAGGCCCACAGATGCTAAGAGACACCTGAGAAAGGAACAGGAACACAAGAGCTGGAAGAAACCTTCTAAGAACAAGAAGGCTTTTTGCTTTTCTTTCATCAAGCTGTCTTTTGACCAAGAATACACAGGGGAAAGCGCGAACGCAGTCCCCCACTACCACAAATTATGCAGTCGAGTTTCCCGCATTTGGGGAAATCGCAGGGGTCAGCACAGCCGGAGTGCAATGGCCGAGCCTCGCCCTGGGAGAACCACCTTCGTGATCATGGTATCTCCCCTGCCAGGTAAGTATGAGTTGGAATTGGCATGCTAGCACGCCCCGGTCAGGGGCCCGCCTACGCCATGTTATGGAGGGGCTTGCTGGGGTGTTTGGCAAACTAGCCTTAATCCGAGCTGTTCCATGAGCAAGGCACATCATCTCTGTAAACAGTCAGGGGTGCGCATTGCTTTCTTTTTTTGATAGCCCACATCTGGGAAGCCTCTGAAATGTCTTCATGCACGCAAGGGGTGGGTCTCAAACAGGTCCACGGTCTACACTGCAGCAGCGCATATATTTGCATTGATGAGCGGCACTTAAGCATCCAGCCGCAACCAGGCCCATTGCGTAGGAATATGGAAGCATGCAGTGTACGGGTCCATCCAGGACAAGTGGCTAATTCCCTGAACCATTGCAGAAGGCCCACAGATGCTAAGAGACACCTGAGAAAGGAACAGGAACACAAGAGCTGGAAGAAACCTTCTAAGAACAAGAAGGCTTTTTGCTTTTCTTTCATCAAGCTGTCTTTTGACCAAGAATACACAGGGGAAAGCGCGAACGCAGTCCCCCACTACCACAAATTATGCAGTCGAGTTTCCCGCATTTGGGGAAATCGCAGGGGTCAGCACAGCCGGAGTGCAATGGCCGAGCCTCACCCTGGGAGAACCACCTTCGTGATCATGGTATCTCCCCTGCCAGGTAAGTATGAGTTGGAATTGGCATGCTAGCACGCCCCGGTCAGGGGCCCGCCTACGCCATGTTATGGAGGGGCTTGCTGGGGTGTTTGGCAAACTAGCCTTAATCCGAGCTGTTCCATGAGCAAGGCACATCATCTCTGTAAACAGTCAGGGGTGCGCATTGCTTTCTTTTTTTGATAGCCCACATCTGGGAAGCCTCTGAAATGTCTTCATGCACGCAAGGGGTGGGTCTCAAACAGGTCCACGGTCTCTACACTGCAGCAGCGCATATATTTGCATTGATGAGCGGCACTTAAGCATCCAGCCGCAACCAGGCCCATTGCGTAGGAATATGGAAGCATGCAGTGTACAGACTACGGGTCCATCCAGGACAAGTGGCTAATTCCCTGAACCATTGCAGAAGGCCCACAGATGCTAAGAGACACCTGAGAAAGGAACAGGAACACAAGAGCTGGAAGAAACCTTCTAAGAACAAGAAGGCTTTTTGCTTTTCTTTCATCAAGCTGTCTTTTGACCAAGAATACACAGGGGAAAGCGCGAACGCAGTCCCCCACTACCACAAATTATGCATTCGAGTTTCCCGCATTTGGGGAAATCGCAGGGGTCAGCACAGCCGGAGTGCAATGGCCGAGCCTCGCCCTGGGAGAACCACCTTCGTGATCATGGTATCTCCCCTGCCAGGTAAGTATGAGTTGGAATTGGCATGCTAGCACGCCCCGGTCAGGGGCCCGCCTACGCCATGTTATGGAGGGGCTTGCTGGGGTGTTTGGCAAACTAGCCTTAATCCAAGCTGTTCCATGAGCAAGGCATATCATCTCTGTAAACAGTCAGGGGTGCGCATTGCTTTCTTTTTTTGATAGCCCACATCTGGGAAGCCTCTGAAATGTCTTCATGCACGCAAGGGGTGGGTCTCAAACAGGTCCACGGTCTACACTGCAGCAGCGCATATATTTGCATTGATGAGCGGCACTTAAGCATCCAGCCGCAACCAGGCCCATTGCGTAGGAATCTGGAAGCATGCAGTGTACAGACTACGGGTCCATCCAGGACAAGTGGCTAATTCCCTGAACCATTGCAGAAGGCCCACAGATGCTAAGAGACACCTGAGAAAGGAACAGGAACACAAGAGCTGGAAGAAACCTTCTAAGAACAAGAAGGTTTTTTGCTTTTCTTTCATCAAGCTGTCTTTTGACCAAGAATACACACGGGAAAGCGCGAACGCAGTCCCCCATTACCACAAATTATGCAGTCAAGTTTCCCGCATTTGGGGAAATCGCAGGTGTCAGCACAGCCGGAGTGCAATGGCCGAGCCTCGCCCTGGGAGAACCACCTTCGTGATCATGGTATCTCCCCTGCCAGGTAAGTATGAGTTGGAATTGGCATGCTAGCACGCCCCGGTCAGGGGCCCGCCTACGCCATGTTATGGAGGGGCTTGCTGGGGTGTTTGGCAAACTAGCCTTAATCCGAGCTGTTCCATGAGCAAGGCACATCATCTCTGTAAACAGTCAGGGGTGCGCATTGCTTTCTTTTTTTGATAGCCCACATCTGGGAAGCCTCTGAAATGTCTTCATGCACGCAAGGGGTGGGTCTCAAACAGGTCCACGGTCTACACTGCAGCAGCGCATATATTTGCATTGATGAGCGGCACTTAAGCATCCAGCCGCAACCAGGCCCATTGCGTAGGAATATGGAAGCATGCAGTGTACGGGTCCATCCAGGACAAGTGGCTAATTCCCTGAACCATTGCAGAAGGCCCACAGATGCTAAGAGACACCTGAGAAAGGAACAGGAACACAAGAGCTGGAAGAAACCTTCTAAGAACAAGAAGGCTTTTTGCTTTTCTTTCATCAAGCTGTCTTTTGACCAAGAATACACAGGGGAAAGCACGAACGCAGTCCCCCAATACCACAAATTATGCAGTCGAGTTTCCCGCATTTGGGGAAATCGCAGGGGTCAGCACAGCCGGAGTGCAATGGCCGAGCCTCGCCCTGGGAGAACCACCTTCGTGATCATGGTATCTCCCCTGCCAGGTAAGTATGAGTTGGAATTGGCATGCTAGCACGCCCCGGTCAGGGGCCCGCCTACGCCATGTTATGGAGGGGCTTGCTGGGGTGTTTGGCAAACTAGCCTTAATCCGAGCTGTTCCATGAGCAAGGCACATCATCTCTGTAAACAGTCAGGGGTGCGCATTGCTTTCTTTTTTTGATAGCCCACATCTGGGAAGCCTCTGAAATGTCTTCATGCACGCAAGGGGTGGGTCTCAAACAGGTCCACGGTCTACACTGCAGCAGCGCATATATTTGCATTGATGAGCGGCACTTAAGCATCCAGCCGCAACCAGGCCCATTGCGTAGGAATATGGAAGCATGCAGTGTACAGACTACGGGTCCATCCAGGACAAGTGGCTAATTCCCTGAACCATTGCAGAAGGCCCACAGATGCTAAGAGACACCTGAGAAAGGAACAGGAACACAAGAGCTGGAAGAAACCTTCTAAGAACAAGAAGGCTTTTTGCTTTTCTTTCATCAAGCTGTCTTTTGACCAAGAATACACAGGGGAAAGCGCGAACGCAGTCCCCCACTACCACAAATTATGCAGTCGAGTTTCCCGCATTTGGGGAAATCGCAGGGGTCAGCACAGCCGGAGTGCAATGGCCGAGCCTCGCCCTGGGAGAACCACCTTCGTGATCATGGTATCTCCCCTGCCAGGTAAGTATGAGTTGGAATTGGCATGCTAGCACGCCCCGGTCAGGGGCCCGCCTACGCCATGTTATGGAGGGGCTTGCTGGGGTGTTTGGCAAACTAGCCTTAATCCAAGCTGTTCCATGAGCAAGGCATATCATCTCTGTAAACAGTCAGGGGTGCGCATTGCTTTCTTTTTTTGATAGCCCACATCTGGGAAGCCTCTGAAATGTCTTCATGCACGCAAGGGGTGGGTCTCAAACAGGTCCACGGTCTACACTGCAGCAGCGCATATATTTGCATTGATGAGCGGCACTTAAGCATCCAGCCGCAACCAGGCCCATTGCGTAGGAATATGGAAGCATGCAGTGTACGGGTCCATCCAGGACAAGTGGCTAATTCCCTGAACCATTGCAGAAGGCCCACAGATGCTAAGAGACACCTGAGAAAGGAACAGGAACACAAGAGCTGGAAGAAACCTTCTAAGAACAAGAAGGCTTTTTGCTTTTCTTTCATCAAGCTGTCTTTTGACCAAGAATACACAGGGGAAAGCGCAAACGCAGTCCCCCACTACCACAAATTATGCAGTCGAGTTTCCCGCATTTGGGGAAATCGCAGGGGTCAGCACAGCCGGAGTGCAATGGCCGAGCCTCGCCCTGGGAGAACCACCTTCGTGATCATGGTATCTCCCCTGCCAGGTAAGTATGAGTTGGAATTGGCATGCTAGCACGCCCCGGTCAGGGGCCCGCCTACGCCATGTTATGGAGGGGCTTGCTGGGGTGTTTGGCAAACTAGCCTTAATCCGAGCTGTTCCATGAGCAAGGCACATCATCTCTGTAAACAGTCAGGGGTGCGCATTGCTTTCTTTTTTTGATAGCCCACATCTGGGAAGCCTCTGAAATGTCTTCATGCACGCAAGGGGTGGGTCTCAAACAGGTCCACGGTCTACACTGCAGCAGCGCATATATTTGCATTGATGAGCGGCACTTAAGCATCCAGCCGCAACCAGGCCCATTGCGTAGGAATCTGGAAGCATGCAGTGTACAGACTACGGGTCCATCCAGGACAAGTGGCTAATTCCCTGAACCATTGCAGAAGGCCCACAGATGCTAAGAGACACCTGAGAAAGGAACAGGAACACAAGAGCTGGAAGAAACCTTCTAAGAACAAGAAGGCTTTTTGCTTTTCTTTCATCAAGCTGTCTTTTGACCAAGAATACACACGGGACAGCGCGAACGCAGTCCCCCACTACCACAAATTATGCAGTCAAGTTTCTCGCATTTGGGGAAATCGCAGGTGTCAGCACAGCCGGAGTGCAATGGCCGAGCCTCGCCCTGGGAGAACCACCTTCGTGATCATGGTATCTCCCCTGCCAGGTAAGTATGAGTTGGAATTGGCATGCTAGCACGCCCCGGTCAGGGGCCCGCCTACGCCATGTTATGGAGGGGCTTGCTGGGGTGTTTGGCAAACTAGCCTTAATCCGAGCTGTTCCATGAGCAAGGCACATCATCTCTGTAAACAGTCAGGGGTGCGCATTGCTTTCTTTTTTTGATAGCCCACATCTGGGAAGCCTCTGAAATGTCTTCATGCACGCAAGGGGTGGGTCTCAAACAGGTCCACGGTCTACACTGCAGCAGCGCATATATTTGCATTGATGAGCGGCACTTAAGCATCCAGCCGCAACCAGGCCCATTGCGTAGGAATATGGAAGCATGCAGTGTACGGGTCCATCCAGGACAAGTGGCTAATTCCCTGAACCATTGCAGAAGGCCCACAGATGCTAAGAGACACCTGAGAAAGGAACAGGAACACAAGAGCTGGAAGAAACCTTCTAAGAACAAGAAGGCTTTTTGCTTTTCTTTCATCAAGCTGTCTTTTGACCAAGAATACACAGGGGAAAGCGCGAACGCAGTCCCCCACTACCACAAATTATGCAGTCGAGTTTCCCGCATTTGGGGAAATCGCAGGGGTCAGCACAGCCGGAGTGCAATGGCCGAGCCTCGCCCTGGGAGAACCACCTTCGTGACCATGGTATCTCCCCTGCCAGGTAAGTATGAGTTGGAATTGGCATGCTAGCACGCCCCGGTCAGGGGCCCGCCTACGCCATGTTATGGAGGGGCTTGCTGGGGTGTTTGGCAAACTAGCCTTAATCCGAGCTGTTCCATGAGCAAGGCACATCATCTCTGTAAACAGTCAGGGGTGCGCATTGCTTTCTTTTTTTGATAGCCCACATCTGGGAAGCCTCTGAAATGTCTTCATGCACGCAAGGGGTGGGTCTCAAACAGGTCCACGGTCTACACTGCAGCAGCGCATATATTTGCATTGATGAGCGGCACTTAAGCATCCAGCCGCAACCAGGCCCATTGCGTAGGAATATGGAAGCATGCAGTGTACAGACTACGGGTCCATCCAGGACAAGTGGCTAATTCCCTGAACCATTGCAGAAGGCCCACAGATGCTAAGAGCCACCTGAGAAAGGAACAGGAACACAAGAGCTGGAAGAAACCTTCTAAGAACAAGAAGGCTTTTTGCTTTTCTTTCATCAAGCTGTCTTTTGACCAAGAATACACAGGGGAAAGCGCGAACGCAGTCCCCCACTACCACAAATTATGCAGTCGAGTTTCCCGCATTTGGGGAAATCGCAGGGGTCAGCACAGCTGGAGTGCAATGGCCGAGCCTCGCCCTGGGAGAACCACCTTTGTGATCATGGTATCTCCCCTGCCAGGTAAGTATGAGTTGGAATTGGCATGCTAGCACGCCCCGGTCAGGGGCCCGCCTACGCCATGTTATGGAGGGGCTTGCTGGGGTGTTTGGCAAACTAGCCTTAATCCGAGCTGTTCCATGAGCAAGGCACATCATCTCTGTAAACAGTCAGGGGTGCGCATTGCTTTCTTTTTTTGATAGCCCACATCTGGGAAGCCTCTGAAATGTCTTCATGCACGCAAGGGGTGGGTCTCAAACAGGTCCACGGTCTACACTGCAGCAGCGCATATATTTGCATTGATGAGCGGCACTTAAGCATCCAGCCGCAACCAGGCCCATTGCGTAGGAATATGGAAGCATGCAGTGTACAGACTACGGGTCCATCCAGGACAAGTGGCTAATTCCCTGAACCATTGCAGAAGGCCCACAGATGCTAAGAGACACCTGAGAAAGGAACAGGAACACAAGAGCTGGAAGAAACCTTCTAAGAACAAGAAGGCTTTTTGCTTTTCTTTCATCAAGCTGTCTTTTGACCAAGAATACACAGGGGAAAGCGCGAACGCAGTCCCCCACTACCACAAATTATGCAGTCGAGTTTCCCGCATTTGGGGAAATCGCAGGGGTCAGCACAGCCGGAGTGCAATGGCCGAGCCTCGCCCTGGGAGAACCACCTTCGTGATCATGGTATCTCCCCTGCCAGGTAAGTATGAGTTGGAATTGGCATGCTAGCACGCCCCGGTCAGGGGCCCGCCTACGCCATGTTATGGAGGGGCTTGCTGGGGTGTTTGGCAAACTAGCCTTAATCCGAGCTGTTCCATGAGCAAGGCACATCATCTCTGTAAACAGTCAGGGGTGCGCATTGCTTTCTTTTTTTGATAGCCCACATCTGGGAAGCCTCTGAAATGTCTTCATGCACGCAAGGGGTGGGTCTCAAACAGGTCCACGGTCTACACTGCAGCAGCGCATATATTTGCATTGATGAGCGGCACTTAAGCATCCAGCCGCAACCAGGCCCATTGCGTAGGAATATGGAAGCATGCAGTGTACAGACTACGGGTCCATCCAGGACAAGTGGCTAATTCCCTGAACCATTGCAGAAGGCCCACAGATGCTAAGAGACACCTGAGAAAGGAACAGGAACACAAGAGCTGGAAGAAACCTTCTAAGAACAAGAAGGCTCTTTGCTTTTCTTTCATCAAGCTGTCTTTTGACCAAGAATACACAGGGGAAAGCGCGAACGCAGTCCCCCACTACCACAAATTATGCAGTCGAGTTTCCCGCATTTGGGGAAATCGCAGGGGTCAGCACAGCCGGAGTGCAATGGCCGAGCCTCGCCCTGGGAGAACCACCTTCGTAATCATGGTATCTCCCCTGCCAGGTAAGTATGAGTTGGAATTGGCATGCTAGCACGCCCCGGTCAGGGGCCCGCCTACGCCATGTTATGGAGGGGCTTGCTGGGGTGTTTGGCAAACTAGCCTTAATCCGAGCTGTTCCATGAGCAAGGCACATCATCTCTGTAAACAGTCAGGGGTGCGCATTGCTTTCTTTTTTTGATAGCCCACATCTGGGAAGCCTCTGAAATGTCTTCATGCACGCAAGGGGTGGGTCTCAAACAGGTCCACGGTCTACACTGCAGCAGCGCATATATTTGCATTGATGAGCGGCACTTAAGCATCCAGCCGCAACCAGGCCCATTGCGTAGGAATATGGAAGCATGCAGCGTACAGACTACGGGTCCATCCAGGACAAGTGGCTAATTCCCTGAACCATTGCAGAAGGCCCACAGATGCTAAGAGCCACCTGAGAAAGGAACAGGAACACAAGAGCTGGAAGAAACCTTCTAAGAACAAGAAGGCTTTTTGTTTTTCTTTCATCAAGCTGTCTTTTGACCAAGAATACACAGGGGAAAGCGCGAACGCAGTCCCCCACTACCACAAATTATGCAGTCGAGTTTCCCGCATTTGGGGAAATCGCAGGGGTCAGCACAGCCGGAGTGCAATGGCCGAGCCTTGCCCTGGGAGAACCACCTTCGTGATCATGGTATCTCCCCTGCCAGGTAAGTATGAGTTGGAATTGGCATGCTAGCACGCCCCGGTCAGGGGCCCGCCTACGCCATGTTATGGAGGGGCTTGCTGGGGTGTTTGGCAAACTAGCCTTAATCCGAGCTGTTCCATGAGCAAGGCACATCATCTCTGTAAACAGTCAGGGGTGCGCATTGCTTTCTTTTTTTGATAGCCCACATCTGGGAAGCCTCTGAAATGTCTTCATGCACGCAAGGGGTGGGTCTCAAACAGGTCCACGGTCTACACTGCAGCAGCGCATATATTTGCATTGATGAGCGGCACTTAAGCATCCAGCCGCAACCAGGCCCATTGCGTAGGAATATGGAAGCATGCAGTGTACTGTTAGAGAAATTAGAAATTATACTTTAAATGTCAACTATGAATATGCATATTAATATGACTATATCTTCTAAAGTTAAAATGTTTGCTTTATATAACTCTATTAATACTTAAATATGCTGAATAAGCTCTAATAGCCCTAATTACTGGAATAAGTCATATGACCATATTCTATTGTGCAAAGATGTGCTGACTCTTACATCTGTCAAAATATGGGCTGCGAACCATGAGATAATTTATGTATTCATTGTATGAAATTTCCTGTCATAAGGTGTTGGCTGAAAAAGGATATTTCCCTATTTCCTGCTAACGTCAGAATAAAGGTTGAAATTATACATGGTCAGGACGTTACGAGCAGGAAAAGGGAAGGTTTAAGGGTTATAAAAGCTGAATGTAAATCTATGACAGGCAGAAATGGATCTCTGAAGCAGAAGATATACATTTAACCATTTCTCTTGCATATGCAATAAAATATCTTGACTTGTAACGAGAGTCGGTCCAAAATTACTTGACATTTTGGTCCTTCGAGCCGGAAGTCCAAATTCCTGGAAAGCACTAGCCAACAACCCAGTGAACCGATGTCCGTACGGCAAAAAACTGTAAGTCCTCCGTCTTAAATTTGACGTTAACAGAGGCCGGCTCACTGAACTAGTGCCTCCCGGGCAGCGACTTACCGGATCAGCACAAGAGACCGCTCTCGGGGCAAGGTAAGATATTTTCATTTATTATATTATACTTTTAGGCCTAAATGTGATTAGGGATTTAATGAATTAAGGGATTTTGTTACATACATCTAATATAGAGATTAATTGAATGTTTATCTGTTGTGTATATGTTTTGCTTTATCCAAGTTGAGGGAATATAAGTAGATACGTCCGTAGTTTAAATCCCTTTGATATAGGAGTATGGTCCCATTCCAATACCCGGGTGCAGATAAAGGAAATTTGTCGACAAAGGACCTAGGTCCTGACAGCCTTGTAAACTGCAGGAATTCCCGTGGGGGACACATAAATATTCCTACATCAAAAACATGAACCCCTGTTGATACAAAGGTATGGCCTGATAGATTTCCAGGTAACAAATAGAGGTAATTTGACGAGCCCTTGCGCTCAGCCAGCCTCGTATGTTGTGTAAAAAACCTGTACAGGCATTTATAAATACCGTTGAATCAACAAATATTAATGTTTTGATAAAGTGTGGGAACAACAGTCGAGAGAAATTAAGTCTCTTTTGTAATTCTGTTCATGCTCCCTACAGTTTACTGAAATATTAATGTTTTGATCAGGGGGGGTTGACCAGTCAGGTGAATTTACGTTCGCCTTGTAATTCTGTTCATGCTCCCTACAGTTTACTGAAATATTAATGTTTTGATCAGGGGGGGTTGACCAGTCAGGTGAATTTACGTTCGCCTTGTAATTCTGTTCATTCTCCCTATAAATGAATAAAACATTAAGTAAGAAGACAAGACACCAGTATTATAGCAGCACACAAGATCAATAATCTAGAAGTGATATGTCACGACTAGAAAGTTTGTGAGTAGCTGCAGAAGTGATAAGATACTGTGTGCAGGTATTGTGTCAGTGTGAGAAGACCTTACAAAAAAAAAACTCCGTGTGCACGTTAAAATGAGTATGATCCATGGAAAGTCTGATGGTTTGAATGATGATGCAAAGTATATGTGTAGTCTAGACAAAGAGAATGTGAAACTCCTTAAGACATGGAAAACAAAGTATGATTTTGATGCATTTTTAAATAAGGATTGTTGTGTAATACTGTGTTGTGTAGAAAGCTTAAAAAATAAATAAAAATTATGCCGGCATGTATGTATGTATGTATGTGTATATATATGTATGTATGTATGCGTATATATGTGTGTATATATATATATATATAAAAAAAAAAAAGGAAAAGAAAAATAAGGAAACAGAATAAATTAGGTCTTCCCCAGGCAAAGAAATGGCTTGAGGAGGCTAACTGTAGGTTAAAATCATTAAAAAAATCATAAAAAGACTATGTTTTTAGACAAAGAGGAGGACAATAATATGACCGTCCTCCGAAGTTTAGTGCAGCAAGTATTGACTGAACAAAATGCGACAAACCTAATGCACCCGACAGCCCCTACACACCCTTTAGAGGACTCTCATCCCACCGACAGACGCTGCTCCCCCTCTGACTTCACCACCTGCTCCCAATTCCCTATTGCAGACCTGCAGTCCCCACCACCAGATGGGACAGAGGTATGCAACAAGTTACCCCGCTGACCCTCCTTACAGCAATCCCAAGGTCCACATAGCTCAATACAGGGATGGTATCATGGGAATGGTTGCTAGCTATCATCTCAATGTGAGGGAAATAGAGCAGGTCACCAGACAGGTACTGGGACCTGACTGGCATCATGTAGTGGGAGATTGGAGTGGATTAAACAACCAGGGAGGGGTGTTGCCTCAGGATGATGCAGCACTCAAAAACAGAAGAAATGCTCTTATAGCAAAGATAGAGAGAGGATAGATGGATACGTCAAGCCGACTGGTCCATTATAAATCAGTGTATATGGGGAGAAGAGGAAACAGTGGATAATTTCATTGTTAGGATAAAGAAGAATTTTAATAACCACTCTGGGATAGAAATCCAAGTAGATCAAGTGAACGATAGCCCATATGAACAACAGCTAAAGAATGCAATCCTGAAGGGGCTGCTAGTCCTTATATCAAGTTTTGTTAACGAACACGTGATTAACCATAGGATCTGCAGACTCTAGGAGCTAATCAAGTATGTGAGGCATGCTGAGGGGCACTTCCAACCAAAAAAGAAAGTAAAGAAAAGGATGAGGGGGGAGTGTTTCCTGTATGGTTAAAGTGTGTCTGCAGAGAGAGAAGCAGAAGGATGGGAAAGAATCTGATATTTTGGATGTGTGTAATGTTGAAACTTGTTTGCATGCTGAAGCCAAGCCAGAAATAACCTGGGTTGCAAAGAGTAGTTGGGTAACATTTCTCTGTGACACTGGGGCTTGTAGGACCCTGATACACCCGCTGGATATGCCACCAGGGGTACAGGGAAAAGGTTTAGTATATGTAAAATCTGCAAATGGGTTGATGCACCAGGAGGCCGTGTCTGAAGGCCTTACTGTGGAAAATCCACAGACAGGTAAAAAGGCTCAGTGTAAAATAGTAATGTCAACTAAATGTCCTGTTAATTCGTTGGGTAGAGACATGTTGCATGCTCTTGATATTTCTGTCGTACCAGTGGAGGGGGGCCTCAAAGCCCATCGGCTGTGTGAAAAACAAATCACAGCTGTGGATAATGAGCCCTGATACTGGTACAGCTTGGATTTACAAACTGAGGGATTAAAGATGCCCAAAACCCTGACAGAAATAATTGAAGAGCCTGTGAGGAAAGGTACAAGGTCCAGACGAACCTCTATTGCACTATCTACTACAAAAGGACCACTGGGCCTGATAGGTCCTATGAGAAACAGTTAATGAGTTGCACTAACACTGAAGTGCTCTTAAGATACCTGTACTGTGATAAGAAAGGAAATAACATGGCTACTTGTCTCCTACCACAGCCTATTCTGCAAATATACAGGCAGGATACTGTACCTCATGTTTCGGTCACGCGGAACTCCGAGGTATCATGGCATGAGCTGGGAGAACTTATCACAGACTGGGTCAAATTAACAGATGAGGAACTGAAATCCAGAGGGAATCAGAGGTACAGATTAGCGTGGTTTGTTGAATGTACAACCAGAACTTGCGTGATTGAAGTTTTGACAAAAGACAGTGACTGACACATTTTGACCCGAGGGGAAGGGGATGCCTTAAAAGACGTCCCCGATTTCTTGTGATCAAAAGGAAAGACAGACGTAGGGCTAATTAAGACAGACAGTCAGTTCTGGTTTGCACTTATGTACAAGGGAAAACTCACAAGAAATGTTCAATGCTTTGTCTCGAGTTGTACCTCCCAGTGGGAGTCAAATTCTCTTGTATGTGGATGACATTCTGGTAGCGGCTCCTCTGGAGCGACAATGTAAAATTGACACCTTGGCTCTGATGCATTTCCTCGCAGAACAAGGTCACAAGGTTAGCAAAATAAAATACAACTTTTGAAAACCAAGGTGAAATACCAGGGTTACATTATATCTCAAAAAGGCAGACATCCAGATGAGATCCGAAAAGAGGCCATCCTTCAAGCCCCCAAACCACGTAAAAATAAAGAAATTATGTAATTTCTTGGCATGGCAAATTTCTGTAGAGCATGGATAGCTAATTATGCTACGGAGGTGGTGCCTCTTTCTGATCTCATCTATGGTACACAAATGTCTGCAAAAGGTTCCATCCAGTGGAATGTGCAAGCAGAGGATGCATTTACAAAGGTGAAGCACCTCATTGTGGGTTCTACTGTGCTTAGCCTACCCAATTACAGTAGAAACCCTTTAGCAGACTGTAGATTGTAAAGAGGGGTACATGACTTCTGCTCTCACTCAGGTTTATGAGAACGAACACAAACTAGTTGCATTTTACTTAACTAATTTGCCCCACTGTGTACAAGCTGTAGTAGCAGCCTCATTGGCCATACGGTCATCTGCATTGATAGTATTGTTCCACCCCTGGTACTTAAAGGTCTCACATGTTATTTAGGTGATCTTACTATAAGACAGAATCTCCTATTTATCTCCAGTCAGGCATTTATCATGTATGACTACACTTCTGGGACAACCACACGTTACAATCAAGAAGTGTACTACATTGAATCCTGCTACACTAATGCCAACACCTGGTGATGGGGATCCACATGATTGTGCAGCTCAAAATTGATGAACGGGTACTCCCTAGGAAGGATCTCACTGATGTTCCCTTTCTAGATGCTGACATTTTTGTTGATGGGTCGTGTAGAAAAAACGATAAATCAAACGGCTTATGCTATAGTAACACATGACCAGGTCATTGAAGCTAGACCTTTTCCCAGTTCCTATTCTGCACAACAAGCTGACATTATAGCCCTGTCAAGGGCCTGCAGTCTAGGGGAAGGGAAAAATAAATAGATATTTATACTGACAGCCAATACGCTTTCTCTACACATATTTGCCCAGCAATGGAAAAAAGGGGTATGATTACGTTGCCATGGGAAACCGATCACACAGAGATCTCATTCTTGCCCTTCTAGAACATGTACAAAAACCAGCACAAGTGGCTATTTGTAAATGTGCGGCACATAGAAAGGGAACAGATCCAATTACCCTAGGGAATGCACTAGCAGACAAGACAGAAAAGGAAGCTTCTGAAGGACAGCAATGACAAACATATACAGTTTCCCAAGTAAATGATGAGGTACAGAGAGCTATTGATGAAACATGGTTATCAGAAATGCAGAAAATATCACCGGCAGGTGAAAATCAAAGTGGTTATATACAGGGTCAACACTGGTCAATGGTATATACACATGTACAGAAGGTAAACCTAACTTATCTACATCACTATTCACGTATGCTGTGTTAATGAGTCATGGGTAGGCCCATACCTCAAAAGGAGGGATGGTACTGGGTGTACACAACATATGGGTTTACAAAACTACTCTGAAAATTTTGTCTCACATATCCGATTTGTAACAGATACCATGCACAAGGTGCCCTAAGAGCCTTAAGGGGTCATTTCCCACATCCCCCTTATCCCTTTCACACAATATGCATGGATTTTATTGAATTGAACAAATGTGAGAATAAGTACTGTCTGGTTATTGTGTACAGGTTTATAAAGTGGGTGGAAACTTTTCCTATGACGCACACGGATGGACAGTCAGTAGCCAAAGTACTAATCAAAGAGGTGATTCCACGACAAGGGATCCCCGCGCTGATTTACAGTAACAATGGCTCCAATTTTGTAAACTAAACAATACAACTAATTGGTATATGGTACAATATCTGACCTACTAGGGAGAATCACTATTTAGGTTATAACCCCTGGTCAGAACACCCCAGCCCCCGAGCCTACTCAGTTTCAACTTAATACCTCTTTGTTTAAAACAGATTTTACTTACAAGGAACAATTAAGTATAGAAACAGGATTTGGAGATAAAAATTAGTGGATAGAATGGGTCAGATACACAACTCAATCTAAGGGGTTAAGTGATTGTATTTCTTGTGCAAACCCAAGACCACAACTAGCTACCATTCCTCTCCCTGAAGAGGAAACAGATTTAGCTTGCATAATAAGACTGTTTTCAGAAAATATTACTGGGTCTGAATGTGCAAATGAGAAAAAGAGATACCCTAAAACTAAAATGCAAAGTACACCCCCTTCACTACAAGCATTACCAGGAAATTTTTCTAGTTTCTCTAACAAAGATAAGGATGGTACAAAGGTTGGCACTCTATCTCCTGAATACTGTGCGACCATAACATCAACTACAGACATTAAGTATCAACTAAAATGGTTTCAGGAACAGAAACGGCAACTAGCTGATGTTTGGTGGCTGTGTGGGGACAAGAAACTAAGGCTCAGACTGCCACCTAGATGGGAGGGTAGTTGTGCCCTTACCCGCCTGTTGCTTCCCTTTTATATTGTTCCTATGACTAATAAATTGATGAGACTAACAGGTAAACACTATTTTAAGAGACTTAAGTGTCCAGAATCATTTTGACAACCAGGTATATATAGACTCAATAGGTGTTCCACGAGGAGTTCCGGATGAATTTAAAGCACAGAATCAAGTAACAGCAGGACTCACCTCACTCTTCCTATGGGTACAGCCCAATAAGAATGTCGACTGGATAAACTACATTTACTACAACCAGCAGAGGTTTGTGAATTACACCAGAGATGCTATCAAAGGTATAGCAGCACAATTGGACGCCACCTCTTTGACAGCGTGGCAGAACCGTATAGCATTGGATATGTTGCTGGCAGAAAGGGGCGGGGTATGCGAAATGTTCGGCACCTTCTGCTGCACTTTTATTCCAAATAATACGGCACCTGATGGAAGTATCACCAAGGCTTTGCAAGGCCTACAAATGTTATCCCAGGAACTAACTGAGAACTATGGTGTAGAGAACCCCTTAACAGGACTCTTTGAAAAATGGTTTGGTAAATGGGGTGATCTTGCAAAAGGTTTGCTCATCTCTGTTGTCATGGCAGCCACGGTCCTTACGCTGTGTGGATGTTGCTGCATTCCTTGTATTAGAGGAATTCTTCAAAGACTGATTGACACATCACTAACAAAGACTATGTTTTTTCAGAACAACACTGAACTATACCCGGAACCTGATGAAGATGAACTTACAGTCCTTTCAAAAGACTTATTTGTCTAAATGATAATACCTGGTAAAATAAAGAACCTGGATATTTGAATTATTGACATTATAAGTATAAAAGGGGGCAGCTGTTAGAGAAATTAGAAATTATACTTTAAATGTCAACTATGAATATGCATATTAATATGACTATATCTTCTAAAGTTAAAATGTTTGCTTTATATAACTCTATTAATACTTAAATATGCTGAATAAGCTCTAATAGCCCTAATTACTGGAATAAGTCATATGACCATATTCTATTGTGCAAAGATGTGCTGACTCTTACATCTGTCAAAATATGGGCTGCGAACCATGAGATAATTTATGTATTCATTGTATGAAATTTCCTGTCATAAGGTGTTGGCTGAAAAAGGATATTTCCCTATTTCCTGCTAACGTCAGAATAAAGGTTGAAATTATACATGGTCAGGACGTTACGAGCAGGAAAAGGGAAGGTTTAAGGGTTATAAAAGCTGAATGTAAATCTATGACAGGCAGAAATGGATCTCTGAAGCAGAAGATATACATTTAACCATTTCTCTTGCATATGCAATAAAATATCTTGACTTGTAACGAGAGTCGGTCCAAAATTACTTGACATGTACAGACTACGGGTCCATCCAGGACAAGTGGCTAATTCCCTGAACCATTGCAGAAGGCCCACAGATGCTAAGAGACACCTGAGAAAGGAACAGGAACACAAGAGCTGGAAGAAACCTTCCAAGAACAAGAAGGCTTTTTGCTTTTCTTTCATCAAGCTGTCTTTTGACCAAGAATACACAGGGGAAAGCGCGAACGCAGTCCCCCACTACCACAAATTATGCAGTCGAGTTTCCCGCATTTGGGGAAATCGCAGGGGTCAGCACAGCCGGAGTGCAATGGCCGAGCCTCGCTCTGGGAGAACCACCTTCGTGATCATGGTATCTCCCCTGCCAGGTAAGTATGAGTTGGAATTGGCATGCTAGCACGCCCCGGTCAGGGGCCCGCCTACGCATGTTATGGAGGGGCTTGCTGGGGTGTTTGGCAAACTAGCCTTAATCCGAGCTGTTCCATGAGCAAGGCACATCATCTCTGTAAACAGTCAGGGGTGCGCATTGCTTTCTTTTTTTGATAGCCCACATCTGGGAAGCCTCTGAAATGTCTTCATGCACGCAAGGGGTGGGTCTCAAACAGGTCCACGGTCTACACTGCAGCAGCGCATATATTTGCATTGATGAGCGGCACTTAAGCATCCAGCCGCAACCAGGCCCATTGCGTAGGAATATGGAAGCATGCAGTGTACAGACTACGGGTCCATCCAGGACAAGTGGCTAATTCCCTGAACCATTGCAGAAGGCCCACAGATGCTAAGAGCCACCTGAGAAAGGAACAGGAACACAAGAGCTGGAAGAAACCTTCTAAGAACAAGAAGGCTTTTTGCTTTTCTTTCATCAAGCTGTCTTTTGACCAAGAATACACAGGGGAAAGCGCGAACGCAGTCCCCCACTACCACAAATTATGCAGTCGAGTTTCCCGCATTTGGGGAAATCGCAGGGGTCAGCACAGCCGGAGCGCAATGGCCGAGCCTCGCCCTGGGAGAACCACCTTCGTGATCATGGTATCTCCCCTGCCAGGTAAGTATGAGTTGGAATTGGCATGCTAGCACGCCCCGGTCAGGGGCCCGCCTACGCCATGTTATGGAGGGGCTTGCTGGGGTGTTTGGCAAACTAGCCTTAATCCGAGCTGTTCCATGAGCAAGGCACATCATCTCTGTAAACAGTCAGGGGTGCGCATTGCTTTCTTTTTTTGATAGCCCACATCTGGGAAGCCTCTGAAATGTCTTCATGCACGCAAGGGGTGGGTCTCAAACAGGTCCACGGTCTACACTGCAGCAGCGCATATATTTGCATTGATGAGCGGCACTTAAGCATCCAGCCGCAACCAGGCCCATTGCGTAGGAATATGGAAGCATGCAGTGTACAGACTACGGGTCCATCCAGGACAAGTGGCTAATTCCCTGAACCATTGCAGAAGGCCCACAGATGCTAAGAGACACCTGAGAAAGGAACAGGAACACAAGAGCTGGAAGAAACCTTCTAAGAACAAGAAGGCTTTTTGCTTTTCTTTCATCAAGCTGTCTTTTGACCAAGAATACACAGGGGAAAGCGCGAACGCAGTCCCCCACTACCACAAATTATGCAGTCGAGTTTCCCGCATTTGGGGAAATCGCAGAGGTCAGCACAGCCGGAGTGCAATGGCCGAGCCTCGCCCTGGGAGAACCACCTTCGTGATCATGGTATCTCCCCTGCCAGGTAAGTATGAGTTGGAATTGGCATGCTAGCACGCCCCGGTCAGGGGCCCGCCTACGCCATGTTATGGAGGGGCTTGCTGGGGTGTTTGGCAAACTAGCCTTAATCCGAGCTGTTCCATGAGCAAGGCACATCATCTCTGTAAACAGTCAGGGGTGCGCATTGCTTTCTTTTTTTGATAGCCCACATCTGGGAAGCCTCTGAAATGTCTTCATGCACGCAAGGGGTGGGTCTCAAACAGGTCCACGGTCTACACTGCAGCAGCGCATATATTTGCATTGATGAGCGGCACTTAAGCATCCAGCCGCAACCAGGCCCATTGCGTAGGAATATGGAAGCATGCAGTGTACAGACTACGGGTCCATCCAGGACAAGTGGCTAATTCCCTGAACCATTGCAGAAGGCCCACAGATGCTAAGAGACACCTGAGAAAGGAACAGGAACACAAGAGCTGGAAGAAACCTTCTAAGAACAAGAAGGCTTTTTGCTTTTCTTTCATCAAGCTGTCTTTTGACCAAGAATACACAGGGGAAAGCGCGAACGCAGTCCCCCACTACCACAAATTATGCAGTCGAGTTTCCCGCATTTGGGGAAATCGCAGGGGTCAGCACAGCCGGAGTGCAATGGCCGAGCCTCGCCCTGGGAGAACCACCTTCGTGATCATGGTATCTCCCCTGCCAGGTAAGTATGAGTTGGGATTGGCATGCTAGCACGCCCCGGTCAGGGGCCCGCCTACGCCATGTTATGGAGGGGCTTGCTGGGGTGTTTGGCAAACTAGCCTTAATCCGAGCTGTTCCATGAGCAAGGCACATCATCTCTGTAAACAGTCAGGGGTGCGCATTGCTTTCTTTTTTTGATAGCCCACATCTGGGAAGCCTCTGAAATGTCTTCATGCACGCAAGGGGTGGGTCTCAAACAGGTCCACGGTCTACACTGCAGCAGCGCATATATTTGCATTGATGAGCGGCATTTAAGCATCCAGCCGCAACCAGGCCCATTGCGTAGGAATATGGAAGCATGCAGTGTACAGACTACGGGTCCATCCAGGACAAGTGGCTAATTCCCTGAACCATTGCAGAAGGCCCACAGATGCTAAGAGACACCTGAGAAAGGAACAGGAACACAAGAGCTGGAAGAAACCTTCTAAGAACAAGAAGGCTTTTTGCTTTTCTTTCATCAAGCTGTCTTTTGACCAAGAATACACAGGGGAAAGCGCGAACGCAGTCCCCCACTACCACAAATTATGCAGTCGAGTTTCCCGCATTTGGGGAAATCGCAGGGGTCAGCACAGCCGGAGTGCAATGGCCGAGCCTCGCCCTGGGAGAACCACCTTCGTGACCATGGTATCTCCCCTGCCAGGTAAGTATGAGTTGGAATTGGCATGCTAGCACGCCCCGGTCAGGGGCCCGCCTACGCCATGTTATGGAGGGGCTTGCTGGGGTGTTTGGCAAACTAGCCTTAATCCGAGCTGTTCCATGAGCAAGGCACATCATCTCTGTAAACAGTCAGGGGTGCGCATTGCTTTCTTTTTTTGATAGCCCACATCTGGGAAGCCTCTGAAATGTCTTCATGCACGCAAGGGGTGGGTCTCAAACAGGTCCACGGTCTACACTGCAGCAGCGCATATATTTGCATTGATGAGCGGCACTTAAGCATCCAGCCGCAACCAGGCCCATTGCGTAGGAATATGGAAGCATGCAGTGTACAGACTACGGGTCCATCCAGGACAAGTGGCTAATTCCCTGAACCATTGCAGAAGGCCCACAGATGCTAAGAGCCACCTGAGAAAGGAACAGGAACACAAGAGATGGAAGAAACCTTCTAAGAACAAGAAGGCTTTTTGCTTTTCTTTCATCAAGCTGTCTTTTGACCAAGAATACACAGGGGAAAGCGCGAACGCAGTCCCCCACTACCACAAATTATGCAGTCGAGTTTCCCGCATTTGGGGAAATCGCAGGGGTCAGCACAGCCGGAGTGCAATGGCCGAGCCTCGCCCTGGGAGAACCACCTTTGTGATCATGGTATCTCCCCTGCCAGGTAAGTATGAGTTGGAATTGGCATGCTAGCACGCCCCGGTCAGGGGCCCGCCTACGCCATGTTATGGAGGGGCTTGCTGGGGTGTTTGGCAAACTAGCCTTAATCCGAGCTGTTCCATGAGCAAGGCACATCATCTCTGTAAACAGTCAGGGGTGCGCATTGCTTTCTTTTTTTGATAGCCCACATCTGGGAAGCCTCTGAAATGTCTTCATGCACGCAAGGGGTGGGTCTCAAACAGGTCCACGGTCTACACTGCAGCAGCGCATATATTTGCATTGATGAGCGGCACTTAAGCATCCAGCCGCAACCAGGCCCATTGCGTAGGAATATGGAAGCATGCAGTGTACAGACTACGGGTCCATCCAGGACAAGTGGCTAATTCCCTGAACCATTGCAGAAGGCCCACAGATGCTAAGAGACACCTGAGAAAGGAACAGGAACACAAGAGCTGGAAGAAACCTTCTAAGAACAAGAAGGCTTTTTGCTTTTCTTTCATCAAGCTGTCTTTTGACCAAGAATACACAGGGGAAAGCGCGAACGCAGTCCCCCACTACCACAAATTATGCAGTCGAGTTTCCCGCATTTGGGGAAATCGCAGGGGTCAGCACAGCCGGAGTGCAATGGCCGAGCCTCGCCCTGGGAGAACCACCTTCGTGATCATGGTATCTCCCCTGCCAGGTAAGTATGAGTTGGAATTGGCATGCTAGCACGCCCCGGTCAGGGGCCCGCCTACGCCATGTTATGGAGGGGCTTGCTGGGGTGTTTGGCAAACTAGCCTTAATCCGAGCTGTTCCATGAGCAAGGCACATCATCTCTGTAAACAGTCAGGGGTGCGCATTGCTTTCTTTTTTTGATAGCCCACATCTGGGAAGCCTCTGAAATGTCTTCATGCACGCAAGGGGTGGGTCTCAAACAGGTCCACGGTCTACACTGCAGCAGCGCATATATTTGCATTGATGAGCGGCACTTAAGCATCCAGCCGCAACCAGGCCCATTGCGTAGGAATATGGAAGCATGCAGCGTACAGACTACGGGTCCATCCAGGACAAGTGGCTAATTCCCTGAACCATTGCAGAAGGCCCACAGATGATAAGAGACACCTGAGAAAGGAACAGGAACACAAGAGCTGGAAGAAACCTTCTAAGAACAAGAAGGCTTTTTGTTTTTCTTTCATCAAGCTGTCTTTTGACCAAGAATACACAGGGGAAAGCGCGAACGCAGTCCCCCACTACCACAAATTATGCAGTCGAGTTTCCCGCATTTGGGGAAATCGCAGGGGTCAGCACAGCCGGAGTGCAATGGCCGAGCCTTGCCCTGGGAGAACCACCTTCGTGATCATGGTATCTCCCCTGCCAGGTAAGTATGAGTTGGAATTGGCATGCTAGCACGCCCCGGTCAGGGGCCCGCCTACGCCATGTTATGGAGGGGCTTGCTGGGGTGTTTGGCAAACTAGCCTTAATCCGAGCTGTTCCATGAGCAAGGCACATCATCTCTGTAAACAGTCAGGGGTGCGCATTGCTTTCTTTTTTTGATAGCCCACATCTGGGAAGCCTCTGAAATGTCTTCATGCACGCAAGGGGTGGGTCTCAAACAGGTCCACGGTCTACACTGCAGCAGCGCATATATTTGCATTGATGAGCGGCACTTAAGCATCCAGCCGCAACCAGGCCCATTGCGTAGGAATATGGAAGCATGCAGTGTACTGTTAGAGAAATTAGAAATTATACTTTAAATGTCAACTATGAATATGCATATTAATATGACTATATCTTCTAAAGTTAAAATGTTTGCTTTATATAACTCTATTAATACTTAAATATGCTGAATAAGCTCTAATAGCCCTAATTACTGGAATAAGTCATATGACCATATTCTATTGTGCAAAGATGTGCTGACTCTTACATCTGTCAAAATATGGGCTGCGAACCATGAGATAATTTATGTATTCATTGTATGAAATTTCCTGTCATAAGGTGTTGGCTGAAAAAGGATATTTCCCTATTTCCTGCTAACGTCAGAATAAAGGTTGAAATTATACATGGTCAGGACGTTACGAGCAGGAAAAGGGAAGGTTTAAGGGTTATAAAAGCTGAATGTAAATCTATGACAGGCAGAAATGGATCTCTGAAGCAGAAGATATACATTTAACCATTTCTCTTGCATATGCAATAAAATATCTTGACTTGTAACGAGAGTCGGTCCAAAATTACTTGACATTTTGGTCCTTCGAGCCGGAAGTCCAAATTCCTGGAAAGCACTAGCCAACAACCCAGTGAACCGATGTCCGTACGGCAAAAAACTGTAAGTCCTCCGTCTTAAATTTGACGTTAACAGAGGCCGGCTCACTGAACTAGTGCCTCCCGGGCAGCGACTTACCGGATCAGCACAAGAGACCGCTCTCGGGGCAAGGTAAGATATTTTCATTTATTATATTATACTTTTAGGCCTAAATGTGATTAGGGATTTAATGAATTAAGGGATTTTGTTACATACATCTAATATAGAGATTAATTGAATGTTTATCTGTTGTGTATATGTTTTGCTTTATCCAAGTTGAGGGAATATAAGTAGATACGTCCGTAGTTTAAATCCCTTTGATATAGGAGTATGGTCCCATTCCAATACCCGGGTGCAGATAAAGGAAATTTGTCGACAAAGGACCTAGGTCCTGACAGCCTTGTAAACTGCAGGAATTCCCGTGGGGGACACATAAATATTCCTACATCAAAAACATGAACCCCTGTTGATACAAAGGTATGGCCTGATAGATTTCCAGGTAACAAATAGAGGTAATTTGACGAGCCCTTGCGCTCAGCCAGCCTCGTATGTTGTGTAAAAAACCTGTACAGGCATTTATAAATACCGTTGAATCAACAAATATTAATGTTTTGATAAAGTGTGGGAACAACAGTCGAGAGAAATTAAGTCTCTTTTGTAATTCTGTTCATGCTCCCTACAGTTTACTGAAATATTAATGTTTTGATCAGGGGGGGTTGACCAGTCAGGTGAATTTACGTTCGCCTTGTAATTCTGTTCATGCTCCCTACAGTTTACTGAAATATTAATGTTTTGATCAGGGGGGGTTGACCAGTCAGGTGAATTTACGTTCGCCTTGTAATTCTGTTCATTCTCCCTATAAATGAATAAAACATTAAGTAAGAAGACAAGACACCAGTATTATAGCAGCACACAAGATCAATAATCTAGAAGTGATATGTCACGACTAGAAAGTTTGTGAGTAGCTGCAGAAGTGATAAGATACTGTGTGCAGGTATTGTGTCAGTGTGAGAAGACCTTACAAAAAAAAAACTCCGTGTGCACGTTAAAATGAGTATGATCCATGGAAAGTCTGATGGTTTGAATGATGATGCAAAGTATATGTGTAGTCTAGACAAAGAGAATGTGAAACTCCTTAAGACATGGAAAACAAAGTATGATTTTGATGCATTTTTAAATAAGGATTGTTGTGTAATACTGTGTTGTGTAGAAAGCTTAAAAAATAAATAAAAATTATGCCGGCATGTATGTATGTATGTATGTGTATATATATGTATGTATGTATGCGTATATATGTGTGTATATATATATATATATAAAAAAAAAAAAGGAAAAGAAAAATAAGGAAACAGAATAAATTAGGTCTTCCCCAGGCAAAGAAATGGCTTGAGGAGGCTAACTGTAGGTTAAAATCATTAAAAAAATCATAAAAAGACTATGTTTTTAGACAAAGAGGAGGACAATAATATGACCGTCCTCCGAAGTTTAGTGCAGCAAGTATTGACTGAACAAAATGCGACAAACCTAATGCACCCGACAGCCCCTACACACCCTTTAGAGGACTCTCATCCCACCGACAGACGCTGCTCCCCCTCTGACTTCACCACCTGCTCCCAATTCCCTATTGCAGACCTGCAGTCCCCACCACCAGATGGGACAGAGGTATGCAACAAGTTACCCCGCTGACCCTCCTTACAGCAATCCCAAGGTCCACATAGCTCAATACAGGGATGGTATCATGGGAATGGTTGCTAGCTATCATCTCAATGTGAGGGAAATAGAGCAGGTCACCAGACAGGTACTGGGACCTGACTGGCATCATGTAGTGGGAGATTGGAGTGGATTAAACAACCAGGGAGGGGTGTTGCCTCAGGATGATGCAGCACTCAAAAACAGAAGAAATGCTCTTATAGCAAAGATAGAGAGAGGATAGATGGATACGTCAAGCCGACTGGTCCATTATAAATCAGTGTATATGGGGAGAAGAGGAAACAGTGGATAATTTCATTGTTAGGATAAAGAAGAATTTTAATAACCACTCTGGGATAGAAATCCAAGTAGATCAAGTGAACGATAGCCCATATGAACAACAGCTAAAGAATGCAATCCTGAAGGGGCTGCTAGTCCTTATATCAAGTTTTGTTAACGAACACGTGATTAACCATAGGATCTGCAGACTCTAGGAGCTAATCAAGTATGTGAGGCATGCTGAGGGGCACTTCCAACCAAAAAAGAAAGTAAAGAAAAGGATGAGGGGGGAGTGTTTCCTGTATGGTTAAAGTGTGTCTGCAGAGAGAGAAGCAGAAGGATGGGAAAGAATCTGATATTTTGGATGTGTGTAATGTTGAAACTTGTTTGCATGCTGAAGCCAAGCCAGAAATAACCTGGGTTGCAAAGAGTAGTTGGGTAACATTTCTCTGTGACACTGGGGCTTGTAGGACCCTGATACACCCGCTGGATATGCCACCAGGGGTACAGGGAAAAGGTTTAGTATATGTAAAATCTGCAAATGGGTTGATGCACCAGGAGGCCGTGTCTGAAGGCCTTACTGTGGAAAATCCACAGACAGGTAAAAAGGCTCAGTGTAAAATAGTAATGTCAACTAAATGTCCTGTTAATTCGTTGGGTAGAGACATGTTGCATGCTCTTGATATTTCTGTCGTACCAGTGGAGGGGGGCCTCAAAGCCCATCGGCTGTGTGAAAAACAAATCACAGCTGTGGATAATGAGCCCTGATACTGGTACAGCTTGGATTTACAAACTGAGGGATTAAAGATGCCCAAAACCCTGACAGAAATAATTGAAGAGCCTGTGAGGAAAGGTACAAGGTCCAGACGAACCTCTATTGCACTATCTACTACAAAAGGACCACTGGGCCTGATAGGTCCTATGAGAAACAGTTAATGAGTTGCACTAACACTGAAGTGCTCTTAAGATACCTGTACTGTGATAAGAAAGGAAATAACATGGCTACTTGTCTCCTACCACAGCCTATTCTGCAAATATACAGGCAGGATACTGTACCTCATGTTTCGGTCACGCGGAACTCCGAGGTATCATGGCATGAGCTGGGAGAACTTATCACAGACTGGGTCAAATTAACAGATGAGGAACTGAAATCCAGAGGGAATCAGAGGTACAGATTAGCGTGGTTTGTTGAATGTACAACCAGAACTTGCGTGATTGAAGTTTTGACAAAAGACAGTGACTGACACATTTTGACCCGAGGGGAAGGGGATGCCTTAAAAGACGTCCCCGATTTCTTGTGATCAAAAGGAAAGACAGACGTAGGGCTAATTAAGACAGACAGTCAGTTCTGGTTTGCACTTATGTACAAGGGAAAACTCACAAGAAATGTTCAATGCTTTGTCTCGAGTTGTACCTCCCAGTGGGAGTCAAATTCTCTTGTATGTGGATGACATTCTGGTAGCGGCTCCTCTGGAGCGACAATGTAAAATTGACACCTTGGCTCTGATGCATTTCCTCGCAGAACAAGGTCACAAGGTTAGCAAAATAAAATACAACTTTTGAAAACCAAGGTGAAATACCAGGGTTACATTATATCTCAAAAAGGCAGACATCCAGATGAGATCCGAAAAGAGGCCATCCTTCAAGCCCCCAAACCACGTAAAAATAAAGAAATGATGTAATTTCTTGGCATGGCAAATTTCTGTAGAGCATGGATAGCTAATTATGCTACGGAGGTGGTGCCTCTTTCTGATCTCATCTATGGTACACAAATGTCTGCAAAAGGTTCCATCCAGTGGAATGTGCAAGCAGAGGATGCATTTACAAAGGTGAAGCACCTCATTGTGGGTTCTACTGTGCTTAGCCTACCCAATTACAGTAGAAACCCTTTAGCAGACTGTAGATTGTAAAGAGGGGTACATGACTTCTGCTCTCACTCAGGTTTATGAGAACGAACACAAACTAGTTGCATTTTACTTAACTAATTTGCCCCACTGTGTACAAGCTGTAGTAGCAGCCTCATTGGCCATACGGTCATCTGCATTGATAGTATTGTTCCACCCCTGGTACTTAAAGGTCTCACATGTTATTTAGGTGATCTTACTATAAGACAGAATCTCCTATTTATCTCCAGTCAGGCATTTATCATGTATGACTACACTTCTGGGACAACCACACGTTACAATCAAGAAGTGTACTACATTGAATCCTGCTACACTAATGCCAACACCTGGTGATGGGGATCCACATGATTGTGCAGCTCAAAATTGATGAACGGGTACTCCCTAGGAAGGATCTCACTGATGTTCCCTTTCTAGATGCTGACATTTTTGTTGATGGGTCGTGTAGAAAAAACGATAAATCAAACGGCTTATGCTATAGTAACACATGACCAGGTCATTGAAGCTAGACCTTTTCCCAGTTCCTATTCTGCACAACAAGCTGACATTATAGCCCTGTCAAGGGCCTGCAGTCTAGGGGAAGGGAAAAATAAATAGATATTTATACTGACAGCCAATACGCTTTCTCTACACATATTTGCCCAGCAATGGAAAAAAGGGGTATGATTACGTTGCCATGGGAAACCGATCACACAGAGATCTCATTCTTGCCCTTCTAGAACATGTACAAAAACCAGCACAAGTGGCTATTTGTAAATGTGCGGCACATAGAAAGGGAACAGATCCAATTACCCTAGGGAATGCACTAGCAGACAAGACAGAAAAGGAAGCTTCTGAAGGACAGCAATGACAAACATATACAGTTTCCCAAGTAAATGATGAGGTACAGAGAGCTATTGATGAAACATGGTTATCAGAAATGCAGAAAATATCACCGGCAGGTGAAAATCAAAGTGGTTATATACAGGGTCAACACTGGTCAATGGTATATACACATGTACAGAAGGTAAACCTAACTTATCTACATCACTATTCACGTATGCTGTGTTAATGAGTCATGGGTAGGCCCATACCTCAAAAGGAGGGATGGTACTGGGTGTACACAACATATGGGTTTACAAAACTACTCTGAAAATTTTGTCTCACATATCCGATTTGTAACAGATACCATGCACAAGGTGCCCTAAGAGCCTTAAGGGGTCATTTCCCACATCCCCCTTATCCCTTTCACACAATATGCATGGATTTTATTGAATTGAACAAATGTGAGAATAAGTACTGTCTGGTTATTGTGTACAGGTTTATAAAGTGGGTGGAAACTTTTCCTATGACGCACACGGATGGACAGTCAGTAGCCAAAGTACTAATCAAAGAGGTGATTCCACGACAAGGGATCCCCGCGCTGATTTACAGTAACAATGGCTCCAATTTTGTAAACTAAACAATACAACTAATTGGTATATGGTACAATATCTGACCTACTAGGGAGAATCACTATTTAGGTTATAACCCCTGGTCAGAACACCCCAGCCCCCGAGCCTACTCAGTTTCAACTTAATACCTCTTTGTTTAAAACAGATTTTACTTACAAGGAACAATTAAGTATAGAAACAGGATTTGGAGATAAAAATTAGTGGATAGAATGGGTCAGATACACAACTCAATCTAAGGGGTTAAGTGATTGTATTTCTTGTGCAAACCCAAGACCACAACTAGCTACCATTCCTCTCCCTGAAGAGGAAACAGATTTAGCTTGCATAATAAGACTGTTTTCAGAAAATATTACTGGGTCTGAATGTGCAAATGAGAAAAAGAGATACCCTAAAACTAAAATGCAAAGTACACCCCCTTCACTACAAGCATTACCAGGAAATTTTTCTAGTTTCTCTAACAAAGATAAGGATGGTACAAAGGTTGGCACTCTATCTCCTGAATACTGTGCGACCATAACATCAACTACAGACATTAAGTATCAACTAAAATGGTTTCAGGAACAGAAACGGCAACTAGCTGATGTTTGGTGGCTGTGTGGGGACAAGAAACTAAGGCTCAGACTGCCACCTAGATGGGAGGGTAGTTGTGCCCTTACCCGCCTGTTGCTTCCCTTTTATATTGTTCCTATGACTAATAAATTGATGAGACTAACAGGTAAACACTATTTTAAGAGACTTAAGTGTCCAGAATCATTTTGACAACCAGGTATATATAGACTCAATAGGTGTTCCACGAGGAGTTCCGGATGAATTTAAAGCACAGAATCAAGTAACAGCAGGACTCACCTCACTCTTCCTATGGGTACAGCCCAATAAGAATGTCGACTGGATAAACTACATTTACTACAACCAGCAGAGGTTTGTGAATTACACCAGAGATGCTATCAAAGGTATAGCAGCACAATTGGACGCCACCTCTTTGACAGCGTGGCAGAACCGTATAGCATTGGATATGTTGCTGGCAGAAAGGGGCGGGGTATGCGAAATGTTCGGCACCTTCTGCTGCACTTTTATTCCAAATAATACGGCACCTGATGGAAGTATCACCAAGGCTTTGCAAGGCCTACAAATGTTATCCCAGGAACTAACTGAGAACTATGGTGTAGAGAACCCCTTAACAGGACTCTTTGAAAAATGGTTTGGTAAATGGGGTGATCTTGCAAAAGGTTTGCTCATCTCTGTTGTCATGGCAGCCACGGTCCTTACGCTGTGTGGATGTTGCTGCATTCCTTGTATTAGAGGAATTCTTCAAAGACTGATTGACACATCACTAACAAAGACTATGTTTTTTCAGAACAACACTGAACTATACCCGGAACCTGATGAAGATGAACTTACAGTCCTTTCAAAAGACTTATTTGTCTAAATGATAATACCTGGTAAAATAAAGAACCTGGATATTTGAATTATTGACATTATAAGTATAAAAGGGGGCAGCTGTTAGAGCAATTAGAAATTATACTTTAAATGTCAACTATGAATATGCATATTAATATGACTATATCTTCTAAAGTTAAAATGTTTGCTTTATATAACTCTATTAATACTTAAATATGCTGAATAAGCTCTAATAGCCCTAATTACTGGAATAAGTCATATGACCATATTCTATTGTGCAAAGATGTGCTGACTCTTACATCTGTCAAAATATGGGCTGCGAACCATGAGATAATTTATGTATTCATTGTATGAAATTTCCTGTCATAAGGTGTTGGCTGAAAAAGGATATTTCCCTATTTCCTGCTAACGTCAGAATAAAGGTTGAAATTATACATGGTCAGGACGTTACGAGCAGGAAAAGGGAAGGTTTAAGGGTTATAAAAGCTGAATGTAAATCTATGACAGGCAGAAATGGATCTCTGAAGCAGAAGATATACATTTAACCATTTCTCTTGCATATGCAATAAAATATCTTGACTTGTAACGAGAGTCGGTCCAAAATTACTTGACATGTACAGACTACGGGTCCATCCAGGACAAGTGGCTAATTCCCTGAACCATTGCAGAAGGCCCACAGATGCTAAGAGACACCTGAGAAAGGAACAGGAACACAAGAGCTGGAAGAAACCTTCCAAGAACAAGAAGGCTTTTTGCTTTTCTTTCATCAAGCTGTCTTTTGACCAAGAATACACAGGGGAAAGCGCGAACGCAGTCCCCCACTACCACAAATTATGCAGTCGAGTTTCCCGCATTTGGGGAAATCGCAGGGGTCAGCACAGCCGGAGTGCAATGGCCGAGCCTCGCTCTGGGAGAACCACCTTCGTGATCATGGTATCTCCCCTGCCAGGTAAGTATGAGTTGGAATTGGCATGCTAGCACGCCCCGGTCAGGGGCCCGCCTACGCATGTTATGGAGGGGCTTGCTGGGGTGTTTGGCAAACTAGCCTTAATCCGAGCTGTTCCATGAGCAAGGCACATCATCTCTGTAAACAGTCAGGGGTGCGCATTGCTTTCTTTTTTTGATAGCCCACATCTGGGAAGCCTCTGAAATGTCTTCATGCACGCAAGGGGTGGGTCTCAAACAGGTCCACGGTCTACACTGCAGCAGCGCATATATTTGCATTGATGAGCGGCACTTAAGCATCCAGCCGCAACCAGGCCCATTGCGTAGGAATATGGAAGCATGCAGTGTACAGACTACGGGTCCATCCAGGACAAGTGGCTAATTCCCTGAACCATTGCAGAAGGCCCACAGATGCTAAGAGACACCTGAGAAAGGAACAGGAACACAAGAGCTGGAAGAAACCTTCTAAGAACAAGAAGGCTTTTTGCTTTTCTTTCATCAAGCTGTCTTTTGACCAAGAATACACAGGGGAAAGCGCGAACGCAGTCCCCCACTACCACAAATTATGCAGTCGAGTTTCCCGCATTTGGGGAAATCGCAGGGGTCAGCACAGCCGGAGTGCAATGGCCGAGCCTCGCCCTGGGAGAACCACCTTCGTGATCATGGTATCTCCCCTGCCAGGTAAGTATGAGTTGGAATTGGCATGCTAGCACGCCCCGGTCAGGGGCCCGCCTACGCCATGTTATGGAGGGGCTTGCTGGGGTGTTTGGCAAACTAGCCTTAATCCGAGCTGTTCCATGAGCAAGGCACATCATCTCTGTAAACAGTCAGGGGTGCGCATTGCTTTCTTTTTTTGATAGCCCACATCTGGGAAGCCTCTGAAATGTCTTCATGCACGCAAGGGGTGGGTCTCAAACAGGTCCACGGTCTACACTGCAGCAGCGCATATATTTGCATTGATGAGCAGCACTTAAGCATCCAGCCGCAACCAGGCCCATTGCGTAGGAATATGGAAGCATGCAGTGTACAGACTACGGGTCCATCCAGGACAAGTGGCTAATTCCCTGAACCATTGCAGAAGGCCCACAGATGCTAAGAGACACCTGAGAAAGGAACAGGAACACAAGAGCTGGAAGAAACCTTCTAAGAACAAGAAGGCTTTTTGCTTTTCTTTCATCAAGCTGTCTTTTGACCAAGAATACACAGGGGAAAGCGCGAACGCAGTCCCCCACTACCACAAATTATGCAGTCGAGTTTCCCGCATTTGGGGAAATCGCAGAGGTCAGCACAGCCGGAGTGCAATGGCCGAGCCTCGCCCTGGGAGAACCACCTTCGTGATCATGGTATCTCCCCTGCCAGGTAAGTATGAGTTGGAATTGGCATGCTAGCACGCCCCGGTCAGGGGCCCGCCTACGCCATGTTATGGAGGGGCTTGCTGGGGTGTTTGGCAAACTAGCCTTAATCCGAGCTGTTCCATGAGCAAGGCACATCATCTCTGTAAACAGTCAGGGGTGCGCATTGCTTTCTTTTTTTGATAGCCCACATCTGGGAAGCCTCTGAAATGTCTTCATGCACGCAAGGGGTGGGTCTCAAACAGGTCCACGGTCTACACTGCAGCAGCGCATATATTTGCATTGATGAGCGGCACTTAAGCATCCAGCCGCAACCAGGCCCATTGCGTAGGAATATGGAAGCATGCAGTGTACAGACTACGGGTCCATCCAGGACAAGTGGCTAATTCCCTGAACCATTGCAGAAGGCCCACAGATGCTAAGAGACACCTGAGAAAGGAACAGGAACACAAGAGCTGGAAGAAACCTTCCAAGAACAAGAAGGCTTTTTGCTTTTCTTTCATCAAGCTGTCTTTTGACCAAGAATACACAGGGGAAAGCGCGAACGCAGTCCCCCACTACCACAAATTATGCAGTCGAGTTTCCCGCATTTGGGGAAATCGCAGGGGTCAGCACAGCCGGAGTGCAATGGCCGAGCCTCGCCCTGGGAGAACCACCTTCGTGATCATGGTATCTCCCCTGCCAGGTAAGTATGAGTTGGAATTGGCATGCTAGCACGCCCCGGTCAGGGGCCCGCCTACGCCATGTTATGGAGGGGCTTGCTGGGGTGTTTGGCAAACTAGCCTTAATCCGAGCTGTTCCATGAGCAAGGCACATCATCTCTGTAAACAGTCAGGGGTGCGCATTGCTTTCTTTTTTTGATAGCCCACATCTGGGAAGCCTCTGAAATGTCTTCATGCACGCAAGGGGTGGGTCTCAAACAGGTCCACGGTCTACACTGCAGCAGCGCATATATTTGCATTGATGAGCGGCACTTAAGCATCCAGCCGCAACCAGGCCCATTGCGTAGGAATATGGAAGCATGCAGTGCACGGGTCCATCCAGGACAAGTGGCTAATTCCCTGAACCATTGCAGAAGGCCCACAGATGCTAAGAGACACCTGAGAAAGGAACAGGAACACAAGAGCTGGAAGAAACCTTCTAAGAACAAGAAGGCTTTTTGCTTTTCTTTCATCAAGCTGTCTTTTGACCAAGAATACACAGGGGAAAGCGCGAACGCAGTCCCCCACTACCACAAATTATGCAGTCGAGTTTCCCGCATTTGGGGAAATCGCAGGGGTCAGCACAGCCGGAGTGCAATGGCCGAGCCTCGCCCTGGGAGAACCACCTTCGTGATCATGGTATCTCCCCTGCCAGGTAAGTATGAGTTGGAATTGGCATGCTAGCACGCCCCGGTCAGGGGCCCGCCTACGCCATGTTATGGAGGGGCTTGCTGGGGTGTTTGGCAAACTAGCCTTAATCCGAGCTGTTCCATGAGCAAGGCACATCATCTCTGTAAACAGTCAGGGGTGCGCATTGCTTTCTTTTTTTGATAGCCCACATCTGGGAAGCCTCTGAAATGTCTTCATGCATGCAAGGGGTGGGTCTCAAACAGGTCCACGGTCTACACTGCAGCAGCGCATATATTTGCATTGATGAGCGGCACTTAAGCATCCAGCCGCAACCAGGCCCATTGCGTAGGAATATGGAAGCATGCAGCGTACAGACTACGGGTCCATCCAGGACAAGTGGCTAATTCCCTGAACCATTGCAGAAGGCCCACAGATGCTAAGAGGCACCTGAGAAAGGAACAGGAACACAAGAGCTGGAAGAAACCTTCTAAGAACAAGAAGGCTTTTTGCTTTTCTTTCATCAAGCTGTCTTTTGACCAAGAATACACAGGGGAAAGCGCGAACGCAGACCCCCACTACCACAAATTATGCAGTCGAGTTTCCCGCATTTGGGGAAATCGCAGGGGTCAGCACAGCCGGAGTGCAATGGCCGAGCCTCGCCCTGGGAGAACCACCTTCGTGATCATGGTATCTCCCCTGCCAGGTAAGTATGAGTTGGAATTGGCATGCTAGCACGCCCCGGTCAGGGGCCCGCCTACGCCATGTTATGGAGGGGCTTGCTGGGGTGTTTGGCAAACTAGCCTTAATCCGAGCTGTTCCATGAGCAAGGCACATCATCTCTGTAAACAGTCAGGGGTGCGCATTGCTTTCTTTTTTTGATAGCCCACATCTGGGAAGCCTCTGAAATGTCTTCATGCACGCAAGGGGTGGGTCTCAAACAGGTCCACGGTCTACACTGCAGCAGCGCATATATTTGCATTGATGAGCGGCACTTAAGCATCCAGCCGCAACCAGGCCCATTGCGTAGGAATATGGAAGCATGCAGTGTACAGACTACGGGTCCATCCAGGACAAGTGGCTAATTCCCTGAACCATTGCAGAAGGCCCACAGATGCTAAGAGACACCTGAGAAAGGAACAGGAACACAAGAGCTGGAAGAAACCTTCTAAGAACAAGAAGGCTTTTTGCTTTTCTTTCATCAAGCTGTCTTTTGACCAAGAATACACAGGGGAAAGCGCGAACGCAGTCCCCCACTACCACAAATTATGCAGTCGAGTTTCCCGCATTTGGGGAAATCGCAGAGGTCAGCACAGCCGGAGTGCAATGGCCGAGCCTCGCCCTGGGAGAACCACCTTCGTGATCATGGTATCTCCCCTGCCAGGTAAGTATGAGTTGGAATTGGCATGCTAGCACGCCCCGGTCAGGGGCCCGCCTACGCCATGTTATGGAGGGGCTTGCTGGGGTGTTTGGCAAACTAGCCTTAATCCGAGCTGTTCCATGAGCAAGGCACATCATCTCTGTAAACAGTCAGGGGTGCGCATTGCTTTCTTTTTTTGATAGCCCACATCTGGGAAGCCTCTGAAATGTCTTCATGCACGCAAGGGGTGGGTCTCAAACAGGTCCACGGTCTACACTGCAGCAGCGCATATATTTGCATTGATGAGCGGCACTTAAGCATCCAGCCGCAACCAGGCCCATTGCGTAGGAATATGGAAGCATGCAGTGTACAGACTACGGGTCCATCCAGGACAAGTGGCTAATTCCCTGAACCATTGCAGAAGGCCCACAGATGCTAAGAGACACCTGAGAAAGGAACAGGAACACAAGAGCTGGAAGAAACCTTCCAAGAACAAGAAGGCTTTTTGCTTTTCTTTCATCAAGCTGTCTTTTGACCAAGAATACACAGGGGAAAGCGCGAACGCAGTCCCCCACTACCACAAATTATGCAGTCGAGTTTCCCGCATTTGGGGAAATCGCAGGGGTCAGCACAGCCGGAGTGCAATGGCCGAGCCTCGCCCTGGGAGAACCACCTTCGTGATCATGGTATCTCCCCTGCCAGGTAAGTATGAGTTGGAATTGGCATGCTAGCACGCCCCGGTCAGGGGCCCGCCTACGCCATGTTATGGAGGGGCTTGCTGGGGTGTTTGGCAAACTAGCCTTAATCCGAGCTGTTCCATGAGCAAGGCACATCATCTCTGTAAACAGTCAGGGGTGCGCATTGCTTTCTTTTTTTGATAGCCCACATCTGGGAAGCCTCTGAAATGTCTTCATGCACGCAAGGGGTGGGTCTCAAACAGGTCCACGGTCTACACTGCAGCAGCGCATATATTTGCATTGATGAGCGGCACTTAAGCATCCAGCCGCAACCAGGCCCATTGCGTAGGAATATGGAAGCATGCAGTGCACGGGTCCATCCAGGACAAGTGGCTAATTCCCTGAACCATTGCAGAAGGCCCACAGATGCTAAGAGACACCTGAGAAAGGAACAGGAACACAAGAGCTGGAAGAAACCTTCTAAGAACAAGAAGGCTTTTTGCTTTTCTTTCATCAAGCTGTCTTTTGACCAAGAATACACAGGGGAAAGCGCGAACGCAGTCCCCCACTACCACAAATTATGCAGTCGAGTTTCCCGCATTTGGGGAAATCGCAGGGGTCAGCACAGCCGGAGTGCAATGGCCGAGCCTCGCCCTGGGAGAACCACCTTCGTGATCATGGTATCTCCCCTGCTAGGTAAGTATGAGTTGGAATTGGCATGCTAGCACGCCCCGGTCAGGGGCCCGCCTACGCCATGTTATGGAGGGGCTTGCTGGGGTGTTTGGCAAACTAGCCTTAATCCGAGCTGTTCCATGAGCAAGGCACATCATCTCTGTAAACAGTCAGGGGTGCGCATTGCTTTCTTTTTTTGATAGCCCACATCTGGGAAGCCTCTGAAATGTCTTCATGCACGCAAGGGGTGGGTCTCAAACAGGTCCACGGTCTACACTGCAGCAGCGCATATATTTGCATTGATGAGCGGCACTTAAGCATCCAGCCGCAACCAGGCCCATTGCGTAGGAATATGGAAGCATGCAGTGTACAGACTACGGGTCCATCCAGGACAAGTGGCTAATTCCCTGAACCATTGCAGAAGGCCCACAGATGCTAAGAGACACCTGAGAAAGGAACAGGAACACAAGAGCTGGAAGAACCCTTCTAAGAACAAGAAGGCTTTTTGCTTTTCTTTCATCAAGCTGTCTTTTGACCAAGAATACACAGGGGAAAGCGCGAACGCAGTCCCCCACTACCACAAATTATGCAGTCGAGTTTCCCGCATTTGGGGAAATCGCAGGGGTCAGCACAGCCGGAGTGCAATGGCCGAGCCTCGCCCTGGGAGAACCACCTTCGTGATCATGGTATCTCCCCTGCCAGGTAAGTATGAGTTGGAATTGGCATGCTAGCACGCCCCGGTCAGGGGCCCGCCTACGCCATGTTATGGAGGGGCTTGCTGGGGTGTTTGGCAAACTAGCCTTAATCCGAGCTGTTCCATGAGCAAGGCACATCATCTCTGTAAACAGTCAGGGGTGCGCATTGCTTTCTTTTTTTGATAGCCCACATCTGGGAAGCCTCTGAAATGTCTTCATGCACGCAAGGGGTGGGTCTCAAACAGGTCCACGGTCTACACTGCAGCAGCGCATATATTTGCATTGATGAGCGGCACTTAAGCATCCAGCCGCAACCAGGCCCATTGCGTAGGAATATGGAAGCATGCAGTGTACAGACTACGGGTCCATCCAGGACAAGTGGCTAATTCCCTGAACCATTGCAGAAGGCCCACAGATGCTAAGAGACACCTGAGAAAGGAACAGGAACACAAGAGCTGGAAGAAACCTTCTAAGAACAAGAAGGCTTTTTGCTTTTCTTTCATCAAGCTGTCTTTTGACCAAGAATACACAGGGGAAAGCGCGAACGCAGTCCCCCACTACCACAAATTATGCAGTCGAGTTTCCCGCATTTGGGGAAATCGCAGGGGTCAGCACAGCCGGAGTGCAATGGCCGAGCCTCGCCCTGGGAGAACCACCTTCGTGATCATGGTATCTCCCCTGCCAGGTAAGTATGAGTTGGAATTGGCATGCTAGCACGCCCCGGTCAGGGGCCCGCCTACGCCATGTTATGGAGGGGCTTGCTGGGGTGTTTGGCAAACTAGCCTTAATCCGAGCTGTTCCATGAGCAAGGCACATCATCTCTGTAAACAGTCAGGGGTGCGCATTGCTTTCTTTTTTTGATAGCCCACATCTGGGAAGCCTCTGAAATGTCTTCATGCACGCAAGGGGTGGGTCTCAAACAGGTCCACGGTCTACACTGCAGCAGCGCATATATTTGCATTGATGAGCGGCACTTAAGCATCCAGCCGCAACCAGGCCCATTGCGTAGGAATATGGAAGCATGCAGCGTACAGACTACGGGTCCATCCAGGACAAGTGGCTAATTCCCTGAACCATTGCAGAAGGCCCACAGATGCTAAGAGACACCTGAGAAAGGAACAGGAACACAAGAGCTGGAAGAAACCTTCTAAGAACAAGAAGGCTTTTTGCTTTTCTTTCATCAAGCTGTCTTTTGACCAAGAATACACAGGGGAAAGCGCGAACGCAGACCCCCACTACCACAAATTATGCAGTCGAGTTTCCCGCATTTGGGGAAATCGCAGGGGTCAGCACAGCCGGAGTGCAATGGCCGAGCCTCGCCCTGGGAGAACCACCTTCGTGATCATGGTATCTCCCCTGCCAGGTAAGTATGAGTTGGAATTGGCATGCTAGCACGCCCCGGTCAGGGGCCCGCCTACGCCATGTTATGGAGGGGCTTGCTGGGGTGTTTGGCAAACTAGCCTTAATCCGAGCTGTTCCATGAGCAAGGCACATCATCTCTGTAAACAGTCAGGGGTGCGCATTGCTTTCTTTTTTTGATAGCCCACATCTGGGAAGCCTCTGAAATGTCTTCATGCACGCAAGGGGTGGGTCTCAAACAGGTCCACGGTCTACACTGCAGCAGCGCATATATTTGCATTGATGAGCGGCACTTAAGCATCCAGCCGCAACCAGGCCCATTGCGTAGGAATATGGAAGCATGCAGTGTACAGACTACGGGTCCATCCAGGACAAGTGGCTAATTCCCTGAACCATTGCAGAAGGCCCACAGATGCTAAGAGCCACCTGAGAAAGGAACAGGAACACAAGAGCTGGAAGAAACCTTCTAAGAACAAGAAGGCTTTTTGCTTTTCTTTCATCAAGCTGTCTTTTGACCAAGAATACACAGGGGAAAGCGCGAACGCAGTCCCCCACTACCACAAATTATGCAGTCGAGTTTCCCGCATTTGGGGAAATCGCAGGGGTCAGCACAGCCGGAGTGCAATGGCCGAGCCTCGCCCTGGGAGAACCACCTTCGTGATCATGGTATCTCCCCTGCCAGGTAAGTATGAGTTGGAATTGGCATGCTAGCACGCCCCGGTCAGGGGCCCGCCTACGCCATGTTATGGAGGGGCTTGCTGGGGTGTTTGGCAAACTAGCCTTAATCCGAGCTGTTCCATGAGCAAGGCACATCATCTCTGTAAACAGTCAGGGGTGCGCATTGCTTTCTTTTTTTGATAGCCCACATCTGGGAAGCCTCTGAAATGTCTTCATGCACGCAAGGGGTGGGTCTCAAACAGGTCCACGGTCTACACTGCAGCAGCGCATATATTTGCATTGATGAGCGGCACTTAAGCATCCAGCCGCAACCAGGCCCATTGCGTAGGAATATGGAAGCATGCAGTGTACAGACTACGGGTCCATCCAGGACAAGTGGCTAATTCCCTGAACCATTGCAGAAGGCCCACAGATGCTAAGAGACACCTGAGAAAGGAACAGGAACACAAGAGCTGGAAGAAACCTTCCAAGAACAAGAAGGCTTTTTGCTTTTCTTTCATCAAGCTGTCTTTTGACCAAGAATACACAGGGGAAAGCGCGAACGCAGTCCCCCACTACCACAAATTATGCAGTCGAGTTTCCCGCATTTGGGGAAATCGCAGGGGTCAGCACAGCCGGAGTGCAATGGCCGAGCCTCGCCCTGGGAGAACCACCTTCGTGATCATGGTATCTCCCCTGCCAGGTAAGTATGAGTTGGAATTGGCATGCTAGCACGCCCCGGTCAGGGGCCCGCCTACGCCATGTTATGGAGGGGCTTGCTGGGGTGTTTGGCAAACTAGCCTTAATCCGAGCTGTTCCATGAGCAAGGCACATCATCTCTGTAAACAGTCAGGGGTGCGCATTGCTTTCTTTTTTTGATAGCCCACATCTGGGAAGCCTCTGAAATGTCTTCATGCACGCAAGGGGTGGGTCTCAAACAGGTCCACGGTCTACACTGCAGCAGCGCATATATTTGCATTGATGAGCGGCACTTAAGCATCCAGCCGCAACCAGGCCCATTGCGTAGGAATATGGAAGCATGCAGTGCACGGGTCCATCCAGGACAAGTGGCTAATTCCCTGAACCATTGCAGAAGGCCCACAGATGCTAAGAGACACCTGAGAAAGGAACAGGAACACAAGAGCTGGAAGAAACCTTCTAAGAACAAGAAGGCTTTTTGCTTTTCTTTCATCAAGCTGTCTTTTGACCAAGAATACACAGGGGAAAGCGCGAACGCAGTCCCCAACTACCACAAATTATGCAGTCGAGTTTCCCGCATTTGGGGAAATCGCAGGGGTCAGCACAGCCGGAGTGCAATGGCCGAGCCTCGCCCTGGGAGAACCACCTTCGTGATCATGGTATCTCCCCTGCCAGGTAAGTATGAGTTGGAATTGGCATGCTAGCACGCCCCGGTCAGGGGCCCGCCTACGCCATGTTATGGAGGGGCTTGCTGGGGTGTTTGGCAAACTAGCCTTAATCCGAGCTGTTCCATGAGCAAGGCACATCATCTCTGTAAACAGTCAGGGGTGCGCATTGCTTTCTTTTTTTGATAGCCCACATCTGGGAAGCCTCTGAAATGTCTTCATGCACGCAAGGGGTGGGTCTCAAACAGGTCCACGGTCTACACTGCAGCAGCGCATATATTTGCATTGATGAGCGGCACTTAAGCATCCAGCCGCAACCAGGCCCATTGCGTAGGAATATGGAACCATGCAGTGTACAGACTACGGGTCCATCCAGGACAAGTGGCTAATTCCCTGAACCATTGCAGAAGGCCCACAGATGCTAAGAGCCACCTGAGAAAGGAACAGGAACACAAGAGCTGGAAGAAACCTTCTAAGAACAAGAAGGCTTTTTGCTTTTCTTTCATCAAGCTGTCTTTTGACCAAGAATACACAAGGGAAAGCGCGAACGCAGTCCCCCACTACCACAAATTATGCAGTCGAGTTTCCCGCATTTGGGGAAATCGCAGGGGTCAGCACAGCCGGAGTGCAATGGCCGAGCCTCGCCCTGGGAGAACCACCTTCGTGATCATGGTATCTCCCCTGCCAGGTAAGTATGAGTTGGAATTGGCATGCTAGCACGCCCCGGTCAGGGGCCCGCCTACGCCATGTTATGGAGGGGCTTGCTGGGGTGTTTGGCAAACTAGCCTTAATCCGAGCTGTTCCATGAGCAAGGCACATCATCTCTGTAAACAGTCAGGGGTGCGCATTGCTTTCTTTTTTTGATAGCCCACATCTGGGAAGCCTCTGAAATGTCTTCATGCACGCAAGGGGTGGGTCTCAAACAGGTCCACGGTCTACACTGCAGCAGCGCATATATTTGCATTGATGAGCGGCACTTAAGCATCCAGCCGCAACCAGGCCCATTGCGTAGGAATATGGAAGCATGCAGCGTACAGACTACGGGTCCATCCAGGACAAGTGGCTAATTCCCTGAACCATTGCAGAAGGCCCACAGATGCTAAGAGACACCTGAGAAAGGAACAGGAACACAAGAGCTGGAAGAAACCTTCTAAGAACAAGAAGGCTTTTTGCTTTTCTTTCATCAAGCTGTCTTTTGACCAAGAATACACAGGGGAAAGCGCGAACGCAGACCCCCACTACCACAAATTATGCAGTCGAGTTTCCCGCATTTGGGGAAATCGCAGGGGTCAGCACAGCCGGAGTGCAATGGCCGAGCCTCGCCCTGGGAGAACCACCTTCGTGATCATGGTATCTCCCCTGCCAGGTAAGTATGAGTTGGAATTGGCATGCTAGCACGCCCCGGTCAGGGGCCCGCCTACGCCATGTTATGGAGGGGCTTGCTGGGGTGTTTGGCAAACTAGCCTTAATCCGAGCTGTTCCATGAGCAAGGCACATCATCTCTGTAAACAGTCAGGGGTGCGCATTGCTTTCTTTTTTTGATAGCCCACATCTGGGAAGCCTCTGAAATGTCTTCATGCACGCAAGGGGTGGGTCTCAAACAGGTCCACGGTCTACACTGCAGCAGCGCATATATTTGCATTGATGAGCGGCACTTAAGCATCCAGCCGCAACCAGGCCCATTGCGTAGGAATATGGAAGCATGCAGTGTACGGGTCCATCCAGGACAAGTGGCTAATTCCCTGAACCATTGCAGAAGGCCCACAGATGCTAAGAGACACCTGAGAAAGGAACAGGAACACAAGAGCTGGAAGAAACCTTCTAAGAACAAGAAGGCTTTTTGCTTTTCTTTCATCAAGCTGTCTTTTGACCAAGAATACACAGGGGAAAGCACGAACGCAGTCCCCCACTACCACAACTTATGCAGTCGAGTTTCCCGCATTTGGGGAAATCGCAGGGGTCAGCACAGCCGGAGTGCAATGGCCGAGCCTCGCCCTGGGAGAACCACCTTCGTGATCATGGTATCTCCCCTGCCAGGTAAGTATGAGTTGGAATTGGCATGCTAGCACGCCCCGGTCAGGGGCCCGCCTACGCCATGTTATGGAGGGGCTTGCTGGGGTGTTTGGCAAACTAGCCTTAATCCGAGCTGTTCCATGAGCAAGGCACATCATCTCTGTAAACAGTCAGGGGTGCGCATTGCTTTCTTTTTTTGATAGCCCACATCTGGGAAGCCTCTGAAATGTCTTCATGCACGCAAGGGGTGGGTCTCAAACAGGTCCACTGTCTACACTGCAGCAGCGCATATATTTGCATTGATGAGCGGCACTTAAGCATCCAGCCGCAACCAGGCCCATTGCGTAGGAATATGGAAGCATGCAGTGTACAGACTACGGGTCCATCCAAGTGGCTAATTCCCTGAACCATTGCAGAAGGCCCACAGATGCTAAGAGACACCTGAGAAAGGAACAGGAACACAAGAGCTGGAAGAAACCTTCTAAGAACAAGAAGGCTTTTTGCTTTTCTTTCATCAAGCTGTCTTTTGACCAAGAATACACAGGGGAAAGCGCGAACGCAGTCCCCCACTACCACAAATTATGCAGTCGAGTTTCCCGCATTTGGGGAAATCGCAGGGGTCAGCACAGCCGGAGTGCAATGGCCGAGCCTCGCCCTGGGAGAACCACCTTCGTGATCATGGTATCTCCCCTGCCAGGTAAGTATGAGTTGGAATTGGCATGCTAGCACGCCCGGTCAGGGGCCCGCCTACGCCATGTTATGGAGGGGCTTGCTGGGGTGTTTGGCAAACTAGCCTTAATCCGAGCTGTTCCATGAGCAAGGCACATCATCTCTGTAAACCGTCAGGGGTGCGCATTGCTTTCTTTTTTTGATAGCCCACATCTGGGAAGCCTCTGAAATGTCTTCATGCACGCAAGGGGTGGGTCTCAAACAGGTCCACGGTCTACACTGCAGCAGCGCATATATTTGCATTGATGAGCGGCACTTAAGCATCCAGCCGCAACCAGGCCCATTGCGTAGGAATATGGAAGCATGCAGTGTACAGACTACGGGTCCATCCAGGACAAGTGGCTAATTCCCTGAACCATTGCAGAAGGCCCACAGATGCTAAGAGACACCTGAGAAAGGAACAGGAACACAAGAGCTGGAAGAAACCTTCTAAGAACAAGAAGGCTTTTTGCTTTTCTTTCATCAAGCTGTCTTTTGACCAAGAATACACAGGGGAAAGCGCGAACGCAGTCCCCCACTACCACAAATTATGCAGTCGAGTTTCCCGCATTTGGGGAAATCGCAGGGGTCAGCACAGCCGGAGTGCAATGGCCGAGCCTCGCCCTGGGAGAACCACCTTCGTGATCATGGTATCTCCCCTGCCAGGTAAGTATGAGTTGGAATTGGCATGCTAGCACGCCCCGGTCAGGGGCCCGCCTACGCCATGTTATGGAGGGGCTTGCTGGGGTGTTTGGCAAACTAGCCTTAATCCGAGCTGTTCCATGAGCAAGGCACATCATCTCTGTAAACAGTCAGGGGTGCGCATTGCTTTCTTTTTTTGATAGCCCACATCTGGGAAGCCTCTGAAATGTCTTCATGCACGCAAGGGGTGGGTCTCAAACAGGTCCACGGTCTACACTGCAGCAGCGCATATATTTGCATTGATGAGCGGCACTTAAGCATCCAGCCGCAACCAGGCCCATTGCGTAGGAATATGGAAGCATGCAGTGCACGGGTCCATCCAGGACAAGTGGCTAATTCCCTGAACCATTGCAGAAGGCCCACAGATGCTAAGAGACACCTGAGAAAGGAACAGGAACACAAGAGCTGGAAGAAACCTTCTAAGAACAAGAAGGCTTTTTGCTTTTCTTTCATCAAGCTGTCTTTTGACCAAGAATACACAGGGGAAAGCGTGAACGCAGTCCCCCACTACCACAAATTATGCAGTCGAGTTTCCCGCATTTGGGGAAATCGCAGGGGTCAGCACAGCCGGAGTGCAATGGCCGAGCCTCGCCCTGGGAGAACCACCTTCGTGATCATGGTATCTCCCCAGCCAGGTAAGTATGAGTTGGAATCGGCATGCTAGCACGCCCCGGTCAGGGGCCCGCCTACGCCATGTTATGGAGGGGCTTGCTGGGGTGTTTGGCAAACTAGCCTTAATCCGAGCTGTTCCATGAGCAAGGCACATCATCTCTGTAAACAGTCAGGGGTGCGCATTGCTTTCTTTTTTTGATAGCCCACATCTGGGAAGCCTCTGAAATGTCTTCATGCACGCAAGGGGTGGGTCTCAAACAGGTCCACGGTCTACACTGCAGCAGCGCATATATTTGCATTGATGAGCGGCACTTAAGCATCCAGCCGCAACCAGGCCCATTGCGTAGGAATATGGAAGCATGCAGTGTACAGACTACGGGTCCATCCAGGACAAGTGGCTAATTCCCTGAACCATTGCAGAAGGCCCACAGATGCTAAGAGCCACCTGAGTAAGGAACAGGAACACAAAGAGCTGGAAGAAACCTTCTAAGAACAAGAAGGCTTTTTGCTTTTCTTTCATCAAGCTGTCTTTTGACCAAGAATACACAGGGGAAAGCGCGAACGCAGTCCCCCACTACCACAAATTATGCAGTCGAGTTTCCCGCATTTGGGGAAATCGCAGGGGTCAGCACAGCCGGAGTGCAATGGCCGAGCCTCGCCCTGGGAGAACCACCTTCGTGATCATGGTATCTCCCCTGCCAGGTAAGTATGAGTTGGAATTGGCATGCTAGCACGCCCCGGTCAGGGGCCCGCCTACGCCATGTTATGGAGGGGCTTGCTGGGGTGTTTGGCAAACTAGCCTTAATCCGAGCTGTTCCATGAGCAAGGCACATCATCTCTGTAAACAGTCAGGGGTGCGCATTGCTTTCTTTTTTTGATAGCCCACATCTGGGAAGCCTCTGAAATGTCTTCATGCACGCAAGGGGTGGGTCTCAAACAGGTCCACGGTCTACACTGCAGCAGCGCATATATTTGCATTGATGAGCGGCACTTAAGCATCCAGCCGCAACCAGGCCCATTGCGTAGGAATATGGAAGCATGCAGTGTACAGACTACGGGTCCATCCAGGACAAGTGGCTAATTCCCTGAACCATTGCAGAAGGCCCACAGATGCTAAGAGACACCTGAGAAAGGAACAGGAACACAAGAGCTGGAAGAAACCTTCTAAGAACAAGAAGGCTTTTTGCTTTTCTTTCATCAAGCTGTCTTTTGACCAAGAATACACAGGGGAAAGCGCGAACGCAGTCCCCCACTACCACAAATTATGCAGTCGAGTTTCCCGCATTTGGGGAAATCGCAGGGGTCAGCACAGCCGGAGTGCAATGGCCGAGCCTCGCCCTGGGAGAACCACCTTCGTGATCATGGTATCTCCCCTGCCAGGTAAGTATGAGTTGGAATTGGCATGCTAGCACGCCCCGGTCAGGGGCCCGCCTACGCCATGTTATGGAGGGGCTTGCTGGGGTGTTTGGCAAACTAGCCTTAATCCGAGCTGTTCCATGAGCAAGGCACATCATCTCTGTAAACAGTCAGGGGTGCGCATTGCTTTCTTTTTTTGATAGCCCACATCTGGGAAGCCTCTGAAATGTCTTCATGCACGCAAGGGGTGGGTCTCAAACAGGTCCACGGTCTACACTGCAGCAGCGCATATATTTGCATTGATGAGCGGCACTTAAGCATCCAGCCGCAACCAGGCCCATTGCGTAGGAATATGGAAGCATGCAGTGTACGGGTCCATCCAGGACAAGTGGCTAATTCCCTGAACCATTGCAGAAGGCCCACAGATGCTAAGAGACACCTGAGAAAGGAACAGGAACACAAGAGCTGGAAGAAACCTTCTAAGAACAAGAAGGCTTTTTGCTTTTCTTTCATCAAGCTGTCTTTTGACCAAGAATACACAGGGGAAAGCGCGAACGCAGTCCCCCACTACCACAAATTATGCAGTCGAGTTTCCCGCATTTGGGGAAATCGCAGGGGTCAGCACAGCCGGAGTGCAATGGCCGAGCCTCGCCCTGGGAGAACCACCTTCGTGATCATGGTATCTCCCCTGCCAGGTAAGTATGAGTTGGAATTGGCATGCTAGCACGCCCCGGTCAGGGGCCCGCCTACGCCATGTTATGGAGGGGCTTGCTGGGGTGTTTGGCAAACTAGCCTTAATCCGAGCTGTTCCATGAGCAAGGCACATCATCTCTGTAAACAGTCAGGGGTGCGCATTGCTTTCTTTTTTTGATAGCCCACATCTGGGAAGCCTCTGAAATGTCTTCATGCACGCAAGGGGTGGGTCTCAAACAGGTCCACGGTCTACACTGCAGCAGCGCATATATTTGCATTGATGAGCGGCACTTAAGCATCCAGCCGCAACCAGGCCCATTGCGTAGGAATATGGAAGCATGCAGCGTACAGACTACGGGTCCATCCAGGACAAGTGGCTAATTCCCTGAACCATTGCAGAAGGCCCACAGATGCTAAGAGACACCTGAGAAAGGAACAGGAACACAAGAGCTGGAAGAAACCTTCTAAGAACAAGAAGGCTTTTTGCTTTTCTTTCATCAAGCTGTCTTTTGACCAAGAATACACAGGGGAAAGCGCGAACGCAGTCCCCCACTACCACAAATTATGCAGTCAAGTTTCCCGCATTTGGGGAAATCGCAGGGGTCAGCACAGCCGGAGTGCAATGGCCGAGCCTCGCCCTGGGAGAACCACCTTCGTGATCATGGTATCTCCCCTGCCAGGTAAGTATGAGTTGGAATTGGCATGCTAGCACGCCCCGGTCAGGGGCCCGCCTACGCCATGTTATGGAGGGGCTTGCTGGGGTGTTTGGCAAACTAGCCTTAATCCGAGCTGTTCCATGAGCAAGGCACATCATCTCTGTAAACAGTCAGGGGTGCGCATTGCTTTCTTTTTTTGATAGCCCACATCTGGGAAGCCTCTGAAATGTCTTCATGCACGCAAGGGGTGGGTCTCAAACAGGTCCACGGTCTACACTGCAGCAGCGCATATATTTGCATTGATGAGCGGCACTTAAGCATCCAGCCGCAACCAGGCCCATTGCGTAGGAATATGGAAGCCTGCAGTGTACGGGTCCATCCAGGACAAGTGGCTAATTCCCTGAACCATTGCAGAAGGCCCACAGATGCTAAGAGACACCTGAGAAAGGAACAGGAACACAAGAGCTGGAAGAAACCTTCTAAGAACAAGAAGGCTTTTTGCTTTTCTTTCATCAAGCTGTCTTTTGACCAAGAATACACAGGGGAAAGCGTGAACGCAGTCCCCCACTACCACAAATTATGCAGTCGAGTTTCCCGCATTTGGGGAAATCGCAGGGGTCAGCACAGCCGGAGTGCAATGGCCGAGCCTCGCCCTGGGAGAACCACCTTCGTGATCATGGTATCTCCCCTGCCAGGTAAGTATGAGTTGGAATTGGCATGCTAGCACGCCCCGGTCAGGGGCCCGCCTACGCCATGTTATGGAGGGGCTTGCTGGGGTGTTTGGCAAACTAGCCTTAATCCGAGCTGTTCCATGAGCAAGGCACATCATCTCTGTAAACAGTCAGGGGTGCGCATTGCTTTCTTTTTTTGATAGCCCACATCTGGGAAGCCTCTGAAATGTCTTCATGCACGCAAGGGGTGGGTCTCAAACAGGTCCACGGTCTACACTGCAGCAGCGCATATATTTGCATTGATGAGCGGCACTTAAGCATCCAGCCGCAACCAGGCCCATTGCGTAGGAATATGGAAGCATGCAGTGTACAGACTACGGGTCCATCCAGGACAAGTGGCTAATTCCCTGAACCATTGCAGAAGGCCCACAGATGCTAAGAGACACCTGAGAAAGGAACAGGAACACAAGAGCTGGAAGAAACCTTCTAAGAACAAGAAGGCTTTTTGCTTTTCTTTCATCAAGCTGTCTTTTGACCAAGAATACACAGGGGAAAGCGCGAACGCAGTCCCCCACTACCACAAATTATGCAGTCGAGTTTCCCGCATTTGGGGAAATCGCAGGGGTCAGCACAGCCGGAGTGCAATGGCCGAGCCTCGCCCTGGGAGAACCACCTTCGTGATCATGGTATCTCCCCTGCCAGGTAAGTATGAGTTGGAATTGGCATGCTAGCACGCCCCGGTCAGGGGCCCGCCTACGCCATGTTATGGAGGGGCTTGCTGGGGTGTTTGGCAAACTAGCCTTAATCCGAGCTGTTCCATGAGCAAGGCACATCATCTCTGTAAACAGTCAGGGGTGCGCATTGCTTTCTTTTTTTGATAGCCCACATCTGGGAAGCCTCTGAAATGTCTTCATGCACGCAAGGGGTGGGTCTCAAACAGGTCCACGGTCTACACTGAGCAGCGCATATATTTGCATTGATGAGCGGCACTTAAGCATCCAGCCGCAACCAGGCCCATTGCGTAGGAATATGGAAGCATGCAGTGTACGGGTCCATCCAGGACAAGTGGCTAATTCCCTGAACCATTGCAGAAGGCCCACAGATGCTAAGAGACACCTGAGAAAGGAACAGGAACACAAGAGCTGGAAGAAACCTTCTAAGAACAAGAAGGCTTTTTGCTTTTCTTTCATCAAGCTGTCTTTTGACCAAGAATACACAGGGGAAAGCGCGAACGCAGTCCCCCACTACCACAAATTATGCAGTCGAGTTTCCCGCATTTGGGGAAATCGCAGGGGTCAGCACAGCCGGAGTGCAATGGCCGAGCCTCGCCCTGGGAGAACCACCTTCGTGATCATGGTATCTCCCCTGCCAGGTAAGTATGAGTTGGAATTGGCATGCTAGCACGCCCCGGTCAGGGGCCCGCCTACGCCATGTTATGGAGGGGCTTGCTGGGGTGTTTGGCAAACTAGCCTTAATCCGAGCTGTTCCATGAGCAAGGCACATCATCTCTGTAAACAGTCAGGGGTGCGCATTGCTTTCTTTTTTTGATAGCCCACATCTGGGAAGCCTCTGAAATGTCTTCATGCACGCAAGGGGTGGGTCTCAAACAGGTCCACGGTCTACACTGCAGCAGCGCATATATTTGCATTGATGAGCGGCACTTAAGCATCCAGCCGCAACCAGGCCCATTGCGTAGGAATATGGAAGCATGCAGCGTACAGACTACGGGTCCATCCAGGACAAGTGGCTAATTCCCTGAACCATTGCAGAAGGCCCACAGATGCTAAGAGACACCTGAGAAAGGAACAGGAACACAAGAGCTGGAAGAAACCTTCTAAGAACAAGAAGGCTTTTTGCTTTTCTTTCATCAAGCTGTCTTTTGACCAAGAATACACAGGGGAAAGCGCGAACGCAGTCCCCCACTACCACAAATTATGCAGTCAAGTTTCCCGCATTTGGGGAAATCGCAGGGGTCAGCACAGCCGGAGTGCAATGGCCGAGCCTCGCCCTGGGAGAACCACCTTCGTGATCATGGTATCTCCCCTGCCAGGTAAGTATGAGTTGGAATTGGCATGCTAGCACGCCCCGGTCAGGGGCCCGCCTACGCCATGTTATGGAGGGGCTTGCTGGGGTGTTTGGCAAACTAGCCTTAATCCGAGCTGTTCCATGAGCAAGGCACATCATCTCTGTAAACAGTCAGGGGTGCGCATTGCTTTCTTTTTTTGATAGCCCACATCTGGGAAGCCTCTGAAATGTCTTCATGCACGCAAGGGGTGGGTCTCAAACAGGTCCACGGTCTACACTGCAGCAGCGCATATATTTGCATTGATGAGCGGCACTTAAGCATCCAGCCGCAACCAGGCCCATTGCGTAGGAATATGGAAGCATGCAGTGTACGGGTCCATCCAGGACAAGTGGCTAATTCCCTGAACCATTGCAGAAGGCCCACAGATGCTAAGAGACACCTGAGAAAGGAACAGGAACACAAGAGCTGGAAGAAACCTTCTAAGAACAAGAAGGCTTTTTGCTTTTCTTTCATCAAGCTGTCTTTTGACCAAGAATACACAGGGGAAAGCGCGAACGCAGTCCCCCACTACCACAAATTATGCAGTCGAGTTTCCCGCATTTGGGGAAATCGCAGGGGTCAGCACAGCCGGAGTGCAATGGCCGAGCCTCGCCCTGGGAGAACCACCTTCGTGATCATGGTATCTCCCCTGCCAGGTAAGTATGAGTTGGAATTGGCATGCTAGCACGCCCCGGTCAGGGGCCCGCCTACGCCATGTTATGGAGGGGCTTGCTGGGGTGTTTGGCAAACTAGCCTTAATCCGAGCTGTTCCATGAGCAAGGCACATCATCTCTGTAAACAGTCAGGGGTGCGCATTGCTTTCTTTTTTTGATAGCCCACATCTGGGAAGCCTCTGAAATGTCTTCATGCACGCAAGGGGTGGGTCTCAAACAGGTCCACGGTCTACACTGCAGCAGCGCATATATTTGCATTGATGAGCGGCACTTAAGCATCCAGCCGCAACCAGGCCCATTGCGTAGGAATATGGAAGCATGCAGTGTACAGACTACGGGTCCATCCAGGACAAGTGGCTAATTCCCTGAACCATTGCAGAAGGCCCACAGATGCTAAGAGACACCTGAGAAAGGAACAGGAACACAAGAGCTGGAAGAAACCTTCTAAGAACAAGAAGGCTTTTTGCTTTTCTTTCATCAAGCTGTCTTTTGACCAAGAATACACAGGGGAAAGCGCGAACGCAGTCCCCCACTACCACAAATTATGCAGTCGAGTTTCCCGCATTTGGGGAAATCGCAGGGGTCAGCACAGCCGGAGTGCAATGGCCGAGCCTCGCCCTGGGAGAACCACCTTCGTGATCATGGTATCTCCCCTGCCAGGTAAGTATGAGTTGGAATTGGCATGCTAGCACGCCCCGGTCAGGGGCCCGCCTACGCCATGTTATGGAGGGGCTTGCTGGGGTGTTTGGCAAACTAGCCTTAATCCGAGCTGTTCCATGAGCAAGGCACATCATCTCTGTAAACAGTCAGGGGTGCGCATTGCTTTCTTTTTTTGATAGCCCACATCTGGGAAGCCTCTGAAATGTCTTCATGCACGCAAGGGGTGGGTCTCAAACAGGTCCACGGTCTACACTGCAGCAGCGCATATATTTGCATTGATGAGCGGCACTTAAGCATCCAGCCGCAACCAGGCCCATTGCGTAGGAATATGGAAGCATGCAGTGTACGGGTCCATCCAGGACAAGTGGCTAATTCCCTGAACCATTGCAGAAGGCCCACAGATGCTAAGAGACACCTGAGAAAGGAACAGGAACACAAGAGCTGGAAGAAACCTTCTAAGAACAAGAAGGCTTTTTGCTTTTCTTTCATCAAGCTGTCTTTTGACCAAGAATACACAGGGGAAAGCGCGAACGCAGTCCCCCACTACCACAAATTATGCAGTCGAGTTTCCCGCATTTGGGGAAATCGCAGGGGTCAGCACAGCCGGAGTGCAATGGCCGAGCCTCGCCCTGGGAGAACCACCTTCGTGATCATGGTATCTCCCCTGCCAGGTAAGTATGAGTTGGAATTGGCATGCTAGCACGCCCCGGTCAGGGGCCCGCCTACGCCATGTTATGGAGGGGCTTGCTGGGGTGTTTGGCAAACTAGCCTTAATCCGAGCTGTTCCATGAGCAAGGCACATCATCTCTGTAAACAGTCAGGGGTGCGCATTGCTTTCTTTTTTTGATAGCCCACATCTGGGAAGCCTCTGAAATGTCTTCATGCACGCAAGGGGTGGGTCTCAAACAGGTCCACGGTCTACACTGCAGCAGCGCATATATTTGCATTGATGAGCGGCACTTAAGCATCCAGCCGCAACCAGGCCCATTGCGTAGGAATATGGAAGCATGCAGCGTACAGACTACGGGTCCATCCAGGACAAGTGGCTAATTCCCTGAACCATTGCAGAAGGCCCACAGATGCTAAGAGACACCTGAGAAAGGAACAGGAACACAAGAGCTGGAAGAAACCTTCTAAGAACAAGAAGGCTTTTTGCTTTTCTTTCATCAAGCTGTCTTTTGACCAAGAATACACAGGGGAAAGCGCGAACGCAGTCCCCCACTACCACAAATTATGCAGTCAAGTTTCCCGCATTTGGGGAAATCGCAGGGGTCAGCACAGCCGGAGTGCAATGGCCGAGCCTCGCCCTGGGAGAACCACCTTCGTGATCATGGTATCTCCCCTGCCAGGTAAGTATGAGTTGGAATTGGCATGCTAGCACGCCCCGGTCAGGGGCCCGCCTACGCCATGTTATGGAGGGGCTTGCTGGGGTGTTTGGCAAACTAGCCTTAATCCGAGCTGTTCCATGAGCAAGGCACATCATCTCTGTAAACAGTCAGGGGTGCGCATTGCTTTCTTTTTTTGATAGCCCACATCTGGGAAGCCTCTGAAATGTCTTCATGCACGCAAGGGGTGGGTCTCAAACAGGTCCACGGTCTACACTGCAGCAGCGCATATATTTGCATTGATGAGCGGCACTTAAGCATCCAGCCGCAACCAGGCCCATTGCGTAGGAATATGGAAGCATGCAGTGTACGGGTCCATCCAGGACAAGTGGCTAATTCCCTGAACCATTGCAGAAGGCCCACAGATGCTAAGAGACACCTGAGAAAGGAACAGGAACACAAGAGCTGGAAGAAACCTTCTAAGAACAAGAAGGCTTTTTGCTTTTCTTTCATCAAGCTGTCTTTTGACCAAGAATACACAGGGGAAAGCGCGAACGCAGTCCCCCACTACCACAAATTATGCAGTCGAGTTTCCCGCATTTGGGGAAATCGCAGGGGTCAGCACAGCCGGAGTGCAATGGCCGAGCCTCGCCCTGGGAGAACCACCTTTGTGATCATGGTATCTCCCCTGCCAGGTAAGTATGAGTTGGAATTGGCATGCTAGCACGCCCCGGTCAGGGGCCCGCCTACGCCATGTTATGGAGGGGCTTGCTGGGGTGTTTGGCAAACTAGCCTTAATCCGAGCTGTTCCATGAGCAAGGCACATCATCTCTGTAAACAGTCAGGGGTGCGCATTGCTTTCTTTTTTTGATAGCCCACATCTGGGAAGCCTCTGAAATGTCTTCATGCACGCAAGGGGTGGGTCTCAAACAGGTCCACGGTCTACACTGCAGCAGCGCATATATTTGCATTGATGAGCGGCACTTAAGCATCCAGCCGCAACCAGGCCCATTGCGTAGGAATATGGAAGCATGCAGCGTACAGACTACGGGTCCATCCAGGACAAGTGGCTAATTCCCTGAACCATTGCAGAAGGCCCACAGATGCTAAGAGACACCTGAGAAAGGAACAGGAACACAAGAGCTGGAAGAAACCTTCTAAGAACAAGAAGGCTTTTTGCTTTTCTTTCATCAAGCTGTCTTTTGACCAAGAATACACAGGGGAAAGCACGAACGCAGTCCCCCACTACCACAAATTATGCAGTCGAGTTTCCCGCATTTGGGGAAATCGCAGGGGTCAGCACAGCCGGAGTGCAATGGCCGAGCCTCGCCCTGGGAGAACCACCTTCGTGATCATGGTATCTCCCCTGCCAGGTAAGTATGAGTTGGAATTGGCATGCTAGCACGCCCCGGTCAGGGGCCCGCCTACGCCATGTTATGGAGGGGCTTGCTGGGGTGTTTGGCAAACTAGCCTTAATCCGAGCTGTTCCATGAGCAAGGCACATCATCTCTGTAAACAGTCAGGGGTGCGCATTGCTTTCTTTTTTTGATAGCCCACATCTGGGAAGCCTCTGAAATGTCTTCATGCACGCAAGGGGTGGGTCTCAAACAGGTCCACTGTCTACACTGCAGCAGCGCATATATTTGCATTGATGAGCGGCACTTAAGCATCCAGCCGCAACCAGGCCCATTGCGTAGGAATATGGAAGCATGCAGTGTACAGACTACGGGTCCATCCAAGTGGCTAATTCCCTGAACCATTGCAGAAGGCCCACAGATGCTAAGAGACACCTGAGAAAGGAACAGGAACACAAGAGCTGGAAGAAACCTTCTAAGAACAAGAAGGCTTTTTGCTTTTCTTTCATCAAGCTGTCTTTTGACCAAGAATACACAGGGGAAAGCGCGAACGCAGTCCCCCACTACCACAAATTATGCAGTCGAGTTTCCCGCATTTGGGGAAATCGCAGGGGTCAGCACAGCCGGAGTGCAATGGCCGAGCCTCGCCCTGGGAGAACCACCTTCGTGATCATGGTATCTCCCCTGCCAGGTAAGTATGAGTTGGAATTGGCATGCTAGCACGCCCCGGTCAGGGGCCCGCCTACGCCATGTTATGGAGGGGCTTGCTGGGGTGTTTGGCAAACTAGCCTTAATCCGAGCTGTTCCATGAGCAAGGCACATCATCTCTGTAAACAGTCAGGGGTGCGCATTGCTTTCTTTTTTTGATAGCCCACATCTGGGAAGCCTCTGAAATGTCTTCATGCACGCAAGGGGTGGGTCTCAAACAGGTCCACGGTCTACACTGCAGCAGCGCATATATTTGCATTGATGAGCGGCACTTAAGCATCCAGCCGCAACCAGGCCCATTGCGTAGGAATATGGAAGCATGCAGCGTACAGACTACGGGTCCATCCAGGACAAGTGGCTAATTCCCTGAACCATTGCAGAAGGCCCACAGATGCTAAGAGACACCTGAGAAAGGAACAGGAACACAAGAGCTGGAAGAAACCTTCTAAGAACAAGAAGGCTTTTTGCTTTTCTTTCATCAAGCTGTCTTTTGACCAAGAATACACAGGGGAAAGCGCGAACGCAGTCCCCCACTACCACAAATTATGCAGTCAAGTTTCCCGCATTTGGGGAAATCGCAGGGGTCAGCACAGCCGGAGTGCAATGGCCGAGCCTCGCCCTGGGAGAACCACCTTCGTGATCATGGTATCTCCCCTGCCAGGTAAGTATGAGTTGGAATTGGCATGCTAGCACGCCCCGGTCAGGGGCCCGCCTACGCCATGTTATGGAGGGGCTTGCTGGGGTGTTTGGCAAACTAGCCTTAATCCGAGCTGTTCCATGAGCAAGGCACATCATCTCTGTAAACAGTCAGGGGTGCGCATTGCTTTCTTTTTTTGATAGCCCACATCTGGGAAGCCTCTGAAATGTCTTCATGCACGCAAGGGGTGGGTCTCAAACAGGTCCACGGTCTACACTGCAGCAGCGCATATATTTGCATTGATGAGCGGCACTTAAGCATCCAGCCGCAACCAGGCCCATTGCGTAGGAATATGGAAGCATGCAGTGTACGGGTCCATCCAGGACAAGTGGCTAATTCCCTGAACCATTGCAGAAGGCCCACAGATGCTAAGAGACACCTGAGAAAGGAACAGGAACACAAGAGCTGGAAGAAACCTTCTAAGAACAAGAAGGCTTTTTGCTTTTCTTTCATCAAGCTGTCTTTTGACCAAGAATACACAGGGGAAAGCGCGAACGCAGTCCCCCACTACCACAAATTATGCAGTCGAGTTTCCCGCATTTGGGGAAATCGCAGGGGTCAGCACAGCCGGAGTGCAATGGCCGAGCCTCGCCCTGGGAGAACCACCTTCGTGATCATGGTATCTCCCCTGCCAGGTAAGTATGAGTTGGAATTGGCATGCTAGCACGCCCCGGTCAGGGGCCCGCCTACGCCATGTTATGGAGGGGCTTGCTGGGGTGTTTGGCAAACTAGCCTTAATCCGAGCTGTTCCATGAGCAAGGCACATCATCTCTGTAAACAGTCAGGGGTGCGCATTGCTTTCTTTTTTTGATAGCCCACATCTGGGAAGCCTCTGAAATGTCTTCATGCACGCAAGGGGTGGGTCTCAAACAGGTCCACGGTCTACACTGCAGCAGCGCATATATTTGCATTGATGAGCGGCACTTAAGCATCCAGCCGCAACCAGGCCCATTGCGTAGGAATATGGAAGCATGCAGCGTACAGACTACGGGTCCATCCAGGACAAGTGGCTAATTCCCTGAACCATTGCAGAAGGCCCACAGATGCTAAGAGACACCTGAGAAAGGAACAGGAACACAAGAGCTGGAAGAAACCTTCTAAGAACAAGAAGGCTTTTTGCTTTTCTTTCATCAAGCTGTCTTTTGACCAAGAATACACAGGGGAAAGCACGAACGCAGTCCCCCACTACCACAAATTATGCAGTCGAGTTTCCCGCATTTGGGGAAATCGCAGGGGTCAGCACAGCCGGAGTGCAATGGCCGAGCCTCGCCCTGGGAGAACCACCTTCGTGATCATGGTATCTCCCCTGCCAGGTAAGTATGAGTTGGAATTGGCATGCTAGCACGCCCCGGTCAGGGGCCCGCCTACGCCATGTTATGGAGGGGCTTGCTGGGGTGTTTGGCAAACTAGCCTTAATCCGAGCTGTTCCATGAGCAAGGCACATCATCTCTGTAAACAGTCAGGGGTGCGCATTGCTTTCTTTTTTTGATAGCCCACATCTGGGAAGCCTCTGAAATGTCTTCATGCACGCAAGGGGTGGGTCTCAAACAGGTCCACTGTCTACACTGCAGCAGCGCATATATTTGCATTGATGAGCGGCACTTAAGCATCCAGCCGCAACCAGGCCCATTGCGTAGGAATATGGAAGCATGCAGTGTACAGACTACGGGTCCATCCAAGTGGCTAATTCCCTGAACCATTGCAGAAGGCCCACAGATGCTAAGAGACACCTGAGAAAGGAACAGGAACACAAGAGCTGGAAGAAACCTTCTAAGAACAAGAAGGCTTTTTGCTTTTCTTTCATCAAGCTGTCTTTTGACCAAGAATACACAGGGGAAAGCGCGAACGCAGTCCCCCACTACCACAAATTATGCAGTCGAGTTTCCCGCATTTGGGGAAATCGCAGGGGTCAGCACAGCCGGAGTGCAATGGCCGAGCCTCGCCCTGGGAGAACCACCTTCGTGATCATGGTATCTCCCCTGCCAGGTAAGTATGAGTTGGAATTGGCATGCTAGCACGCCCCGGTCAGGGGCCCGCCTACGCCATGTTATGGAGGGGCTTGCTGGGGTGTTTGGCAAACTAGCCTTAATCCGAGCTGTTCCATGAGCAAGGCACATCATCTCTGTAAACCGTCAGGGGTGCGCATTGCTTTCTTTTTTTGATAGCCCACATCTGGGAAGCCTCTGAAATGTCTTCATGCACGCAAGGGGTGGGTCTCAAACAGGTCCACGGTCTACACTGCAGCAGCGCATATATTTGCATTGATGAGCGGCACTTAAGCATCCAGCCGCAACCAGGCCCATTGCGTAGGAATATGGAAGCATGCAGTGTACAGACTACGGGTCCATCCAGGACAAGTGGCTAATTCCCTGAACCATTGCAGAAGGCCCACAGATGCTAAGAGACACCTGAGAAAGGAACAGGAACACAAGAGCTGGAAGAAACCTTCTAAGAACAAGAAGGCTTTTTGCTTTTCTTTCATCAAGCTGTCTTTTGACCAAGAATACACAGGGGAAAGCGCGAACGCAGTCCCCCACTACCACAAATTATGCAGTCAAGTTTCCCGCATTTGGGGAAATCGCAGGGGTCAGCACAGCCGGAGTGCAATGGCCGAGCCTCGCCCTGGGAGAACCACCTTCGTGATCATGGTATCTCCCCTGCCAGGTAAGTATGAGTTGGAATTGGCATGCTAGCACGCCCCGGTCAGGGGCCCGCCTACGCCATGTTATGGAGGGGCTTGCTGGGGTGTTTGGCAAACTAGCCTTAATCCGAGCTGTTCCATGAGCAAGGCACATCATCTCTGTAAACAGTCAGGGGTGCGCATTGCTTTCTTTTTTTGATAGCCCACATCTGGGAAGCCTCTGAAATGTCTTCATGCACGCAAGGGGTGGGTCTCAAACAGGTCCACGGTCTACACTGCAGCAGCGCATATATTTGCATTGATGAGCGGCACTTAAGCATCCAGCCGCAACCAGGCCCATTGCGTAGGAATATGGAAGCATGCAGTGCACGGGTCCATCCAGGACAAGTGGCTAATTCCCTGAACCATTGCAGAAGGCCCACAGATGCTAAGAGACACCTGAGAAAGGAACAGGAACACAAGAGCTGGAAGAAACCTTCTAAGAACAAGAAGGCTTTTTGCTTTTCTTTCATCAAGCTGTCTTTTGACCAAGAATACACAGGGGACAGCACGAACGCAGTCCCCCACTAGCACAAATTATGCAGTCGAGTTTCCCGCATTTGGGGAAATCGCAGGGGTCAGCACAGCCGGAGTGCAATGGCTGAGCCTCGCCCTGGGAGAACCACCTTCGTGATCATGGTATCTCCCCTGCCAGGTAAGTATGAGTTGGAATTGGCATGCTAGCACGCCCCGGTCAGGGGCCCGCCTACGCCATGTTATGGAGGGGCTTGCTGGGGTGTTTGGCAAACTAGCCTTAATCCGAGCTGTTCCATGAGCAAGGCACATCATCTCTGTAAACAGTCAGGGGTGCGCATTGCTTTCTTTTTTTGATAGCCCACATCTGGGAAGCCTCTGAAATGTCTTCATGCACGCAAGGGGTGGGTCTCAAACAGGTCCACGGTCTACACTGCAGCAGCGCATATATTTGCATTGATGAGCGGCACTTAAGCATCCAGCCGCAACCAGGCCCATTGCGTAGGAATATGGAAGCATGCAGTGTACAGACTACGGGTCCATCCAGGACAAGTGGCTAATTCCCTGAACCATTGCAGAAGGCCCACAGATGCTAAGAGACACCTGAGAAAGGAACAGGAACACAAGAGCTGGAAGAAACCTTCTAAGAACAAGAAGGCTTTTTGCTTTTCTTTCATCAAGCTGTCTTTTGACCAAGAATACACAGGGGAAAGCGCGAACGCAGTCCCCCACTACCACAAATTATGCAGTCGAGTTTCCCGCATTTGGGGAAATCGCAGGGGTCAGCACAGCCGGAGTGCAATGGCCGAGCCTCGCCCTGGGAGAACCACCTTCGTGATCATGGTATCTCCCCAGCCAGGTAAGTATGAGTTGGAATCGGCATGCTAGCACGCCCCGGTCAGGGGCCCGCCTACGCCATGTTATGGAGGGGCTTGCTGGGGTGTTTGGCAAACTAGCCTTAATCCGAGCTGTTCCATGAGCAAGGCACATCATCTCTGTAAACAGTCAGGGGTGCGCATTGCTTTCTTTTTTTGATAGCCCACATCTGGGAAGCCTCTGAAATGTCTTCATGCACGCAAGGGGTGGGTCTCAAACAGGTCCACGGTCTACACTGCAGCAGCGCATATATTTGCGTTGATGAGCGGCACTTAAGCATCCAGCCGCAACCAGGCCCATTGCGTAGGAATATGGAAGCATGCAGTGTACGGGTCCATCCAGGACAAGTGGCTAATTCCCTGAACCATTGCAGAAGGCCCACAGATGCTAAGAGACACCTGAGAAAGGAACAGGAACACAAGAGCTGGAAGAAACCTTCTAAGAACAAGAAGGCTTTTTGCTTTTCTTTCATCAAGCTGTCTTTTGACCAAGAATACACAGGGGAAAGCGCGAACGCAGTCCCCCACTACCACAAATTATGCAGTCAAGTTTCCCGCATTTGGGGAAATCGCAGGGGTCAGCACAGCCGGAGTGCAATGGCCGAGCCTCGCCCTGGGAGATCCACCTTCGTGATCATGGTATCTCCCCTGCCAGGTAAGTATGAGTTGGAATTGGCATGCTAGCACGCCCCGGTCAGGGGCCCGCCTACGCCATGTTATGGAGGGGCTTGCTGGGGTGTTTGGCAAACTAGCCTTAATCCGAGCTGTTCCATGAGCAAGGCACATCATCTCTGTAAACAGTCAGGGGTGCGCATTGCTTTCTTTTTTTGATAGCCCACATCTGGGAAGCCTCTGAAATGTCTTCATGCACGCAAGGGGTGGGTCTCAAACAGGTCCACGGTCTACACTGCAGCAGCGCATATATTTGCATTGATGAGCGGCACTTAAGCATCCAGCCGCAACCAGGCCCATTGCGTAGGAATATGGAAGCATGCAGTGTACAGACTACGGGTCCATCCAGGACAAGTGGCTAATTCCCTGAACCATTGCAGAAGGCCCACAGATGCTAAGAGACACCTGAGAAAGGAACAGGAACACAAGAGCTGGAAGAAACCTTCTAAGAACAAGAAGGCTTTTTGCTTTTCTTTCATCAAGCTGTCTTTTGACCAAGAATACACAGGGGAAAGCGCGAACGAACGCAGTCCCCCACTACCACAAATTATGCAGTCGAGTTTCCCGCATTTGGGGAAATCGCAGGGGTCAGCACAGCCGGAGTGCAATGGCCGAGCCTCGCCCTGGGAGAACCACCTTCGTGATCATGGTATCTCCCCTGCCAGGTAAGTATGAGTTGGAATTGGCATGCTAGCACGCCCCGGTCAGGGGCCCGCCTACGCCATGTTATGGAGGGGCTTGCTGGGGTGTTTGGCAAACTAGCCTTAATCCGAGCTGTTCCATGAGCAAGGCACATCATCTCTGTAAACAGTCAGGGGTGCGCATTGCTTTCTTTTTTTGATAGCCCACATCTGGGAAGCCTCTGAAATGTCTTCATGCACGCAAGGGGTGGGTCTCAAACAGGTCCACGGTCTACACTGCAGCAGCGCATATATTTGCATTGATGAGCGGCACTTAAGCATCCAGCCGCAACCAGGCCCATTGCGTAGGAATATGGAAGCATGCAGTGCACGGGTCCATCCAGGACAAGTGGCTAATTCCCTGAACCATTGCAGAAGGCCCACAGATGCTAAGAGACACCTGAGAAAGGAACAGGAACACAAGAGCTGGAAGAAACCTTCTAAGAACAAGAAGGCTTTTTGCTTTTCTTTCATCAAGCTGTCTTTTGACCAAGAATACACAGGGGAAAGCGCGAACGAACGCAGTCCCCCACTACCACAAATTATGCAGTCGAGTTTCCCGCATTTGGGGAAATCGCAGGGGTCAGCACAGCCGGAGTGCAATGGCCGAGCCTCGCCCTGGGAGAACCACCTTCGTGATCATGGTATCTCCCCTGCCAGGTAAGTATGAGTTGGAATTGGCATGCTAGCACGCCCCGGTCAGGGGCCCGCCTACGCCATGTTATGGAGGGGCTTGCTGGGGTGTTTGGCAAACTAGCCTTAATCCGAGCTGTTCCATGAGCAAGGCACATCATCTCTGTAAACAGTCAGGGGTGCGCATTGCTTTCTTTTTTTGATAGCCCACATCTGGGAAGCCTCTGAAATGTCTTCATGCACGCAAGGGGTGGGTCTCAAACAGGTCCACGGTCTACACTGCAGCAGCGCATATATTTGCATTGATGAGCGGCACTTAAGCATCCAGCCGCAACCAGGCCCATTGCGTAGGAATATGGAAGCATGCAGTGTACAGACTACGGGTCCATCCAGGACAAGTGGCTAATTCCCTGAACCATTGCAGAAGGCCCACAGATGCTAAGAGACACCTGAGAAAGGAACAGGAACACAAGAGCTGGAAGAAACCTTCCAAGAACAAGAAGGCTTTTTGCTTTTCTTTCATCAAGCTGTCTTTTGACCAAGAATACACAGGGGAAAGCACGAACGCAGTCCCCCACTACCACAAATTATGCAGTCGAGTTTCCCGCATTTGGGGAAATCGCAGGGGTCAGCACAGCCGGAGTGCAATGGCCGAGCCTCGCCCTGGGAGAACCACCTTCGTGATCATGGTATCTCCCCTGCCAGGTAAGTATGAGTTGGAATTGGCATGCTAGCACGCCCCGGTCAGGGGCCCGCCTACGCCATGTTATGGAGGGGCTTGCTGGGGTGTTTGGCAAACTAGCCTTAATCCGAGCTGTTCCATGAGCAAGGCACATCATCTCTGTAAACAGTCAGGGGTGCGCATTGCTTTCTTTTTTTGATAGCCCACATCTGGGAAGCCTCTGAAATGTCTTCATGCACGCAAGGGGTGGGTCTCAAACAGGTCCACGGTCTACACTGCAGCAGCACATATATTTGCATTGATGAGCGGCACTTAAGCATCCAGCCGCAACCAGGCCCATTGCGTAGGAATATGGAAGCATGCAGCGTACAGACTACGGGTCCATCCAGGACAAGTGGCTAATTCCCTGAACCATTGCAGAAGGCCCACAGATGCTAAGAGACACCTGAGAAAGGAACAGGAACACAAGAGCTGGAAGAAACCTTCTAAGAACAAGAAGGCTTTTTGCTTTTCTTTCATCAAGCTGTCTTTTGACCAAGAATACACAGGGGACAGCACGAACGCAGTCCCCCACTAGCACAAATTATGCAGTCGAGTTTCCCGCATTTGGGGAAATCGCAGGGGTCAGCACAGCCGGAGTGCAATGGCTGAGCCTCGCCCTGGGAGAACCACCTTCGTGATCATGGTATCTCCCCTGCCAGGTAAGTATGAGTTGGAATTGGCATGCTAGCACGCCCCGGTCAGGGGCCCGCCTACGCCATGTTATGGAGGGGCTTGCTGGGGTGTTTGGCAAACTAGCCTTAATCCGAGCTGTTCCATGAGCAAGGCACATCATCTCTGTAAACAGTCAGGGGTGCGCATTGCTTTCTTTTTTTGATAGCCCACATCTGGGAAGCCTCTGAAATGTCTTCATGCACGCAAGGGGTGGGTCTCAAACAGGTCCACGGTCTACACTGCAGCAGCGCATATATTTGCATTGATGAGCGGCACTTAAGCATCCAGCCGCAACCAGGCCCATTGCGTAGGAATATGGAAGCATGCAGTGTACAGACTACGGGTCCATCCAGGACAAGTGGCTAATTCCCTGAACCATTGCAGAAGGCCCACAGATGCTAAGAGACACCTGAGAAAGGAACAGGAACACAAGAGCTGGAAGAAACCTTCTAAGAACAAGAAGGCTTTTTGCTTTTCTTTCATCAAGCTGTCTTTTGACCAAGAATACACAGGGGAAAGCGCGAACGCAGTCCCCCACTACCACAAATTATGCAGTCGAGTTTCCCGCATTTGGGGAAATCGCAGGGGTCAGCACAGCCGGAGTGCAATGGCCGAGCCTCGCCCTGGGAGAACCACCTTCGTGATCATGGTATCTCCCCAGCCAGGTAAGTATGAGTTGGAATCGGCATGCTAGCACGCCCCGGTCAGGGGCCCGCCTACGCCATGTTATGGAGGGGCTTGCTGGGGTGTTTGGCAAACTAGCCTTAATCCGAGCTGTTCCATGAGCAAGGCACATCATCTCTGTAAACAGTCAGGGGTGCGCATTGCTTTCTTTTTTTGATAGCCCACATCTGGGAAGCCTCTGAAATGTCTTCATGCACGCAAGGGGTGGGTCTCAAACAGGTCCACGGTCTACACTGCAGCAGCGCATATATTTGCGTTGATGAGCGGCACTTAAGCATCCAGCCGCAACCAGGCCCATTGCGTAGGAATATGGAAGCATGCAGTGTACGGGTCCATCCAGGACAAGTGGCTAATTCCCTGAACCATTGCAGAAGGCCCACAGATGCTAAGAGACACCTGAGAAAGGAACAGGAACACAAGAGCTGGAAGAAACCTTCTAAGAACAAGAAGGCTTTTTGCTTTTCTTTCATCAAGCTGTCTTTTGACCAAGAATACACAGGGGAAAGCGCGAACGCAGTCCCCCACTACCACAAATTATGCAGTCAAGTTTCCCGCATTTGGGGAAATCGCAGGGGTCAGCACAGCCGGAGTGCAATGGCCGAGCCTCGCCCTGGGAGATCCACCTTCGTGATCATGGTATCTCCCCTGCCAGGTAAGTATGAGTTGGAATTGGCATGCTAGCACGCCCCGGTCAGGGGCCCGCCTACGCCATGTTATGGAGGGGCTTGCTGGGGTGTTTGGCAAACTAGCCTTAATCCGAGCTGTTCCATGAGCAAGGCACATCATCTCTGTAAACAGTCAGGGGTGCGCATTGCTTTCTTTTTTTGATAGCCCACATCTGGGAAGCCTCTGAAATGTCTTCATGCACGCAAGGGGTGGGTCTCAAACAGGTCCACGGTCTACACTGCAGCAGCGCATATATTTGCATTGATGAGCGGCACTTAAGCATCCAGCCGCAACCAGGCCCATTGCGTAGGAATATGGAAGCATGCAGTGTACAGACTACGGGTCCATCCAGGACAAGTGGCTAATTCCCTGAACCATTGCAGAAGGCCCACAGATGCTAAGAGACACCTGAGAAAGGAACAGGAACACAAGAGCTGGAAGAAACCTTCTAAGAACAAGAAGGCTTTTTGCTTTTCTTTCATCAAGCTGTCTTTTGACCAAGAATACACAGGGGAAAGCGCGAACGAACGCAGTCCCCCACTACCACAAATTATGCAGTCGAGTTTCCCGCATTTGGGGAAATCGCAGGGGTCAGCACAGCCGGAGTGCAATGGCCGAGCCTCGCCCTGGGAGAACCACCTTCGTGATCATGGTATCTCCCCTGCCAGGTAAGTATGAGTTGGAATTGGCATGCTAGCACGCCCCGGTCAGGGGCCCGCCTACGCCATGTTATGGAGGGGCTTGCTGGGGTGTTTGGCAAACTAGCCTTAATCCGAGCTGTTCCATGAGCAAGGCACATCATCTCTGTAAACAGTCAGGGGTGCGCATTGCTTTCTTTTTTTGATAGCCCACATCTGGGAAGCCTCTGAAATGTCTTCATGCACGCAAGGGGTGGGTCTCAAACAGGTCCACGGTCTACACTGCAGCAGCGCATATATTTGCATTGATGAGCGGCACTTAAGCATCCAGCCGCAACCAGGCCCATTGCGTAGGAATATGGAAGCATGCAGTGCACGGGTCCATCCAGGACAAGTGGCTAATTCCCTGAACCATTGCAGAAGGCCCACAGATGCTAAGAGACACCTGAGAAAGGAACAGGAACACAAGAGCTGGAAGAAACCTTCTAAGAACAAGAAGGCTTTTTGCTTTTCTTTCATCAAGCTGTCTTTTGACCAAGAATACACAGGGGAAAGCGCGAACGAACGCAGTCCCCCACTACCACAAATTATGCAGTCGAGTTTCCCGCATTTGGGGAAATCGCAGGGGTCAGCACAGCCGGACTGCAATGGCCGAGCCTCGCCCTGGGAGAACCACCTTCGTGATCATGGTATCTCCCCTGCCAGGTAAGTATGAGTTGGAATTGGCATGCTAGCACGCCCCGGTCAGGGGCCCGCCTACGCCATGTTATGGAGGGGCTTGCTGGGGTGTTTGGCAAACTAGCCTTAATCCGAGCTGTTCCATGAGCAAGGCACATCATCTCTGTAAACAGTCAGGGGTGCGCATTGCTTTCTTTTTTTGATAGCCCACATCTGGGAAGCCTCTGAAATGTCTTCATGCACGCAAGGGGTGGGTCTCAAACAGGTCCACGGTCTACACTGCAGCAGCGCATATATTTGCATTGATGAGCGGCACTTAAGCATCCAGCCGCAACCAGGCCCATTGCGTAGGAATATGGAAGCATGCAGTGTACAGACTACGGGTCCATCCAGGACAAGTGGCTAATTCCCTGAACCATTGCAGAAGGCCCACAGATGCTAAGAGACACCTGAGAAAGGAACAGGAACACAAGAGCTGGAAGAAACCTTCTAAGAACAAGAAGGCTTTTTGCTTTTCTTTCATCAAGCTGTCTTTTGACCAAGAATACACAGGGGAAAGCGCGAACGCAGTCCCCCACTACCACAAATTATGCAGTCGAGGTTCCCGCATTTGGGGAAATCGCAGGGGTCAGCACAGCCGGAGTGCAATGGCCGAGCCTCGCCCTGGGAGAACCACCTTCGTGATCATGGTATCTCCCCTGCCAGGTAAGTATGAGTTGGAATTGGCATGCTAGCACGCCCCGGTCAGGGGCCCGCCTACGCCATGTTATGGAGGGGCTTGCTGGGGTGTTTGGCAAACTAGCCTTAATCCGAGCTGTTCCATGAGCAAGGCACATCATCTCTGTAAACAGTCAGGGGTGCGCATTGCTTTCTTTTTTTGATAGCCCACATCTGGGAAGCCTCTGAAATGTCTTCATGCACGCAAGGGGTGGGTCTCAAACAGGTCCACGGTCTACACTGCAGCAGCGCATATATTTGCATTGATGAGCGGCACTTAAGCATCCAGCCGCAACCAGGCCCATTGCGTAGGAATATGGAAGCATGCAGTGTACAGACTACGGGTCCATCCAGGACAAGTGGCTAATTCCCTGAACCATTGCAGAAGGCCCACAGATGCTAAGAGACACCTGAGAAAGGAACAGGAACACAAGAGCTGGAAGAAACCTTCTAAGAACAAGAAGGCTTTTTGCTTTTCTTTCATCAAGCTGTCTTTTGACCAAGAATACACAGGGGAAAACGCGAACGCAGTCCCCCACTACCACAAATTATGCAGTCGAGTTTCCCGCATTTGGGGAAATCGCAGGGGTCAGCACAGCCGGAGTGCAATGGCCGAGCCTCGCCCTGGGAGAACCACCTTCGTGATCATGGTATCTCCCCTGCCAGGTAAGTATGAGTTGGAATTGGCATGCTAGCACGCCCCGGTCAGGGGCCCGCCTACGCCATGTTATGGAGGGGCTTGCTGGGGTGTTTGGCAAACTAGCCTTAATCCGAGCTGTTCCATGAGCAAGGCACATCATCTCTGTAAACAGTCAGGGGTGCGCATTGCTTTCTTTTTTTGATAGCCCACATCTGGGAAGCCTCTGAAATGTCTTCATGCACGCAAGGGGTGGGTCTCAAACAGGTCCACGGTCTACACTGCAGCAGCGCATATATTTGCATTGATGAGCGGCACTTAAGCATCCAGCCGCAACCAGGCCCATTGCGTAGGAATATGGAAGCATGCAGTGTACAGACTACGGGTCCATCCAGGACAAGTGGCTAATTCCCTGAACCATTGCAGAAGGCCCACAGATGCCAAGAGACACCTGAGAAAGGAACAGGAACACAAGAGCTGGAAGAAACCTTCTAAGAACAAGAAGGCTTTTTGCTTTTCTTTCATCAAGCTGTCTTTTGACCAAGAATACACAGGGGAAAGCGCGAACGAACGCAGTCCCCCACTACCACAAATTATGCAGTCGAGTTTCCCGCATTTGGGGAAATCGCAGGGGTCAGCACAGCCGGAGTGCAATGGCCGAGCCTCGCCCTGGGAGAACCACCTTCGTGATCATGGTATCTCCCCTGCCAGGTAAGTATGAGTTGGAATTGGCATGCTAGCACGCCCCGGTCAGGGGCCCGCCTACGCCATGTTATGGAGGGGCTTGCTGGGGTGTTTGGCAAACTAGCCTTAATCCGAGCTGTTCCATGAGCAAGGCACATCATCTCTGTAAACAGTCAGGGGTGCGCATTGCTTTCTTTTTTTGATAGCCCACATCTGGGAAGCCTCTGAAATGTCTTCATGCACGCAAGGGGTGGGTCTCAAACAGGTCCACGGTCTACACTGCAGCAGCGCATATATTTGCATTGATGAGCGGCACTTAAGCATCCAGCCGCAACCAGGCCCATTGCGTAGGAATATGGAAGCATGCAGTGCACGGGTCCATCCAGGACAAGTGGCTAATTCCCTGAACCATTGCAGAAGGCCCACAGATGCTAAGAGACACCTGAGAAAGGAACAGGAACACAAGAGCTGGAAGAAACCTTCTAAGAACAAGAAGGCTTTTTGCTTTTCTTTCATCAAGCTGTCTTTTGACCAAGAATACACAGGGGAAAGCGCGAACGAACGCAGTCCCCCACTACCACAAATTATGCAGTCGAGTTTCCCGCATTTGGGGAAATCGCAGGGGTCAGCACAGCCGGAGTGCAATGGCCGAGCCTCGCCCTGGGAGAACCACCTTCGTGATCATGGTATCTTCCCTGCCAGGTAAGTATGAGTTGGAATTGGCATGCTAGCACGCCCCGGTCAGGGGCCCGCCTACGCCATGTTATGGAGGGGCTTGCTGGGGTGTTTGGCAAACTAGCCTTAATCCGAGCTGTTCCATGAGCAAGGCACATCATCTCTGTAAACAGTCAGGGGTGCGCATTGCTTTCTTTTTTTGATAGCCCACATCTGGGAAGCCTCTGAAATGTCTTCATGCACGCAAGGGGTGGGTCTCAAACAGGTCCACGGTCTACACTGCAGCAGCGCATATATTTGCATTGATGAGCGGCACTTAAGCATCCAGCCGCAACCAGGCCCATTGCGTAGGAATATGGAAGCATGCAGTGTACAGACTACGGGTCCATCCAGGACAAGTGGCTAATTCCCTGAACCATTGCAGAAGGCCCACAGATGCTAAGAGACACCTGAGAAAGGAACAGGAACACAAGAGCTGGAAGAAACCTTCCAAGAACAAGAAGGCTTTTTGCTTTTCTTTCATCAAGCTGTCTTTTGACCAAGAATACACAGGGGAAAGCGCGAACGAACGCAGTCCCCCACTACCACAAATTATGCAGTCGAGTTTCCCGCATTTGGGGAAATCGCAGGGGTCAGCACAGCCGGAGTGCAATGGCCGAGCCTCGCCCTGGGAGAACCACCTTCGTGATCATGGTATCTCCCCTGCCAGGTAAGTATGAGTTGGAATTGGCATGCTAGCACGCCCCGGTCAGGGGCCCGCCTACGCCATGTTATGGAGGGGCTTGCTGGGGTGTTTGGCAAACTAGCCTTAATCCGAGCTGTTCCATGAGCAAGGCACATCATCTCTGTAAACAGTCAGGGGTGCGCATTGCTTTCTTTTTTTGATAGCCCACATCTGGGAAGCCTCTGAAATGTCTTCATGCACGCAAGGGGTGGGTCTCAAACAGGTCCACGGTCTACACTGCAGCAGCGCATATATTTGCATTGATGAGCGGCACTTAAGCATCCAGCCGCAACCAGGCCCATTGCGTAGGAATATGGAAGCATGCAGTGTACAGACTACGGGTCCATCCAGGACAAGTGGCTAATTCCCTGAACCATTGCAGAAGGCCCACAGATGCTAAGAGACACCTGAGAAAGGAACAGGAACACAAGAGCTGGAAGAAACCTTCTAAGAACAAGAAGGCTTTTTGCTTTTCTTTCATCAAGCTGTCTTTTGACCAAGAATACACAGGGGAAAGCGCGAACGCAGTCCCCCACTACCACAAATTATGCAGTCGAGTTTCCCGCATTTGGGGAAATCGCAGGGGTCAGCACAGCCGGAGTGCAATGGCCGAGCCTCGCCCTGGGAGAACCACCTTCGTGATCATGGTATCTCCCCTGCCAGGTAAGTATGAGTTGGAATTGGCATGCTAGCACGCCCCGGTCAGGGGCCCGCCTACGCCATGTTATGGAGGGGCTTGCTGGGGTGTTTGGCAAACTAGCCTTAATCCGAGCTGTTCCATGAGCAAGGCACATCATCTCTGTAAACAGTCAGGGGTGCGCATTGCTTTCTTTTTTTGATAGCCCACATCTGGGAAGCCTCTGAAATGTCTTCATGCACGCAAGGGGTGGGTCTCAAACAGGTCCACGGTCTACACTGCAGCAGCGCATATATTTGCATTGATGAGCGGCACTTAAGCATCCAGCCGCAACCAGGCCCATTGCGTAGGAATATGGAAGCATGCAGTGTACAGACTACGGGTCCATCCAGGACAAGTGGCTAATTCCCTGAACCATTGCAGAAGGCCCACAGATGCCAAGAGACACCTGAGAAAGGAACAGGAACACAAGAGCTGGAAGAAACCTTCTAAGAACAAGAAGGCTTTTTGCTTTTCTTTCATCAAGCTGTCTTTTGACCAAGAATACACAGGGGAAAGCGCGAACGCAGTCCCCCACTACCACAAATTATGCAGTCGAGTTTCCCGCATTTGGGGAAATCGCAGGGGTCAGCACAGCCGGAGTGCAATGGCCGAGCCTCGCCCTGGGAGAACCACCTTCGTGATCATGGTATCTCCCCTGCCAGGTAAGTATGAGTTGGAATTGGCATGCTAGCACGCCCCGGTCAGGGGCCCGCCTACGCCATGTTATGGAGGGGCTTGCTGGGGTGTTTGGCAAACTAGCCTTAATCCGAGCTGTTCCATGAGCAAGGCACATCATCTCTGTAAACAGTCAGGGGTGCGCATTGCTTTCTTTTTTTGATAGCCCACATCTGGGAAGCCTCTGAAATGTCTTCATGCACGCAAGGGGTGGGTCTCAAACAGGTCCACGGTCTACACTGCAGCAGCGCATATATTTGCATTGATGAGCGGCACTTAAGCATCCAGCCGCAACCAGGCCCATTGCGTAGGAATATGGAAGCATGCAGTGTACAGACTACGGGTCCATCCAGGACAAGTGGCTAATTCCCTGAACCATTGCAGAATGCCCACAGATGCTAAGAGACACCTGAGAAAGGAACAGGAACACAAGAGCTGGAAGAAACCTTCTAAGAACAAGAAGGCTTTTTGCTTTTCTTTCATCAAGCTGTCTTTTGACCAAGAATACACAGGGGAAAGCGCGAACGCAGTCCCCCACTACCACAAATTATGCAGTCGAGTTTCCCGCATTTGGGGAAATCGCAGGGGTCAGCACAGCCGGAGTGCAATGGCCGAGCCTCGCCCTGGGAGAACCACCTTCGTGATCATGGTATCTCCCCTGCCAGGTAAGTATGAGTTGGAATTGGCATGCTAGCACGCCCCGGTCAGGGGCCCGCCTACGCCATGTTATGGAGGGGCTTGCTGGGGTGTTTGGCAAACTAGCCTTAATCCGAGCTGTTCCATGAGCAAGGCACATCATCTCTGTAAACAGTCAGGGGTGCGCATTGCTTTCTTTTTTTGATAGCCCACATCTGGGAAGCCTCTGAAATGTCTTCATGCACGCAAGGGGTGGGTCTCAAACAGGTCCACGGTCTACACTGCAGCAGCGCATATATTTGCATTGATGAGCGGCACTTAAGCATCCAGCCGCAACCAGGCCCATTGCGTAGGAATATGGAAGCATGCAGTGCACGGGTCCATCCAGGACAAGTGGCTAATTCCCTGAACCATTGCAGAAGGCCCACAGATGCTAAGAGACACCTGAGAAAGGAACAGGAACACAAGAGCTGGAAGAAACCTTCTAAGAACAAGAAGGCTTTTTGCTTTTCTTTCATCAAGCTGTCTTTTGACCAAGAATACACAGGGGAAAGCGCGAACGCAGTCCCCCACTACCACAAATTATGCAGTCGAGTTTCCCGCATTTGGGGAAATCGCAGGGGTCAGCACAGCCGGAGTGCAATGGCCGAGCCTCGCCCTGGGAGAACCACCTTCGTGATCATGGTATCTCCCCTGCCAGGTAAGTATGAGTTGGAATTGGCATGCTAGCACGCCCCGGTCAGGGGCCCGCCTACGCCATGTTATGGAGGGGCTTGCTGGGGTGTTTGGCAAACTAGCCTTAATCCGAGCTGTTCCATGAGCAAGGCACATCATCTCTGTAAACAGTCAGGGGTGCGCATTGCTTTCTTTTTTTGATAGCCCACATCTGGGAAGCCTCTGAAATGTCTTCATGCACGCAAGGGGTGGGTCTCAAACAGGTCCACGGTCTACACTGCAGCAGCGCATATATTTGCATTGATGAGCGGCACTTAAGCATCCAGCCGCAACCAGGCCCATTGCGTAGGAATATGGAAGCATGCAGCGTACAGACTACGGGTCCATCCAGGACAAGTGGCTAATTCCCTGAACCATTGCAGAAGGCCCACAGATGCTAAGAGACACCTGAGAAAGGAACAGGAACACAAGAGCTGGAAGAAACCTTCTAAGAACAAGAAGGCTTTTTGCTTTTCTTTCATCAAGCTGTCTTTTGACCAAGAATACACAGGGGAAAGCGCGAACGCAGTCCCCCACTACCACAAATTATGCAGTCGAGTTTCCCGCATTTGGGGAAATCGCAGGGGTCAGCACAACCGGAGTACAATGGCCGAGCCTCGCCCTGGGAGAACCACCTTCGTGATCATGGTATCTCCCCTGCCAGGTAAGTATGAGTTGGAATTGGCATGCTAGCACGCCCCGGTCAGGGGCCCGCCTACGCCATGTTATGGAGGGGCTTGCTGGGGTGTTTGGCAAACTAGCCTTAATCCGAGCTGTTCCATGAGCAAGGCACATCATCTCTGTAAACAGTCAGGGGTGCGCATTGCTTTCTTTTTTTGATAGCCCACATCTGGGAAGCCTCTGAAATGTCTTCATGCACGCAAGGGGTGGGTCTCAAACAGGTCCACGGTCTACACTGCAGCAGCGCATATATTTGCATTGATGAGCGGCACTTAAGCATCCAGCCGCAACCAGGCCCATTGCGTAGGAATATGGAAGCATGCAGTGTACAGACTACGGGTCCATCCAGGACAAGTGGCTAATTCCCTGAACCATTGCAGAAGGCCCACAGATGCTAAGAGACACCTGAGAAAGGAACAGGAACACAAGAGCTGGAAGAAACCTTCTAAGAACAAGAAGGCTTTTTGCTTTTCTTTCATCAAGCTGTCTTTTGACCAAGAATACACAGGGGAAAGCGCGAACGCAGTCCCCCACTACCACAAATTATGCAGTCGAGTTTCCCGCATTTGGGGAAATCGCAGGGGTCAGCACAGCCGGAGTGCAATGGCCGAGCCTCGCCCTGGGAGAACCACCTTCGTGATCATGGTATCTCCCCAGCCAGGTAAGTATGAGTTGGAATCGGCATGCTAGCACGCCCCGGTCAGGGGCCCGCCTACGCCATGTTATGGAGGGGCTTGCTGGGGTGTTTGGCAAACTAGCCTTAATCCGAGCTGTTCCATGAGCAAGGCACATCATCTCTGTAAACAGTCAGGGGTGCGCATTGCTTTCTTTTTTTGATAGCCCACATCTGGGAAGCCTCTGAAATGTCTTCATGCACGCAAGGGGTGGGTCTCAAACAGGTCCACGGTCTACACTGCAGCAGCGCATATATTTGCGTTGATGAGCGGCACTTAAGCATCCAGCCGCAACCAGGCCCATTGCGTAGGAATATGGAAGCATGCAGTGTACAGACTACGGGTCCATCCAGGACAAGTGGCTAATTCCCTGAACCATTGCAGAAGGCCCACAGATGCTAAGAGACACCTGAGAAAGGAACAGGAACACAAGAGCTGGAAGAAACCTTCTAAGAACAAGAAGGCTTTTTGCTTTTCTTTCATCAAGCTGTCTTTTGACCAAGAATACACAGGGGAAAGCGCGAACGCAGTCCCCCACTACCACAAATTATGCAGTCGAGTTTCCCGCATTTGGGGAAATCGCAGGGGTCAGCACAGCCGGAGTGCAATGGCCGAGCCTCGCCCTGGGAGAACCACCTTCGTGATCATGGTATCTCCCCTGCCAGGTAAGTATGAGTTGGAATTGGCATGCTAGCACGCCCCGGTCAGGGGCCCGCCTACGCCATGTTATGGAGGGGCTTGCTGGGGTGTTTGGCAAACTAGCCTTAATCCGAGCTGTTCCATGAGCAAGGCACATCATCTCTGTAAACAGTCAGGGGTGCGCATTGCTTTCTTTTTTTGATAGCCCACATCTGGGAAGCCTCTGAAATGTCTTCATGCACGCAAGGGGTGGGTCTCAAACAGGTCCACGGTCTACACTGCAGCAGCGCATATATTTGCATTGATGAGCGGCACTTAAGCATCCAGCCGCAACCAGGCCCATTGCGTAGGAATATGGAAGCATGCAGTGCACGGGTCCATCCAGGACAAGTGGCTAATTCCCTGAACCATTGCAGAAGGCCCACAGATGCTAAGAGACACCTGAGAAAGGAACAGGAACACAAGAGCTGGAAGAAACCTTCTAAGAACAAGAAGGCTTTTTGCTTTTCTTTCATCAAGCTGTCTTTTGACCAAGAATACACAGGGGAAAGCGCGAACGCAGTCCCCCACTACCACAAATTATGCAGTCGAGTTTCCCGCATTTGGGGAAATCGCAGGGGTCAGCACAGCCGGAGTGCAATGGCCGAGCCTCGCCCTGGGAGAACCACCTTCGTGATCATGGTATCTCCCCTGCCAGGTAAGTATGAGTTGGAATTGGCATGCTAGCACGCCCCGGTCAGGGGCCCGCCTACGCCATGTTATGGAGGGGCTTGCTGGGGTGTTTGGCAAACTAGCCTTAATCCGAGCTGTTCCATGAGCAAGGCACATCATCTCTGTAAACAGTCAGGGGTGCGCATTGCTTTCTTTTTTTGATAGCCCACATCTGGGAAGCCTCTGAAATGTCTTCATGCACGCAAGGGGTGGGTCTCAAACAGGTCCACGGTCTACACTGCAGCAGCGCATATATTTGCATTGATGAGCGGCACTTAAGCATCCAGCCGCAACCAGGCCCATTGCGTAGGAATATGGAAGCATGCAGCGTACAGACTACGGGTCCATCCAGGACAAGTGGCTAATTCCCTGAACCATTGCAGAAGGCCCACAGATGCTAAGAGACACCTGAGAAAGGAACAGGAACACAAGAGCTGGAAGAAACCTTCTAAGAACAAGAAGGCTTTTTGCTTTTCTTTCATCAAGCTGTCTTTTGACCAAGAATACACAGGGGAAAGCGCGAACGCAGTCCCCCACTACCACAAATTATGCAGTCGAGTTTCCCGCATTTGGGGAAATCGCAGGGGTCAGCACAACCGGAGTACAATGGCCGAGCCTCGCCCTGGGAGAACCACCTTCGTGATCATGGTATCTCCCCTGCCAGGTAAGTATGAGTTGGAATTGGCATGCTAGCACGCCCCGGTCAGGGGCCCGCCTACGCCATGTTATGGAGGGGCTTGCTGGGGTGTTTGGCAAACTAGCCTTAATCCGAGCTGTTCCATGAGCAAGGCACATCATCTCTGTAAACAGTCAGGGGTGCGCATTGCTTTCTTTTTTTGATAGCCCACATCTGGGAAGCCTCTGAAATGTCTTCATGCACGCAAGGGGTGGGTCTCAAACAGGTCCACGGTCTACACTGCAGCAGCGCATATATTTGCATTGATGAGCGGCACTTAAGCATCCAGCCGCAACCAGGCCCATTGCGTAGGAATATGGAAGCATGCAGTGTACAGACTACGGGTCCATCCAGGACAAGTGGCTAATTCCCTGAACCATTGCAGAAGGCCCACAGATGCTAAGAGACACCTGAGAAAGGAACAGGAACACAAGAGCTGGAAGAAACCTTCTAAGAACAAGAAGGCTTTTTGCTTTTCTTTCATCAAGCTGTCTTTTGACCAAGAATACACAGGGGAAAGCGCGAACGCAGTCCCCCACTACCACAAATTATGCAGTCGAGTTTCCCGCATTTGGGGAAATCGCAGGGGTCAGCACAGCCGGAGTGCAATGGCCGAGCCTCGCCCTGGGAGAACCACCTTCGTGATCATGGTATCTCCCCAGCCAGGTAAGTATGAGTTGGAATCGGCATGCTAGCACGCCCCGGTCAGGGGCCCGCCTACGCCATGTTATGGAGGGGCTTGCTGGGGTGTTTGGCAAACTAGCCTTAATCCGAGCTGTTCCATGAGCAAGGCACATCATCTCTGTAAACAGTCAGGGGTGCGCATTGCTTTCTTTTTTTGATAGCCCACATCTGGGAAGCCTCTGAAATGTCTTCATGCACGCAAGGGGTGGGTCTCAAACAGGTCCACGGTCTACACTGCAGCAGCGCATATATTTGCGTTGATGAGCGGCACTTAAGCATCCAGCCGCAACCAGGCCCATTGCGTAGGAATATGGAAGCATGCAGTGTACAGACTACGGGTCCATCCAGGACAAGTGGCTAATTCCCTGAACCATTGCAGAAGGCCCACAGATGCTAAGAGACACCTGAGAAAGGAACAGGAACACAAGAGCTGGAAGAAACCTTCTAAGAACAAGAAGGCTTTTTGCTTTTCTTTCATCAAGCTGTCTTTTGACCAAGAATACACAGGGGAAAGCGCGAACGCAGTCCCCCACTACCACAAATTATGCAGTCGAGTTTCCCGCATTTGGGGAAATCGCAGGGGTCAGCACAGCCGGAGTGCAATGGCCGAGCCTCGCCCTGGGAGAACCACCTTCGTGATCATGGTATCTCCCCAGCCAGGTAAGTATGAGTTGGAATCGGCATGCTAGCACGCCCCGGTCAGGGGCCCGCCTACGCCATGTTATGGAGGGGCTTGCTGGGGTGTTTGGCAAACTAGCCTTAATCCGAGCTGTTCCATGAGCAAGGCACATCATCTCTGTAAACAGTCAGGGGTGCGCATTGCTTTCTTTTTTTGATAGCCCACATCTGGGAAGCCTCTGAAATGTCTTCATGCACGCAAGGGGTGGGTCTCAAACAGGTCCACGGTCTACACTGCAGCAGCGCATATATTTGCGTTGATGAGCGGCACTTAAGCATCCAGCCGCAACCAGGCCCATTGCGTAGGAATATGGAAGCATGCAGTGTACAGACTACGGGTCCATCCAGGACAAGTGGCTAATTCCCTGAACCATTGCAGAATGCCCACAGATGCTAAGAGACACCTGAGAAAGGAACAGGAACACAAGAGCTGGAAGAAACCTTCTAAGAACAAGAAGGCTTTTTGCTTTTCTTTCATCAAGCTGTCTTTTGACCAAGAATACACAGGGGAAAGCGCGAACGCAGTCCCCCACTACCACAAATTATGCAGTCGAGTTTCCCGCATTTGGGGAAATCGCAGGGGTCAGCACAGCCGGAGTGCAATGGCCGAGCCTCGCCCTGGGAGAACCACCTTCGTGATCATGGTATCTCCCCTGCCAGGTAAGTATGAGTTGGAATTGGCATGCTAGCACGCCCCGGTCAGGGGCCCGCCTACGCCATGTTATGGAGGGGCTTGCTGGGGTGTTTGGCAAACTAGCCTTAATCCGAGCTGTTCCATGAGCAAGGCACATCATCTCTGTAAACAGTCAGGGGTGCGCATTGCTTTCTTTTTTTGATAGCCCACATCTGGGAAGCCTCTGAAATGTCTTCATGCACGCAAGGGGTGGGTCTCAAACAGGTCCACGGTCTACACTGCAGCAGCGCATATATTTGCATTGATGAGCGGCACTTAAGCATCCAGCCGCAACCAGGCCCATTGCGTAGGAATATGGAAGCATGCAGTGTACAGACTACGGGTCCATCCAGGACAAGTGGCTAATTCCCTGAACCATTGCAGAAGGCCCACAGATGCTAAGAGACACCTGAGAAAGGAACAGGAACACAAGAGCTGGAAGAAACCTTCTAAGAACAAGAAGGCTTTTTGCTTTTCTTTCATCAAGCTGTCTTTTGACCAAGAATACACAGGGGAAAGCGCGAACGCAGTCCCCCACTACCACAAATTATGCAGTCGAGTTTCCCGCATTTGGGGAAATCGCAGGGGTCAGCACAGCCGGAGTGCAATGGCCGAGCCTCGCCCTGGGAGAACCACCTTCGTGATCATGGTATCTCCCCAGCCAGGTAAGTATGAGTTGGAATCGGCATGCTAGCACGCCCCGGTCAGGGGCCCGCCTACGCCATGTTATGGAGGGGCTTGCTGGGGTGTTTGGCAAACTAGCCTTAATCCGAGCTGTTCCATGAGCAAGGCACATCATCTCTGTAAACAGTCAGGGGTGCGCATTGCTTTCTTTTTTTGATAGCCCACATCTGGGAAGCCTCTGAAATGTCTTCATGCACGCAAGGGGTGGGTCTCAAACAGGTCCACGGTCTACACTGCAGCAGCGCATATATTTGCGTTGATGAGCGGCACTTAAGCATCCAGCCGCAACCAGGCCCATTGCGTAGGAATATGGAAGCATGCAGTGTACAGACTACGGGTCCATCCAGGACAAGTGGCTAATTCCCTGAACCATTGCAGAAGGCCCACAGATGCTAAGAGACACCTGAGAAAGGAACAGGAACACAAGAGCTGGAAGAAACCTTCTAAGAACAAGAAGGCTTTTTGCTTTTCTTTCATCAAGCTGTCTTTTGACCAAGAATACACAGGGGAAAGCGCGAACGCAGTCCCCCACTACCACAAATTATGCAGTCGAGTTTCCCGCATTTGGGGAAATCGCAGGGGTCAGCACAGCCGGAGTGCAATGGCCGAGCCTCGCCCTGGGAGAACCACCTTCGTGATCATGGTATCTCCCCAGCCAGGTAAGTATGAGTTGGAATCGGCATGCTAGCACGCCCCGGTCAGGGGCCCGCCTACGCCATGTTATGGAGGGGCTTGCTGGGGTGTTTGGCAAACTAGCCTTAATCCGAGCTGTTCCATGAGCAAGGCACATCATCTCTGTAAACAGTCAGGGGTGCGCATTGCTTTCTTTTTTTGATAGCCCACATCTGGGAAGCCTCTGAAATGTCTTCATGCACGCAAGGGGTGGGTCTCAAACAGGTCCACGGTCTACACTGCAGCAGCGCATATATTTGCGTTGATGAGCGGCACTTAAGCATCCAGCCGCAACCAGGCCCATTGCGTAGGAATATGGAAGCATGCAGTGTACAGACTACGGGTCCATCCAGGACAAGTGGCTAATTCCCTGAACCATTGCAGAAGGCCCACAGATGCTAAGAGACACCTGAGAAAGGAACAGGAACACAAGAGCTGGAAGAAACCTTCTAAGAACAAGAAGGCTTTTTGCTTTTCTTTCATCAAGCTGTCTTTTGACCAAGAATACACAGGGGAAAGCGCGAACGCAGTCCCCCACTACCACAAATTATGCAGTCAAGTTTCCCGCATTTGGGGAAATCGCAGGGGTCAGCACAGCCGGAGTGCAATGGCCGAGCCTCGCCCTGGGAGAACCACCTTCGTGATCATGGTATCTCCCCTGCCAGGTAAGTATGAGTTGGAATTGGCATGCTAGCACGCCCCGGTCAGGGGCCCGCCTACGCCATGTTATGGAGGGGCTTGCTGGGGTGTTTGGCAAACTAGCCTTAATCCGAGCTGTTCCATGAGCAAGGCACATCATCTCTGTAAACAGTCAGGGGTGCGCATTGCTTTCTTTTTTTGATAGCCCACATCTGGGAAGCCTCTGAAATGTCTTCATGCACGCAAGGGGTGGGTCTCAAACAGGTCCACGGTCTACACTGCAGCAGCGCATATATTTGCATTGATGAGCGGCACTTAAGCATCCAGCCGCAACCAGGCCCATTGCGTAGGAATATGGAAGCATGCAGCGTACAGACTACGGGTCCATCCAGGACAAGTGGCTAATTCCCTGAACCATTGCAGAAGGCCCACAGATGCTAAGAGACACCTGAGAAAGGAACAGGAACACAAGAGCTGGAAGAAACCTTCTAAGAACAAGAAGGCTTTTTGCTTTTCTTTCATCAAGCTGTCTTTTGACCAAGAATACACAGGGGAAAGCGCGAACGCAGTCCCCCACTACCACAAATTATGCAGTCGAGTTTCCCGCATTTGGGGAAATCGCAGGGGTCAGCACAACCGGAGTACAATGGCCGAGCCTCGCCCTGGGAGAACCACCTTCGTGATCATGGTATCTCCCCTGCCAGGTAAGTATGAGTTGGAATTGGCATGCTAGCACGCCCCGGTCAGGGGCCCGCCTACGCCATGTTATGGAGGGGCTTGCTGGGGTGTTTGGCAAACTAGCCTTAATCCGAGCTGTTCCATGAGCAAGGCACATCATCTCTGTAAACAGTCAGGGGTGCGCATTGCTTTCTTTTTTTGATAGCCCACATCTGGGAAGCCTCTGAAATGTCTTCATGCACGCAAGGGGTGGGTCTCAAACAGGTCCACGGTCTACACTGCAGCAGCGCATATATTTGCATTGATGAGCGGCACTTAAGCATCCAGCCGCAACCAGGCCCATTGCGTAGGAATATGGAAGCATGCAGTGTACAGACTACGGGTCCATCCAGGACAAGTGGCTAATTCCCTGAACCATTGCAGAAGGCCCACAGATGCCAAGAGACACCTGAGAAAGGAACAGGAACACAAGAGCTGGAAGAAACCTTCTAAGAACAAGAAGGCTTTTTGCTTTTCTTTCATCAAGCTGTCTTTTGACCAAGAATACACAGGGGAAAGCGCGAACGCAGTCCCCCACTACCACAAATTATGCAGTCGAGTTTCCCGCATTTGGGGAAATCGCAGGGGTCAGCACAGCCGGAGTGCAATGGCCGAGCCTCGCCCTGGGAGAACCACCTTCGTGATCATGGTATCTCCCCAGCCAGGTAAGTATGAGTTGGAATCGGCATGCTAGCACGCCCCGGTCAGGGGCCCGCCTACGCCATGTTATGGAGGGGCTTGCTGGGGTGTTTGGCAAACTAGCCTTAATCCGAGCTGTTCCATGAGCAAGGCACATCATCTCTGTAAACAGTCAGGGGTGCGCATTGCTTTCTTTTTTTGATAGCCCACATCTGGGAAGCCTCTGAAATGTCTTCATGCACGCAAGGGGTGGGTCTCAAACAGGTCCACGGTCTACACTGCAGCAGCGCATATATTTGCGTTGATGAGCGGCACTTAAGCATCCAGCCGCAACCAGGCCCATTGCGTAGGAATATGGAAGCATGCAGTGTACAGACTACGGGTCCATCCAGGACAAGTGGCTAATTCCCTGAACCATTGCAGAAGGCCCACAGATGCTAAGAGACACCTGAGAAAGGAACAGGAACACAAGAGCTGGAAGAAACCTTCTAAGAACAAGAAGGCTTTTTGCTTTTCTTTCATCAAGCTGTCTTTTGACCAAGAATACACAGGGGAAAGCGCGAACGCAGTCCCCCACTACCACAAATTATGCAGTCGAGTTTCCCGCATTTGGGGAAATCGCAGGGGTCAGCACAGCCGGAGTGCAATGGCCGAGCCTCGCCCTGGGAGAACCACCTTCGTGATCATGGTATCTCCCCAGCCAGGTAAGTATGAGTTGGAATCGGCATGCTAGCACGCCCCGGTCAGGGGCCCGCCTACGCCATGTTATGGAGGGGCTTGCTGGGGTGTTTGGCAAACTAGCCTTAATCCGAGCTGTTCCATGAGCAAGGCACATCATCTCTGTAAACAGTCAGGGGTGCGCATTGCTTTCTTTTTTTGATAGCCCACATCTGGGAAGCCTCTGAAATGTCTTCATGCACGCAAGGGGTGGGTCTCAAACAGGTCCACGGTCTACACTGCAGCAGCGCATATATTTGCGTTGATGAGCGGCACTTAAGCATCCAGCCGCAACCAGGCCCATTGCGTAGGAATATGGAAGCATGCAGTGTACAGACTACGGGTCCATCCAGGACAAGTGGCTAATTCCCTGAACCATTGCAGAAGGCCCACAGATGCTAAGAGACACCTGAGAAAGGAACAGGAACACAAGAGCTGGAAGAAACCTTCTAAGAACAAGAAGGCTTTTTGCTTTTCTTTCATCAAGCTGTCTTTTGACCAAGAATACACAGGGGAAAGCGCGAACGCAGTCCCCCACTACCACAAATTATGCAGTCAAGTTTCCCGCATTTGGGGAAATCGCAGGGGTCAGCACAGCCGGAGTGCAATGGCCGAGCCTCGCCCTGGGAGAACCACCTTCGTGATCATGGTATCTCCCCTGCCAGGTAAGTATGAGTTGGAATTGGCATGCTAGCACGCCCCGGTCAGGGGCCCGCCTACGCCATGTTATGGAGGGGCTTGCTGGGGTGTTTGGCAAACTAGCCTTAATCCGAGCTGTTCCATGAGCAAGGCACATCATCTCTGTAAACAGTCAGGGGTGCGCATTGCTTTCTTTTTTTGATAGCCCACATCTGGGAAGCCTCTGAAATGTCTTCATGCACGCAAGGGGTGGGTCTCAAACAGGTCCACGGTCTACACTGCAGCAGCGCATATATTTGCATTGATGAGCGGCACTTAAGCATCCAGCCGCAACCAGGCCCATTGCGTAGGAATATGGAAGCATGCAGTGTACAGACTACGGGTCCATCCAGGACAAGTGGCTAATTCCCTGAACCATTGCAGAATGCCCACAGATGCTAAGAGACACCTGAGAAAGGAACAGGAACACAAGAGCTGGAAGAAACCTTCTAAGAACAAGAAGGCTTTTTGCTTTTCTTTCATCAAGCTGTCTTTTGACCAAGAATACACAGGGGAAAGCGCGAACGCAGTCCCCCACTACCACAAATTATGCAGTCGAGTTTCCCGCATTTGGGGAAATCGCAGGGGTCAGCACAGCCGGAGTGCAATGGCCGAGCCTCGCCCTGGGAGAACCACCTTCGTGATCATGGTATCTCCCCAGCCAGGTAAGTATGAGTTGGAATCGGCATGCTAGCACGCCCCGGTCAGGGGCCCGCCTACGCCATGTTATGGAGGGGCTTGCTGGGGTGTTTGGCAAACTAGCCTTAATCCGAGCTGTTCCATGAGCAAGGCACATCATCTCTGTAAACAGTCAGGGGTGCGCATTGCTTTCTTTTTTTGATAGCCCACATCTGGGAAGCCTCTGAAATGTCTTCATGCACGCAAGGGGTGGGTCTCAAACAGGTCCACGGTCTACACTGCAGCAGCGCATATATTTGCGTTGATGAGCGGCACTTAAGCATCCAGCCGCAACCAGGCCCATTGCGTAGGAATATGGAAGCATGCAGTGTACAGACTACGGGTCCATCCAGGACAAGTGGCTAATTCCCTGAACCATTGCAGAAGGCCCACAGATGCTAAGAGACACCTGAGAAAGGAACAGGAACACAAGAGCTGGAAGAAACCTTCTAAGAACAAGAAGGCTTTTTGCTTTTCTTTCATCAAGCTGTCTTTTGACCAAGAATACACAGGGGAAAGCGCGAACGCAGTCCCCCACTACCACAAATTATGCAGTCGAGTTTCCCGCATTTGGGGAAATCGCAGGGGTCAGCACAGCCGGAGTGCAATGGCCGAGCCTCGCCCTGGGAGAACCACCTTCGTGATCATGGTATCTCCCCAGCCAGGTAAGTATGAGTTGGAATCGGCATGCTAGCACGCCCCGGTCAGGGGCCCGCCTACGCCATGTTATGGAGGGGCTTGCTGGGGTGTTTGGCAAACTAGCCTTAATCCGAGCTGTTCCATGAGCAAGGCACATCATCTCTGTAAACAGTCAGGGGTGCGCATTGCTTTCTTTTTTTGATAGCCCACATCTGGGAAGCCTCTGAAATGTCTTCATGCACGCAAGGGGTGGGTCTCAAACAGGTCCACGGTCTACACTGCAGCAGCGCATATATTTGCGTTGATGAGCGGCACTTAAGCATCCAGCCGCAACCAGGCCCATTGCGTAGGAATATGGAAGCATGCAGTGTACAGACTACGGGTCCATCCAGGACAAGTGGCTAATTCCCTGAACCATTGCAGAAGGCCCACAGATGCTAAGAGACACCTGAGAAAGGAACAGGAACACAAGAGCTGGAAGAAACCTTCTAAGAACAAGAAGGCTTTTTGCTTTTCTTTCATCAAGCTGTCTTTTGACCAAGAATACACAGGGGAAAGCGCGAACGCAGTCCCCCACTACCACAAATTATGCAGTCAAGTTTCCCGCATTTGGGGAAATCGCAGGGGTCAGCACAGCCGGAGTGCAATGGCCGAGCCTCGCCCTGGGAGAACCACCTTCGTGATCATGGTATCTCCCCTGCCAGGTAAGTATGAGTTGGAATTGGCATGCTAGCACGCCCCGGTCAGGGGCCCGCCTACGCCATGTTATGGAGGGGCTTGCTGGGGTGTTTGGCAAACTAGCCTTAATCCGAGCTGTTCCATGAGCAAGGCACATCATCTCTGTAAACAGTCAGGGGTGCGCATTGCTTTCTTTTTTTGATAGCCCACATCTGGGAAGCCTCTGAAATGTCTTCATGCACGCAAGGGGTGGGTCTCAAACAGGTCCACGGTCTACACTGCAGCAGCGCATATATTTGCATTGATGAGCGGCACTTAAGCATCCAGCCGCAACCAGGCCCATTGCGTAGGAATATGGAAGCATGCAGTGTACAGACTACGGGTCCATCCAGGACAAGTGGCTAATTCCCTGAACCATTGCAGAATGCCCACAGATGCTAAGAGACACCTGAGAAAGGAACAGGAACACAAGAGCTGGAAGAAACCTTCTAAGAACAAGAAGGCTTTTTGCTTTTCTTTCATCAAGCTGTCTTTTGACCAAGAATACACAGGGGAAAGCGCGAACGCAGTCCCCCACTACCACAAATTATGCAGTCGAGTTTCCCGCATTTGGGGAAATCGCAGGGGTCAGCACAGCCGGAGTGCAATGGCCGAGCCTCGCCCTGGGAGAACCACCTTCGTGATCATGGTATCTCCCCAGCCAGGTAAGTATGAGTTGGAATCGGCATGCTAGCACGCCCCGGTCAGGGGCCCGCCTACGCCATGTTATGGAGGGGCTTGCTGGGGTGTTTGGCAAACTAGCCTTAATCCGAGCTGTTCCATGAGCAAGGCACATCATCTCTGTAAACAGTCAGGGGTGCGCATTGCTTTCTTTTTTTGATAGCCCACATCTGGGAAGCCTCTGAAATGTCTTCATGCACGCAAGGGGTGGGTCTCAAACAGGTCCACGGTCTACACTGCAGCAGCGCATATATTTGCGTTGATGAGCGGCACTTAAGCATCCAGCCGCAACCAGGCCCATTGCGTAGGAATATGGAAGCATGCAGTGTACAGACTACGGGTCCATCCAGGACAAGTGGCTAATTCCCTGAACCATTGCAGAAGGCCCACAGATGCTAAGAGACACCTGAGAAAGGAACAGGAACACAAGAGCTGGAAGAAACCTTCTAAGAACAAGAAGGCTTTTTGCTTTTCTTTCATCAAGCTGTCTTTTGACCAAGAATACACAGGGGAAAGCGCGAACGCAGTCCCCCACTACCACAAATTATGCAGTCGAGTTTCCCGCATTTGGGGAAATCGCAGGGGTCAGCACAGCCGGAGTGCAATGGCCGAGCCTCGCCCTGGGAGAACCACCTTCGTGATCATGGTATCTCCCCAGCCAGGTAAGTATGAGTTGGAATCGGCATGCTAGCACGCCCCGGTCAGGGGCCCGCCTACGCCATGTTATGGAGGGGCTTGCTGGGGTGTTTGGCAAACTAGCCTTAATCCGAGCTGTTCCATGAGCAAGGCACATCATCTCTGTAAACAGTCAGGGGTGCGCATTGCTTTCTTTTTTTGATAGCCCACATCTGGGAAGCCTCTGAAATGTCTTCATGCACGCAAGGGGTGGGTCTCAAACAGGTCCACGGTCTACACTGCAGCAGCGCATATATTTGCGTTGATGAGCGGCACTTAAGCATCCAGCCGCAACCAGGCCCATTGCGTAGGAATATGGAAGCATGCAGTGTACAGACTACGGGTCCATCCAGGACAAGTGGCTAATTCCCTGAACCATTGCAGAAGGCCCACAGATGCTAAGAGACACCTGAGAAAGGAACAGGAACACAAGAGCTGGAAGAAACCTTCTAAGAACAAGAAGGCTTTTTGCTTTTCTTTCATCAAGCTGTCTTTTGACCAAGAATACACAGGGGAAAGCGCGAACGCAGTCCCCCACTACCACAAATTATGCAGTCAAGTTTCCCGCATTTGGGGAAATCGCAGGGGTCAGCACAGCCGGAGTGCAATGGCCGAGCCTCGCCCTGGGAGAACCACCTTCGTGATCATGGTATCTCCCCTGCCAGGTAAGTATGAGTTGGAATTGGCATGCTAGCACGCCCCGGTCAGGGGCCCGCCTACGCCATGTTATGGAGGGGCTTGCTGGGGTGTTTGGCAAACTAGCCTTAATCCGAGCTGTTCCATGAGCAAGGCACATCATCTCTGTAAACAGTCAGGGGTGCGCATTGCTTTCTTTTTTTGATAGCCCACATCTGGGAAGCCTCTGAAATGTCTTCATGCACGCAAGGGGTGGGTCTCAAACAGGTCCACGGTCTACACTGCAGCAGCGCATATATTTGCATTGATGAGCGGCACTTAAGCATCCAGCCGCAACCAGGCCCATTGCGTAGGAATATGGAAGCATGCAGCGTACAGACTACGGGTCCATCCAGGACAAGTGGCTAATTCCCTGAACCATTGCAGAAGGCCCACAGATGCTAAGAGACACCTGAGAAAGGAACAGGAACACAAGAGCTGGAAGAAACCTTCTAAGAACAAGAAGGCTTTTTGCTTTTCTTTCATCAAGCTGTCTTTTGACCAAGAATACACAGGGGAAAGCGCGAACGCAGTCCCCCACTACCACAAATTATGCAGTCGAGTTTCCCGCATTTGGGGAAATCGCAGGGGTCAGCACAACCGGAGTACAATGGCCGAGCCTCGCCCTGGGAGAACCACCTTCGTGATCATGGTATCTCCCCTGCCAGGTAAGTATGAGTTGGAATTGGCATGCTAGCACGCCCCGGTCAGGGGCCCGCCTACGCCATGTTATGGAGGGGCTTGCTGGGGTGTTTGGCAAACTAGCCTTAATCCGAGCTGTTCCATGAGCAAGGCACATCATCTCTGTAAACAGTCAGGGGTGCGCATTGCTTTCTTTTTTTGATAGCCCACATCTGGGAAGCCTCTGAAATGTCTTCATGCACGCAAGGGGTGGGTCTCAAACAGGTCCACGGTCTACACTGCAGCAGCGCATATATTTGCATTGATGAGCGGCACTTAAGCATCCAGCCGCAACCAGGCCCATTGCGTAGGAATATGGAAGCATGCAGTGTACAGACTACGGGTCCATCCAGGACAAGTGGCTAATTCCCTGAACCATTGCAGAAGGCCCACAGATGCTAAGAGACACCTGAGAAAGGAACAGGAACACAAGAGCTGGAAGAAACCTTCTAAGAACAAGAAGGCTTTTTGCTTTTCTTTCATCAAGCTGTCTTTTGACCAAGAATACACAGGGGAAAGCGCGAACGCAGTCCCCCACTACCACAAATTATGCAGTCGAGTTTCCCGCATTTGGGGAAATCGCAGGGGTCAGCACAGCCGGAGCGCAATGGCCGAGCCTCGCCCTGGGAGAACCACCTTCGTGATCATGGTATCTCCCCAGCCAGGTAAGTATGAGTTGGAATCGGCATGCTAGCACGCCCCGGTCAGGGGCCCGCCTACGCCATGTTATGGAGGGGCTTGCTGGGGTGTTTGGCAAACTAGCCTTAATCCGAGCTGTTCCATGAGCAAGGCACATCATCTCTGTAAACAGTCAGGGGTGCGCATTGCTTTCTTTTTTTGATAGCCCACATCTGGGAAGCCTCTGAAATGTCTTCATGCACGCAAGGGGTGGGTCTCAAACAGGTCCACGGTCTACACTGCAGCAGCGCATATATTTGCGTTGATGAGCGGCACTTAAGCATCCAGCCGCAACCAGGCCCATTGCGTAGGAATATGGAAGCATGCAGTGTACAGACTACGGGTCCATCCAGGACAAGTGGCTAATTCCCTGAACCATTGCAGAAGGCCCACAGATGCTAAGAGACACCTGAGAAAGGAACAGGAACACAAGAGCTGGAAGAAACCTTCTAAGAACAAGAAGGCTTTTTGCTTTTCTTTCATCAAGCTGTCTTTTGACCAAGAATACACAGGGGAAAGCGCGAACGCAACCCCCCACTACCACAAATTATGCAGTCAAGTTTCCCGCATTTGGGGAAATCGCAGGGGTCAGCACAGCCGGAGTGCAATGGCCGAGCCTCGCCCTGGGAGAACCACCTTCGTGATCATGGTATCTCCCCTGCCAGGTAAGTATGAGTTGGAATTGGCATGCTAGCACGCCCCGGTCAGGGGCCCGCCTACGCCATGTTATGGAGGGGCTTGCTGGGGTGTTTGGCAAACTAGCCTTAATCCGAGCTGTTCCATGAGCAAGGCACATCATCTCTGTAAACAGTCAGGGGTGCGCATTGCTTTCTTTTTTTGATAGCCCACATCTGGGAAGCCTCTGAAATGTCTTCATGCACGCAAGGGGTGGGTCTCAAACAGGTCCACGGTCTACACTGCAGCAGCGCATATATTTGCATTGATGAGCGGCACTTAAGCATCCAGCCGCAACCAGGCCCATTGCGTAGGAATATGGAAGCATGCAGTGTACGGGTCCATCCAGGACAAGTGGCTAATTCCCTGAACCATTGCAGAAGGCCCACAGATGCTAAGAGACACCTGAGAAAGGAACAGGAACACAAGAGCTGGAAGAAACCTTCTAAGAACAAGAAGGCTTTTTGCTTTTCTTTCATCAAGCTGTCTTTTGACCAAGAATACACAGGGGAAAGCGCGAACGCAGTCCCCCACTACCACAAATTATGCAGTCAAGTTTCCCGCATTTGGGGAAATCGCAGGGGTCAGCACAGCCGGAGTGCAATGGCCGAGCCTCGCCCTGGGAGAACCACCTTCGTGATCATGGTATCTCCCCTGCCAGGTAAGTATGAGTTGGAATTGGCATGCTAGCACGCCCCGGTCAGGGGCCCGCCTACGCCATGTTATGGAGGGGCTTGCTGGGGTGTTTGGCAAACTAGCCTTAATCCGAGCTGTTCCATGAGCAAGGCACATCATCTCTGTAAACAGTCAGGGGTGCGCATTGCTTTCTTTTTTTGATAGCCCACATCTGGGAAGCCTCTGAAATGTCTTCATGCACGCAAGGGGTGGGTCTCAAACAGGTCCACGGTCTACACTGCAGCAGCGCATATATTTGCATTGATGAGCGGCACTTAAGCATCCAGCCGCAACCAGGCCCATTGCGTAGGAATATGGAAGCATGCAGTGTACGGGTCCATCCAGGACAAGTGGCTAATTCCCTGAACCATTGCAGAAGGCCCACAGATGCTAAGAGACACCTGAGAAAGGAACAGGAACACAAGAGCTGGAAGAAACCTTCTAAGAACAAGAAGGCTTTTTGCTTTTCTTTCATCAAGCTGTCTTTTGACCAAGAATACACAAGGGAAAGCGCGAACGCAGTCCCCCACTACCACAAATTATGCAGTCGAGTTTCCCGCATTTGGGGAAATCGCAGGGGTCAGCACAGCCGGAGTGCAATGGCCGAACCTCGCCCTGGGAGAACCACCTTCGTGATCATGGTATCTCCCCTGCCAGGTAAGTATAAGATGGAATTGGCATGCTAGCACGCCCCGGTCAGGGGCCCGCCTACGCCATGTTATGGAGGGGCTTGCTGGGGTGTTTGGCAAACTAGCCTTAATCCGAGCTGTTCCATGAGCAAGGCACATCATCTCTGTAAACAGTCAGGGGTGCGCATTGCTTTCTTTTTTTGATAGCCCACATCTGGGAAGCCTCTGAAATGTCTTCATGCACGCAAGGGGTGGGTCTCAAACAGGTCCACGGTCTACACTGCAGCAGCGCATATATTTGCATTGATGAGCGGCACTTAAGCATCCAGCCGCAACCAGGCCCATTGCGTAGGAATATGGAAGCATGCAGTGTACAGACTACGGGTCCATCCAGGACAAGTGGCTAATTCCCTGAACCATTGCAGAAGGCCCACAGATGCTAAGAGACACCTGAGAAAGGAACAGGAACACAAGAGCTGGAAGAAACCTTCTAAGAACAAGAAGGCTTTTTGCTTTTCTTTCATCAAGCTGTCTTTTGACCAAGAATACACAGGGGAAAGCGCGAACGAACGCAGTCCCCCACTACCACAAATTATGCAGTCGAGTTTCCCGCATTTGGGGAAATCGCAGGGGTCAGCACAGCCGGAGTGCAATGGCCGAGCCTCGCCCTGGGAGAACCACCTTCGTGATCATGGTATCTCCCCTGCCAGGTAAGTATGAGTTGGAATTGGCATGCTAGCACGCCCCGGTCAGGGGCCCGCCTACGCCATGTTATGGAGGGGCTTGCTGGGGTGTTTGGCAAACTAGCCTTAATCCGAGCTGTTCCATGAGCAAGGCACATCATCTCTGTAAACAGTCAGGGGTGCGCATTGCTTTCTTTTTTTGATAGCCCACATCTGGGAAGCCTCTGAAATGTCTTCATGCACGCAAGGGGTGGGTCTCAAACAGGTCCACGGTCTACACTGCAGCAGCGCATATATTTGCATTGATGAGCGGCACTTAAGCATCCAGCCGCAACCAGGCCCATTGCGTAGGAATATGGAAGCATGCAGCGTACAGACTACGGGTCCATCCAGGACAAGTGGCTAATTCCCTGAACCATTGCAGAAGGCCCACAGATGCTAAGAGACACCTGAGAAAGGAACAGGAACACAAGAGCTGGAAGAAACCTTCTAAGAACAAGAAGGCTTTTTGCTTTTCTTTCATCAAGCTGTCTTTTGACCAAGAATACACAGGGGAAAGCGCGAACGCAGTCCCCCACTACCACAAATTATGCAGTCGAGTTTCCCGCATTTGGGGAAATCGCAGGGGTCAGCACAACCGGAGTACAATGGCCGAGCCTCGCCCTGGGAGAACCACCTTCGTGATCATGGTATCTCCCCTGCGAGGTAAGTATGAGTTGGAATTGGCATGCTAGCACGCCCCGGTCAGGGGCCCGCCTACGCCATGTTATGGAGGGGCTTGCTGGGGTGTTTGGCAAACTAGCCTTAATCCGAGCTGTTCCATGAGCAAGGCACATCATCTCTGTAAACAGTCAGGGGTGCGCATTGCTTTCTTTTTTTGATAGCCCACATCTGGGAAGCCTCTGAAATGTCTTCATGCACGCAAGGGGTGGGTCTCAAACAGGTCCACGGTCTACACTGCAGCAGCGCATATATTTGCATTGATGAGCGGCACTTAAGCATCCAGCCGCAACCAGGCCCATTGCGTAGGAATATGGAAGCATGCAGTGCACGGGTCCATCCAGGACAAGTGGCTAATTCCCTGAACCATTGCAGAAGGCCCACAGATGCTAAGAGACACCTGAGAAAGGAACAGGAACACAAGAGCTGGAAGAAACCTTCTAAGAACAAGAAGGCTTTTTGCTTTTCTTTCATCAAGCTGTCTTTTGACCAAGAATACACAGGGGAAAGCGCGAACGCAGTCCCCCACTACCACAAATTATGCAGTCGAGTTTCCCGCATTTGGGGAAATCGCAGGGGTCAGCACAGCCGGAGTGCAATGGCCGAGCCTCGCCCTGGGAGAACCACCTTCGTGATCATGGTATCTCCCCTGCCAGGTAAGTATGAGTTGGAATTGGCATGCTAGCACGCCCCGGTCAGGGGCCCGCCTACGCCATGTTATGGAGGGGCTTGCTGGGGTGTTTGGCAAACTAGCCTTAATCCGAGCTGTTCCATGAGCAAGGCACATCATCTCTGTAAACAGTCAGGGGTGCGCATTGCTTTCTTTTTTTGATAGCCCACATCTGGGAAGCCTCTGAAATGTCTTCATGCACGCAAGGGGTGGGTCTCAAACAGGTCCACGGTCTACACTGCAGCAGCGCATATATTTGCATTGATGAGCGGCACTTAAGCATCCAGCCGCAACCAGGCCCATTGCGTAGGAATATGGAAGCATGCAGCGTACAGACTACGGGTCCATCCAGGACAAGTGGCTAATTCCCTGAACCATTGCAGAAGGCCCACAGATGCTAAGAGACACCTGAGAAAGGAACAGGAACACAAGAGCTGGAAGAAACCTTCTAAGAACAAGAAGGCTTTTTGCTTTTCTTTCATCAAGCTGTCTTTTGACCAAGAATACACAGGGGAAAGCGCGAACGCAGTCCCCCACTACCACAAATTATGCAGTCGAGTTTCCCGCATTTGGGGAAATCGCAGGGGTCAGCACAACCGGAGTACAATGGCCGAGCCTCGCCCTGGGAGAACCACCTTCGTGATCATGGTATCTCCCCTGCCAGGTAAGTATGAGTTGGAATTGGCATGCTAGCACGCCCCGGTCAGGGGCCCGCCTACGCCATGTTATGGAGGGGCTTGCTGGGGTGTTTGGCAAACTAGCCTTAATCCGAGCTGTTCCATGAGCAAGGCACATCATCTCTGTAAACAGTCAGGGGTGCGCATTGCTTTCTTTTTTTGATAGCCCACATCTGGGAAGCCTCTGAAATGTCTTCATGCACGCAAGGGGTGGGTCTCAAACAGGTCCACGGTCTACACTGCAGCAGCGCATATATTTGCATTGATGAGCGGCACTTAAGCATCCAGCCGCAACCAGGCCCATTGCGTAGGAATATGGAAGCATGCAGTGTACGGGTCCATCCAGGACAAGTGGCTAATTCCCTGAACCATTGCAGAAGGCCCACAGATGCTAAGAGACACCTGAGAAAGGAACAGGAACACAAGAGCTGGAAGAAACCTTCTAAGAACAAGAAGGCTTTTTGCTTTTCTTTCATCAAGCTGTCTTTTGACCAAGAATACACAGGGGAAAGCGCGAACGCAGTCCCCCACTACCACAAATTATGCAGTCAAGTTTCCCGCATTTGGGGAAATCGCAGGGGTCAGCACAGCCGGAGTGCAATGGCCGAGCCTCGCCCTGGGAGAACCACCTTCGTGATCATGGTATCTCCCCTGCCAGGTAAGTATGAGTTGGAATTGGCATGCTAGCACGCCCCGGTCAGGGGCCCGCCTACGCCATGTTATGGAGGGGCTTGCTGGGGTGTTTGGCAAACTAGCCTTAATCCGAGCTGTTCCATGAGCAAGGCACATCATCTCTGTAAACAGTCAGGGGTGCGCATTGCTTTCTTTTTTTGATAGCCCACATCTGGGAAGCCTCTGAAATGTCTTCATGCACGCAAGGGGTGGGTCTCAAACAGGTCCACGGTCTACACTGCAGCAGCGCATATATTTGCATTGATGAGCGGCACTTAAGCATCCAGCCGCAACCAGGCCCATTGCGTAGGAATATGGAAGCATGCAGTGTACGGGTCCATCCAGGACAAGTGGCTAATTCCCTGAACCATTGCAGAAGGCCCACAGATGCTAAGAGACACCTGAGAAAGGAACAGGAACACAAGAGCTGGAAGAAACCTTCTAAGAACAAGAAGGCTTTTTGCTTTTCTTTCATCAAGCTGTCTTTTGACCAAGAATACACAAGGGAAAGCGCGAACGCAGTCCCCCACTACCACAAATTATGCAGTCGAGTTTCCCGCATTTGGGGAAATCGCAGGGGTCAGCACAGCCGGAGTGCAATGGCCGAACCTCGCCCTGGGAGAACCACCTTCGTGATCATGGTATCTCCCCTGCCAGGTAAGTATAAGATGGAATTGGCATGCTAGCACGCCCCGGTCAGGGGCCCGCCTACGCCATGTTATGGAGGGGCTTGCTGGGGTGTTTGGCAAACTAGCCTTAATCCGAGCTGTTCCATGAGCAAGGCACATCATCTCTGTAAACAGTCAGGGGTGCGCATTGCTTTCTTTTTTTGATAGCCCACATCTGGGAAGCCTCTGAAATGTCTTCATGCACGCAAGGGGTGGGTCTCAAACAGGTCCACGGTCTACACTGCAGCAGCGCATATATTTGCATTGATGAGCGGCACTTAAGCATCCAGCCGCAACCAGGCCCATTGCGTAGGAATATGGAAGCATGCAGTGTACAGACTACGGGTCCATCCAGGACAAGTGGCTAATTCCCTGAACCATTGCAGAAGGCCCACAGATGCTAAGAGACACCTGAGAAAGGAACAGGAACACAAGAGCTGGAAGAAACCTTCTAAGAACAAGAAGGCTTTTTGCTTTTCTTTCATCAAGCTGTCTTTTGACCAAGAATACACAGGGGAAAGCGCGAACGAACGCAGTCCCCCACTACCACAAATTATGCAGTCGAGTTTCCCGCATTTGGGGAAATCGCAGGGGTCAGCACAGCCGGAGTGCAATGGCCGAGCCTCGCCCTGGGAGAACCACCTTCGTGATCATGGTATCTCCCCTGCCAGGTAAGTATGAGTTGGAATTGGCATGCTAGCACGCCCCGGTCAGGGGCCCGCCTACGCCATGTTATGGAGGGGCTTGCTGGGGTGTTTGGCAAACTAGCCTTAATCCGAGCTGTTCCATGAGCAAGGCACATCATCTCTGTAAACAGTCAGGGGTGCGCATTGCTTTCTTTTTTTGATAGCCCACATCTGGGAAGCCTCTGAAATGTCTTCATGCACGCAAGGGGTGGGTCTCAAACAGGTCCACGGTCTACACTGCAGCAGCGCATATATTTGCATTGATGAGCGGCACTTAAGCATCCAGCCGCAACCAGGCCCATTGCGTAGGAATATGGAAGCATGCAGCGTACAGACTACGGGTCCATCCAGGACAAGTGGCTAATTCCCTGAACCATTGCAGAAGGCCCACAGATGCTAAGAGACACCTGAGAAAGGAACAGGAACACAAGAGCTGGAAGAAACCTTCTAAGAACAAGAAGGCTTTTTGCTTTTCTTTCATCAAGCTGTCTTTTGACCAAGAATACACAGGGGAAAGCGCGAACGCAGTCCCCCACTACCACAAATTATGCAGTCGAGTTTCCCGCATTTGGGGAAATCGCAGGGGTCAGCACAACCGGAGTACAATGGCCGAGCCTCGCCCTGGGAGAACCACCTTCGTGATCATGGTATCTCCCCTGCGAGGTAAGTATGAGTTGGAATTGGCATGCTAGCACGCCCCGGTCAGGGGCCCGCCTACGCCATGTTATGGAGGGGCTTGCTGGGGTGTTTGGCAAACTAGCCTTAATCCGAGCTGTTCCATGAGCAAGGCACATCATCTCTGTAAACAGTCAGGGGTGCGCATTGCTTTCTTTTTTTGATAGCCCACATCTGGGAAGCCTCTGAAATGTCTTCATGCACGCAAGGGGTGGGTCTCAAACAGGTCCACGGTCTACACTGCAGCAGCGCATATATTTGCATTGATGAGCGGCACTTAAGCATCCAGCCGCAACCAGGCCCATTGCGTAGGAATATGGAAGCATGCAGTGCACGGGTCCATCCAGGACAAGTGGCTAATTCCCTGAACCATTGCAGAAGGCCCACAGATGCTAAGAGACACCTGAGAAAGGAACAGGAACACAAGAGCTGGAAGAAACCTTCTAAGAACAAGAAGGCTTTTTGCTTTTCTTTCATCAAGCTGTCTTTTGACCAAGAATACACAGGGGAAAGCGCGAACGCAGTCCCCCACTACCACAAATTATGCAGTCGAGTTTCCCGCATTTGGGGAAATCGCAGGGGTCAGCACAGCCGGAGTGCAATGGCCGAGCCTCGCCCTGGGAGAACCACCTTCGTGATCATGGTATCTCCCCTGCCAGGTAAGTATGAGTTGGAATTGGCATGCTAGCACGCCCCGGTCAGGGGCCCGCCTACGCCATGTTATGGAGGGGCTTGCTGGGGTGTTTGGCAAACTAGCCTTAATCCGAGCTGTTCCATGAGCAAGGCACATCATCTCTGTAAACAGTCAGGGGTGCGCATTGCTTTCTTTTTTTGATAGCCCACATCTGGGAAGCCTCTGAAATGTCTTCATGCACGCAAGGGGTGGGTCTCAAACAGGTCCACGGTCTACACTGCAGCAGCGCATATATTTGCATTGATGAGCGGCACTTAAGCATCCAGCCGCAACCAGGCCCATTGCGTAGGAATATGGAAGCATGCAGCGTACAGACTACGGGTCCATCCAGGACAAGTGGCTAATTCCCTGAACCATTGCAGAAGGCCCACAGATGCTAAGAGACACCTGAGAAAGGAACAGGAACACAAGAGCTGGAAGAAACCTTCTAAGAACAAGAAGGCTTTTTGCTTTTCTTTCATCAAGCTGTCTTTTGACCAAGAATACACAGGGGAAAGCGCGAACGCAGTCCCCCACTACCACAAATTATGCAGTCGAGTTTCCCGCATTTGGGGAAATCGCAGGGGTCAGCACAACCGGAGTACAATGGCCGAGCCTCGCCCTGGGAGAACCACCTTCGTGATCATGGTATCTCCCCTGCCAGGTAAGTATGAGTTGGAATTGGCATGCTAGCACGCCCCGGTCAGGGGCCCGCCTACGCCATGTTATGGAGGGGCTTGCTGGGGTGTTTGGCAAACTAGCCTTAATCCGAGCTGTTCCATGAGCAAGGCACATCATCTCTGTAAACAGTCAGGGGTGCGCATTGCTTTCTTTTTTTGATAGCCCACATCTGGGAAGCCTCTGAAATGTCTTCATGCACGCAAGGGGTGGGTCTCAAACAGGTCCACGGTCTACACTGCAGCAGCGCATATATTTGCATTGATGAGCGGCACTTAAGCATCCAGCCGCAACCAGGCCCATTGCGTAGGAATATGGAAGCATGCAGCGTACAGACTACGGGTCCATCCAGGACAAGTGGCTAATTCCCTGAACCATTGCAGAAGGCCCACAGATGCTAAGAGACACCTGAGAAAGGAACAGGAACACAAGAGCTGGAAGAAACCTTCTAAGAACAAGAAGGCTTTTTGCTTTTCTTTCATCAAGCTGTCTTTTGACCAAGAATACACAGGGGACAGCACGAACGCAGTCCCCCACTAGCACAAATTATGCAGTCGAGTTTCCCGCATTTGGGGAAATCGCAGGGGTCAGCACAGCCGGAGTGCAATGGCTGAGCCTCGCCCTGGGAGAACCACCTTCGTGATCATGGTATCTCCCCTGCCAGGTAAGTATGAGTTGGAATTGGCATGCTAGCACGCCCCGGTCAGGGGCCCGCCTACGCCATGTTATGGAGGGGCTTGCTGGGGTGTTTGGCAAACTAGCCTTAATCCGAGCTGTTCCATGAGCAAGGCACATCATCTCTGTAAACAGTCAGGGGTGCGCATTGCTTTCTTTTTTTGATAGCCCACATCTGGGAAGCCTCTGAAATGTCTTCATGCACGCAAGGGGTGGGTCTCAAACAGGTCCACGGTCTACACTGCAGCAGCGCATATATTTGCATTGATGAGCGGCACTTAAGCATCCAGCCGCAACCAGGCCCATTGCGTAGGAATATGGAAGCATGCAGTGTACAGACTACGGGTCCATCCAGGACAAGTGGCTAATTCCCTGAACCATTGCAGAAGGCCCACAGATGCTAAGAGACACCTGAGAAAGGAACAGGAACACAAGAGCTGGAAGAAACCTTCTAAGAACAAGAAGGCTTTTTGCTTTTCTTTCATCAAGCTGTCTTTTGACCAAGAATACACAGGGGAAAGCGCGAACGAACGCAGTCCCCCACTACCACAAATTATGCAGTCGAGTTTCCCGCATTTGGGGAAATCGCAGGGGTCAGCACAGCCGGAGTGCAATGGCCGAGCCTCGCCCTGGGAGAACCACCTTCGTGATCATGGTATCTCCCCTGCCAGGTAAGTATGAGTTGGAATTGGCATGCTAGCACGCCCCGGTCAGGGGCCCGCCTACGCCATGTTATGGAGGGGCTTGCTGGGGTGTTTGGCAAACTAGCCTTAATCCGAGCTGTTCCATGAGCAAGGCACATCATCTCTGTAAACAGTCAGGGGTGCGCATTGCTTTCTTTTTTTGATAGCCCACATCTGGGAAGCCTCTGAAATGTCTTCATGCACGCAAGGGGTGGGTCTCAAACAGGTCCACGGTCTACACTGCAGCAGCGCATATATTTGCATTGATGAGCGGCACTTAAGCATCCAGCCGCAACCAGGCCCATTGCGTAGGAATATGGAAGCATGCAGCGTACAGACTACGGGTCCATCCAGGACAAGTGGCTAATTCCCTGAACCATTGCAGAAGGCCCACAGATGCTAAGAGACACCTGAGAAAGGAACAGGAACACAAGAGCTGGAAGAAACCTTCTAAGAACAAGAAGGCTTTTTGCTTTTCTTTCATCAAGCTGTCTTTTGACCAAGAATACACAGGGGAAAGCGCGAACGCAGTCCCCCACTACCACAAATTATGCAGTCGAGTTTCCCGCATTTGGGGAAATCGCAGGGGTCAGCACAACCGGAGTACAATGGCCGAGCCTCGCCCTGGGAGAACCACCTTCGTGATCATGGTATCTCCCCTGCCAGGTAAGTATGAGTTGGAATTGGCATGCTAGCACGCCCCGGTCAGGGGCCCGCCTACGCCATGTTATGGAGGGGCTTGCTGGGGTGTTTGGCAAACTAGCCTTAATCCGAGCTGTTCCATGAGCAAGGCACATCATCTCTGTAAACAGTCAGGGGTGCGCATTGCTTTCTTTTTTTGATAGCCCACATCTGGGAAGCCTCTGAAATGTCTTCATGCACGCAAGGGGTGGGTCTCAAACAGGTCCACGGTCTACACTGCAGCAGCGCATATATTTGCATTGATGAGCGGCACTTAAGCATCCAGCCGCAACCAGGCCCATTGCGTAGGAATATGGAAGCATGCAGTGCACGGGTCCATCCAGGACAAGTGGCTAATTCCCTGAACCATTGCAGAAGGCCCACAGATGCTAAGAGACACCTGAGAAAGGAACAGGAACACAAGAGCTGGAAGAAACCTTCTAAGAACAAGAAGGCTTTTTGCTTTTCTTTCATCAAGCTGTCTTTTGACCAAGAATACACAGGGGAAAGCGCGAACGCAGTCCCCCACTACCACAAATTATGCAGTCGAGTTTCCCGCATTTGGGGAAATCGCAGGGGTCAGCACAGCCGGAGTGCAATGGCCGAGCCTCGCCCTGGGAGAACCACCTTCGTGATCATGGTATCTCCCCTGCCAGGTAAGTATGAGTTGGAATTGGCATGCTAGCACGCCCCGGTCAGGGGCCCGCCTACGCCATGTTATGGAGGGGCTTGCTGGGGTGTTTGGCAAACTAGCCTTAATCCGAGCTGTTCCATGAGCAAGGCACATCATCTCTGTAAACAGTCAGGGGTGCGCATTGCTTTCTTTTTTTGATAGCCCACATCTGGGAAGCCTCTGAAATGTCTTCATGCACGCAAGGGGTGGGTCTCAAACAGGTCCACGGTCTACACTGCAGCAGCGCATATATTTGCATTGATGAGCGGCACTTAAGCATCCAGCCGCAACCAGGCCCATTGCGTAGGAATATGGAAGCATGCAGCGTACAGACTACGGGTCCATCCAGGACAAGTGGCTAATTCCCTGAACCATTGCAGAAGGCCCACAGATGCTAAGAGACACCTGAGAAAGGAACAGGAACACAAGAGCTGGAAGAAACCTTCTAAGAACAAGAAGGCTTTTTGCTTTTCTTTCATCAAGCTGTCTTTTGACCAAGAATACACAGGGGAAAGCGCGAACGCAGTCCCCCACTACCACAAATTATGCAGTCGAGTTTCCCGCATTTGGGGAAATCGCAGGGGTCAGCACAACCGGAGTACAATGGCCGAGCCTCGCCCTGGGAGAACCACCTTCGTGATCATGGTATCTCCCCTGCCAGGTAAGTATGAGTTGGAATTGGCATGCTAGCACGCCCCGGTCAGGGGCCCGCCTACGCCATGTTATGGAGGGGCTTGCTGGGGTGTTTGGCAAACTAGCCTTAATCCGAGCTGTTCCATGAGCAAGGCACATCATCTCTGTAAACAGTCAGGGGTGCGCATTGCTTTCTTTTTTTGATAGCCCACATCTGGGAAGCCTCTGAAATGTCTTCATGCACGCAAGGGGTGGGTCTCAAACAGGTCCACGGTCTACACTGCAGCAGCGCATATATTTGCATTGATGAGCGGCACTTAAGCATCCAGCCGCAACCAGGCCCATTGCGTAGGAATATGGAAGCATGCAGTGTACAGACTACGGGTCCATCCAGGACAAGTGGCTAATTCCCTGAACCATTGCAGAAGGCCCACAGATGCTAAGAGACACCTGAGAAAGGAACAGGAACACAAGAGCTGGAAGAAACCTTCTAAGAACAAGAAGGCTTTTTGCTTTTCTTTCATCAAGCTGTCTTTTGACCAAGAATACACAGGGGACAGCACGAACGCAGTCCCCCACTAGCACAAATTATGCAGTCGAGTTTCCCGCATTTGGGGAAATCGCAGGGGTCAGCACAGCCGGAGTGCAATGGCTGAGCCTCGCCCTGGGAGAACCACCTTCGTGATCATGGTATCTCCCCTGCCAGGTAAGTATGAGTTGGAATTGGCATGCTAGCACGCCCCGGTCAGGGGCCCGCCTACGCCATGTTATGGAGGGGCTTGCTGGGGTGTTTGGCAAACTAGCCTTAATCCGAGCTGTTCCATGAGCAAGGCACATCATCTCTGTAAACAGTCAGGGGTGCGCATTGCTTTCTTTTTTTGATAGCCCACATCTGGGAAGCCTCTGAAATGTCTTCATGCACGCAAGGGGTGGGTCTCAAACAGGTCCACGGTCTACACTGCAGCAGCGCATATATTTGCATTGATGAGCGGCACTTAAGCATCCAGCCGCAACCAGGCCCATTGCGTAGGAATATGGAAGCATGCAGTGTACAGACTACGGGTCCATCCAGGACAAGTGGCTAATTCCCTGAACCATTGCAGAAGGCCCACAGATGCTAAGAGACACCTGAGAAAGGAACAGGAACACAAGAGCTGGAAGAAACCTTCTAAGAACAAGAAGGCTTTTTGCTTTTCTTTCATCAAGCTGTCTTTTGACCAAGAATACACAGGGGAAAGCGCGAACGAACGCAGTCCCCCACTACCACAAATTATGCAGTCGAGTTTCCCGCATTTGGGGAAATCGCAGGGGTCAGCACAGCCGGAGTGCAATGGCCGAGCCTCGCCCTGGGAGAACCACCTTCGTGATCATGGTATCTCCCCTGCCAGGTAAGTATGAGTTGGAATTGGCATGCTAGCACGCCCCGGTCAGGGGCCCGCCTACGCCATGTTATGGAGGGGCTTGCTGGGGTGTTTGGCAAACTAGCCTTAATCCGAGCTGTTCCATGAGCAAGGCACATCATCTCTGTAAACAGTCAGGGGTGCGCATTGCTTTCTTTTTTTGATAGCCCACATCTGGGAAGCCTCTGAAATGTCTTCATGCACGCAAGGGGTGGGTCTCAAACAGGTCCACGGTCTACACTGCAGCAGCGCATATATTTGCATTGATGAGCGGCACTTAAGCATCCAGCCGCAACCAGGCCCATTGCGTAGGAATATGGAAGCATGCAGCGTACAGACTACGGGTCCATCCAGGACAAGTGGCTAATTCCCTGAACCATTGCAGAAGGCCCACAGATGCTAAGAGACACCTGAGAAAGGAACAGGAACACAAGAGCTGGAAGAAACCTTCTAAGAACAAGAAGGCTTTTTGCTTTTCTTTCATCAAGCTGTCTTTTGACCAAGAATACACAGGGGAAAGCGCGAACGCAGTCCCCCACTACCACAAATTATGCAGTCGAGTTTCCCGCATTTGGGGAAATCGCAGGGGTCAGCACAACCGGAGTACAATGGCCGAGCCTCGCCCTGGGAGAACCACCTTCGTGATCATGGTATCTCCCCTGCCAGGTAAGTATGAGTTGGAATTGGCATGCTAGCACGCCCCGGTCAGGGGCCCGCCTACGCCATGTTATGGAGGGGCTTGCTGGGGTGTTTGGCAAACTAGCCTTAATCCGAGCTGTTCCATGAGCAAGGCACATCATCTCTGTAAACAGTCAGGGGTGCGCATTGCTTTCTTTTTTTGATAGCCCACATCTGGGAAGCCTCTGAAATGTCTTCATGCACGCAAGGGGTGGGTCTCAAACAGGTCCACGGTCTACACTGCAGCAGCGCATATATTTGCATTGATGAGCGGCACTTAAGCATCCAGCCGCAACCAGGCCCATTGCGTAGGAATATGGAAGCATGCAGTGCACGGGTCCATCCAGGACAAGTGGCTAATTCCCTGAACCATTGCAGAAGGCCCACAGATGCTAAGAGACACCTGAGAAAGGAACAGGAACACAAGAGCTGGAAGAAACCTTCTAAGAACAAGAAGGCTTTTTGCTTTTCTTTCATCAAGCTGTCTTTTGACCAAGAATACACAGGGGAAAGCGCGAACGCAGTCCCCCACTACCACAAATTATGCAGTCGAGTTTCCCGCATTTGGGGAAATCGCAGGGGTCAGCACAGCCGGAGTGCAATGGCCGAGCCTCGCCCTGGGAGAACCACCTTCGTGATCATGGTATCTCCCCTGCCAGGTAAGTATGAGTTGGAATTGGCATGCTAGCACGCCCCGGTCAGGGGCCCGCCTACGCCATGTTATGGAGGGGCTTGCTGGGGTGTTTGGCAAACTAGCCTTAATCCGAGCTGTTCCATGAGCAAGGCACATCATCTCTGTAAACAGTCAGGGGTGCGCATTGCTTTCTTTTTTTGATAGCCCACATCTGGGAAGCCTCTGAAATGTCTTCATGCACGCAAGGGGTGGGTCTCAAACAGGTCCACGGTCTACACTGCAGCAGCGCATATATTTGCATTGATGAGCGGCACTTAAGCATCCAGCCGCAACCAGGCCCATTGCGTAGGAATATGGAAGCATGCAGCGTACAGACTACGGGTCCATCCAGGACAAGTGGCTAATTCCCTGAACCATTGCAGAAGGCCCACAGATGCTAAGAGACACCTGAGAAAGGAACAGGAACACAAGAGCTGGAAGAAACCTTCTAAGAACAAGAAGGCTTTTTGCTTTTCTTTCATCAAGCTGTCTTTTGACCAAGAATACACAGGGGAAAGCGCGAACGCAGTCCCCCACTACCACAAATTATGCAGTCGAGTTTCCCGCATTTGGGGAAATCGCAGGGGTCAGCACAACCGGAGTACAATGGCCGAGCCTCGCCCTGGGAGAACCACCTTCGTGATCATGGTATCTCCCCTGCCAGGTAAGTATGAGTTGGAATTGGCATGCTAGCACGCCCCGGTCAGGGGCCCGCCTACGCCATGTTATGGAGGGGCTTGCTGGGGTGTTTGGCAAACTAGCCTTAATCCGAGCTGTTCCATGAGCAAGGCACATCATCTCTGTAAACAGTCAGGGGTGCGCATTGCTTTCTTTTTTTGATAGCCCACATCTGGGAAGCCTCTGAAATGTCTTCATGCACGCAAGGGGTGGGTCTCAAACAGGTCCACGGTCTACACTGCAGCAGCGCATATATTTGCATTGATGAGCGGCACTTAAGCATCCAGCCGCAACCAGGCCCATTGCGTAGGAATATGGAAGCATGCAGCGTACAGACTACGGGTCCATCCAGGACAAGTGGCTAATTCCCTGAACCATTGCAGAAGGCCCACAGATGCTAAGAGACACCTGAGAAAGGAACAGGAACACAAGAGCTGGAAGAAACCTTCTAAGAACAAGAAGGCTTTTTGCTTTTCTTTCATCAAGCTGTCTTTTGACCAAGAATACACAGGGGACAGCACGAACGCAGTCCCCCACTAGCACAAATTATGCAGTCGAGTTTCCCGCATTTGGGGAAATCGCAGGGGTCAGCACAGCCGGAGTGCAATGGCTGAGCCTCGCCCTGGGAGAACCACCTTCGTGATCATGGTATCTCCCCTGCCAGGTAAGTATGAGTTGGAATTGGCATGCTAGCACGCCCCGGTCAGGGGCCCGCCTACGCCATGTTATGGAGGGGCTTGCTGGGGTGTTTGGCAAACTAGCCTTAATCCGAGCTGTTCCATGAGCAAGGCACATCATCTCTGTAAACAGTCAGGGGTGCGCATTGCTTTCTTTTTTTGATAGCCCACATCTGGGAAGCCTCTGAAATGTCTTCATGCACGCAAGGGGTGGGTCTCAAACAGGTCCACGGTCTACACTGCAGCAGCGCATATATTTGCATTGATGAGCGGCACTTAAGCATCCAGCCGCAACCAGGCCCATTGCGTAGGAATATGGAAGCATGCAGTGTACAGACTACGGGTCCATCCAGGACAAGTGGCTAATTCCCTGAACCATTGCAGAAGGCCCACAGATGCTAAGAGACACCTGAGAAAGGAACAGGAACACAAGAGCTGGAAGAAACCTTCTAAGAACAAGAAGGCTTTTTGCTTTTCTTTCATCAAGCTGTCTTTTGACCAAGAATACACAGGGGAAAGCGCGAACGCAGTCCCCCACTACCACAAATTATGCAGTCGAGTTTCCCGCATTTGGGGAAATCGCAGGGGTCAGCACAGCCGGAGTGCAATGGCCGAGCCTCGCCCTGGGAGAACCACCTTCGTGATCATGGTATCTCCCCTGCCAGGTAAGTATGAGTTGGAATCGGCATGCTAGCACGCCCCGGTCAGGGGCCCGCCTACGCCATGTTATGGAGGGGCTTGCTGGGGTGTTTGGCAAACTAGCCTTAATCCGAGCTGTTCCATGAGCAAGGCACATCATCTCTGTAAACAGTCAGGGGTGCGCATTGCTTTCTTTTTTTGATAGCCCACATCTGGGAAGCCTCTGAAATGTCTTCATGCACGCAAGGGGTGGGTCTCAAACAGGTCCACGGTCTACACTGCAGCAGCGCATATATTTGCATTGATGAGCGGCACTTAAGCATCCAGCCGCAACCAGGCCCATTGCGTAGGAATATGGAAGCATGCAGTGTACAGACTACGGGTCCATCCAGGACAAGTGGCTAATTCCCTGAACCATTGCAGAAGGCCCACAGATGCTAAGAGACACCTGAGAAAGGAACAGGAACACAAGAGCTGGAAGAAACCTTCTAAGAACAAGAAGGCTTTTTGCTTTTCTTTCATCAAGCTGTGTTTTGACCAAGAATACACAGGGGAAAGCGCGAACGCAGTCCCCCACTACCACAAATTATGCAGTCGAGTTTCCCGCATTTGGGGAAATCGCAGGGGTCAGCACAGCCGGAGTGCAATGGCCGAGCCTCGCCCTGGGAGAACCACCTTCGTGATCATGGTATCTCCCCTGCCAGGTAAGTATGAGTTGGAATTGGCATGCTAGCACGCCCCGGTCAGGGGCCCGCCTACGCCATGTTATGGAGGGGCTTGCTGGGGTGTTTGGCAAACTAGCCTTAATCCGAGCTGTTCCATGAGCAAGGCACATCATCTCTGTAAACAGTCAGGGGTGCGCATTGCTTTCTTTTTTTGATAGCCCACATCTGGGAAGCCTCTGAAATGTCTTCATGCACGCAAGGGGTGGGTCTCAAACAGGTCCACGGTCTACACTGCAGCAGCGCATATATTTGCATTGATGAGCGGCACTTAAGCATCCAGCCGCAACCAGGCCCATTGCGTAGGAATATGGAAGCATGCAGTGCACGGGTCCATCCAGGACAAGTGGCTAATTCCCTGAACCATTGCAGAAGGCCCACAGATGCTAAGAGACACCTGAGAAAGGAACAGGAACACAAGAGCTGGAAGAAACCTTCTAAGAACAAGAAGGCTTTTTGCTTTTCTTTCATCAAGCTGTCTTTTGACCAAGAATACACAGGGGAAAGCGCGAACGCAGTCCCCCACTACCACAAATTATGCAGTCGAGTTTCCCGCATTTGGGGAAATCGCAGGGGTCAGCACAGCCGGAGTGCAATGGCCGAGCCTCGCCCTGGGAGAACCACCTTCGTGATCATGGTATCTCCCCTGCCAGGTAAGTATGAGTTGGAATTGGCATGCTAGCACGCCCCGGTCAGGGGCCCGCCTACGCCATGTTATGGAGGGGCTTGCTGGGGTGTTTGGCAAACTAGCCTTAATCCGAGCTGTTCCATGAGCAAGGCACATCATCTCTGTAAACAGTCAGGGGTGCGCATTGCTTTCTTTTTTTGATAGCCCACATCTGGGAAGCCTCTGAAATGTCTTCATGCACGCAAGGGGTGGGTCTCAAACAGGTCCACGGTCTACACTGCAGCAGCGCATATATTTGCATTGATGAGCGGCACTTAAGCATCCAGCCGCAACCAGGCCCATTGCGTAGGAATATGGAAGCATGCAGCGTACAGACTACGGGTCCATCCAGGACAAGTGGCTAATTCCCTGAACCATTGCAGAAGGCCCACAGATGCTAAGAGACACCTGAGAAAGGAACAGGAACACAAGAGCTGGAAGAAACCTTCTAAGAACAAGAAGGCTTTTTGCTTTTCTTTCATCAAGCTGTCTTTTGACCAAGAATACACAGGGGAAAGCGCGAACGCAGTCCCCCACTACCACAAATTATGCAGTCGAGTTTCCCGCATTTGGGGAAATCGCAGGGGTCAGCACAACCGGAGTACAATGGCCGAGCCTCGCCCTGGGAGAACCACCTTCGTGATCATGGTATCTCCCCTGCCAGGTAAGTATGAGTTGGAATTGGCATGCTAGCACGCCCCGGTCAGGGGCCCGCCTACGCCATGTTATGGAGGGGCTTGCTGGGGTGTTTGGCAAACTAGCCTTAATCCGAGCTGTTCCATGAGCAAGGCACATCATCTCTGTAAACAGTCAGGGGTGCGCATTGCTTTCTTTTTTTGATAGCCCACATCTGGGAAGCCTCTGAAATGTCTTCATGCACGCAAGGGGTGGGTCTCAAACAGGTCCACGGTCTACACTGCAGCAGCGCATATATTTGCATTGATGAGCGGCACTTAAGCATCCAGCCGCAACCAGGCCCATTGCGTAGGAATATGGAAGCATGCAGCGTACAGACTACGGGTCCATCCAGGACAAGTGGCTAATTCCCTGAACCATTGCAGAAGGCCCACAGATGCTAAGAGACACCTGAGAAAGGAACAGGAACACAAGAGCTGGAAGAAACCTTCTAAGAACAAGAAGGCTTTTTGCTTTTCTTTCATCAAGCTGTCTTTTGACCAAGAATACACAGGGGACAGCACGAACGCAGTCCCCCACTAGCACAAATTATGCAGTCGAGTTTCCCGCATTTGGGGAAATCGCAGGGGTCAGCACAGCCGGAGTGCAATGGCTGAGCCTCGCCCTGGGAGAACCACCTTCGTGATCATGGTATCTCCCCTGCCAGGTAAGTATGAGTTGGAATTGGCATGCTAGCACGCCCCGGTCAGGGGCCCGCCTACGCCATGTTATGGAGGGGCTTGCTGGGGTGTTTGGCAAACTAGCCTTAATCCGAGCTGTTCCATGAGCAAGGCACATCATCTCTGTAAACAGTCAGGGGTGCGCATTGCTTTCTTTTTTTGATAGCCCACATCTGGGAAGCCTCTGAAATGTCTTCATGCACGCAAGGGGTGGGTCTCAAACAGGTCCACGGTCTACACTGCAGCAGCGCATATATTTGCATTGATGAGCGGCACTTAAGCATCCAGCCGCAACCAGGCCCATTGCGTAGGAATATGGAAGCATGCAGTGTACAGACTACGGGTCCATCCAGGACAAGTGGCTAATTCCCTGAACCATTGCAGAAGGCCCACAGATGCTAAGAGACACCTGAGAAAGGAACAGGAACACAAGAGCTGGAAGAAACCTTCTAAGAACAAGAAGGCTTTTTGCTTTTCTTTCATCAAGCTGTCTTTTGACCAAGAATACACAGGGGAAAGCGCGAACACAGTCCCCCACTACCACAAATTATGCAGTCGAGTTTCCCGCATTTGGGGAAATCGCAGGGGTCAGCACAGCCGGAGTGCAATGGCCGAGCCTCGCCCTGGGAGAACCACCTTCGTGATCATGGTATCTCCCCTGCCAGGTAAGTATGAGTTGGAATTGGCATGCTAGCACGCCCCGGTCAGGGGCCCGCCTACGCCATGTTATGGAGGGGCTTGCTGGGGTGTTTGGCAAACTAGCCTTAATCCGAGCTGTTCCATGAGCAAGGCACATCATCTCTGTAAACAGTCAGGGGTGCGCATTGCTTTCTTTTTTTGATAGCCCACATCTGGGAAGCCTCTGAAATGTCTTCATGCACGCAAGGGGTGGGTCTCAAACAGGTCCACGGTCTACACTGCAGCAGCGCATATATTTGCATTGATGAGCGGCACTTAAGCATCCAGCCGCAACCAGGCCCATTGCGTAGGAATATGGAAGCATGCAGTGTACAGACTACGGGTCCATCCAGGACAAGTGGCTAATTCCCTGAACCATTGCAGAAGGCCCACAGATGCTAAGAGACACCTGAGAAAGGAACAGGAACACAAGAGCTGGAAGAAACCTTCTAAGAACAAGAAGGCTTTTTGCTTTTCTTTCATCAAGCTGTCTTTTGACCAAGAATACACAGGGGAAAGCGCGAACGCAGTCCCCCACTACCACAAATTATGCAGTCAAGTTTCCCGCATTTGGGGAAATCGCAGGGGTCAGCACAGCCGGAGTGCAATGGCCAAGCCTCGCCCTGGGAGAACCACCTTCGTGATCATGGTATCTCCCCTGCCAGGTAAGTATGAGTTGGAATCGGCATGCTAGCACGCCCCGGTCAGGGGCCCGCCTACGCCATGTTATGGAGGGGCTTGCTGGGGTGTTTGGCAAACTAGCCTTAATCCGAGCTGTTCCATGAGCAAGGCACATCATCTCTGTAAACAGTCAGGGGTGCGCATTGCTTTCTTTTTTTGATAGCCCACATCTGGGAAGCCTCTGAAATGTCTTCATGCACGCAAGGGGTGGGTCTCAAACAGGTCCACGGTCTACACTGCAGCAGCGCATATATTTGCATTGATGAGCGGCACTTAAGCATCCAGCCGCAACCAGGCCCATTGCGTAGGAATATGGAAGCATGCAGTGTACAGACTACGGGTCCATCCAGGACAAGTGGCTAATTCCCTGAACCATTGCAGAAGGCCCACAGATGCTAAGAGACACCTGAGAAAGGAACAGGAACACAAGAGCTGGAAGAAACCTTCTAAGAACAAGAAGGCTTTTTGCTTTTCTTTCATCAAGCTGTCTTTTGACCAAGAATACACAGGGGAAAGCGCGAACGCAGTTCCCCACTACCACAAATTATGCAGTCAAGTTTCCCGCATTTGGGGAAATCGCAGGTGTCAGCACAGCCGGAGTGCAATGGCCGAGCCTCGCCCTGGGAGAACCACCTTCGTGATCATGGTATCTCCCCTGCCAGGTAAGTATGAGTTGGAATTGGCATGCTAGCACGCCCCGGTCAGGGGCCCGCCTACGCCATGTTATGGAGGGGCTTGCTGGGGTGTTTGGCAAACTAGCCTTAATCCAAGCTGTTCCATGAGCAAGGCATATCATCTCTGTAAACAGTCAGGGGTGCGCATTGCTTTCTTTTTTTGATAGCCCACATCTGGGAAGCCTCTGAAATGTCTTCATGCACGCAAGGGGTGGGTCTCAAACAGGTCCACGGTCTACACTGCAGCAGCGCATATATTTGCATTGATGAGCGGCACTTAAGCATCCAGCCGCAACCAGGCCCATTGCGTAGGAATATGGAAGCATGCAGTGTACAGACTACGGGTCCATCCAGGACAAGTGGCTAATTCCCTGAACCATTGCAGAAGGCCCACAGATGCTAAGAGCCACCTGAGAAAGGAACAGGAACACAAGAGCTGGAAGAAACCTTCTAAGAACAAGAAGGCTTTTTGCTTTTCTTTCATCAAGCTGTCTTTTGACCAAGAATACACAGGGGAAAGCGCGAACGAACGCAGTCCCCCACTACCACAAATTATGCAGTCGAGTTTCCCGCATTTGGGGAAATCGCAGGGGTCAGCACAGCCGGAGTGCAATGGCCGAGCCTCGCCCTGGGAGAACCACCTTCGTGATCATGGTATCTCCCCTGCCAGGTAAGTATGAGTTGGAATTGGCATGCTAGCACGCCCCGGTCAGGGGCCCGCCTACGCCATGTTATGGAGGGGCTTGCTGGGGTGTTTGGCAAACTAGCCTTAATCCGAGCTGTTCCATGAGCAAGGCACATCATCTCTGTAAACAGTCAGGGGTGCGCATTGCTTTCTTTTTTTGATAGCCCACATCTGGGAAGCCTCTGAAATGTCTTCATGCACGCAAGGGGTGGGTCTCAAACAGGTCCACGGTCTACACTGCAGCAGCGCATATATTTGCATTGATGAGCGGCACTTAAGCATCCAGCCGCAACCAGGCCCATTGCGTAGGAATATGGAAGCATGCAGTGCACGGGTCCATCCAGGACAAGTGGCTAATTCCCTGAACCATTGCAGAAGGCCCACAGATGCTAAGAGACACCTGAGAAAGGAACAGGAACACAAGAGCTGGAAGAAACCTTCTAAGAACAAGAAGGCTTTTTGCTTTTCTTTCATCAAGCTGTCTTTTGACCAAGAATACACAGGGGAAAGCGCGAACGCAGTCCCCCACTACCACAAATTATGCAGTCGAGTTTCCCGCATTTGGGGAAATTGCAGGGGTCAGCACAGCCGGAGTGCAATGGCCGAGCCTCGCCCTGGGAGAACCACCTTCGTGATCATGGTATCTCCCCTGCCAGGTAAGTATGAGTTGGAATTGGCATGCTAGCACGCCCCGGTCAGGGGCCCGCCTACGCCATGTTATGGAGGGGCTTGCTGGGGTGTTTGGCAAACTAGCCTTAATCCGAGCTGTTCCATGAGCAAGGCACATCATCTCTGTAAACAGTCAGGGGTGCGCATTGCTTTCTTTTTTTGATAGCCCACATCTGGGAAGCCTCTGAAATGTCTTCATGCACGCAAGGGGTGGGTCTCAAACAGGTCCACGGTCTACACTGCAGCAGCGCATATATTTGCATTGATGAGCGGCACTTAAGCATCCAGCCGCAACCAGGCCCATTGCGTAGGAATATGGAACCATGCAGTGTACAGACTACGGGTCCATCCAGGACAAGTGGCTAATTCCCTGAACCATTGCAGAAGGCCCACAGATGCTAAGAGCCACCTGAGAAAGGAACAGGAACACAAGAGCTGGAAGAAACCTTCTAAGAACAAGAAGGCTTTTTGCTTTTCTTTCATCAAGCTGTCTTTTGACCAAGAATACACAGGGGAAAGCGCGAACGAACGCAGTCCCCCACTACCACAAATTATGCAGTCGAGTTTCCCGCATTTGGGGAAATCGCAGGGGTCAGCACAGCCGGAGTGCAATGGCCGAGCCTCGCCCTGGGAGAACCACCTTCGTGATCATGGTATCTCCCCTGCCAGGTAAGTATGAGTTGGAATTGGCATGCTAGCACGCCCCGGTCAGGGGCCCGCCTACGCCATGTTATGGAGGGGCTTGCTGGGGTGTTTGGCAAACTAGCCTTAATCCGAGCTGTTCCATGAGCAAGGCACATCATCTCTGTAAACAGTCAGGGGTGCGCATTGCTTTCTTTTTTTGATAGCCCACATCTGGGAAGCCTCTGAAATGTCTTCATGCACGCAAGGGGTGGGTCTCAAACAGGTCCACGGTCTACACTGCAGCAGCGCATATATTTGCATTGATGAGCGGCACTTAAGCATCCAGCCGCAACCAGGCCCATTGCGTAGGAATATGGAAGCATGCAGTGTACAGACTACGGGTCCATCCAGGACAAGTGGCTAATTCCCTGAACCATTGCAGAAGGCCCACAGATGCTAAGAGACACCTGAGAAAGGAACAGGAACACAAGAGCTGGAAGAAACCTTCCAAGAACAAGAAGGCTTTTTGCTTTTCTTTCATCAAGCTGTCTTTTGACCAAGAATACACAGGGGAAAGCGCGAACGCAGTCCCCCACTACCACAAATTATGCAGTCGAGTTTCCCGCATTTGGGGAAATCGCAGGGGTCAGCACAGCCGGAGTGCAATGGCCGAGCCTCGCCCTGGGAGAACCACCTTCGTGATCATGGTATCTCCCCTGCCAGGTAAGTATGAGTTGGAATTGGCATGCTAGCACGCCCCGGTCAGGGGCCCGCCTACGCCATGTTATGGAGGGGCTTGCTGGGGTGTTTGGCAAACTAGCCTTAATCCGAGCTGTTCCATGAGCAAGGCACATCATCTCTGTAAACAGTCAGGGGTGCGCATTGCTTTCTTTTTTTGATAGCCCACATCTGGGAAGCCTCTGAAATGTCTTCATGCACGCAAGGGGTGGGTCTCAAACAGGTCCACGGTCTACACTGCAGCAGCGCATATATTTGCATTGATGAGCGGCACTTAAGCATCCAGCCGCAACCAGGCCCATTGCGTAGGAATATGGAAGCATGCAGTGCACGGGTCCATCCAGGACAAGTGGCTAATTCCCTGAACCATTGCAGAAGGCCCACAGATGCTAAGAGACACCTGAGAAAGGAACAGGAACACAAGAGCTGGAAGAAACCTTCTAAGAACAAGAAGGCTTTTTGCTTTTCTTTCATCAAGCTGTCTTTTGACCAAGAATACACAGGGGAAAGCGCGAACGCAGTCCCCCACTACCACAAATTAGGCAGTCGAGTTTCCCGCATTTGGGGAAATCGCAGGGGTCAGCACAGCCGGAGTGCAATGGCCGAGCCTCGCCCTGGGAGAACCACCTTCGTGATCATGGTATCTCCCCTGCCAGGTAAGTATGAGTTGGAATTGGCATGCTAGCACGCCCCGGTCAGGGGCCCGCCTACGCCATGTTATGGAGGGGCTTGCTGGGGTGTTTGGCAAACTAGCCTTAATCCGAGCTGTTCCATGAGCAAGGCACATCATCTCTGTAAACAGTCAGGGGTGCGCATTGCTTTCTTTTTTTGATAGCCCACATCTGGGAAGCCTCTGAAATGTCTTCATGCACGCAAGGGGTGGGTCTCAAACAGGTCCACGGTCTACACTGCAGCAGCGCATATATTTGCATTGATGAGCGGCACTTAAGCATCCAGCCGCAACCAGGCCCATTGCGTAGGAATATGGAAGCATGCAGTGTACAGACTACGGGTCCATCCAGGACAAGTGGCTAATTCCCTGAACCATTGCAGAAGGCCCACAGATGCTAAGAGACACCTGAGAAAGGAACAGGAACACAAGAGCTGGAAGAAACCTTCCAAGAACAAGAAGGCTTTTTGCTTTTCTTTCATCAAGCTGTCTTTTGACCAAGAATACACAGGGGAAAGCGCGAACGCAGTCCCCCACTACCACAAATTATGCAGTCGAGTTTCCCGCATTTGGGGAAATCGCAGGGGTCAGCACAGCCGGAATGCAATGGCCGAGCCTCGCCCTGGGAGAACCACCTTCGTGATCATGGTATCTCCCCTGCCAGGTAAGTATGAGTTGGAATTGGCATGCTAGCACGCCCCGGTCAGGGGCCCGCCTACGCCATGTTATGGAGGGGCTTGCTGGGGTGTTTGGCAAACTAGCCTTAATCCGAGCTGTTCCATGAGCAAGGCACATCATCTCTGTAAACAGTCAGGGGTGCGCATTGCTTTCTTTTTTTGATAGCCCACATCTGGGAAGCCTCTGAAATGTCTTCATGCACGCAAGGGGTGGGTCTCAAACAGGTCCACGGTCTACACTGCAGCAGCGCATATATTTGCATTGATGAGCGGCACTTAAGCATCCAGCCGCAACCAGGCCCATTGCGTAGGAATATGGAAGCATGCAGTGTACAGACTACGGGTCCATCCAGGACAAGTGGCTAATTCCCTGAACCATTGCAGAAGGCCCACAGATGCTAAGAGACACCTGAGAAAGGAACAGGAACACAAGAGCTGGAAGAAACCTTCTAAGAACAAGAAGGCTTTTTGCTTTTCTTTCATCAAGCTGTCTTTTGACCAAGAATACACAGGGGAAAGCGCGAACGAACGCAGTCCCCTACTACCACAAATTATGCAGTCGAGTTTCCCGCATTTGGGGAAATCGCAGGGGTCAGCACAGCCGGAGTGCAATGGCCGAGCCTCGCCCTGGGAGAACCACCTTCGTGATCATGGTATCTCCCCTGCCAGGTAAGTATGAGTTGGAATTGGCATGCTAGCACGCCCCGGTCAGGGGCCCGCCTACGCCATGTTATGGAGGGGCTTGCTGGGGTGTTTGGCAAACTAGCCTTAATCCGAGCTGTTCCATGAGCAAGGCACATCATCTCTGTAAACAGTCAGGGGTGCGCATTGCTTTCTTTTTTTGATAGCCCACATCTGGGAAGCCTCTGAAATGTCTTCATGCACGCAAGGGGTGGGTCTCAAACAGGTCCACGGTCTACACTGCAGCAGCGCATATATTTGCATTGATGAGCGGCACTTAAGCATCCAGCCGCAACCAGGCCCATTGCGTAGGAATATGGAAGCATGCAGTGCACGGGTCCATCCAGGACAAGTGGCTAATTCCCTGAACCATTGCAGAAGGCCCACAGATGCTAAGAGACACCTGAGAAAGGAACAGGAACACAAGAGCTGGAAGAAACCTTCTAAGAACAAGAAGGCTTTTTGCTTTTCTTTCATCAAGCTGTCTTTTGACCAAGAATACACAGGGGAAAGCGCGAACGCAGTCCCCCACTACCTCAAATTATGCAGTCGAGTTTCCCGCATTTGGGGAAATCGCAGGGGTCAGCACAGCCGGAGTGCAATGGCCGAGCCTCGCCCTGGGAGAACCACCTTCGTGATCATGGTATCTCCCCTGCCAGGTAAGTATGAGTTGGAATTGGCATGCTAGCACGCCCCGGTCAGGGGCCCGCCTACGCCATGTTATGGAGGGGCTTGCTGGGGTGTTTGGCAAACTAGCCTTAATCCGAGCTGTTCCATGAGCAAGGCACATCATCTCTGTAAACAGTCAGGGGTGCGCATTGCTTTCTTTTTTTGATAGCCCACATCTGGGAAGCCTCTGAAATGTCTTCATGCACGCAAGGGGTGGGTCTCAAACAGGTCCACGGTCTACACTGCAGCAGCGCATATATTTGCATTGATGGGCGGCACTTAAGCATCCAGCCGCAACCAGGCCCATTGCGTAGGAATATGGAAGCATGCAGCGTACAGACTACGGGTCCATCCAGGACAAGTGGCTAATTCCCTGAACCATTGCAGAAGGCCCACAGATGCTAAGAGACACCTGAGAAAGGAACAGGAACACAAGAGCTGGAAGAAACCTTCTAAGAACAAGAAGGCTTTTTGCTTTTCTTTCATCAAGCTGTCTTTTGACCAAGAATACACAGGGGAAAGCGCGAACGCAGACCCCCACTACCACAAATTATGCAGTCGAGTTTCCCGCATTTGGGGAAATCGCAGGGGTCAGCACAGCCGGAGTGCAATGGCCGAGCCTCGCCCTGGGAGAACCACCTTCGTGATCATGGTATCTCCCCTGCCAGGTAAGTATGAGTTGGAATTGGCATGCTAGCACGCCCCGGTCAGGGGCCCGCCTACGCCATGTTATGGAGGGGCTTGCTGGGGTGTTTGGCAAACTAGCCTTAATCCGAGCTGTTCCATGAGCAAGGCACATCATCTCTGTAAACAGTCAGGGGTGCGCATTGCTTTCTTTTTTTGATAGCCCACATCTGGGAAGCCTCTGAAATGTCTTCATGCACGCAAGGGGTGGGTCTCAAACAGGTCCACGGTCTACACTGCAGCAGCGCATATATTTGCATTGATGAGCGGCACTTAAGCATCCAGCCGCAACCAGGCCCATTGCGTAGGAATATGGAAGCATGCAGTGTACAGACTACGGGTCCATCCAGGACAAGTGGCTAATTCCCTGAACCATTGCAGAAGGCCCACAGATGCTAAGAGACACCTGAGAAAGGAACAGGAACACAAGAGCTGGAAGAAACCTTCTAAGAACAAGAAGGCTTTTTGCTTTTCTTTCATCAAGCTGTCTTTTGACCAAGAATACACAGGGGAAAGCGCGAACGCAATCCCCCACTACCACAAATTATGCAGTCGAGTTTCCCGCATTTGGGGAAATCGCAGGGGTCAGCACAGCCGGAGTGCAATGGCCGAGCCTCGCCCTGGGAGAACCACCTTCGTGATCATGGTATCTCCCCTGCCAGGTAAGTATGAGTTGGAATTGGCATGCTAGCACGCCCCGGTCAGGGGCCCGCCTACGCCATGTTATGGAGGGGCTTGCTGGGGTGTTTGGCAAACTAGCCTTAATCCGAGCTGTTCCATGAGCAAGGCACATCATCTCTGTAAACAGTCAGGGGTGCGCATTGCTTTCTTTTTTTGATAGCCCACATCTGGGAAGCCTCTGAAATGTCTTCATGCACGCAAGGGGTGGGTCTCAAACAGGTCCACGGTCTACACTGCAGCAGCGCATATATTTGCATTGATGAGCGGCACTTAAGCATCCAGCCGCAACCAGGCCCATTGCGTAGGAATATGGAAGCATGCAGTGTACAGACTACGGGTCCATCCAGGACAAGTGGCTAATTCCCTGAACCATTGCAGAAGGCCCACAGATGCTAAGAGACACCTGAGAAAGGAACAGGAACACAAGAGCTGGAAGAAACCTTCTAAGAACAAGAAGGCTTTTTGCTTTTCTTTCATCAAGCTGTCTTTTGACCAAGAATACACAGGGGAAAGCGCGAACGCAGTCCCCCACTACCACAAATTATGCAGTCAAGTTTCCCGCATTTGGGGAAATCGCAGGGGTCAGCACAGCCGGAGTGCAATGGCCGAGCCTCGCCCTGGGAGAACCACCTTCGTGATCATGGTATCTCCCCTGCCAGGTAAGTATGAGTTGGAATTGGCATGCTAGCACGCCCCGGTCAGGGGCCCGCCTACGCCATGTTATGGAGGGGCTTGCTGGGGTGTTTGGCAAACTAGCCTTAATCCGAGCTGTTCCATGAGCAAGGCACATCATCTCTGTAAACAGTCAGGGGTGCGCATTGCTTTCTTTTTTTGATAGCCCACATCTGGGAAGCCTCTGAAATGTCTTCATGCACGCAAGGGGTGGGTCTCAAACAGGTCCACGGTCTACACTGCAGCAGCGCATATATTTGCATTGATGAGCGGCACTTAAGCATCCAGCCGCAACCAGGCCCATTGCGTAGGAATATGGAAGCATGCAGTGTACGGGTCCATCCAGGACAAGTGGCTAATTCCCTGAACCATTGCAGAAGGCCCACAGATGCTAAGAGACACCTGAGAAAGGAACAGGAACACAAGAGCTGGAAGAAACCTTCTAAGAACAAGAAGGCTTTTTGCTTTTCTTTCATCAAGCTGTCTTTTGACCAAGAATACACAGGGGAAAGCACGAACGCAGTCCCCCACTACCACAACTTATGCAGTCGAGTTTCCCGCATTTGGGGAAATCGCAATGGCCGAGCCTCGCCCTGGGAGAACCACCTTCGTGATCATGGTATCTCCCCTGCCAGGTAAGTATGAGTTGGAATTGGCATGCTAGCACGCCCCGGTCAGGGGCCCGCCTACGCCATGTTATGGAGGGGCTTGCTGGGGTGTTTGGCAAACTAGCCTTAATCCGAGCTGTTCCATGAGCAAGGCACATCATCTCTGTAAACAGTCAGGGGTGCGCATTGCTTTCTTTTTTTGATAGCCCACATCTGGGAAGCCTCTGAAATGTCTTCATGCACGCAAGGGGTGGGTCTCAAACAGGTCCACTGTCTACACTGCAGCAGCGCATATATTTGCATTGATGAGCGGCACTTAAGCATCCAGCCGCAACCAGGCCCATTGCGTAGGAATATGGAAGCATGCAGTGTACAGACTACGGGTCCATCCAAGTGGCTAATTCCCTGAACCATTGCAGAAGGCCCACAGATGCTAAGAGACACCTGAGAAAGGAACAGGAACACAAGAGCTGGAAGAAACCTTCTAAGAACAAGAAGGCTTTTTGCTTTTCTTTCATCAAGCTGTCTTTTGACCAAGAATACACAGGGGAAAGCGCGAACGCAGTCCCCCACTACCACAAATTATGCAGTCGAGTTTCCCGCATTTGGGGAAATCGCAGGGGTCAGCACAGCCGGAGTGCAATGGCCGAGCCTCGCCCTGGGAGAACCACCTTCGTGATCATGGTATCTCCCCTGCCAGGTAAGTATGAGTTGGAATTGGCATGCTAGCACGCCCGGTCAGGGGCCCGCCTACGCCATGTTATGGAGGGGCTTGCTGGGGTGTTTGGCAAACTAGCCTTAATCCGAGCTGTTCCATGAGCAAGGCACATCATCTCTGTAAACCGTCAGGGGTGCGCATTGCTTTCTTTTTTTGATAGCCCACATCTGGGAAGCCTCTGAAATGTCTTCATGCACGCAAGGGGTGGGTCTCAAACAGGTCCACGGTCTACACTGCAGCAGCGCATATATTTGCATTGATGAGCGGCACTTAAGCATCCAGCCGCAACCAGGCCCATTGCGTAGGAATATGGAAGCATGCAGTGTACAGACTACGGGTCCATCCAGGACAAGTGGCTAATTCCCTGAACCATTGCAGAAGGCCCACAGATGCTAAGAGACACCTGAGAAAGGAACAGGAACACAAGAGCTGGAAGAAACCTTCTAAGAACAAGAAGGCTTTTTGCTTTTCTTTCATCAAGCTGTCTTTTGACCAAGAATACACAGGGGAAAGCGCGAACGCAGTCCCCCACTACCACAAATTATGCAGTCGAGTTTCCCGCATTTGGGGAAATCGCAGGGGTCAGCACAGCCGGAGTGCAATGGCCGAGCCTCGCCCTGGGAGAACCACCTTCGTGATCATGGTATCTCCCCTGCCAGGTAAGTATGAGTTGGAATTGGCATGCTAGCACGCCCCGGTCAGGGGCCCGCCTACGCCATGTTATGGAGGGGCTTGCTGGGGTGTTTGGCAAACTAGCCTTAATCCGAGCTGTTCCATGAGCAAGGCACATCATCTCTGTAAACAGTCAGGGGTGCGCATTGCTTTCTTTTTTTGATAGCCCACATCTGGGAAGCCTCTGAAATGTCTTCATGCACGCAAGGGGTGGGTCTCAAACAGGTCCACGGTCTACACTGCAGCAGCGCATATATTTGCATTGATGAGCGGCACTTAAGCATCCAGCCGCAACCAGGCCCATTGCGTAGGAATATGGAAGCATGCAGTGCACGGGTCCATCCAGGACAAGTGGCTAATTCCCTGAACCATTGCAGAAGGCCCACAGATGCTAAGAGACACCTGAGAAAGGAACAGGAACACAAGAGCTGGAAGAAACCTTCTAAGAACAAGAAGGCTTTTTGCTTTTCTTTCATCAAGCTGTCTTTTGACCAAGAATACACAGGGGAAAGCGCGAACGCAGTCCCCCACTACCACAAATTAGGCAGTCGAGTTTCCCGCATTTGGGGAAATCGCAGGGGTCAGCACAGCCGGAGTGCAATGGCCGAGCCTCGCCCTGGGAGAACCACCTTCGTGATCATGGTATCTCCCCTGCCAGGTAAGTATGAGTTGGAATTGGCATGCTAGCACGCCCCGGTCAGGGGCCCGCCTACGCCATGTTATGGAGGGGCTTGCTGGGGTGTTTGGCAAACTAGCCTTAATCCGAGCTGTTCCATGAGCAAGGCACATCATCTCTGTAAACAGTCAGGGGTGCGCATTGCTTTCTTTTTTTGATAGCCCACATCTGGGAAGCCTCTGAAATGTCTTCATGCACGCAAGGGGTGGGTCTCAAACAGGTCCACGGTCTACACTGCAGCAGCGCATATATTTGCATTGATGAGCGGCACTTAAGCATCCAGCCGCAACCAGGCCCATTGCGTAGGAATATGGAAGCATGCAGTGTACAGACTACGGGTCCATCCAGGACAAGTGGCTAATTCCCTGAACCATTGCAGAAGGCCCACAGATGCTAAGAGACACCTGAGAAAGGAACAGGAACACAAGAGCTGGAAGAAACCTTCCAAGAACAAGAAGGCTTTTTGCTTTTCTTTCATCAAGCTGTCTTTTGACCAAGAATACACAGGGGAAAGCGCGAACGCAGTCCCCCACTACCACAAATTATGCAGTCGAGTTTCCCGCATTTGGGGAAATCGCAGGGGTCAGCACAGCCGGAGTGCAATGGCCGAGCCTCGCCCTGGGAGAACCACCTTCGTGATCATGGTATCTCCCCTGCCAGGTAAGTATGAGTTGGAATTGGCATGCTAGCACGCCCCGGTCAGGGGCCCGCCTACGCCATGTTATGGAGGGGCTTGCTGGGGTGTTTGGCAAACTAGCCTTAATCCGAGCTGTTCCATGAGCAAGGCACATCATCTCTGTAAACCGTCAGGGGTGCGCATTGCTTTCTTTTTTTGATAGCCCACATCTGGGAAGCCTCTGAAATGTCTTCATGCACGCAAGGGGTGGGTCTCAAACAGGTCCACGGTCTACACTGCAGCAGCGCATATATTTGCATTGATGAGCGGCACTTAAGCATCCAGCCGCAACCAGGCCCATTGCGTAGGAATATGGAAGCATGCAGTGTACAGACTACGGGTCCATCCAGGACAAGTGGCTAATTCCCTGAACCATTGCAGAAGGCCCACAGATGCTAAGAGACACCTGAGAAAGGAACAGGAACACAAGAGCTGGAAGAAACCTTCTAAGAACAAGAAGGCTTTTTGCTTTTCTTTCATCAAGCTGTCTTTTGACCAAGAATACACAGGGGAAAGCGCGAACGCAGTCCCCCACTACCACAAATTATGCAGTCGAGTTTCCCGCATTTGGGGAAATCGCAGGGGTCAGCACAGCCGGAGTGCAATGGCCGAGCCTCGCCCTGGGAGAACCACCTTCGTGATCATGGTATCTCCCCTGCCAGGTAAGTATGAGTTGGAATTGGCATGCTAGCACGCCCCGGTCAGGGGCCCGCCTACGCCATGTTATGGAGGGGCTTGCTGGGGTGTTTGGCAAACTAGCCTTAATCCGAGCTGTTCCATGAGCAAGGCACATCATCTCTGTAAACAGTCAGGGGTGCGCATTGCTTTCTTTTTTTGATAGCCCACATCTGGGAAGCCTCTGAAATGTCTTCATGCACGCAAGGGGTGGGTCTCAAACAGGTCCACGGTCTACACTGCAGCAGCGCATATATTTGCATTGATGAGCGGCACTTAAGCATCCAGCCGCAACCAGGCCCATTGCGTAGGAATATGGAAGCATGCAGTGCACGGGTCCATCCAGGACAAGTGGCTAATTCCCTGAACCATTGCAGAAGGCCCACAGATGCTAAGAGACACCTGAGAAAGGAACAGGAACACAAGAGCTGGAAGAAACCTTCTAAGAACAAGAAGGCTTTTTGCTTTTCTTTCATCAAGCTGTCTTTTGACCAAGAATACACAGGGGAAAGCGCGAACGCAGTCCCCCACTACCACAAATTAGGCAGTCGAGTTTCCCGCATTTGGGGAAATCGCAGGGGTCAGCACAGCCGGAGTGCAATGGCCGAGCCTCGCCCTGGGAGAACCACCTTCGTGATCATGGTATCTCCCCTGCCAGGTAAGTATGAGTTGGAATTGGCATGCTAGCACGCCCCGGTCAGGGGCCCGCCTACGCCATGTTATGGAGGGGCTTGCTGGGGTGTTTGGCAAACTAGCCTTAATCCGAGCTGTTCCATGAGCAAGGCACATCATCTCTGTAAACAGTCAGGGGTGCGCATTGCTTTCTTTTTTTGATAGCCCACATCTGGGAAGCCTCTGAAATGTCTTCATGCACGCAAGGGGTGGGTCTCAAACAGGTCCACGGTCTACACTGCAGCAGCGCATATATTTGCATTGATGAGCGGCACTTAAGCATCCAGCCGCAACCAGGCCCATTGCGTAGGAATATGGAAGCATGCAGTGTACAGACTACGGGTCCATCCAGGACAAGTGGCTAATTCCCTGAACCATTGCAGAAGGCCCACAGATGCTAAGAGACACCTGAGAAAGGAACAGGAACACAAGAGCTGGAAGAAACCTTCCAAGAACAAGAAGGCTTTTTGCTTTTCTTTCATCAAGCTGTCTTTTGACCAAGAATACACAGGGGAAAGCGCGAACGCAGTCCCCCACTACCACAAATTATGCAGTCGAGTTTCCCGCATTTGGGGAAATCGCAGGGGTCAGCACAGCCGGAGTGCAATGGCCGAGCCTCGCCCTGGGAGAACCACCTTCGTGATCATGGTATCTCCCCTGCCAGGTAAGTATGAGTTGGAATTGGCATGCTAGCACGCCCCGGTCAGGGGCCCGCCTACGCCATGTTATGGAGGGGCTTGCTGGGGTGTTTGGCAAACTAGCCTTAATCCGAGCTGTTCCATGAGCAAGGCACATCATCTCTGTAAACAGTCAGGGGTGCGCATTGCTTTCTTTTTTTGATAGCCCACATCTGGGAAGCCTCTGAAATGTCTTCATGCACGCAAGGGGTGGGTCTCAAACAGGTCCACGGTCTACACTGCAGCAGCGCATATATTTGCATTGATGAGCGGCACTTAAGCATCCAGCCGCAACCAGGCCCATTGCGTAGGAATATGGAAGCATGCAGTGTACAGACTACGGGTCCATCCAGGACAAGTGGCTAATTCCCTGAACCATTGCAGAAGGCCCACAGATGCTAAGAGACACCTGAGAAAGAAACAGGAACACAAGAGCTGGAAGAAACCTTCTAAGAACAAGAAGGCTTTTTGCTTTTCTTTCATCAAGCTGTCTTTTGACCAAGAATACACAGGGGAAAGCGCGAACGCAGTCCCCCACTACCACAAATTATGCAGTCGAGTTTCCCGCATTTGGGGAAATCGCAGGGGTCAGCACAGCCGGAGTGCAATGGCCGAGCCTCGCCCTGGGAGAACCACCTTCGTGATCATGGTATCTCCCCTGCCAGGTAAGTATGAGTTGGAATTGGCATGCTAGCACGCCCCGGTCAGGGGCCCGCCTACGCCATGTTATGGAGGGGCTTGCTGGGGTGTTTGGCAAACTAGCCTTAATCCGAGCTGTTCCATGAGCAAGGCACATCATCTCTGTAAACAGTCAGGGGTGCGCATTGCTTTCTTTTTTTGATAGCCCACATCTGGGAAGCCTCTGAAATGTCTTCATGCACGCAAGGGGTGGGTCTCAAACAGGTCCACGGTCTACACTGCAGCAGCGCATATATTTGCATTGATGAGCGGCACTTAAGCATCCAGCCGCAACCAGGCCCATTGCGTAGGAATATGGAAGCATGCAGCGTACAGACTACGGGTCCATCCAGGACAAGTGGCTAATTCCCTGAACCATTGCAGAAGGCCCACAGATGCTAAGAGACACCTGAGAAAGGAACAGGAACACAAGAGCTGGAAGAAACCTTCTAAGAACAAGAAGGCTTTTTGCTTTTCTTTCATCAAGCTGTCTTTTGACCAAGAATACACAGGGGAAAGCGCGAACGCAGTCCCCCACTACCACAAATTATGCAGTCGAGTTTCCCGCATTTGGGGAAATCGCAGGGGTCAGCACAACCGGAGTACAATGGCCGAGCCTCGCCCTGGGAGAACCACCTTCGTGATCATGGTATCTCCCCTGCCAGGTAAGTATGAGTTGGAATTGGCATGCTAGCACGCCCCGGTCAGGGGCCCGCCTACGCCATGTTATGGAGGGGCTTGCTGGGGTGTTTGGCAAACTAGCCTTAATCCGAGCTGTTCCATGAGCAAGGCACATCATCTCTGTAAACAGTCAGGGGTGCGCATTGCTTTCTTTTTTTGATAGCCCACATCTGGGAAGCCTCTGAAATGTCTTCATGCACGCAAGGGGTGGGTCTCAAACAGGTCCACGGTCTACACTGCAGCAGCGCATATATTTGCATTGATGAGCGGCACTTAAGCATCCAGCCGCAACCAGGCCCATTGCGTAGGAATATGGAAGCATGCAGCGTACAGACTACGGGTCCATCCAGGACAAGTGGCTAATTCCCTGAACCATTGCAGAAGGCCCACAGATGCTAAGAGACACCTGAGAAAGGAACAGGAACACAAGAGCTGGAAGAAACCTTCTAAGAACAAGAAGGCTTTTTGCTTTTCTTTCATCAAGCTGTCTTTTGACCAAGAATACACAGGGGACAGCACGAACGCAGTCCCCCACTAGCACAAATTATGCAGTCGAGTTTCCCGCATTTGGGGAAATCGCAGGGGTCAGCACAGCCGGAGTGCAATGGCTGAGCCTCACCCTGGGAGAACCACCTTCGTGATCATGGTATCTCCCCTGCCAGGTAAGTATGAGTTGGAATTGGCATGCTAGCACGCCCCGGTCAGGGGCCCGCCTACGCCATGTTATGGAGGGGCTTGCTGGGGTGTTTGGCAAACTAGCCTTAATCCGAGCTGTTCCATGAGCAAGGCACATCATCTCTGTAAACAGTCAGGGGTGCGCATTGCTTTCTTTTTTTGATAGCCCACATCTGGGAAGCCTCTGAAATGTCTTCATGCACGCAAGGGGTGGGTCTCAAACAGGTCCACGGTCTACACTGCAGCAGCGCATATATTTGCATTGATGAGCGGCACTTAAGCATCCAGCCGCAACCAGGCCCATTGCGTAGGAATATGGAAGCATGCAGTGTACAGACTACGGGTCCATCCAGGACAAGTGGCTAATTCCCTGAACCATTGCAGAAGGCCCACAGATGCTAAGAGACACCTGAGAAAGGAACAGGAACACAAGAGCTGGAAGAAACCTTCTAAGAACAAGAAGGCTTTTTGCTTTTCTTTCATCAAGCTGTCTTTTGACCAAGAATACACAGGGGAAAGCGCGAACGCAGTCCCCCACTACCACAAATTATGCAGTCGAGTTTCCCGCATTTGGGGAAATCGCAGGGGTCAGCACAGCCGGAGTGCAATGGCCGAGCCTCGCCCTGGGAGAACCACCTTCGTGATCATGGTATCTCCCCAGCCAGGTAAGTATGAGTTGGAATCGGCATGCTAGCACGCCCCGGTCAGGGGCCCGCCTACGCCATGTTATGGAGGGGCTTGCTGGGGTGTTTGGCAAACTAGCCTTAATCCGAGCTGTTCCATGAGCAAGGCACATCATCTCTGTAAACAGTCAGGGGTGCGCATTGCTTTCTTTTTTTGATAGCCCACATCTGGGAAGCCTCTGAAATGTCTTCATGCACGCAAGGGGTGGGTCTCAAACAGGTCCACGGTCTACACTGCAGCAGCGCATATATTTGCATTGATGAGCGGCACTTAAGCATCCAGCCGCAACCAGGCCCATTGCGTAGGAATATGGAAGCATGCAGTGTACAGACTACGGGTCCATCCAGGACAAGTGGCTAATTCCCTGAACCATTGCAGAAGGCCCACAGATGCTAAGAGACACCTGAGAAAGGAACAGGAACACAAGAGCTGGAAGAAACCTTCTAAGAACAAGAAGGCTTTTTGCTTTTCTTTCATCAAGCTGTCTTTTGACCAAGAATACACAGGGGAAAGCGCGAACGCAGTCCCCCACTACCACAAATTATGCAGTCGAGTTTCCCGCATTTGGGGAAATCGCAGGGGTCAGCACAACCGGAGTACAATGGCCGAGCCTCGCCCTGGGAGAACCACCTTCGTGATCATGGTATCTCCCCTGCCAGGTAAGTATGAGTTGGAATTGGCATGCTAGCACGCCCCGGTCAGGGGCCCGCCTACGCCATGTTATGGAGGGGCTTGCTGGGGTGTTTGGCAAACTAGCCTTAATCCGAGCTGTTCCATGAGCAAGGCACATCATCTCTGTAAACAGTCAGGGGTGCGCATTGCTTTCTTTTTTTGATAGCCCACATCTGGGAAGCCTCTGAAATGTCTTCATGCACGCAAGGGGTGGGTCTCAAACAGGTCCACGGTCTACACTGCAGCAGCGCATATATTTGCATTGATGAGCGGCACTTAAGCATCCAGCCGCAACCAGGCCCATTGCGTAGGAATATGGAAGCATGCAGCGTACAGACTACGGGTCCATCCAGGACAAGTGGCTAATTCCCTGAACCATTGCAGAAGGCCCACAGATGCTAAGAGACACCTGAGAAAGGAACAGGAACACAAGAGCTGGAAGAAACCTTCTAAGAACAAGAAGGCTTTTTGCTTTTCTTTCATCAAGCTGTCTTTTGACCAAGAATGCACAGGGGACAGCACGAACGCAGTCCCCCACTAGCACAAATTATGCAGTCGAGTTTCCCGCATTTGGGGAAATCGCAGGGGTCAGCACAGCCGGAGTGCAATGGCTGAGCCTCGCCCTGGGAGAACCACCTTCGTGATCATGGTATCTCCCCTGCCAGGTAAGTATGAGTTGGAATTGGCATGCTAGCACGCCCCGGTCAGGGGCCCGCCTACGCCATGTTATGGAGGGGCTTGCTGGGGTGTTTGGCAAACTAGCCTTAATCCGAGCTGTTCCATGAGCAAGGCACATCATCTCTGTAAACAGTCAGGGGTGCGCATTGCTTTCTTTTTTTGATAGCCCACATCTGGGAAGCCTCTGAAATGTCTTCATGCACGCAAGGGGTGGGTCTCAAACAGGTCCACGGTCTACACTGCAGCAGCGCATATATTTGCATTGATGAGCGGCACTTAAGCATCCAGCCGCAACCAGGCCCATTGCGTAGGAATATGGAAGCATGCAGTGTACAGACTACGGGTCCATCCAGGACAAGTGGCTAATTCCCTGAACCATTGCAGAAGGCCCACAGATGCTAAGAGACACCTGAGAAAGGAACAGGAACACAAGAGCTGGAAGAAACCTTCTAAGAACAAGAAGGCTTTTTGCTTTTCTTTCATCAAGCTGTCTTTTGACCAAGAATACACAGGGGAAAGCGCGAACGCAGTCCCCCACTACCACAAATTATGCAGTCGAGTTTCCCGCATTTGGGGAAATCGCAGGGGTCAGCACAGCCGGAGTGCAATGGCCGAGCCTCGCCCTGGGAGAACCACCTTCGTGATCATGGTATCTCCCCAGCCAGGTAAGTATGAGTTGGAATCGGCATGCTAGCACGCCCCGGTCAGGGGCCCGCCTACGCCATGTTATGGAGGGGCTTGCTGGGGTGTTTGGCAAACTAGCCTTAATCCGAGCTGTTCCATGAGCAAGGCACATCATCTCTGTAAACAGTCAGGGGTGCGCATTGCTTTCTTTTTTTGATAGCCCACATCTGGGAAGCCTCTGAAATGTCTTCATGCACGCAAGGGGTGGGTCTCAAACAGGTCCACGGTCTACACTGCAGCAGCGCATATATTTGCGTTGATGAGCGGCACTTAAGCATCCAGCCGCAACCAGGCCCATTGCGTAGGAATATGGAAGCATGCAGTGTACAGACTACGGGTCCATCCAGGACAAGTGGCTAATTCCCTGAACCATTGCAGAAGGCCCACAGATGCTAAGAGACACCTGAGAAAGGAACAGGAACACAAGAGCTGGAAGAAACCTTCTAAGAACAAGAAGGCTTTTTGCTTTTCTTTCATCAAGCTGTCTTTTGACCAAGAATACACAGGGGAAAGCGCGAACGCAGTCCCCCACTACCACAAATTATGCAGTCAAGTTTCCCGCATTTGGGGAAATCGCAGGGGTCAGCACAGCCGGAGTGCAATGGCCGAGCCTCGCCCTGGGAGAACCACCTTCGTGATCATGGTATCTCCCCTGCCAGGTAAGTATGAGTTGGAATTGGCATGCTAGCACGCCCCGGTCAGGGGCCCGCCTACGCCATGTTATGGAGGGGCTTGCTGGGGTGTTTGGCAAACTAGCCTTAATCCGAGCTGTTCCATGAGCAAGGCACATCATCTCTGTAAACAGTCAGGGGTGCGCATTGCTTTCTTTTTTTGATAGCCCACATCTGGGAAGCCTCTGAAATGTCTTCATGCACGCAAGGGGTGGGTCTCAAACAGGTCCACGGTCTACACTGCAGCAGCGCATATATTTGCATTGATGAGCGGCACTTAAGCATCCAGCCGCAACCAGGCCCATTGCGTAGGAATATGGAAGCATGCAGTGTACGGGTCCATCCAGGACAAGTGGCTAATTCCCTGAACCATTGCAGAAGGCCCACAGATGCTAAGAGACACCTGAGAAAGGAACAGGAACACAAGAGCTGGAAGAAACCTTCTAAGAACAAGAAGGCTTTTTGCTTTTCTTTCATCAAGCTGTCTTTTGACCAAGAATACACAAGGGAAAGCGCGAACGCAGTCCCCCACTACCACAAATTATGCAGTCGAGTTTCCCGCATTTGGGGAAATCGCAGGGGTCAGCACAGCCGGAGTGCAATGGCCGAACCTCGCCCTGGGAGAACCACCTTCGTGATCATGGTATCTCCCCTGCCAGGTAAGTATAAGTTGGAATTGGCATGCTAGCACGCCCCGGTCAGGGGCCCGCCTACGCCATGTTATGGAGGGGCTTGCTGGGGTGTTTGGCAAACTAGCCTTAATCCGAGCTGTTCCATGAGCAAGGCACATCATCTCTGTAAACAGTCAGGGGTGCGCATTGCTTTCTTTTTTTGATAGCCCACATCTGGGAAGCCTCTGAAATGTCTTCATGCACGCAAGGGGTGGGTCTCAAACAGGTCCACGGTCTACACTGCAGCAGCGCATATATTTGCATTGATGAGCGGCACTTAAGCATCCAGCCGCAACCAGGCCCATTGCGTAGGAATATGGAAGCATGCAGTGTACAGACTACGGGTCCATCCAGGACAAGTGGCTAATTCCCTGAACCATTGCAGAAGGCCCACAGATGCTAAGAGACACCTGAGAAAGGAACAGGAACACAAGAGCTGGAAGAAACCTTCTAAGAACAAGAAGGCTTTTTGCTTTTCTTTCATCAAGCTGTCTTTTGACCAAGAATACACAGGGGAAAGCGCGAACGCAGTCCCCCACTACCACAAATTATGCAGTCGAGTTTCCCGCATTTGGGGAAATCGCAGGGGTCAGCACAGCCGGAGTGCAATGGCCGAGCCTCGCCCTGGGAGAACCACCTTCGTGATCATGGTATCTCCCCTGCCAGGTAAGTATGAGTTGGAATTGGCATGCTAGCACGCCCCGGTCAGGGGCCCGCCTACGCCATGTTATGGAGGGGCTTGCTGGGGTGTTTGGCAGACTAGCCTTAATCCGAGCTGTTCCATGAGCAAGGCACATCATCTCTGTAAACAGTCAGGGGTGCGCATTGCTTTCTTTTTTTGATAGCCCACATCTGGGAAGCCTCTGAAATGTCTTCATGCACGCAAGGGGTGGGTCTCAAACAGGTCCACGGTCTACACTGCAGCAGCGCATATATTTGCATTGATGAGCGGCACTTAAGCATCCAGCCGCAACCAGGCCCATTGCGTAGGAATATGGAAGCATGCAGTGCACGGGTCCATCCAGGACAAGTGGCTAATTCCCTGAACCATTGCAGAAGGCCCACAGATGCTAAGAGACACCTGAGAAAGGAACAGGAACACAAGAGCTGGAAGAAACCTTCTAAGAACAAGAAGGCTTTTTGCTTTTCTTTCATCAAGCTGTCTTTTGACCAAGAATACACAGGGGAAAGCGCGAACGCAGTCCCCCACTACCACAAATTATGCAGTCGAGTTTCCCGCATTTGGGGAAATCGCAGGGGTCAGCACAGCCGGAGTGCAATGGCCGAGCCTCGCCCTGGGAGAACCACCTTCGTGATCATGGTATCTCCCCTGCCAGGTAAGTATGAGTTGGAATTGGCATGCTAGCACGCCCCGGTCAGGGGCCCGCCTACGCCATGTTATGGAGGGGCTTGCTGGGGTGTTTGGCAAACTAGCCTTAATCCGAGCTGTTCCATGAGCAAGGCACATCATCTCTGTAAACAGTCAGGGGTGCGCATTGCTTTCTTTTTTTGATAGCCCACATCTGGGAAGCCTCTGAAATGTCTTCATGCACGCAAGGGGTGGGTCTCAAACAGGTCCACGGTCTACACTGCAGCAGCGCATATATTTGCATTGATGAGCGGCACTTAAGCATCCAGCCGCAACCAGGCCCATTGCGTAGGAATATGGAAGCATGCAGCGTACAGACTACGGGTCCATCCAGGACAAGTGGCTAATTCCCTGAACCATTGCAGAAGGCCCACAGATGCTAAGAGACACCTGAGAAAGGAACAGGAACACAAGAGCTGGAAGAAACCTTCTAAGAACAAGAAGGCTTTTTGCTTTTCTTTCATCAAGCTGTCTTTTGACCAAGAATACACAGGGGAAAGCGCGAACGCAGTCCCCCACTACCACAAATTATGCAGTCGAGTTTCCCGCATTTGGGGAAATCGCAGGGGTCAGCACAACCGGAGTACAATGGCCGAGCCTCGCCCTGGGAGAACCACCTTCGTGATCATGGTATCTCCCCTGCCAGGTAAGTATGAGTTGGAATTGGCATGCTAGCACGCCCCGGTCAGGGGCCCGCCTACGCCATGTTATGGAGGGGCTTGCTGGGGTGTTTGGCAAACTAGCCTTAATCCGAGCTGTTCCATGAGCAAGGCACATCATCTCTGTAAACAGTCAGGGGTGCGCATTGCTTTCTTTTTTTGATAGCCCACATCTGGGAAGCCTCTGAAATGTCTTCATGCACGCAAGGGGTGGGTCTCAAACAGGTCCACGGTCTACACTGCAGCAGCACATATATTTGCATTGATGAGCGGCACTTAAGCATCCAGCCGCAACCAGGCCCATTGCGTAGGAATATGGAAGCATGCAGCGTACAGACTACGGGTCCATCCAGGACAAGTGGCTAATTCCCTGAACCATTGCAGAAGGCCCACAGATGCTAAGAGACACCTGAGAAAGGAACAGGAACACAAGAGCTGGAAGAAACCTTCTAAGAACAAGAAGGCTTTTTGCTTTTCTTTCATCAAGCTGTCTTTTGACCAAGAATACACAGGGGACAGCACGAACGCAGTCCCCCATTAGCACAAATTATGCAGTCGAGTTTCCCGCATTTGGGGAAATCGCAGGGGTCAGCACAGCCGGAGTGCAATGGCTGAGCCTCGCCCTGGGAGAACCACCTTCGTGATCATGGTATCTCCCCTGCCAGGTAAGTATGAGTTGGAATTGGCATGCTAGCACGCCCCGGTCAGGGGCCCGCCTACGCCATGTTATGGAGGGGCTTGCTGGGGTGTTTGGCAAACTAGCCTTAATCCGAGCTGTTCCATGAGCAAGGCACATCATCTCTGTAAACAGTCAGGGGTGCGCATTGCTTTCTTTTTTTGATAGCCCACATCTGGGAAGCCTCTGAAATGTCTTCATGCACGCAAGGGGTGGGTCTCAAACAGGTCCACGGTCTACACTGCAGCAGCGCATATATTTGCATTGATGAGCGGCACTTAAGCATCCAGCCGCAACCAGGCCCATTGCGTAGGAATATGGAAGCATGCAGTGTACAGACTACGGGTCCATCCAGGACAAGTGGCTAATTCCCTGAACCATTGCAGAAGGCCCACAGATGCTAAGAGACACCTGAGAAAGGAACAGGAACACAAGAGCTGGAAGAAACCTTCTAAGAACAAGAAGGCTTTTTGCTTTTCTTTCATCAAGCTGTCTTTTGACCAAGAATACACAGGGGAAAGCGCGAACGCAGTCCCCCACTACCACAAATTATGCAGTCGAGTTTCCCGCATTTGGGGAAATCGCAGGGGTCAGCACAGCCGGAGTGCAATGGCCGAGCCTCGCCCTGGGAGAACCACCTTCGTGATCATGGTATCTCCCCAGCCAGGTAAGTATGAGTTGGAATCGGCATGCTAGCACGCCCCGGTCAGGGGCCCGCCTACGCCATGTTATGGAGGGGCTTGCTGGGGTGTTTGGCAAACTAGCCTTAATCCGAGCTGTTCCATGAGCAAGGCACATCATCTCTGTAAACAGTCAGGGGTGCGCATTGCTTTCTTTTTTTGATAGCCCACATCTGGGAAGCCTCTGAAATGTCTTCATGCACGCAAGGGGTGGGTCTCAAACAGGTCCACGGTCTACACTGCAGCAGCGCATATATTTGCGTTGATGAGCGGCACTTAAGCATCCAGCCGCAACCAGGCCCATTGCGTAGGAATATGGAAGCATGCAGTGTACAGACTACGGGTCCATCCAGGACAAGTGGCTAATTCCCTGAACCATTGCAGAAGGCCCACAGATGCTAAGAGACACCTGAGAAAGGAACAGGAACACAAGAGCTGGAAGAAACCTTCTAAGAACAAGAAGGCTTTTTGCTTTTCTTTCATCAAGCTGTCTTTTGACCAAGAATACACAGGGGAAAGCGCGAACGCAGTCCCCCACTACCACAAATTATGCAGTCAAGTTTCCCGCATTTGGGGAAATCGCAGGGGTCAGCACAGCCGGAGTGCAATGGCCGAGCCTCGCCCTGGGAGAACCACCTTCGTGATCATGGTATCTCCCCTGCCAGGTAAGTATGAGTTGGAATTGGCATGCTAGCACGCCCCGGTCAGGGGCCCGCCTACGCCATGTTATGGAGGGGCTTGCTGGGGTGTTTGGCAAACTAGCCTTAATCCGAGCTGTTCCATGAGCAAGGCACATCATCTCTGTAAACAGTCAGGGGTGCGCATTGCTTTCTTTTTTTGATAGCCCACATCTGGGAAGCCTCTGAAATGTCTTCATGCACGCAAGGGGTGGGTCTCAAACAGGTCCACGGTCTACACTGCAGCAGCGCATATATTTGCATTGATGAGCGGCACTTAAGCATCCAGCCGCAACCAGGCCCATTGCGTAGGAATATGGATGCATGCAGTGTACGGGTCCATCCAGGACAAGTGGCTAATTCCCTGAACCATTGCAGAAGGCCCACAGATGCTAAGAGACACCTGAGAAAGGAACAGGAACACAAGAGCTGGAAGAAACCTTCTAAGAACAAGAAGGCTTTTTGCTTTTCTTTCATCAAGCTGTCTTTTGACCAAGAATACACAGGGGAAAGCGCGAACGCAGTCCCCCACTACCACAAATTATGCAGTCGAGTTTCCCGCATTTGGGGAAATCGCAGGGGTCAGCACAGCCGGAGTGCAATGGCCGAGCCTCGCCCTGGGAGAACCACCTTCGTGATCATGGTATCTCCCCTGCCAGGTAAGTATGAGTTGGAATTGGCATGCTAGCACGCCCCGGTCAGGGGCCCGCCTACGCCATGTTATGGAGGGGCTTGCTGGGGTGTTTGGCAAACTAGCCTTAATCCGAGCTGTTCCATGAGCAAGGCACATCATCTCTGTAAACAGTCAGGGGTGCGCATTGCTTTCTTTTTTTGATAGCCCACATCTGGGAAGCCTCTGAAATGTCTTCATGCACGCAAGGGGTGGGTCTCAAACAGGTCCACGGTCTACACTGCAGCAGCGCATATATTTGCATTGATGAGCGGCACTTAAGCATCCAGCCGCAACCAGGCCCATTGCGTAGGAATATGGAAGCATGCAGTGTACGGGTCCATCCAGGACAAGTGGCTAATTCCCTGAACCATTGCAGAAGGCCCACAGATGCTAAGAGACACCTGAGAAAGGAACAGGAACACAAGAGCTGGAAGAAACCTTCTAAGAACAAGAAGGCTTTTTGCTTTTCTTTCATCAAGCTGTCTTTTGACCAAGAATACACAAGGGAAAGCGCGAACACAGTCCCCCACTACCACAAATTATGCAGTCGAGTTTCCCGCATTTGGGGAAATCGCAGGGGTCAGCACAGCCGGAGTGCAATGGCCGAACCTCGCCCTGGGCGAACCACCTTCGTGATCATGGTATCTCCCCTGCCAGGTAAGTATAAGTTGGAATTGGCATGCTAGCACGCCCCGGTCAGGGGCCCGCCTACGCCATGTTATGGAGGGGCTTGCTGGGGTGTTTGGCAAACTAGCCTTAATCCGAGCTGTTCCATGAGCAAGGCACATCATCTCTGTAAACAGTCAGGGGTGCGCATTGCTTTCTTTTTTTGATAGCCCACATCTGGGAAGCCTCTGAAATGTCTTCATGCACGCAAGGGGTGGGTCTCAAACAGGTCCACGGTCTACACTGCAGCAGCGCATATATTTGCATTGATGAGCGGCACTTAAGCATCCAGCCGCAACCAGGCCCATTGCGTAGGAATATGGAAGCATGCAGTGTACAGACTACGGGTCCATCCAGGACAAGTGGCTAATTCCCTGAACCATTGCAGAAGGCCCACAGATGCTAAGAGACACCTGAGAAAGGAACAGGAACACAAGAGCTGGAAGAAACCTTCTAAGAACAAGAAGGCTTTTTGCTTTTCTTTCATCAAGCTGTCTTTTGACCAAGAATACACAGGGGAAAGCGCGAACGAACGCAGTCCCCCACTACCACAAATTATGCAGTCGAGTTTCCCGCATTTGGGGAAATCGCAGGGGTCAGCACAGCCGGAGTGCAATGGCCGAGCCTCGCCCTGGGAGAACCACCTTCGTGATCATGGTATCTCCCCTGCCAGGTAAGTATGAGTTGGAATTGGCATGCTAGCACGCCCCGGTCAGGGGCCCGCCTACGCCATGTTATGGAGGGGCTTGCTGGGGTGTTTGGCAAACTAGCCTTAATCCGAGCTGTTCCATGAGCAAGGCACATCATCTCTGTAAACAGTCAGGGGTGCGCATTGCTTTCTTTTTTTGATAGCCCACATCTGGGAAGCCTCTGAAATGTCTTCATGCACGCAAGGGGTGGGTCTCAAACAGGTCCACGGTCTACACTGCAGCAGCGCATATATTTGCATTGATGAGCGGCACTTAAGCATCCAGCCGCAACCAGGCCCATTGCGTAGGAATATGGAAGCATGCAGTGTACAGACTACGGGTCCATCCAGGACAAGTGGCTAATTCCCTGAACCATTGCAGAAGGCCCACAGATGCTAAGAGACACCTGAGAAAGGAACAGGAACACAAGAGCTGGAAGAAACCTTCCAAGAACAAGAAGGCTTTTTGCTTTTCTTTCATCAAGCTGTCTTTTGACCAAGAATACACAGGGGAAAGCGCGAACGCAGTCCCCCACTACCACAAATTATGCAGTCGAGTTTCCCGCATTTGGGGAAATCGCAGGGGTCAGCACAGCCGGAGTGCAATGGCCGAGCCTCGCCCTGGGAGAACCACCTTCGTGATCATGGTATCTCCCCTGCCAGGTAAGTATGAGTTGGAATTGGCATGCTAGCACGCCCCGGTCAGGGGCCCGCCTACGCCATGTTATGGAGGGGCTTGCTGGGGTGTTTGGCAAACTAGCCTTAATCCGAGCTGTTCCATGAGCAAGGCACATCATCTCTGTAAACAGTCAGGGGTGCGCATTGCTTTCTTTTTTTGATAGCCCACATCTGGGAAGCCTCTGAAATGTCTTCATGCACGCAAGGGGTGGGTCTCAAACAGGTCCACGGTCTACACTGCAGCAGCGCATATATTTGCATTGATGAGCGGCACTTAAGCATCCAGCCGCAACCAGGCCCATTGCGTAGGAATATGGAAGCATGCAGTGTACAGACTACGGGTCCATCCAGGACAAGTGGCTAATTCCCTGAACCATTGCAGAAGGCCCACAGATGCTAAGAGACACCTGAGAAAGAAACAGGAACACAAGAGCTGGAAGAAACCTTCTAAGAACAAGAAGGCTTTTTGCTTTTCTTTCATCAAGCTGTCTTTTGACCAAGAATACACAGGGGAAAGCGCGAACGCAGTCCCCCACTACCACAAATTATGCAGTCGAGTTTCCCGCATTTGGGGAAATCGCAGGGGTCAGCACAGCCGGAGTGCAATGGCCGAGCCTCGCCCTGGGAGAACCACCTTCGTGATCATGGTATCTCCCCTGCCAGGTAAGTATGAGTTGGAATTGGCATGCTAGCACGCCCCGGTCAGGGGCCCGCCTACGCCATGTTATGGAGGGGCTTGCTGGGGTGTTTGGCAAACTAGCCTTAATCCGAGCTGTTCCATGAGCAAGGCACATCATCTCTGTAAACAGTCAGGGGTGCGCATTGCTTTCTTTTTTTGATAGCCCACATCTGGGAAGCCTCTGAAATGTCTTCATGCACGCAAGGGGTGGGTCTCAAACAGGTCCACGGTCTACACTGCAGCAGCGCATATATTTGCATTGATGAGCGGCACTTAAGCATCCAGCCGCAACCAGGCCCATTGCGTAGGAATATGGAAGCATGCAGCGTACAGACTACGGGTCCATCCAGGACAAGTGGCTAATTCCCTGAACCATTGCAGAAGGCCCACAGATGCTAAGAGACACCTGAGAAAGGAACAGGAACACAAGAGCTGGAAGAAACCTTCTAAGAACAAGAAGGCTTTTTGCTTTTCTTTCATCAAGCTGTCTTTTGACCAAGAATACACAGGGGAAAGCGCGAACGCAGTCCCCCACTACCACAAATTATGCAGTCGAGTTTCCCGCATTTGGGGAAATCGCAGGGGTCAGCACAACCGGAGTACAATGGCCGAGCCTCGCCCTGGGAGAACCACCTTCGTGATCATGGTATCTCCCCTGCCAGGTAAGTATGAGTTGGAATTGGCATGCTAGCACGCCCCGGTCAGGGGCCCGCCTACGCCATGTTATGGAGGGGCTTGCTGGGGTGTTTGGCAAACTAGCCTTAATCCGAGCTGTTCCATGAGCAAGGCACATCATCTCTGTAAACAGTCAGGGGTGCGCATTGCTTTCTTTTTTTGATAGCCCACATCTGGGAAGCCTCTGAAATGTCTTCATGCACGCAAGGGGTGGGTCTCAAACAGGTCCACGGTCTACACTGCAGCAGCGCATATATTTGCATTGATGAGCGGCACTTAAGCATCCAGCCGCAACCAGGCCCATTGCGTAGGAATATGGAAGCATGCAGCGTACAGACTACGGGTCCATCCAGGACAAGTGGCTAATTCCCTGAACCATTGCAGAAGGCCCACAGATGCTAAGAGACACCTGAGAAAGGAACAGGAACACAAGAGCTGGAAGAAACCTTCTAAGAACAAGAAGGCTTTTTGCTTTTCTTTCATCAAGCTGTCTTTTGACCAAGAATACACAGGGGACAGCACGAACGCAGTCCCCCACTAGCACAAATTATGCAGTCGAGTTTCCCGCATTTGGGGAAATCGCAGGGGTCAGCACAGCCGGAGTGCAATGGCTGAGCCTCACCCTGGGAGAACCACCTTCGTGATCATGGTATCTCCCCTGCCAGGTAAGTATGAGTTGGAATTGGCATGCTAGCACGCCCCGGTCAGGGGCCCGCCTACGCCATGTTATGGAGGGGCTTGCTGGGGTGTTTGGCAAACTAGCCTTAATCCGAGCTGTTCCATGAGCAAGGCACATCATCTCTGTAAACAGTCAGGGGTGCGCATTGCTTTCTTTTTTTGATAGCCCACATCTGGGAAGCCTCTGAAATGTCTTCATGCACGCAAGGGGTGGGTCTCAAACAGGTCCACGGTCTACACTGCAGCAGCGCATATATTTGCATTGATGAGCGGCACTTAAGCATCCAGCCGCAACCAGGCCCATTGCGTAGGAATATGGAAGCATGCAGTGTACAGACTACGGGTCCATCCAGGACAAGTGGCTAATTCCCTGAACCATTGCAGAAGGCCCACAGATGCTAAGAGACACCTGAGAAAGGAACAGGAACACAAGAGCTGGAAGAAACCTTCTAAGAACAAGAAGGCTTTTTGCTTTTCTTTCATCAAGCTGTCTTTTGACCAAGAATGCACAGGGGACAGCACGAACGCAGTCCCCCACTAGCACAAATTATGCAGTCGAGTTTCCCGCATTTGGGGAAATCGCAGGGGTCAGCACAGCCGGAGTGCAATGGCTGAGCCTCGCCCTGGGAGAACCACCTTCGTGATCATGGTATCTCCCCTGCCAGGTAAGTATGAGTTGGAATTGGCATGCTAGCACGCCCCGGTCAGGGGCCCGCCTACGCCATGTTATGGAGGGGCTTGCTGGGGTGTTTGGCAAACTAGCCTTAATCCGAGCTGTTCCATGAGCAAGGCACATCATCTCTGTAAACAGTCAGGGGTGCGCATTGCTTTCTTTTTTTGATAGCCCACATCTGGGAAGCCTCTGAAATGTCTTCATGCACGCAAGGGGTGGGTCTCAAACAGGTCCACGGTCTACACTGCAGCAGCGCATATATTTGCATTGATGAGCGGCACTTAAGCATCCAGCCGCAACCAGGCCCATTGCGTAGGAATATGGAAGCATGCAGTGTACAGACTACGGGTCCATCCAGGACAAGTGGCTAATTCCCTGAACCATTGCAGAAGGCCCACAGATGCTAAGAGACACCTGAGAAAGGAACAGGAACACAAGAGCTGGAAGAAACCTTCTAAGAACAAGAAGGCTTTTTGCTTTTCTTTCATCAAGCTGTCTTTTGACCAAGAATACACAGGGGAAAGCGCGAACGCAGTCCCCCACTACCACAAATTATGCAGTCGAGTTTCCCGCATTTGGGGAAATCGCAGGGGTCAGCACAGCCGGAGTGCAATGGCCGAGCCTCGCCCTGGGAGAACCACCTTCGTGATCATGGTATCTCCCCAGCCAGGTAAGTATGAGTTGGAATCGGCATGCTAGCACGCCCCGGTCAGGGGCCCGCCTACGCCATGTTATGGAGGGGCTTGCTGGGGTGTTTGGCAAACTAGCCTTAATCCGAGCTGTTCCATGAGCAAGGCACATCATCTCTGTAAACAGTCAGGGGTGCGCATTGCTTTCTTTTTTTGATAGCCCACATCTGGGAAGCCTCTGAAATGTCTTCATGCACGCAAGGGGTGGGTCTCAAACAGGTCCACGGTCTACACTGCAGCAGCGCATATATTTGCGTTGATGAGCGGCACTTAAGCATCCAGCCGCAACCAGGCCCATTGCGTAGGAATATGGAAGCATGCAGTGTACAGACTACGGGTCCATCCAGGACAAGTGGCTAATTCCCTGAACCATTGCAGAAGGCCCACAGATGCTAAGAGACACCTGAGAAAGGAACAGGAACACAAGAGCTGGAAGAAACCTTCTAAGAACAAGAAGGCTTTTTGCTTTTCTTTCATCAAGCTGTCTTTTGACCAAGAATACACAGGGGAAAGCGCGAACGCAGTCCCCCACTACCACAAATTATGCAGTCAAGTTTCCCGCATTTGGGGAAATCGCAGGGGTCAGCACAGCCGGAGTGCAATGGCCGAGCCTCGCCCTGGGAGAACCACCTTCGTGATCATGGTATCTCCCCTGCCAGGTAAGTATGAGTTGGAATTGGCATGCTAGCACGCCCCGGTCAGGGGCCCGCCTACGCCATGTTATGGAGGGGCTTGCTGGGGTGTTTGGCAAACTAGCCTTAATCCGAGCTGTTCCATGAGCAAGGCACATCATCTCTGTAAACAGTCAGGGGTGCGCATTGCTTTCTTTTTTTGATAGCCCACATCTGGGAAGCCTCTGAAATGTCTTCATGCACGCAAGGGGTGGGTCTCAAACAGGTCCACGGTCTACACTGCAGCAGCGCATATATTTGCATTGATGAGCGGCACTTAAGCATCCAGCCGCAACCAGGCCCATTGCGTAGGAATATGGAAGCATGCAGTGTACGGGTCCATCCAGGACAAGTGGCTAATTCCCTGAACCATTGCAGAAGGCCCACAGATGCTAAGAGACACCTGAGAAAGGAACAGGAACACAAGAGCTGGAAGAAACCTTCTAAGAACAAGAAGGCTTTTTGCTTTTCTTTCATCAAGCTGTCTTTTGACCAAGAATACACAAGGGAAAGCGCGAACGCAGTCCCCCACTACCACAAATTATGCAGTCGAGTTTCCCGCATTTGGGGAAATCGCAGGGGTCAGCACAGCCGGAGTGCAATGGCCGAACCTCGCCCTGGGAGAACCACCTTCGTGATCATGGTATCTCCCCTGCCAGGTAAGTATAAGTTGGAATTGGCATGCTAGCACGCCCCGGTCAGGGGCCCGCCTACGCCATGTTATGGAGGGGCTTGCTGGGGTGTTTGGCAAACTAGCCTTAATCCGAGCTGTTCCATGAGCAAGGCACATCATCTCTGTAAACAGTCAGGGGTGCGCATTGCTTTCTTTTTTTGATAGCCCACATCTGGGAAGCCTCTGAAATGTCTTCATGCACGCAAGGGGTGGGTCTCAAACAGGTCCACGGTCTACACTGCAGCAGCGCATATATTTGCATTGATGAGCGGCACTTAAGCATCCAGCCGCAACCAGGCCCATTGCGTAGGAATATGGAAGCATGCAGTGTACAGACTACGGGTCCATCCAGGACAAGTGGCTAATTCCCTGAACCATTGCAGAAGGCCCACAGATGCTAAGAGACACCTGAGAAAGGAACAGGAACACAAGAGCTGGAAGAAACCTTCTAAGAACAAGAAGGCTTTTTGCTTTTCTTTCATCAAGCTGTCTTTTGACCAAGAATACACAGGGGAAAGCGCGAACGCAGTCCCCCACTACCACAAATTATGCAGTCGAGTTTCCCGCATTTGGGGAAATCGCAGGGGTCAGCACAGCCGGAGTGCAATGGCCGAGCCTCGCCCTGGGAGAACCACCTTCGTGATCATGGTATCTCCCCTGCCAGGTAAGTATGAGTTGGAATTGGCATGCTAGCACGCCCCGGTCAGGGGCCCGCCTACGCCATGTTATGGAGGGGCTTGCTGGGGTGTTTGGCAGACTAGCCTTAATCCGAGCTGTTCCATGAGCAAGGCACATCATCTCTGTAAACAGTCAGGGGTGCGCATTGCTTTCTTTTTTTGATAGCCCACATCTGGGAAGCCTCTGAAATGTCTTCATGCACGCAAGGGGTGGGTCTCAAACAGGTCCACGGTCTACACTGCAGCAGCGCATATATTTGCATTGATGAGCGGCACTTAAGCATCCAGCCGCAACCAGGCCCATTGCGTAGGAATATGGAAGCATGCAGTGCACGGGTCCATCCAGGACAAGTGGCTAATTCCCTGAACCATTGCAGAAGGCCCACAGATGCTAAGAGACACCTGAGAAAGGAACAGGAACACAAGAGCTGGAAGAAACCTTCTAAGAACAAGAAGGCTTTTTGCTTTTCTTTCATCAAGCTGTCTTTTGACCAAGAATACACAGGGGAAAGCGCGAACGCAGTCCCCCACTACCACAAATTATGCAGTCGAGTTTCCCGCATTTGGGGAAATCGCAGGGGTCAGCACAGCCGGAGTGCAATGGCCGAGCCTCGCCCTGGGAGAACCACCTTCGTGATCATGGTATCTCCCCTGCCAGGTAAGTATGAGTTGGAATTGGCATGCTAGCACGCCCCGGTCAGGGGCCCGCCTACGCCATGTTATGGAGGGGCTTGCTGGGGTGTTTGGCAAACTAGCCTTAATCCGAGCTGTTCCATGAGCAAGGCACATCATCTCTGTAAACAGTCAGGGGTGCGCATTGCTTTCTTTTTTTGATAGCCCACATCTGGGAAGCCTCTGAAATGTCTTCATGCACGCAAGGGGTGGGTCTCAAACAGGTCCACGGTCTACACTGCAGCAGCGCATATATTTGCATTGATGAGCGGCACTTAAGCATCCAGCCGCAACCAGGCCCATTGCGTAGGAATATGGAAGCATGCAGCGTACAGACTACGGGTCCATCCAGGACAAGTGGCTAATTCCCTGAACCATTGCAGAAGGCCCACAGATGCTAAGAGACACCTGAGAAAGGAACAGGAACACAAGAGCTGGAAGAAACCTTCTAAGAACAAGAAGGCTTTTTGCTTTTCTTTCATCAAGCTGTCTTTTGACCAAGAATACACAGGGGAAAGCGCGAACGCAGTCCCCCACTACCACAAATTATGCAGTCGAGTTTCCCGCATTTGGGGAAATCGCAGGGGTCAGCACAACCGGAGTACAATGGCCGAGCCTCGCCCTGGGAGAACCACCTTCGTGATCATGGTATCTCCCCTGCCAGGTAAGTATGAGTTGGAATTGGCATGCTAGCACGCCCCGGTCAGGGGCCCGCCTACGCCATGTTATGGAGGGGCTTGCTGGGGTGTTTGGCAAACTAGCCTTAATCCGAGCTGTTCCATGAGCAAGGCACATCATCTCTGTAAACAGTCAGGGGTGCGCATTGCTTTCTTTTTTTGATAGCCCACATCTGGGAAGCCTCTGAAATGTCTTCATGCACGCAAGGGGTGGGTCTCAAACAGGTCCACGGTCTACACTGCAGCAGCACATATATTTGCATTGATGAGCGGCACTTAAGCATCCAGCCGCAACCAGGCCCATTGCGTAGGAATATGGAAGCATGCAGCGTACAGACTACGGGTCCATCCAGGACAAGTGGCTAATTCCCTGAACCATTGCAGAAGGCCCACAGATGCTAAGAGACACCTGAGAAAGGAACAGGAACACAAGAGCTGGAAGAAACCTTCTAAGAACAAGAAGGCTTTTTGCTTTTCTTTCATCAAGCTGTCTTTTGACCAAGAATACACAGGGGACAGCACGAACGCAGTCCCCCATTAGCACAAATTATGCAGTCGAGTTTCCCGCATTTGGGGAAATCGCAGGGGTCAGCACAGCCGGAGTGCAATGGCTGAGCCTCGCCCTGGGAGAACCACCTTCGTGATCATGGTATCTCCCCTGCCAGGTAAGTATGAGTTGGAATTGGCATGCTAGCACGCCCCGGTCAGGGGCCCGCCTACGCCATGTTATGGAGGGGCTTGCTGGGGTGTTTGGCAAACTAGCCTTAATCCGAGCTGTTCCATGAGCAAGGCACATCATCTCTGTAAACAGTCAGGGGTGCGCATTGCTTTCTTTTTTTGATAGCCCACATCTGGGAAGCCTCTGAAATGTCTTCATGCACGCAAGGGGTGGGTCTCAAACAGGTCCACGGTCTACACTGCAGCAGCGCATATATTTGCATTGATGAGCGGCACTTAAGCATCCAGCCGCAACCAGGCCCATTGCGTAGGAATATGGAAGCATGCAGTGTACAGACTACGGGTCCATCCAGGACAAGTGGCTAATTCCCTGAACCATTGCAGAAGGCCCACAGATGCTAAGAGACACCTGAGAAAGGAACAGGAACACAAGAGCTGGAAGAAACCTTCTAAGAACAAGAAGGCTTTTTGCTTTTCTTTCATCAAGCTGTCTTTTGACCAAGAATACACAGGGGAAAGCGCGAACGCAGTCCCCCACTACCACAAATTATGCAGTCGAGTTTCCCGCATTTGGGGAAATCGCAGGGGTCAGCACAGCCGGAGTGCAATGGCCGAGCCTCGCCCTGGGAGAACCACCTTCGTGATCATGGTATCTCCCCAGCCAGGTAAGTATGAGTTGGAATCGGCATGCTAGCACGCCCCGGTCAGGGGCCCGCCTACGCCATGTTATGGAGGGGCTTGCTGGGGTGTTTGGCAAACTAGCCTTAATCCGAGCTGTTCCATGAGCAAGGCACATCATCTCTGTAAACAGTCAGGGGTGCGCATTGCTTTCTTTTTTTGATAGCCCACATCTGGGAAGCCTCTGAAATGTCTTCATGCACGCAAGGGGTGGGTCTCAAACAGGTCCACGGTCTACACTGCAGCAGCGCATATATTTGCGTTGATGAGCGGCACTTAAGCATCCAGCCGCAACCAGGCCCATTGCGTAGGAATATGGAAGCATGCAGTGTACGGGTCCATCCAGGACAAGTGGCTAATTCCCTGAACCATTGCAGAAGGCCCACAGATGCTAAGAGACACCTGAGAAAGGAACAGGAACACAAGAGCTGGAAGAAACCTTCTAAGAACAAGAAGGCTTTTTGCTTTTCTTTCATCAAGCTGTCTTTTGACCAAGAATACACAGGGGAAAGCGCGAACGCAGTCCCCCACTACCACAAATTATGCAGTCGAGTTTCCCGCATTTGGGGAAATCGCAGGGGTCAGCACAGCCGGAGTGCAATGGCCGAGCCTCGCCCTGGGAGAACCACCTTCGTGATCATGGTATCTCCCCTGCCAGGTAAGTATGAGTTGGAATTGGCATGCTAGCACGCCCCGGTCAGGGGCCCGCCTACGCCATGTTATGGAGGGGCTTGCTGGGGTGTTTGGCAAACTAGCCTTAATCCGAGCTGTTCCATGAGCAAGGCACATCATCTCTGTAAACAGTCAGGGGTGCGCATTGCTTTCTTTTTTTGATAGCCCACATCTGGGAAGCCTCTGAAATGTCTTCATGCACGCAAGGGGTGGGTCTCAAACAGGTCCACGGTCTACACTGCAGCAGCGCATATATTTGCATTGATGAGCGGCACTTAAGCATCCAGCCGCAACCAGGCCCATTGCGTAGGAATATGGAAGCATGCAGTGTACGGGTCCATCCAGGACAAGTGGCTAATTCCCTGAACCATTGCAGAAGGCCCACAGATGCTAAGAGACACCTGAGAAAGGAACAGGAACACAAGAGCTGGAAGAAACCTTCTAAGAACAAGAAGGCTTTTTGCTTTTCTTTCATCAAGCTGTCTTTTGACCAAGAATACACAAGGGAAAGCGCGAACACAGTCCCCCACTACCACAAATTATGCAGTCGAGTTTCCCGCATTTGGGGAAATCGCAGGGGTCAGCACAGCCGGAGTGCAATGGCCGAACCTCGCCCTGGGCGAACCACCTTCGTGATCATGGTATCTCCCCTGCCAGGTAAGTATAAGTTGGAATTGGCATGCTAGCACGCCCCGGTCAGGGGCCCGCCTACGCCATGTTATGGAGGGGCTTGCTGGGGTGTTTGGCAAACTAGCCTTAATCCGAGCTGTTCCATGAGCAAGGCACATCATCTCTGTAAACAGTCAGGGGTGCGCATTGCTTTCTTTTTTTGATAGCCCACATCTGGGAAGCCTCTGAAATGTCTTCATGCACGCAAGGGGTGGGTCTCAAACAGGTCCACGGTCTACACTGCAGCAGCGCATATATTTGCATTGATGAGCGGCACTTAAGCATCCAGCCGCAACCAGGCCCATTGCGTAGGAATATGGAAGCATGCAGTGTACAGACTACGGGTCCATCCAGGACAAGTGGCTAATTCCCTGAACCATTGCAGAAGGCCCACAGATGCTAAGAGACACCTGAGAAAGGAACAGGAACACAAGAGCTGGAAGAAACCTTCTAAGAACAAGAAGGCTTTTTGCTTTTCTTTCATCAAGCTGTCTTTTGACCAAGAATACACAGGGGAAAGCGCGAACGAACGCAGTCCCCCACTACCACAAATTATGCAGTCGAGTTTCCCGCATTTGGGGAAATCGCAGGGGTCAGCACAGCCGGAGTGCAATGGCCGAGCCTCGCCCTGGGAGAACCACCTTCGTGATCATGGTATCTCCCCTGCCAGGTAAGTATGAGTTGGAATTGGCATGCTAGCACGCCCCGGTCAGGGGCCCGCCTACGCCATGTTATGGAGGGGCTTGCTGGGGTGTTTGGCAAACTAGCCTTAATCCGAGCTGTTCCATGAGCAAGGCACATCATCTCTGTAAACAGTCAGGGGTGCGCATTGCTTTCTTTTTTTGATAGCCCACATCTGGGAAGCCTCTGAAATGTCTTCATGCACGCAAGGGGTGGGTCTCAAACAGGTCCACGGTCTACACTGCAGCAGCGCATATATTTGCATTGATGAGCGGCACTTAAGCATCCAGCCGCAACCAGGCCCATTGCGTAGGAATATGGAAGCATGCAGTGCACGGGTCCATCCAGGACAAGTGGCTAATTCCCTGAACCATTGCAGAAGGCCCACAGATGCTAAGAGACACCTGAGAAAGGAACAGGAACACAAGAGCTGGAAGAAACCTTCTAAGAACAAGAAGGCTTTTTGCTTTTCTTTCATCAAGCTGTCTTTTGACCAAGAATACACAGGGGAAAGCGCGAACGAACGCAGTCCCCCACTACCACAAATTATGCAGTCGAGTTTCCCGCATTTGGGGAAATCGCAGGGGTCAGCACAGCCGGAGTGCAATGGCCGAGCCTCGCCCTGGGAGAACCACCTTCGTGATCATGGTATCTCCCCTGCCAGGTAAGTATGAGTTGGAATTGGCATGCTAGCACGCCCCGGTCAGGGGCCCGCCTACGCCATGTTATGGAGGGGCTTGCTGGGGTGTTTGGCAAACTAGCCTTAATCCGAGCTGTTCCATGAGCAAGGCACATCATCTCTGTAAACAGTCAGGGGTGCGCATTGCTTTCTTTTTTTGATAGCCCACATCTGGGAAGCCTCTGAAATGTCTTCATGCACGCAAGGGGTGGGTCTCAAACAGGTCCACGGTCTACACTGCAGCAGCGCATATATTTGCATTGATGAGCGGCACTTAAGCATCCAGCCGCAACCAGGCCCATTGCGTAGGAATATGGAAGCATGCAGTGTACAGACTACGGGTCCATCCAGGACAAGTGGCTAATTCCCTGAACCATTGCAGAAGGCCCACAGATGCTAAGAGACACCTGAGAAAGGAACAGGAACACAAGAGCTGGAAGAAACCTTCCAAGAACAAGAAGGCTTTTTGCTTTTCTTTCATCAAGCTGTCTTTTGACCAAGAATACACAGGGGAAAGCGCGAACGCAGTCCCCCACTAGCACAAATTATGCAGTCGAGTTTCCCGCATTTGGGGAAATCGCAGGGGTCAGCACAGCCGGAGTGCAATGGCCGAGCCTCGCCCTGGGAGAACCACCTTCGTGATCATGGTATCTCCCCTGCCAGGTAAGTATGAGTTGGAATTGGCATGCTAGCACGCCCCGGTCAGGGGCCCGCCTACGCCATGTTATGGAGGGGCTTGCTGGGGTGTTTGGCAAACTAGCCTTAATCCGAGCTGTTCCATGAGCAAGGCACATCATCTCTGTAAACAGTCAGGGGTGCGCATTGCTTTCTTTTTTTGATAGCCCACATCTGGGAAGCCTCTGAAATGTCTTCATGCACGCAAGGGGTGGGTCTCAAACAGGTCCACGGTCTACACTGCAGCAGCGCATATATTTGCATTGATGAGCGGCACTTAAGCATCCAGCCGCAACCAGGCCCATTGCGTAGGAATATGGAAGCATGCAGTGTACGGGTCCATCCAGGACAAGTGGCTAATTCCCTGAACCATTGCAGAAGGCCCACAGATGCTAAGAGACACCTGAGAAAGGAACAGGAACACAAGAGCTGGAAGAAACCTTCTAAGAACAAGAAGGCTTTTTGCTTTTCTTTCATCAAGCTGTCTTTTGACCAAGAATACACAGGGGAAAGCGCGAACGCAGTCCCCCACTACCACAAATTATGCAGTCGAGTTTCCCGCATTTGGGGAAATCGCAGGGGTCAGCACAGCCGGAGTGCAATGGCCGAACCTCGCCCTGGGAGAACCACCTTCGTGATCATGGTATCTCCCCTGCCAGGTAAGTATAAGTTGGAATTGGCATGCTAGCACGCCCCGGTCAGGGGCCCGCCTACGCCATGTTATGGAGGGGCTTGCTGGGGTGTTTGGCAAACTAGCCTTAATCCGAGCTGTTCCATGAGCAAGGCACATCATCTCTGTAAACAGTCAGGGGTGCGCATTGCTTTCTTTTTTTGATAGCCCACATCTGGGAAGCCTCTGAAATGTCTTCATGCACGCAAGGGGTGGGTCTCAAACAGGTCCACGGTCTACACTGCAGCAGCGCATATATTTGCATTGATGAGCGGCACTTAAGCATCCAGCCGCAACCAGGCCCATTGCGTAGGAATATGGAAGCATGCAGTGTACAGACTACGGGTCCATCCAGGACAAGTGGCTAATTCCCTGAACCATTGCAGAAGGCCCACAGATGCTAAGAGACACCTGAGAAAGGAACAGGAACACAAGAGCTGGAAGAAACCTTCTAAGAACAAGAAGGCTTTTTGCTTTTCTTTCATCAAGCTGTCTTTTGACCAAGAATACACAGGGGAAAGCGCGAACGAACGCAGTCCCCCACTAGCACAAATTATGCAGTCGAGTTTCCCGCATTTGGGGAAATCGCAGGGGTCAGCACAGCCGGAGTGCAATGGCCGAGCCTCGCCATGGGAGAACCACCTTCGTGATCATGGTATCTCCCCTGCCAGGTAAGTATGAGTTGGAATTGGCATGCTAGCACGCCCCGGTCAGGGGCCCGCCTACGCCATGTTATGGAGGGGCTTGCTGGGGTGTTTGGCAAACTAGCCTTAATCCGAGCTGTTCCATGAGCAAGGCACATCATCTCTGTAAACAGTCAGGGGTGCGCATTGCTTTCTTTTTTTGATAGCCCACATCTGGGAAGCCTCTGAAATGTCTTCATGCACGCAAGGGGTGGGTCTCAAACAGGTCCACGGTCTACACTGCAGCAGCGCATATATTTGCATTGATGAGCGGCACTTAAGCATCCAGCCGCAACCAGGCCCATTGCGTAGGAATATGGAAGCATGCAGTGTACGGGTCCATCCAGGACAAGTGGCTAATTCCCTGAACCATTGCAGAAGGCCCACAGATGCTAAGAGACACCTGAGAAAGGAACAGGAACACAAGAGCTGGAAGAAACCTTCTAAGAACAAGAAGGCTTTTTGCTTTTCTTTCATCAAGCTGTCTTTTGACCAAGAATACACAGGGGAAAGCGCGAACGCAGTCCCCCACTACCACAAATTATGCAGTCGAGTTTCCCGCATTTGGGGAAATCGCAGGGGTCAGCACAGCCGGAGTGCAATGGCCGAGCCTCGCCCTGGGAGAACCACCTTCGTGATCATGGTATCTCCCCTGCCAGGTAAGTATGAGTTGGAATTGGCATGCTAGCACGCCCCGGTCAGGGGCCCGCCTACGCCATGTTATGGAGGGGCTTGCTGGGGTGTTTGGCAAACTAGCCTTAATCCGAGCTGTTCCATGAGCAAGGCACATCATCTCTGTAAACAGTCAGGGGTGCGCATTGCTTTCTTTTTTTGATAGCCCACATCTGGGAAGCCTCTGAAATGTCTTCATGCACGCAAGGGGTGGGTCTCAAACAGGTCCACGGTCTACACTGCAGCAGCGCATATATTTGCATTGATGAGCGGCACTTAAGCATCCAGCCGCAACCAGGCCCATTGCGTAGGAATATGGAAGCATGCAGCGTACAGACTACGGGTCCATCCAGGACAAGTGGCTAATTCCCTGAACCATTGCAGAAGGCCCACAGATGCTAAGAGACACCTGAGAAAGGAACAGGAACACAAGAGCTGGAAGAAAACTTCTAAGAACAAGAAGGCTTTTTGCTTTTCTTTCATCAAGCTGTCTTTTGACCAAGAATACACAGGGGAAAGCACGAACGCAGTCCCCCACTAGCACAAATTATGCAGTCGAGTTTCCCGCATTTGGGGAAATCGCAGGGGTCAGCACAGCCGGAGTGCAATGGCCGAGCCTCGCCCTGGGAGAACCACCTTCGTGATCATGGTATCTCCCCTGCCAGGTAAGTATGAGTTGGAATTGGCATGCTAGCACGCCCCGGTCAGGGGCCCGCCTACGCCATGTTATGGAGGGGCTTGCTGGGGTGTTTGGCAAACTAGCCTTAATCCGAGCTGTTCCATGAGCAAGGCACATCATCTCTGTAAACAGTCAGGGGTGCGCATTGCTTTCTTTTTTTGATAGCCCACATCTGGGAAGCCTCTGAAATGTCTTCATGCACGCAAGGGGTGGGTCTCAAACAGGTCCACTGTCTACACTGCAGCAGCGCATATATTTGCATTGATGAGCGGCACTTAAGCATCCAGCCGCAACCAGGCCCATTGCGTAGGAATATGGAAGCATGCAGTGTACAGACTACGGGTCCATCCAAGTGGCTAATTCCCTGAACCATTGCAGAAGGCCCACAGATGCTAAGAGACACCTGAGAAAGGAACAGGAACACAAGAGCTGGAAGAAACCTTCTAAGAACAAGAAGGCTTTTTGCTTTTCTTTCATCAAGCTGTCTTTTGACCAAGAATACACAGGGGACAGCACGAACGCAGTCCCCCACTAGCACAAATTATGCAGTCGAGTTTCCCGCATTTGGGGAAATCGCAGGGGTCAGCACAGCCGGAGTGCAATGGCTGAGCCTCGCCCTGGGAGAACCACCTTCGTGATCATGGTATCTCCCCTGCCAGGTAAGTATGAGTTGGAATTGGCATGCTAGCACGCCCCGGTCAGGGGCCCGCCTACGCCATGTTATGGAGGGGCTTGCTGGGGTGTTTGGCAAACTAGCCTTAATCCGAGCTGTTCCATGAGCAAGGCACATCATCTCTGTAAACAGTCAGGGGTGCGCATTGCTTTCTTTTTTTGATAGCCCACATCTGGGAAGCCTCTGAAATGTCTTCATGCACGCAAGGGGTGGGTCTCAAACAGGTCCACGGTCTACACTGCAGCAGCGCATATATTTGCATTGATGAGCGGCACTTAAGCATCCAGCCGCAACCAGGCCCATTGCGTAGGAATATGGAAGCATGCAGTGTACAGACTACGGGTCCATCCAGGACAAGTGGCTAATTCCCTGAACCATTGCAGAAGGCCCACAGATGCTAAGAGACACCTGAGAAAGGAACAGGAACACAAGAGCTGGAAGAAACCTTCTAAGAACAAGAAGGCTTTTTGCTTTTCTTTCATCAAGCTGTCTTTTGACCAAGAATACACAGGGGAAAGCGCGAACGCAGTCCCCCACTACCACAAATTATGCAGTCAAGTTTCCCGCATTTGGGGAAATCGCAGGGGTCAGCACAGCCGGAGTGCAATGGCCGAGCCTCGCCCTGGGAGAACCACCTTCGTGATCATGGTATCTCCCCTGCCAGGTAAGTATGAGTTGGAATTGGCATGCTAGCACGCCCCGGTCAGGGGCCCGCCTACGCCATGTTATGGAGGGGCTTGCTGGGGTGTTTGGCAAACTAGCCTTAATCCGAGCTGTTCCATGAGCAAGGCACATCATCTCTGTAAACAGTCAGGGGTGCGCATTGCTTTCTTTTTTTGATAGCCCACATCTGGGAAGCCTCTGAAATGTCTTCATGCACGCAAGGGGTGGGTCTCAAACAGGTCCACGGTCTACACTGCAGCAGCGCATATATTTGCATTGATGAGCGGCACTTAAGCATCCAGCCGCAACCAGGCCCATTGCGTAGGAATATGGAAGCATGCAGTGTACGGGTCCATCCAGGACAAGTGGCTAATTCCCTGAACCATTGCAGAAGGCCCACAGATGCTAAGAGACACCTGAGAAAGGAACAGGAACACAAGAGCTGGAAGAAACCTTCTAAGAACAAGAAGGCTTTTTGCTTTTCTTTCATCAAGCTGTCTTTTGACCAAGAATACACAGGGGAAAGCGCGAACGCAGTCCCCCACTACCACAAATTATGCAGTCGAGTTTCCCGCATTTGGGGAAATCGCAGGGGTCAGCACAGCCGGAGTGCAATGGCCGAACCTCGCCCTGGGAGAACCACCTTCGTGATCATGGTATCTCCCCTGCCAGGTAAGTATAAGTTGGAATTGGCATGCTAGCACGCCCCGGTCAGGGGCCCGCCTACGCCATGTTATGGAGGGGCTTGCTGGGGTGTTTGGCAAACTAGCCTTAATCCGAGCTGTTCCATGAGCAAGGCACATCATCTCTGTAAACAGTCAGGGGTGCGCATTGCTTTCTTTTTTTGATAGCCCACATCTGGGAAGCCTCTGAAATGTCTTCATGCACGCAAGGGGTGGGTCTCAAACAGGTCCACGGTCTACACTGCAGCAGCGCATATATTTGCATTGATGAGCGGCACTTAAGCATCCAGCCGCAACCAGGCCCATTGCGTAGGAATATGGAAGCATGCAGTGTACAGACTACGGGTCCATCCAGGACAAGTGGCTAATTCCCTGAACCATTGCAGAAGGCCCACAGATGCTAAGAGACACCTGAGAAAGGAACAGGAACACAAGAGCTGGAAGAAACCTTCTAAGAACAAGAAGGCTTTTTGCTTTTCTTTCATCAAGCTGTCTTTTGACCAAGAATACACAGGGGAAAGCGCGAACGAACGCAGTCCCCCACTACCACAAATTATGCAGTCGAGTTTCCCGCATTTGGGGAAATCGCAGGGGTCAGCACAGCCGGAGTGCAATGGCCGAGCCTCGCCCTGGGAGAACCACCTTCGTGATCATGGTATCTCCCCTGCCAGGTAAGTATGAGTTGGAATTGGCATGCTAGCACGCCCCGGTCAGGGGCCCGCCTACGCCATGTTATGGAGGGGCTTGCTGGGGTGTTTGGCAAACTAGCCTTAATCCGAGCTGTTCCATGAGCAAGGCACATCATCTCTGTAAACAGTCAGGGGTGCGCATTGCTTTCTTTTTTTGATAGCCCACATCTGGGAAGCCTCTGAAATGTCTTCATGCACGCAAGGGGTGGGTCTCAAACAGGTCCACGGTCTACACTGCAGCAGCGCATATATTTGCATTGATGAGCGGCACTTAAGCATCCAGCCGCAACCAGGCCCATTGCGTAGGAATATGGAAGCATGCAGTGTACAGACTACGGGTCCATCCAGGACAAGTGGCTAATTCCCTGAACCATTGCAGAAGGCCCACAGATGCTAAGAGACACCTGAGAAAGGAACAGGAACACAAGAGCTGGAAGAAACCTTCTAAGAACAAGAAGGCTTTTTGCTTTTCTTTCATCAAGCTGTCTTTTGACCAAGAATACACAGGGGAAAGCGCGAACGAACGCAGTCCCCCACTAGCACAAATTATGCAGTCGAGTTTCCCGCATTTGGGGAAATCGCAGGGGTCAGCACAGCCGGAGTGCAATGGCCGAGCCTCGCCATGGGAGAACCACCTTCGTGATCATGGTATCTCCCCTGCCAGGTAAGTATGAGTTGGAATTGGCATGCTAGCACGCCCCGGTCAGGGGCCCGCCTACGCCATGTTATGGAGGGGCTTGCTGGGGTGTTTGGCAAACTAGCCTTAATCCGAGCTGTTCCATGAGCAAGGCACATCATCTCTGTAAACAGTCAGGGGTGCGCATTGCTTTCTTTTTTTGATAGCCCACATCTGGGAAGCCTCTGAAATGTCTTCATGCACGCAAGGGGTGGGTCTCAAACAGGTCCACGGTCTACACTGCAGCAGCGCATATATTTGCATTGATGAGCGGCACTTAAGCATCCAGCCGCAACCAGGCCCATTGCGTAGGAATATGGAAGCATGCAGTGTACGGGTCCATCCAGGACAAGTGGCTAATTCCCTGAACCATTGCAGAAGGCCCACAGATGCTAAGAGACACCTGAGAAAGGAACAGGAACACAAGAGCTGGAAGAAACCTTCTAAGAACAAGAAGGCTTTTTGCTTTTCTTTCATCAAGCTGTCTTTTGACCAAGAATACACAGGGGAAAGCGCGAACGCAGTCCCCCACTACCACAAATTATGCAGTCGAGTTTCCCGCATTTGGGGAAATCGCAGGGGTCAGCACAGCCGGAGTGCAATGGCCGAGCCTCGCCCTGGGAGAACCACCTTCGTGATCATGGTATCTCCCCTGCCAGGTAAGTATGAGTTGGAATTGGCATGCTAGCACGCCCCGGTCAGGGGCCCGCCTACGCCATGTTATGGAGGGGCTTGCTGGGGTGTTTGGCAAACTAGCCTTAATCCGAGCTGTTCCATGAGCAAGGCACATCATCTCTGTAAACAGTCAGGGGTGCGCATTGCTTTCTTTTTTTGATAGCCCACATCTGGGAAGCCTCTGAAATGTCTTCATGCACGCAAGGGGTGGGTCTCAAACAGGTCCACGGTCTACACTGCAGCAGCGCATATATTTGCATTGATGAGCGGCACTTAAGCATCCAGCCGCAACCAGGCCCATTGCGTAGGAATATGGAAGCATGCAGCGTACAGACTACGGGTCCATCCAGGCCAAGTGGCTAATTCCCTGAACCATTGCAGAAGGCCCACAGATGCTAAGAGACACCTGAGAAAGGAACAGGAACACAAGAGCTGGAAGAAACCTTCTAAGAACAAGAAGGCTTTTTGCTTTTCTTTCATCAAGCTGTCTTTTGACCAAGAATACACAGGGGAAAGCGCGAACGCAGTCCCCCACTACCACAAATTATGCAGTCGAGTTTCCCGCATTTGGGGAAATCGCAGGGGTCAGCACAGCCGGAGTGCAATGGCCGAACCTCGCCCTGGGAGAACCACCTTCGTGATCATGGTATCTCCCCTGCCAGGTAAGTATAAGATGGAATTGGCATGCTAGCACGCCCCGGTCAGGGGCCCGCCTACGCCATGTTATGGAGGGGCTTGCTGGGGTGTTTGGCAAACTAGCCTTAATCCGAGCTGTTCCATGAGCAAGGCACATCATCTCTGTAAACAGTCAGGGGTGCGCATTGCTTTCTTTTTTTGATAGCCCACATCTGGGAAGCCTCTGAAATGTCTTCATGCACGCAAGGGGTGGGTCTCAAACAGGTCCACGGTCTACACTGCAGCAGCGCATATATTTGCATTGATGAGCGGCACTTAAGCATCCAGCCGCAACCAGGCCCATTGCGTAGGAATATGGAAGCATGCAGTGTACAGACTACGGGTCCATCCAGGACAAGTGGCTAATTCCCTGAACCATTGCAGAAGGCCCACAGATGCTAAGAGACACCTGAGAAAGGAACAGGAACACAAGAGCTGGAAGAAACCTTCTAAGAACAAGAAGGCTTTTTGCTTTTCTTTCATCAAGCTGTCTTTTGACCAAGAATACACAGGGGAAAGCGCGAACGAACGCAGTCCCCCACTACCACAAATTATGCAGTCGAGTTTCCCGCATTTGGGGAAATCGCAGGGGTCAGCACAGCCGGAGTGCAATGGCCGAGCCTCGCCCTGGGAGAACCACCTTCGTGATCATGGTATCTCCCCTGCCAGGTAAGTATGAGTTGGAATTGGCATGCTAGCACGCCCCGGTCAGGGGCCCGCCTACGCCATGTTATGGAGGGGCTTGCTGGGGTGTTTGGCAAACTAGCCTTAATCCGAGCTGTTCCATGAGCAAGGCACATCATCTCTGTAAACAGTCAGGGGTGCGCATTGCTTTCTTTTTTTGATAGCCCACATCTGGGAAGCCTCTGAAATGTCTTCATGCACGCAAGGGGTGGGTCTCAAACAGGTCCACGGTCTACACTGCAGCAGCGCATATATTTGCATTGATGAGCGGCACTTAAGCATCCAGCCGCAACCAGGCCCATTGCGTAGGAATATGGAAGCATGCAGCGTACAGACTACGGGTCCATCCAGGACAAGTGGCTAATTCCCTGAACCATTGCAGAAGGCCCACAGATGCTAAGAGACACCTGAGAAAGGAACAGGAACACAAGAGCTGGAAGAAACCTTCTAAGAACAAGAAGGCTTTTTGCTTTTCTTTCATCAAGCTGTCTTTTGACCAAGAATACACAGGGGAAAGCGCGAACGCAGTCCCCCACTACCACAAATTATGCAGTCGAGTTTCCCGCATTTGGGGAAATCGCAGGGGTCAGCACAGCCGGAGTGCAATGGCCGAGCCTCGCCCTGGGAGAACCACCTTCGTGATCATGGTATCTCCCCTGCCAGGTAAGTATGAGTTGGAATTGGCATGCTAGCACGCCCCGGTCAGGGGCCCGCCTACGCCATGTTATGGAGGGGCTTGCTGGGGTGTTTGGCAAACTAGCCTTAATCCGAGCTGTTCCATGAGCAAGGCACATCATCTCTGTAAACAGTCAGGGGTGCGCATTGCTTTCTTTTTTTGATAGCCCACATCTGGGAAGCCTCTGAAATGTCTTCATGCACGCAAGGGGTGGGTCTCAAACAGGTCCACGGTCTACACTGCAGCAGCGCATATATTTGCATTGATGAGCGGCACTTAAGCATCCAGCCGCAACCAGGCCCATTGCGTAGGAATATGGAAGCATGCAGTGTACAGACTACGGGTCCATCCAGGACAAGTGGCTAATTCCCTGAACCATTGCAGAAGGCCCACAGATGCTAAGAGACACCTGAGAAAGGAACAGGAACACAAGAGCTGGAAGAAACCTTCTAAGAACAAGAAGGCTTTTTGCTTTTCTTTCATCAAGCTGTCTTTTGACCAAGAATACACAGGGGAAAGCGCGAACGAACGCAGTCCCCCACTACCACAAATTATGCAGTCGAGTTTCCCGCATTTGGGGAAATCACAGGGGTCAGCACAGCCGGAGTGCAATGGCCGAACCTCGCCCTGGGAGAACCACCATCGTGATCATGGTATCTCCCCTGCCAGGTAAGTATGAGTTGGAATTGGCATGCTAGCACGCCCCGGTCAGGGGCCCGCCTACGCCATGTTATGGAGGGGCTTGCTGGGGTGTTTGGCAAACTAGCCTTAATCCGAGCTGTTCCATGAGCAAGGCACATCATCTCTGTAAACAGTCAGGGGTGCGCATTGCTTTCTTTTTTTGATAGCCCACATCTGGGAAGCCTCTGAAATGTCTTCATGCACGCAAGGGGTGGGTCTCAAACAGGTCCACGGTCTACACTGCAGCAGCGCATATATTTGCATTGATGAGCGGCACTTAAGCATCCAGCCGCAACCAGGCCCATTGCGTAGGAATATGGAAGCATGCAGTGTACAGACTACGGGTCCATCCAGGACAAGTGGCTAATTCCCTGAACCATTGCAGAAGGCCCACAGATGCTAAGAGACACCTGAGAAAGGAACAGGAACACAAGAGCTGGAAGAAACCTTCTAAGAACAAGAAGGCTTTTTGCTTTTCTTTCATCAAGCTGTCTTTTGACCAAGAATACACAGGGGAAAGCGCGAACGCAGTCCCCCACTACCACAAATTATGCAGTCGAGTTTCCCGCATTTGGGGAAATCGCAGGGGTCAGCACAGCCGGAGTGCAATGGCCGAGCCTCGCCCTGGGAGAACCACCTTCGTGATCATGGTATCTCCCCTGCCAGGTAAGTATGAGTTGGAATTGGCATGCTAGCACGCCCCGGTCAGGGGCCCGCCTACGCCATGTTATGGAGGGGCTTGCTGGGGTGTTTGGCAAACTAGCCTTAATCCGAGCTGTTCCATGAGCAAGGCACATCATCTCTGTAAACAGTCAGGGGTGCGCATTGCTTTCTTTTTTTGATAGCCCACATCTGGGAAGCCTCTGAAATGTCTTCATGCACGCAAGGGGTGGGTCTCAAACAGGTCCACGGTCTACACTGCAGCAGCGCATATATTTGCATTGATGAGCGGCACTTAAGCATCCAGCCGCAACCAGGCCCATTGCGTAGGAATATGGAAGCATGCAGTGTACAGACTACGGGTCCATCCAGGACAAGTGGCTAATTCCCTGAACCATTGCAGAAGGCCCACAGATGCTAAGAGACACCTGAGAAAGGAACAGGAACACAAGAGCTGGAAGAAACCTTCTAAGAACAAGAAGGCTTTTTGCTTTTCTTTCATCAAGCTGTCTTTTGACCAAGAATACACAGGGGAAAGCGCAAACGCAGTCCCCCACTACCACAAATTATGCAGTCGAGTTTCCCGCATTTGGGGAAATCACAGGGGTCAGCACAGCCGGAGTGCAATGGCCGAACCTCGCCCTGGGAGAACCACCATCGTGATCATGGTATCTCCCCTGCCAGGTAAGTATGAGTTGGAATTGGCATGCTAGCACGCCCCGGTCAGGGGCCCGCCTACGCCATGTTATGGAGGGGCTTGCTGGGGTGTTTGGCAAACTAGCCTTAATCCGAGCTGTTCCATGAGCAAGGCACATCATCTCTGTAAACAGTCAGGGGTGCGCATTGCTTTCTTTTTTTGATAGCCCACATCTGGGAAGCCTCTGAAATGTCTTCATGCACGCAAGGGGTGGGTCTCAAACAGGTCCACGGTCTACACTGCAGCAGCGCATATATTTGCATTGATGAGCGGCACTTAAGCATCCAGCCGCAACCAGGCCCATTGCGTAGGAATATGGAAGCATGCAGTGTACAGACTACGGGTCCATCCAGGACAAGTGGCTAATTCCCTGAACCATTGCAGAAGGCCCACAGATGCTAAGAGACACCTGAGAAAGGAACAGGAACACAAGAGCTGGAAGAAACCTTCTAAGAACAAGAAGGCTTTTTGCTTTTCTTTCATCAAGCTGTCTTTTGACCAAGAATACACAGGGGAAAGCGCGAACGCAGTCCCCCACTACCACAAATTATGCAGTCGAGTTTCCCGCATTTGGGGAAATCGCAGGGGTCAGCACAGCCGGAGTGCAATGGCCGAGCCTCGCCCTGGGAGAACCACCTTCGTGATCATGGTATCTCCCCTGCCAGGTAAGTATGAGTTGGAATTGGCATGCTAGCACGCCCCGGTCAGGGGCCCGCCTACGCCATGTTATGGAGGGGCTTGCTGGGGTGTTTGGCAAACTAGCCTTAATCCGAGCTGTTCCATGAGCAAGGCACATCATCTCTGTAAACAGTCAGGGGTGCGCATTGCTTTCTTTTTTTGATAGCCCACATCTGGGAAGCCTCTGAAATGTCTTCATGCACGCAAGGGGTGGGTCTCAAACAGGTCCACGGTCTACACTGCAGCAGCGCATATATTTGCATTGATGAGCGGCACTTAAGCATCCAGCCGCAACCAGGCCCATTGCGTAGGAATATGGAAGCATGCAGCGTACAGACTACGGGTCCATCCAGGACAAGTGGCTAATTCCCTGAACCATTGCAGAAGGCCCACAGATGCTAAGAGACACCTGAGAAAGGAACAGGAACACAAGAGCTGGAAGAAACCTTCTAAGAACAAGAAGGCTTTTTGCTTTTCTTTCATCAAGCTGTCTTTTGACCAAGAATACACAGGGGAAAGCGCGAACGCAGTCCCCCACTACCACAAATTATGCAGTCGAGTTTCCCGCATTTGGGGAAATCGCAGGGGTCAGCACAGCCGGAGTGCAATGGCCGAGCCTCGCCCTGGGAGAACCACCTTCGTGATCATGGTATCTCCCCTGCCAGGTAAGTATGAGTTGGAATTGGCATGCTAGCACGCCCCGGTCAGGGGCCCGCCTACGCCATGTTATGGAGGGGCTTGCTGGGGTGTTTGGCAAACTAGCCTTAATCCGAGCTGTTCCATGAGCAAGGCACATCATCTCTGTAAACAGTCAGGGGTGCGCATTGCTTTCTTTTTTTGATAGCCCACATCTGGGAAGCCTCTGAAATGTCTTCATGCACGCAAGGGGTGGGTCTCAAACAGGTCCACGGTCTACACTGCAGCAGCGCATATATTTGCATTGATGAGCGGCACTTAAGCATCCAGCCGCAACCAGGCCCATTGCGTAGGAATATGGAAGCATGCAGCGTACAGACTACGGGTCCATCCAGGACAAGTGGCTAATTCCCTGAACCATTGCAGAAGGCCCACAGATGCTAAGAGACACCTGAGAAAGGAACAGGAACACAAGAGCTGGAAGAAACCTTCTAAGAACAAGAAGGCTTTTTGCTTTTCTTTCATCAAGCTGTCTTTTGACCAAGAATACACAGGGGAAAGCGCGAACGCAGTCCCCCACTACCACAAATTATGCAGTCGAGTTTCCCGCATTTGGGGAAATCGCAGGGGTCAGCACAGCCGGAGTGCAATGGCCGAGCCTCGCCCTGGGAGAACCACCTTCGTGATCATGGTATCTCCCCTGCCAGGTAAGTATGAGTTGGAATTGGCATGCTAGCACGCCCCGGTCAGGGGCCCGCCTACGCCATGTTATGGAGGGGCTTGCTGGGGTGTTTGGCAAACTAGCCTTAATCCGAGCTGTTCCATGAGCAAGGCACATCATCTCTGTAAACAGTCAGGGGTGCGCATTGCTTTCTTTTTTTGATAGCCCACATCTGGGAAGCCTCTGAAATGTCTTCATGCACGCAAGGGGTGGGTCTCAAACAGGTCCACGGTCTACACTGCAGCAGCGCATATATTTGCATTGATGAGCGGCACTTAAGCATCCAGCCGCAACCAGGCCCATTGCGTAGGAATATGGAAGCATGCAGCGTACAGACTACGGGTCCATCCAGGACAAGTGGCTAATTCCCTGAACCATTGCAGAAGGCCCACAGATGCTAAGAGACACCTGAGAAAGGAACAGGAACACAAGAGCTGGAAGAAACCTTCTAAGAACAAGAAGTCTTTTTGCTTTTCTTTCATCAAGCTGTCTTTTGACCAAGAATACACAGGGGAAAGCACGAACGCAGTCCCCCACTACCACAAATTATGCAGTCGAGTTTCCCGCATTTGGGGAAATCGCAGGGGTCAGCACAGCCGGAGGGCAATGGCCGAGCCTCGCCCTGGGAAAACCAGCTTCGTGATCATGGTATCTCCCCTGCCAGGTAAGTATGAGTTGGAATTGGCATGCTAGCACGCCCCGGTCAGGGGCCCGCCTACGCCATGTTATGGAGGGGCTTGCTGGGGTGTTTGGCAAACTAGCCTTAATCCGAGCTGTTCCATGAGCAAGGCACATCATCTCTGTAAACAGTCAGGGGTGCGCATTGCTTTCTTTTTTTGATAGCCCACATCTGGGAAGCCTCTGAAATGTCTTCATGCACGCAAGGGGTGGGTCTCAAACAGGTCCACGGTCTACACTGCAGCAGCGCATATATTTGCATTGATGAGCGGCACTTAAGCATCCAGCCGCAACCAGGCCCATTGCGTAGGAATATGGAAGCATGCAGTGTACAGACTACGGGTCCATCCAGGACAAGTGGCTAATTCCCTGAACCATTGCAGAAGGCCCACAGATGCTAAGAGACACCTGAGAAAGGAACAGGAACACAAGAGCTGGAAGAAACCTTCTAAGAACAAGAAGGCTTTTTGCTTTTCTTTCATCAAGCTGTCTTTTGACCAAGAATACACAGGGGAAAGCGCGAACGCAGTCCCCCACTACCACAAATTATGCAGTCGAGTTTCCCGCATTTGGGGAAATCGCAGGGGTCAGCACAGCCGGAGTGCAATGGCCGAACCTCGCCCTGGGAGAACCACCTTCGTGATCATGGTATCTCCCCTGCCAGGTAAGTATAAGATGGAATTGGCATGCTAGCACGCCCCGGTCAGGGGCCCGCCTACGCCATGTTATGGAGGGGCTTGCTGGGGTGTTTGGCAAACTAGCCTTAATCCGAGCTGTTCCATGAGCAAGGCACATCATCTCTGTAAACAGTCAGGGGTGCGCATTGCTTTCTTTTTTTGATAGCCCACATCTGGGAAGCCTCTGAAATGTCTTCATGCACGCAAGGGGTGGGTCTCAAACAGGTCCACGGTCTACACTGCAGCAGCGCATATATTTGCATTGATGAGCGGCACTTAAGCATCCAGCCGCAACCAGGCCCATTGCGTAGGAATATGGAAGCATGCAGTGTACAGACTACGGGTCCATCCAGGACAAGTGGCTAATTCCCTGAACCATTGCAGAAGGCCCACAGATGCTAAGAGACACCTGAGAAAGGAACAGGAACACAAGAGCTGGAAGAAACCTTCTAAGAACAAGAAGGCTTTTTGCTTTTCTTTCATCAAGCTGTCTTTTGACCAAGAATACACAGGGGAAAGCGCGAACGAACGCAGTCCCCCACTACCACAAATTATGCAGTCGAGTTTCCCGCATTTGGGGAAATCGCAGGGGTCAGCACAGCCGGAGTGCAATGGCCGAGCCTCGCCCTGGGAGAACCACCTTCGTGATCATGGTATCTCCCCTGCCAGGTAAGTATGAGTTGGAATTGGCATGCTAGCACGCCCCGGTCAGGGGCCCGCCTACGCCATGTTATGGAGGGGCTTGCTGGGGTGTTTGGCAAACTAGCCTTAATCCGAGCTGTTCCATGAGCAAGGCACATCATCTCTGTAAACAGTCAGGGGTGCGCATTGCTTTCTTTTTTTGATAGCCCACATCTGGGAAGCCTCTGAAATGTCTTCATGCACGCAAGGGGTGGGTCTCAAACAGGTCCACGGTCTACACTGCAGCAGCGCATATATTTGCATTGATGAGCGGCACTTAAGCATCCAGCCGCAACCAGGCCCATTGCGTAGGAATATGGAAGCATGCAGCGTACAGACTACGGGTCCATCCAGGACAAGTGGCTAATTCCCTGAACCATTGCAGAAGGCCCACAGATGCTAAGAGACACCTGAGAAAGGAACAGGAACACAAGAGCTGGAAGAAACCTTCTAAGAACAAGAAGGCTTTTTGCTTTTCTTTCATCAAGCTGTCTTTTGACCAAGAATACACAGGGGAAAGCGCGAACGCAGTCCCCCACTACCACAAATTATGCAGTCGAGTTTCCCGCATTTGGGGAAATCGCAGGGGTCAGCACAACCGGAGTACAATGGCCGAGCCTCGCCCTGGGAGAACCACCTTCGTGATCATGGTATCTCCCCTGCCAGGTAAGTATGAGTTGGAATTGGCATGCTAGCACGCCCCGGTCAGGGGCCCGCCTACGCCATGTTATGGAGGGGCTTGCTGGGGTGTTTGGCAAACTAGCCTTAATCCGAGCTGTTCCATGAGCAAGGCACATCATCTCTGTAAACAGTCAGGGGTGCGCATTGCTTTCTTTTTTTGATAGCCCACATCTGGGAAGCCTCTGAAATGTCTTCATGCACGCAAGGGGTGGGTCTCAAACAGGTCCACGGTCTACACTGCAGCAGCGCATATATTTGCATTGATGAGCGGCACTTAAGCATCCAGCCGCAACCAGGCCCATTGCGTAGGAATATGGAAGCATGCAGTGTACAGACTACGGGTCCATCCAGGACAAGTGGCTAATTCCCTGAACCATTGCAGAAGGCCCACAGATGCTAAGAGACACCTGAGAAAGGAACAGGAACACAAGAGCTGGAAGAAACCTTCTAAGAACAAGAAGGCTTTTTGCTTTTCTTTCATCAAGCTGTCTTTTGACCAAGAATACACAGGGGAAAGCGCGAACGCAGTCCCCCACTACCACAAATTATGCAGTCGAGTTTCCCGCATTTGGGGAAATCGCAGGGGTCAGCACAGCCGGAGTGCAATGGCCGAGCCTCGCCCTGGGAGAACCACCTTCGTGATCATGGTATCTCCCCAGCCAGGTAAGTATGAGTTGGAATCGGCATGCTAGCACGCCCCGGTCAGGGGCCCGCCTACGCCATGTTATGGAGGGGCTTGCTGGGGTGTTTGGCAAACTAGCCTTAATCCGAGCTGTTCCATGAGCAAGGCACATCATCTCTGTAAACAGTCAGGGGTGCGCATTGCTTTCTTTTTTTGATAGCCCACATCTGGGAAGCCTCTGAAATGTCTTCATGCACGCAAGGGGTGGGTCTCAAACAGGTCCACGGTCTACACTGCAGCAGCGCATATATTTGCGTTGATGAGCGGCACTTAAGCATCCAGCCGCAACCAGGCCCATTGCGTAGGAATATGGAAGCATGCAGTGTACAGACTACGGGTCCATCCAGGACAAGTGGCTAATTCCCTGAACCATTGCAGAAGGCCCACAGATGCTAAGAGACACCTGAGAAAGGAACAGGAACACAAGAGCTGGAAGAAACCTTCTAAGAACAAGAAGGCTTTTTGCTTTTCTTTCATCAAGCTGTCTTTTGACCAAGAATACACAGGGGAAAGCGCGAACGCAGTCCCCCACTACCACAAATTATGCAGTCAAGTTTCCCGCATTTGGGGAAATCGCAGGGGTCAGCACAGCCGGAGTGCAATGGCCGAGCCTCGCCCTGGGAGAACCACCTTCGTGATCATGGTATCTCCCCTGCCAGGTAAGTATGAGTTGGAATTGGCATGCTAGCACGCCCCGGTCAGGGGCCCGCCTACGCCATGTTATGGAGGGGCTTGCTGGGGTGTTTGGCAAACTAGCCTTAATCCGAGCTGTTCCATGAGCAAGGCACATCATCTCTGTAAACAGTCAGGGGTGCGCATTGCTTTCTTTTTTTGATAGCCCACATCTGGGAAGCCTCTGAAATGTCTTCATGCACGCAAGGGGTGGGTCTCAAACAGGTCCACGGTCTACACTGCAGCAGCGCATATATTTGCATTGATGAGCGGCACTTAAGCATCCAGCCGCAACCAGGCCCATTGCGTAGGAATATGGAAGCATGCAGCGTACAGACTACGGGTCCATCCAGGACAAGTGGCTAATTCCCTGAACCATTGCAGAAGGCCCACAGATGCTAAGAGACACCTGAGAAAGGAACAGGAACACAAGAGCTGGAAGAAACCTTCTAAGAACAAGAAGGCTTTTTGCTTTTCTTTCATCAAGCTGTCTTTTGACCAAGAATACACAGGGGAAAGCGCGAACGCAGTCCCCCACTACCACAAATTATGCAGTCGAGTTTCCCGCATTTGGGGAAATCGCAGGGGTCAGCACAACCGGAGTACAATGGCCGAGCCTCGCCCTGGGAGAACCACCTTCGTGATCATGGTATCTCCTCTGCCAGGTAAGTATGAGTTGGAATTGGCATGCTAGCACGCCCCGGTCAGGGGCCCGCCTACGCCATGTTATGGAGGGGCTTGCTGGGGTGTTTGGCAAACTAGCCTTAATCCGAGCTGTTCCATGAGCAAGGCACATCATCTCTGTAAACAGTCAGGGGTGCGCATTGCTTTCTTTTTTTGATAGCCCACATCTGGGAAGCCTCTGAAATGTCTTCATGCACGCAAGGGGTGGGTCTCAAACAGGTCCACGGTCTACACTGCAGCAGCGCATATATTTGCATTGATGAGCGGCACTTAAGCATCCAGCCGCAACCAGGCCCATTGCGTAGGAATATGGAAGCATGCAGTGTACAGACTACGGGTCCATCCAGGACAAGTGGCTAATTCCCTGAACCATTGCAGAAGGCCCACAGATGCTAAGAGACACCTGAGAAAGGAACAGGAACACAAGAGCTGGAAGAAACCTTCTAAGAACAAGAAGGCTTTTTGCTTTTCTTTCATCAAGCTGTCTTTTGACCAAGAATACACAGGGGAAAGCGCGAACGCAGTCCCCCACTACCACAAATTATGCAGTCGAGTTTCCCGCATTTGGGGAAATCGCAGGGGTCAGCACAGCCGGAGCGCAATGGCCGAGCCTCGCCCTGGGAGAACCACCTTCGTGATCATGGTATCTCCTCAGCCAGGTAAGTATGAGTTGGAATCGGCATGCTAGCACGCCCCGGTCAGGGGCCCGCCTACGCCATGTTATGGAGGGGCTTGCTGGGGTGTTTGGCAAACTAGCCTTAATCCGAGCTGTTCCATGAGCAAGGCACATCATCTCTGTAAACAGTCAGGGGTGCGCATTGCTTTCTTTTTTTGATAGCCCACATCTGGGAAGCCTCTGAAATGTCTTCATGCACGCAAGGGGTGGGTCTCAAACAGGTCCACGGTCTACACTGCAGCAGCGCATATATTTGCGTTGATGAGCGGCACTTAAGCATCCAGCCGCAACCAGGCCCATTGCGTAGGAATATGGAAGCATGCAGTGTACAGACTACGGGTCCATCCAGGACAAGTGGCTAATTCCCTGAACCATTGCAGAAGGCCCACAGATGCTAAGAGACACCTGAGAAAGGAACAGGAACACAAGAGCTGGAAGAAACCTTCTAAGAACAAGAAGGCTTTTTGCTTTTCTTTCATCAAGCTGTCTTTTGACCAAGAATACACAGGGGAAAGCGCGAACGCAGTCCCCCACTACCACAAATTATGCAGTCGAGTTTCCCGCATTTGGGGAAATCGCAGAGGTCAGCACAGCCGGAGTGCAATGGCCGAGCCTCGCCCTGGGAGAACCACCTTCGTGATCATGGTATCTCCCCTGCCAGGTAAGTATGAGTTGGAATTGGCATGCTAGCACGCCCCGGTCAGGGGCCCGCCTACGCCATGTTATGGAGGGGCTTGCTGGGGTGTTTGGCAAACTAGCCTTAATCCGAGCTGTTCCATGAGCAAGGCACATCATCTCTGTAAACAGTCAGGGGTGCGCATTGCTTTCTTTTTTTGATAGCCCACATCTGGGAAGCCTCTGAAATGTCTTCATGCACGCAAGGGGTGGGTCTCAAACAGGTCCACGGTCTACACTGCAGCAGCGCATATATTTGCATTGATGAGCGGCACTTAAGCATCCAGCCGCAACCAGGCCCATTGCGTAGGAATATGGAAGCATGCAGTGTACAGACTACGGGTCCATCCAGGACAAGTGGCTAATTCCCTGAACCATTGCAGAAGGCCCACAGATGCTAAGAGACACCTGAGAAAGGAACAGGAACACAAGAGCTGGAAGAAACCTTCTAAGAACAAGAAGGCTTTTTGCTTTTCTTTCATCAAGCTGTCTTTTGACCAAGAATACACAGGGGAAAGCGCGAACGCAGTCCCCCACTACCACAAATTATGCAGTCGAGTTTCCCGCATTTGGGGAAATCGCAGGGGTCAGCACAGCCGGAGTGCAATGGCCGAGCCTCGCCCTGGGAGAACCACCTTCGTGATCATGGTATCTCCCCTGCCAGGTAAGTATGAGTTGGGATTGGCATGCTAGCACGCCCCGGTCAGGGGCCCGCCTACGCCATGTTATGGAGGGGCTTGCTGGGGTGTTTGGCAAACTAGCCTTAATCCGAGCTGTTCCATGAGCAAGGCACATCATCTCTGTAAACAGTCAGGGGTGCGCATTGCTTTCTTTTTTTGATAGCCCACATCTGGGAAGCCTCTGAAATGTCTTCATGCACGCAAGGGGTGGGTCTCAAACAGGTCCACGGTCTACACTGCAGCAGCGCATATATTTGCATTGATGAGCGGCATTTAAGCATCCAGCCGCAACCAGGCCCATTGCGTAGGAATATGGAAGCATGCAGTGTACAGACTACGGGTCCATCCAGGACAAGTGGCTAATTCCCTGAACCATTGCAGAAGGCCCACAGATGCTAAGAGACACCTGAGAAAGGAACAGGAACACAAGAGCTGGAAGAAACCTTCTAAGAACAAGAAGGCTTTTTGCTTTTCTTTCATCAAGCTGTCTTTTGACCAAGAATACACAGGGGAAAGCGCGAACGCAGTCCCCCACTACCACAAATTATGCAGTCGAGTTTCCCGCATTTGGGGAAATCGCAGGGGTCAGCACAGCCGGAGTGCAATGGCCGAGCCTCGCCCTGGGAGAACCACCTTCGTGACCATGGTATCTCCCCTGCCAGGTAAGTATGAGTTGGAATTGGCATGCTAGCACGCCCCGGTCAGGGGCCCGCCTACGCCATGTTATGGAGGGGCTTGCTGGGGTGTTTGGCAAACTAGCCTTAATCCGAGCTGTTCCATGAGCAAGGCACATCATCTCTGTAAACAGTCAGGGGTGCGCATTGCTTTCTTTTTTTGATAGCCCACATCTGGGAAGCCTCTGAAATGTCTTCATGCACGCAAGGGGTGGGTCTCAAACAGGTCCACGGTCTACACTGCAGCAGCGCATATATTTGCATTGATGAGCGGCACTTAAGCATCCAGCCGCAACCAGGCCCATTGCGTAGGAATATGGAAGCATGCAGTGTACAGACTACGGGTCCATCCAGGACAAGTGGCTAATTCCCTGAACCATTGCAGAAGGCCCACAGATGCTAAGAGACACCTGAGAAAGGAACAGGAACACAAGAGCTGGAAGAAACCTTCTAAGAACAAGAAGGCTTTTTGCTTTTCTTTCATCAAGCTGTCTTTTGACCAAGAATACACAGGGGAAAGCGCGAACGCAGTCCCCCACTACCACAAATTATGCAGTCGAGTTTCCCGCATTTGGGGAAATCGCAGGGGTCAGCACAGCCGGAGTGCAATGGCCGAGCCTCGCCCTGGGAGAACCACCTTCGTGATCATGGTATCTCCCCTGCCAGGTAAGTATGAGTTGGAATTGGCATGCTAGCACGCCCCGGTCAGGGGCCCGCCTACGCCATGTTATGGAGGGGCTTGCTGGGGTGTTTGGCAAACTAGCCTTAATCCGAGCTGTTCCATGAGCAAGGCACATCATCTCTGTAAACAGTCAGGGGTGCGCATTGCTTTCTTTTTTTGATAGCCCACATCTGGGAAGCCTCTGAAATGTCTTCATGCACGCAAGGGGTGGGTCTCAAACAGGTCCACGGTCTACACTGCAGCAGCGCATATATTTGCATTGATGAGCGGCACTTAAGCATCCAGCCGCAACCAGGCCCATTGCGTAGGAATATGGAAGCATGCAGTGTACAGACTACGGGTCCATCCAGGACAAGTGGCTAATTCCCTGAACCATTGCAGAAGGCCCACAGATGCTAAGAGACACCTGAGAAAGGAACACAAGAGCTGGAAGAAACCTTCTAAGAACAAGAAGGCTTTTTGCTTTTCTTTCATCAAGCTGTCTTTTGACCAAGAATACACAGGGGAAAGCGCGAACGCAGTCCCCCACTACCACAAATTATGCAGTCGAGTTTCCCGCATTTGGGGAAATCGCAGGGGTCAGCACAGCCGGAGTGCAATGGCCGAGCCTCGCCCTGGGAGAACCACCTTCGTGATCATGGTATCTCCCCTGCCAGGTAAGTATGAGTTGGAATTGGCATGCTAGCACGCCCCGGTCAGGGGCCCGCCTACGCCATGTTATGGAGGGGCTTGCTGGGGTGTTTGGCAAACTAGCCTTAATCCGAGCTGTTCCATGAGCAAGGCACATCATCTCTGTAAACAGTCAGGGGTGCGCATTGCTTTCTTTTTTTGATAGCCCACATCTGGGAAGCCTCTGAAATGTCTTCATGCACGCAAGGGGTGGGTCTCAAACAGGTCCACGGTCTACACTGCAGCAGCGCATATATTTGCATTGATGAGCGGCACTTAAGCATCCAGCCGCAACCAGGCCCATTGCGTAGGAATATGGAAGCATGCAGTGTACAGACTACGGGTCCATCCAGGACAAGTGGCTAATTCCCTGAACCATTGCAGAAGGCCCACAGATGCCAAGAGACACCTGAAAAAGGAACAGGAACACAAGAGCTGGAAGAAACCTTCTAAGAACAAGAAGGCTTTTTGCTTTTCTTTCATCAAGCTGTCTTTTGACCAAGAATACACAGGGGAAAGCGCGAACGAACGCAGTCCCCCAGTACCACAAATTATGCAGTCGAGTTTCCCGCATTTGGGGAAATCGCAGGGGTCAGCACAGCCGGAGTGCAATGGCCGAGCCTCGCCCTGGGAGAACCACCTTCGTGATCATGGTATCTCCCCTGCCAGGTAAGTATGAGTTGGAATTGGCATGCTAGCACGCCCCGGTCAGGGGCCCGCCTACGCCATGTTATGGAGGGGCTTGCTGGGGTGTTTGGCAAACTAGCCTTAATCCGAGCTGTTCCATGAGCAAGGCACATCATCTCTGTAAACAGTCAGGGGTGCGCATTGCTTTCTTTTTTTGATAGCCCACATCTGGGAAGCCTCTGAAATGTCTTCATGCACGCAAGGGGTGGGTCTCAAACAGGTCCACGGTCTACACTGCAGCAGCGCATATATTTGCATTGATGAGCGGCACTTAAGCATCCAGCCGCAACCAGGCCCATTGCGTAGGAATATGGAAGCATGCAGTGTACAGACTACGGGTCCATCCAGGACAAGTGGCTAATTCCCTGAACCATTGCAGAAGGCCCACAGATGCTAAGAGACACCTGAGAAAGGAACACAAGAGCTGGAAGAAACCTTCTAAGAACAAGAAGGCTTTTTGCTTTTCTTTCATCAAGCTGTCTTTTGACCAAGAATACACAGGGGAAAGCGCGAACGAACGCAGTCCCCCACTACCACAAATTATGCAGTCGAGTTTCCCGCATTTGGGGAAATCGCAGGGGTCAGCACAGCCGGAGTGCAATGGCCGAGCCTCGCCCTGGGAGAACCACCTTCGTGATCATGGTATCTCCCCTGCCAGGTAAGTATGAGTTGGAATTGGCATGCTAGCACGCCCCGGTCAGGGGCCCGCCTACGCCATGTTATGGAGGGGCTTGCTGGGGTGTTTGGCAAACTAGCCTTAATCCGAGCTGTTCCATGAGCAAGGCACATCATCTCTGTAAACAGTCAGGGGTGCGCATTGCTTTCTTTTTTTGATAGCCCACATCTGGGAAGCCTCTGAAATGTCTTCATGCACGCAAGGGGTGGGTCTCAAACAGGTCCACGGTCTACACTGCAGCAGCGCATATATTTGCATTGATGAGCGGCACTTAAGCATCCAGCCGCAACCAGGCCCATTGCGTAGGAATATGGAAGCATGCAGTGTACAGACTACGGGTCCATCCAGGACAAGTGGCTAATTCCCTGAACCATTGCAGAAGGCCCACAGATGCTAAGAGACACCTGAGAAAGGAACACAAGAGCTGGAAGAAACCTTCTAAGAACAAGAAGGCTTTTTGCTTTTCTTTCATCAAGCTGTCTTTTGACCAAGAATACACAGGGGAAAGCGCGAACGCAGTCCCCCACTACCACAAATTATGCAGTCGAGTTTCCCGCATTTGGGGAAATCGCAGGGGTCAGCACAGCCGGAGTGCAATGGCCGAGCCTCGCCCTGGGAGAACCACCTTCGTGATCATGGTATCTCCCCTGCCAGGTAAGTATGAGTTGGAATTGGCATGCTAGCACGCCCCGGTCAGGGGCCCGCCTACGCCATGTTATGGAGGGGCTTGCTGGGGTGTTTGGCAAACTAGCCTTAATCCGAGCTGTTCCATGAGCAAGGCACATCATCTCTGTAAACAGTCAGGGGTGCGCATTGCTTTCTTTTTTTGATAGCCCACATCTGGGAAGCCTCTGAAATGTCTTCATGCACGCAAGGGGTGGGTCTCAAACAGGTCCACGGTCTACACTGCAGCAGCGCATATATTTGCATTGATGAGCGGCACTTAAGCATCCAGCCGCAACCAGGCCCATTGCGTAGGAATATGGAAGCATGCAGTGTACAGACTACGGGTCCATCCAGGACAAGTGGCTAATTCCCTGAACCATTGCAGAAGGCCCACAGATGCCAAGAGACACCTGAAAAAGGAACAGGAACACAAGAGCTGGAAGAAACCTTCTAAGAACAAGAAGGCTTTTTGCTTTTCTTTCATCAAGCTGTCTTTTGACCAAGAATACACAGGGGAAAGCGCGAACGAACGCAGTCCCCCAGTACCACAAATTATGCAGTCGAGTTTCCCGCATTTGGGGAAATCGCAGGGGTCAGCACAGCCGGAGTGCAATGGCCGAGCCTCGCCCTGGGAGAACCACCTTCGTGATCATGGTATCTCCCCTGCCAGGTAAGTATGAGTTGGAATTGGCATGCTAGCACGCCCCGGTCAGGGGCCCGCCTACGCCATGTTATGGAGGGGCTTGCTGGGGTGTTTGGCAAACTAGCCTTAATCCGAGCTGTTCCATGAGCAAGGCACATCATCTCTGTAAACAGTCAGGGGTGCGCATTGCTTTCTTTTTTTGATAGCCCACATCTGGGAAGCCTCTGAAATGTCTTCATGCACGCAAGGGGTGGGTCTCAAACAGGTCCACGGTCTACACTGCAGCAGCGCATATATTTGCATTGATGAGCGGCACTTAAGCATCCAGCCGCAACCAGGCCCATTGCGTAGGAATATGGAAGCATGCAGTGTACAGACTACGGGTCCATCCAGGACAAGTGGCTAATTCCCTGAACCATTGCAGAAGGCCCACAGATGCTAAGAGACACCTGAGAAAGGAACACAAGAGCTGGAAGAAACCTTCTAAGAACAAGAAGGCTTTTTGCTTTTCTTTCATCAAGCTGTCTTTTGACCAAGAATACACAGGGGAAAGCGCGAACGAACGCAGTCCCCCACTACCACAAATTATGCAGTCGAGTTTCCCGCATTTGGGGAAATCGCAGGGGTCAGCACAGCCGGAGTGCAATGGCCGAGCCTCGCCCTGGGAGAACCACCTTCGTGATCATGGTATCTCCCCTGCCAGGTAAGTATGAGTTGGAATTGGCATGCTAGCACGCCCCGGTCAGGGGCCCGCCTACGCCATGTTATGGAGGGGCTTGCTGGGGTGTTTGGCAAACTAGCCTTAATCCGAGCTGTTCCATGAGCAAGGCACATCATCTCTGTAAACAGTCAGGGGTGCGCATTGCTTTCTTTTTTTGATAGCCCACATCTGGGAAGCCTCTGAAATGTCTTCATGCACGCAAGGGGTGGGTCTCAAACAGGTCCACGGTCTACACTGCAGCAGCGCATATATTTGCATTGATGAGCGGCACTTAAGCATCCAGCCGCAACCAGGCCCATTGCGTAGGAATATGGAAGCATGCAGTGTACAGACTACGGGTCCATCCAGGACAAGTGGCTAATTCCCTGAACCATTGCAGAAGGCCCACAGATGCTAAGAGACACCTGAGAAAGGAACAGGAACACAAGAGCTGGAAGAAACCTTCTAAGAACAAGAAGGCTTTTTGCTTTTCTTTCATCAAGCTGTCTTTTGACCAAGAATACACAGGGGAAAGCGCGAACGAATGCAGTCCCCCACTACCACAAATTATGCAGTCGAGTTTCCCGCATTTGGGGAAATCGCAGGGGTCAGCACAGCCGGAGTGCAATGGCCGAGCCTCGCCCTGGGAGAACCACCTTCGTGATCATGGTATCTCCCCTGCCAGGTAAGTATGAGTTGGAATTGGCATGCTAGCACGCCCCGGTCAGGGGCCCGCCTACGCCATGTTATGGAGGGGCTTGCTGGGGTGTTTGGCAAACTAGCCTTAATCCGAGCTGTTCCATGAGCAAGGCACATCATCTCTGTAAACAGTCAGGGGTGCGCATTGCTTTCTTTTTTTGATAGCCCACATCTGGGAAGCCTCTGAAATGTCTTCATGCACGCAAGGGGTGGGTCTCAAACAGGTCCACGGTCTACACTGCAGCAGCGCATATATTTGCATTGATGAGCGGCACTTAAGCATCCAGCCGCAACCAGGCCCATTGCGTAGGAATATGGAAGCATGCAGTGTACAGACTACGGGTCCATCCAGGACAAGTGGCTAATTCCCTGAACCATTGCAGAAGGCCCACAGATGCTAAGAGACACCTGAGAAAGGAACAGGAACACAAGAGCTGGAAGAAACCTTCTAAGAACAAGAAGGCTTTTTGCTTTTCTTTCATCAAGCTGTCTTTTGACCAAGAATACACAGGGGAAAGCGCGAACGCAGTCCCCCACTACCACAAATTATGCAGTCGAGTTTCCCGCATTTGGGGAAATCGCAGGGGTCAGCACAGCCGGAGTGCAATGGCCGAGCCTCGCCCTGGGAGAACCACCTTCGTGATCATGGTATCTCCCCTGCCAGGTAAGTATGAGTTGGAATTGGCATGCTAGCACGCCCCGGTCAGGGGCCCGCCTACGCCATGTTATGGAGGGGCTTGCTGGGGTGTTTGGCAAACTAGCCTTAATCCGAGCTGTTCCATGAGCAAGGCACATCATCTCTGTAAACAGTCAGGGGTGCGCATTGCTTTCTTTTTTTGATAGCCCACATCTGGGAAGCCTCTGAAATGTCTTCATGCACGCAAGGGGTGGGTCTCAAACAGGTCCACGGTCTACACTGCAGCAGCGCATATATTTGCATTGATGAGCGGCATTTAAGCATCCAGCCGCAACCAGGCCCATTGCGTAGGAATATGGAAGCATGCAGTGTACAGACTACGGGTCCATCCAGGACAAGTGGCTAATTCCCTGAACCATTGCAGAAGGCCCACAGATGCTAAGAGACACCTGAGAAAGGAACAGGAACACAAGAGCTGGAAGAAACCTTCTAAGAACAAGAAGGCTTTTTGCTTTTCTTTCATCAAGCTGTCTTTTGACCAAGAATACACAGGGGAAAGCGCGAACGCAGTCCCCCACTACCACAAATTATGCAGTCGAGTTTCCCGCATTTGGGGAAATCGCAGGGGTCAGCACAGCCGGAGTGCAATGGCCGAGCCTCGCCCTGGGAGAACCACCTTCGTGACCATGGTATCTCCCCTGCCAGGTAAGTATGAGTTGGAATTGGCATGCTAGCACGCCCCGGTCAGGGGCCCGCCTACGCCATGTTATGGAGGGGCTTGCTGGGGTGTTTGGCAAACTAGCCTTAATCCGAGCTGTTCCATGAGCAAGGCACATCATCTCTGTAAACAGTCAGGGGTGCGCATTGCTTTCTTTTTTTGATAGCCCACATCTGGGAAGCCTCTGAAATGTCTTCATGCACGCAAGGGGTGGGTCTCAAACAGGTCCACGGTCTACACTGCAGCAGCGCATATATTTGCATTGATGAGCGGCACTTAAGCATCCAGCCGCAACCAGGCCCATTGCGTAGGAATATGGAAGCATGCAGTGTACAGACTACGGGTCCATCCAGGACAAGTGGCTAATTCCCTGAACCATTGCAGAAGGCCCACAGATGCTAAGAGACACCTGAGAAAGGAACAGGAACACAAGAGCTGGAAGAAACCTTCTAAGAACAAGAAGGCTTTTTGCTTTTCTTTCATCAAGCTGTCTTTTGACCAAGAATACACAGGGGAAAGCGCGAACGCAGTCCCCCACTACCACAAATTATGCAGTCGAGTTTCCCGCATTTGGGGAAATCGCAGGGGTCAGCACAGCCGGAGTGCAATGGCCGAGCCTCGCCCTGGGAGAACCACCTTCGTGATCATGGTATCTCCCCTGCCAGGTAAGTATGAGTTGGAATTGGCATGCTAGCACGCCCCGGTCAGGGGCCCGCCTACGCCATGTTATGGAGGGGCTTGCTGGGGTGTTTGGCAAACTAGCCTTAATCCGAGCTGTTCCATGAGCAAGGCACATCATCTCTGTAAACAGTCAGGGGTGCGCATTGCTTTCTTTTTTTGATAGCCCACATCTGGGAAGCCTCTGAAATGTCTTCATGCACGCAAGGGGTGGGTCTCAAACAGGTCCACGGTCTACACTGCAGCAGCGCATATATTTGCATTGATGAGCGGCACTTAAGCATCCAGCCGCAACCAGGCCCATTGCGTAGGAATATGGAAGCATGCAGTGTACAGACTACGGGTCCATCCAGGACAAGTGGCTAATTCCCTGAACCATTGCAGAAGGCCCACAGATGCTAAGAGACACCTGAGAAAGGAACACAAGAGCTGGAAGAAACCTTCTAAGAACAAGAAGGCTTTTTGCTTTTCTTTCATCAAGCTGTCTTTTGACCAAGAATACACAGGGGAAAGCGCGAACGCAGTCCCCCACTACCACAAATTATGCAGTCGAGTTTCCCGCATTTGGGGAAATCGCAGGGGTCAGCACAGCCGGAGTGCAATGGCCGAGCCTCGCCCTGGGAGAACCACCTTCGTGATCATGGTATCTCCCCTGCCAGGTAAGTATGAGTTGGAATTGGCATGCTAGCACGCCCCGGTCAGGGGCCCGCCTACGCCATGTTATGGAGGGGCTTGCTGGGGTGTTTGGCAAACTAGCCTTAATCCGAGCTGTTCCATGAGCAAGGCACATCATCTCTGTAAACAGTCAGGGGTGCGCATTGCTTTCTTTTTTTGATAGCCCACATCTGGGAAGCCTCTGAAATGTCTTCATGCACGCAAGGGGTGGGTCTCAAACAGGTCCACGGTCTACACTGCAGCAGCGCATATATTTGCATTGATGAGCGGCACTTAAGCATCCAGCCGCAACCAGGCCCATTGCGTAGGAATATGGAAGCATGCAGTGTACAGACTACGGGTCCATCCAGGACAAGTGGCTAATTCCCTGAACCATTGCAGAAGGCCCACAGATGCCAAGAGACACCTGAAAAAGGAACAGGAACACAAGAGCTGGAAGAAACCTTCTAAGAACAAGAAGGCTTTTTGCTTTTCTTTCATCAAGCTGTCTTTTGACCAAGAATACACAGGGGAAAGCGCGAACGAACGCAGTCCCCCAGTACCACAAATTATGCAGTCGAGTTTCCCGCATTTGGGGAAATCGCAGGGGTCAGCACAGCCGGAGTGCAATGGCCGAGCCTCGCCCTGGGAGAACCACCTTCGTGATCATGGTATCTCCCCTGCCAGGTAAGTATGAGTTGGAATTGGCATGCTAGCACGCCCCGGTCAGGGGCCCGCCTACGCCATGTTATGGAGGGGCTTGCTGGGGTGTTTGGCAAACTAGCCTTAATCCGAGCTGTTCCATGAGCAAGGCACATCATCTCTGTAAACAGTCAGGGGTGCGCATTGCTTTCTTTTTTTGATAGCCCACATCTGGGAAGCCTCTGAAATGTCTTCATGCACGCAAGGGGTGGGTCTCAAACAGGTCCACGGTCTACACTGCAGCAGCGCATATATTTGCATTGATGAGCGGCACTTAAGCATCCAGCCGCAACCAGGCCCATTGCGTAGGAATATGGAAGCATGCAGTGTACAGACTACGGGTCCATCCAGGACAAGTGGCTAATTCCCTGAACCATTGCAGAAGGCCCACAGATGCTAAGAGACACCTGAGAAAGGAACACAAGAGCTGGAAGAAACCTTCTAAGAACAAGAAGGCTTTTTGCTTTTCTTTCATCAAGCTGTCTTTTGACCAAGAATACACAGGGGAAAGCGCGAACGAACGGAGTCCCCCACTACCACAAATTATGCAGTCGAGTTTCCCGCATTTGGGGAAATCGCAGGGGTCAGCACAGCCGGAGTGCAATGGCCGAGCCTCGCCCTGGGAGAACCACCTTCGTGATCATGGTATCTCCCCTGCCAGGTAAGTATGAGTTGGAATTGGCATGCTAGCACGCCCCGGTCAGGGGCCCGCCTACGCCATGTTATGGAGGGGCTTGCTGGGGTGTTTGGCAAACTAGCCTTAATCCGAGCTGTTCCATGAGCAAGGCACATCATCTCTGTAAACAGTCAGGGGTGCGCATTGCTTTCTTTTTTTGATAGCCCACATCTGGGAAGCCTCTGAAATGTCTTCATGCACGCAAGGGGTGGGTCTCAAACAGGTCCACGGTCTACACTGCAGCAGCGCATATATTTGCATTGATGAGCGGCACTTAAGCATCCAGCCGCAACCAGGCCCATTGCGTAGGAATATGGAAGCATGCAGTGTACAGACTACGGGTCCATCCAGGACAAGTGGCTAATTCCCTGAACCATTGCAGAAGGCCCACAGATGCTAAGAGACACCTGAGAAAGGAACAGGAACACAAGAGCTGGAAGAAACCTTCTAAGAACAAGAAGGCTTTTTGCTTTTCTTTCATCAAGCTGTCTTTTGACCAAGAATACACAGGGGAAAGCGCGAACGAATGCAGTCCCCCACTACCACAAATTATGCAGTCGAGTTTCCCGCATTTGGGGAAATCGCAGGGGTCAGCACAGCCGGAGTGCAATGGCCGAGCCTCGCCCTGGGAGAACCACCTTCGTGATCATGGTATCTCCCCTGCCAGGTAAGTATGAGTTGGAATTGGCATGCTAGCACGCCCCGGTCAGGGGCCCGCCTACGCCATGTTATGGAGGGGCTTGCTGGGGTGTTTGGCAAACTAGCCTTAATCCGAGCTGTTCCATGAGCAAGGCACATCATCTCTGTAAACAGTCAGGGGTGCGCATTGCTTTCTTTTTTTGATAGCCCACATCTGGGAAGCCTCTGAAATGTCTTCATGCACGCAAGGGGTGGGTCTCAAACAGGTCCACGGTCTACACTGCAGCAGCGCATATATTTGCATTGATGAGCGGCACTTAAGCATCCAGCCGCAACCAGGCCCATTGCGTAGGAATATGGAAGCATGCAGTGTACAGACTACGGGTCCATCCAGGACAAGTGGCTAATTCCCTGAACCATTGCAGAAGGCCCACAGATGCCAAGAGACACCTGAGAAAGGAACAGGAACACAAGAGCTGGAAGAAACCTTCTAAGAACAAGAAGGCTTTTTGCTTTTCTTTCATCAAGCTGTCTTTTGACCAAGAATACACAGGGGAAAGCGCGAACGAACGCAGTCCCCCACTACCACAAATTATGCAGTCGAGTTTCCCGCATTTGGGGAAATCGCAGGGGTCAGCACAGCCGGAGTGCAATGGCCGAGCCTCGCCCTGGGAGAACCACCTTCGTGATCATGGTATCTCCCCTGCCAGGTAAGTATGAGTTGGAATTGGCATGCTAGCACGCCCCGGTCAGGGGCCCGCCTACGCCATGTTATGGAGGGGCTTGCTGGGGTGTTTGGCAAACTAGCCTTAATCCGAGCTGTTCCATGAGCAAGGCACATCATCTCTGTAAACAGTCAGGGGTGCGCATTGCTTTCTTTTTTTGATAGCCCACATCTGGGAAGCCTCTGAAATGTCTTCATGCACGCAAGGGGTGGGTCTCAAACAGGTCCACGGTCTACACTGCAGCAGCGCATATATTTGCATTGATGAGCGGCACTTAAGCATCCAGCCGCAACCAGGCCCATTGCGTAGGAATATGGAAGCATGCAGTGTACAGACTACGGGTCCATCCAGGACAAGTGGCTAATTCCCTGAACCATTGCAGAAGGCCCACAGATGCTAAGAGACACCTGAGAAAGGAACAGGAACACAAGAGCTGGAAGAAACCTTCTAAGAACAAGAAGGCTTTTTGCTTTTCTTTCATCAAGCTGTCTTTTGACCAAGAATACACAGGGGAAAGCGCGAACGAACGCAGTCCCCCACTACCACAAATTATGCAGTCGAGTTTCCCGCATTTGGGGAAATCGCAGGGGTCAGCACAGCCGGAGTGCAATGGCCGAGCCTCGCCCTGGGAGAACCACCTTCGTGATCATGGTATCTCCCCTGCCAGGTAAGTATGAGTTGGAATTGGCATGCTAGCACGCCCCGGTCAGGGGCCCGCCTACGCCATGTTATGGAGGGGCTTGCTGGGGTGTTTGGCAAACTAGCCTTAATCCGAGCTGTTCCATGAGCAAGGCACATCATCTCTGTAAACAGTCAGGGGTGCGCATTGCTTTCTTTTTTTGATAGCCCACATCTGGGAAGCCTCTGAAATGTCTTCATGCACGCAAGGGGTGGGTCTCAAACAGGTCCACGGTCTACACTGCAGCAGCGCATATATTTGCATTGATGAGCGGCACTTAAGCATCCAGCCGCAACCAGGCCCATTGCGTAGGAATATGGAAGCATGCAGTGTACAGACTACGGGTCCATCCAGGACAAGTGGCTAATTCCCTGAACCATTGCAGAAGGCCCACAGATGCTAAGAGACACCTGAGAAAGGAACAGGAACACAAGAGCTGGAAGAAACCTTCTAAGAACAAGAAGGCTTTTTGCTTTTCTTTCATCAAGCTGTCTTTTGACCAAGAATACACAGGGGAAAGCGCGAACGAACGCAGTCCCCCACTACCACAAATTATGCAGTCGAGTTTCCCGCATTTGGGGAAATCGCAGGGGTCAGCACAGCCGGAGTGCAATGGCCGAGCCTCGCCCTGGGAGAACCACCTTCGTGATCATGGTATCTCCCCTGCCAGGTAAGTATGAGTTGGAATTGGCATGCTAGCACGCCCCGGTCAGGGGCCCGCCTACGCCATGTTATGGAGGGGCTTGCTGGGGTGTTTGGCAAACTAGCCTTAATCCGAGCTGTTCCATGAGCAAGGCACATCATCTCTGTAAACAGTCAGGGGTGCGCATTGCTTTCTTTTTTTGATAGCCCACATCTGGGAAGCCTCTGAAATGTCTTCATGCACGCAAGGGGTGGGTCTCAAACAGGTCCACGGTCTACACTGCAGCAGCGCATATATTTGCATTGATGAGCGGCACTTAAGCATCCAGCCGCAACCAGGCCCATTGCGTAGGAATATGGAAGCATGCAGTGTACAGACTACGGGTCCATCCAGGACAAGTGGCTAATTCCCTGAACCATTGCAGAAGGCCCACAGATGCTAAGAGACACCTGAGAAAGGAACAGGAACACAAGAGCTGGAAGAAACCTTCTAAGAACAAGAAGGCTTTTTGCTTTTCTTTCATCAAGCTGTCTTTTGACCAAGAATACACAGGGGAAAGCGCGAACGCAGTCCCCCACTACTACAAATTATGCAGTCGAGTTTCCCGCATTTGGGGAAATCGCAGGGGTCAGCACAGCCGGAGTGCAATGGCCGAGCCTCGCCCTGGGAGAACCACCTTCGTGATCATGGTATCTCCCCTGCCAGGTAAGTATGAGTTGGAATTGGCATGCTAGCACGCCCCGGTCAGGGGCCCGCCTACGCCATGTTATGGAGGGGCTTGCTGGGGTGTTTGGCAAACTAGCCTTAATCCGAGCTGTTCCATGAGCAAGGCACATCATCTCTGTAAACAGTCAGGGGTGCGCATTGCTTTCTTTTTTTGATAGCCCACATCTGGGAAGCCTCTGAAATGTCTTCATGCACGCAAGGGGTGGGTCTCAAACAGGTCCACGGTCTACACTGCAGCAGCGCATATATTTGCATTGATGAGCGGCACTTAAGCATCCAGCCGCAACCAGGCCCATTGCGTAGGAATATGGAAGCATGCAGTGTACAGACTACGGGTCCATCCAGGACAAGTGGCTAATTCCCTGAACCATTGCAGAAGGCCCACAGATGCTAAGAGACACCTGAGAAAGGAACAGGAACACAAGAGCTGGAAGAAACCTTCTAAGAACAAGAAGGCTTTTTGCTTTTCTTTCATCAAGCTGTCTTTTGACCAAGAATACACAGGGGAAAGCGCGAACGAATGCAGTCCCCCACTACCACAAATTATGCAGTCGAGTTTCCCGCATTTGGGGAAATCGCAGGGGTCAGCACAGCCGGAGTGCAATGGCCGAGCCTCGCCCTGGGAGAACCACCTTCGTGATCATGGTATCTCCCCTGCCAGGTAAGTATGAGTTGGAATTGGCATGCTAGCACGCCCCGGTCAGGGGCCCGCCTACGCCATGTTATGGAGGGGCTTGCTGGGGTGTTTGGCAAACTAGCCTTAATCCGAGCTGTTCCATGAGCAAGGCACATCATCTCTGTAAACAGTCAGGGGTGCGCATTGCTTTCTTTTTTTGATAGCCCACATCTGGGAAGCCTCTGAAATGTCTTCATGCACGCAAGGGGTGGGTCTCAAACAGGTCCACGGTCTACACTGCAGCAGCGCATATATTTGCATTGATGAGCGGCACTTAAGCATCCAGCCGCAACCAGGCCCATTGCGTAGGAATATGGAAGCATGCAGTGTACAGACTACGGGTCCATCCAGGACAAGTGGCTAATTCCCTGAACCATTGCAGAAGGCCCACAGATGCTAAGAGACACCTGAGAAAGGAACACAAGAGCTGGAAGAAACCTTCTAAGAACAAGAAGGCTTTTTGCTTTTCTTTCATCAAGCTGTCTTTTGACCAAGAATACACAGGGGAAAGCGCGAACGCAGTCCCCCACTACCACAAATTATGCAGTCGAGTTTCCCGCATTTGGGGAAATCGCAGGGGTCAGCACAGCCGGAGTGCAATGGCCGAGCCTCGCCCTGGGAGAACCACCTTCGTGATCATGGTATCTCCCCTGCCAGGTAAGTATGAGTTGGAATTGGCATGCTAGCACGCCCCGGTCAGGGGCCCGCCTACGCCATGTTATGGAGGGGCTTGCTGGGGTGTTTGGCAAACTAGCCTTAATCCGAGCTGTTCCATGAGCAAGGCACATCATCTCTGTAAACAGTCAGGGGTGCGCATTGCTTTCTTTTTTTGATAGCCCACATCTGGGAAGCCTCTGAAATGTCTTCATGCACGCAAGGGGTGGGTCTCAAACAGGTCCACGGTCTACACTGCAGCAGCGCATATATTTGCATTGATGAGCGGCACTTAAGCATCCAGCCGCAACCAGGCCCATTGCGTAGGAATATGGAAGCATGCAGTGTACAGACTACGGGTCCATCCAGGACAAGTGGCTAATTCCCTGAACCATTGCAGAAGGCCCACAGATGCCAAGAGACACCTGAAAAAGGAACAGGAACACAAGAGCTGGAAGAAACCTTCTAAGAACAAGAAGGCTTTTTGCTTTTCTTTCATCAAGCTGTCTTTTGACCAAGAATACACAGGGGAAAGCGCGAACGAACGCAGTCCCCCACTACCACAAATTATGCAGTCGAGTTTCCCGCATTTGGGGAAATCGCAGGGGTCAGCACAGCCGGAGTGCAATGGCCGAGCCTCGCCCTGGGAGAACCACCTTCGTGATCATGGTATCTCCCCTGCCAGGTAAGTATGAGTTGGAATTGGCATGCTAGCACGCCCCGGTCAGGGGCCCGCCTACGCCATGTTATGGAGGGGCTTGCTGGGGTGTTTGGCAAACTAGCCTTAATCCGAGCTGTTCCATGAGCAAGGCACATCATCTCTGTAAACAGTCAGGGGTGCGCATTGCTTTCTTTTTTTGATAGCCCACATCTGGGAAGCCTCTGAAATGTCTTCATGCACGCAAGGGGTGGGTCTCAAACAGGTCCACGGTCTACACTGCAGCAGCGCATATATTTGCATTGATGAGCGGCACTTAAGCATCCAGCCGCAACCAGGCCCATTGCGTAGGAATATGGAAGCATGCAGTGTACAGACTACGGGTCCATCCAGGACAAGTGGCTAATTCCCTGAACCATTGCAGAAGGCCCACAGATGCTAAGAGACACCTGAGAAAGGAACACAAGAGCTGGAAGAAACCTTCTAAGAACAAGAAGGCTTTTTGCTTTTCTTTCATCAAGCTGTCTTTTGACCAAGAATACACAGGGGAAAGCGCGAACGAACGCAGTCCCCCACTACCACAAATTATGCAGTCGAGTTTCCCGCATTTGGGGAAATCGCAGGGGTCAGCACAGCCGGAGTGCAATGGCCGAGCCTCGCCCTGGGAGAACCACCTTCGTGATCATGGTATCTCCCCTGCCAGGTAAGTATGAGTTGGAATTGGCATGCTAGCACGCCCCGGTCAGGGGCCCGCCTACGCCATGTTATGGAGGGGCTTGCTGGGGTGTTTGGCAAACTAGCCTTAATCCGAGCTGTTCCATGAGCAAGGCACATCATCTCTGTAAACAGTCAGGGGTGCGCATTGCTTTCTTTTTTTGATAGCCCACATCTGGGAAGCCTCTGAAATGTCTTCATGCACGCAAGGGGTGGGTCTCAAACAGGTCCACGGTCTACACTGCAGCAGCGCATATATTTGCATTGATGAGCGGCACTTAAGCATCCAGCCGCAACCAGGCCCATTGCGTAGGAATATGGAAGCATGCAGTGTACAGACTACGGGTCCATCCAGGACAAGTGGCTAATTCCCTGAACCATTGCAGAAGGCCCACAGATGCTAAGAGACACCTGAGAAAGGAACAGGAACACAAGAGCTGGAAGAAACCTTCTAAGAACAAGAAGGCTTTTTGCTTTTCTTTCATCAAGCTGTCTTTTGACCAAGAATACACAGGGGAAAGCGCGAACGAACGCAGTCCCCCACTACCACAAATTATGCAGTCGAGTTTCCCGCATTTGGGGAAATCGCAGGGGTCAGCACAGCCGGAGTGCAATGGCCGAGCCTCGCCCTGGGAGAACCACCTTCGTGATCATGGTATCTCCCCTGCCAGGTAAGTATGAGTTGGAATTGGCATGCTAGCACGCCCCGGTCAGGGGCCCGCCTACGCCATGTTATGGAGGGGCTTGCTGGGGTGTTTGGCAAACTAGCCTTAATCCGAGCTGTTCCATGAGCAAGGCACATCATCTCTGTAAACAGTCAGGGGTGCGCATTGCTTTCTTTTTTTGATAGCCCACATCTGGGAAGCCTCTGAAATGTCTTCATGCACGCAAGGGGTGGGTCTCAAACAGGTCCACGGTCTACACTGCAGCAGCGCATATATTTGCATTGATGAGCGGCACTTAAGCATCCAGCCGCAACCAGGCCCATTGCGTAGGAATATGGAAGCATGCAGTGTACAGACTACGGGTCCATCCAGGACAAGTGGCTAATTCCCTGAACCATTGCAGAAGGCCCACAGATGCTAAGAGACACCTGAGAAAGGAACAGGAACACAAGAGCTGGAAGAAACCTTCTAAGAACAAGAAGGCTTTTTGCTTTTCTTTCATCAAGCTGTCTTTTGACCAAGAATACACAGGAGAAAGCGCGAACGAACGCAGTCCCCCACTACCACAAATTATGCAGTCGAGTTTCCCGCATTTGGGGAAATCGCAGGGGTCAGCACAGCCGGAGTGCAATGGCCGAGCCTCGCCCTGGGAGAACCACCTTCGTGATCATGGTATCTCCCCTGCCAGGTAAGTATGAGTTGGAATTGGCATGCTAGCACGCCCCGGTCAGGGGCCCGCCTACGCCATGTTATGGAGGGGCTTGCTGGGGTGTTTGGCAAACTAGCCTTAATCCGAGCTGTTCCATGAGCAAGGCACATCATCTCTGTAAACAGTCAGGGGTGCGCATTGCTTTCTTTTTTTGATAGCCCACATCTGGGAAGCCTCTGAAATGTCTTCATGCACGCAAGGGGTGGGTCTCAAACAGGTCCACGGTCTACACTGCAGCAGCGCATATATTTGCATTGATGAGCGGCACTTAAGCATCCAGCCGCAACCAGGCCCATTGCGTAGGAATATGGAAGCATGCAGTGTACAGACTACGGGTCCATCCAGGACAAGTGGCTAATTCCCTGAACCATTGCAGAAGGCCCACAGATGCTAAGAGACACCTGAGAAAGGAACAGGAACACAAGAGCTGGAAGAAACCTTCTAAGAACAAGAAGGCTTTTTGCTTTTCTTTCATCAAGCTGTCTTTTGACCAAGAATACACAGGGGAAAGCGCGAACGAACGCAGTCCCCCACTACCACAAATTATGCAGTCGAGTTTCCCGCATTTGGGGAAATCGCAGGGGTCAGCACAGCCGGAGTGCAATGGCCGAGCCTCGCCCTGGGAGAACCACCTTCGTGATCATGGTATCTCCCCTGCCAGGTAAGTATGAGTTGGAATTGGCATGCTAGCACGCCCCGGTCAGGGGCCCGCCTACGCCATGTTATGGAGGGGCTTGCTGGGGTGTTTGGCAAACTAGCCTTAATCCGAGCTGTTCCATGAGCAAGGCACATCATCTCTGTAAACAGTCAGGGGTGCGCATTGCTTTCTTTTTTTGATAGCCCACATCTGGGAAGCCTCTGAAATGTCTTCATGCACGCAAGGGGTGGGTCTCAAACAGGTCCACGGTCTACACTGCAGCAGCGCATATATTTGCATTGATGAGCGGCACTTAAGCATCCAGCCGCAACCAGGCCCATTGCGTAGGAATATGGAAGCATGCAGTGTACAGACTACGGGTCCATCCAGGACAAGTGGCTAATTCCCTGAACCATTGCAGAAGGCCCACAGATGCTAAGAGACACCTGAGAAAGGAACAGGAACACAAGAGCTGGAAGAAACCTTCTAAGAACAAGAAGGCTTTTTGCTTTTCTTTCATCAAGCTGTCTTTTGACCAAGAATACACAGGGGAAAGCGCGAACGCAGTCCCCCACTACTACAAATTATGCAGTCGAGTTTCCCGCATTTGGGGAAATCGCAGGGGTCAGCACAGCCGGAGTGCAATGGCCGAGCCTCGCCCTGGGAGAACCACCTTCGTGATCATGGTATCTCCCCTGCCAGGTAAGTATGAGTTGGAATTGGCATGCTAGCACGCCCCGGTCAGGGGCCCGCCTACGCCATGTTATGGAGGGGCTTGCTGGGGTGTTTGGCAAACTAGCCTTAATCCGAGCTGTTCCATGAGCAAGGCACATCATCTCTGTAAACAGTCAGGGGTGCGCATTGCTTTCTTTTTTTGATAGCCCACATCTGGGAAGCCTCTGAAATGTCTTCATGCACGCAAGGGGTGGGTCTCAAACAGGTCCACGGTCTACACTGCAGCAGCGCATATATTTGCATTGATGAGCGGCACTTAAGCATCCAGCCGCAACCAGGCCCATTGCGTAGGAATATGGAAGCATGCAGTGTACAGACTACGGGTCCATCCAGGACAAGTGGCTAATTCCCTGAACCATTGCAGAAGGCCCACAGATGCTAAGAGACACCTGAGAAAGGAACAGGAACACAAGAGCTGGAAGAAACCTTCTAAGAACAAGAAGGCTTTTTGCTTTTCTTTCATCAAGCTGTCTTTTGACCAAGAATACACAGGGGAAAGCGCGAACGAATGCAGTCCCCCACTACCACAAATTATGCAGTCGAGTTTCCCGCATTTGGGGAAATCGCAGGGGTCAGCACAGCCGGAGTGCAATGGCCGAGCCTCGCCCTGGGAGAACCACCTTCGTGATCATGGTATCTCCCCTGCCAGGTAAGTATGAGTTGGAATTGGCATGCTAGCACGCCCCGGTCAGGGGCCCGCCTACGCCATGTTATGGAGGGGCTTGCTGGGGTGTTTGGCAAACTAGCCTTAATCCGAGCTGTTCCATGAGCAAGGCACATCATCTCTGTAAACAGTCAGGGGTGCGCATTGCTTTCTTTTTTTGATAGCCCACATCTGGGAAGCCTCTGAAATGTCTTCATGCACGCAAGGGGTGGGTCTCAAACAGGTCCACGGTCTACACTGCAGCAGCGCATATATTTGCATTGATGAGCGGCACTTAAGCATCCAGCCGCAACCAGGCCCATTGCGTAGGAATATGGAAGCATGCAGTGTACAGACTACGGGTCCATCCAGGACAAGTGGCTAATTCCCTGAACCATTGCAGAAGGCCCACAGATGCTAAGAGACACCTGAGAAAGGAACAGGAACACAAGAGCTGGAAGAAACCTTCTAAGAACAAGAAGGCTTTTTGCTTTTCTTTCATCAAGCTGTCTTTTGACCAAGAATACACAGGGGAAAGCGCGAACGAATGCAGTCCCCCACTACCACAAATTATGCAGTCGAGTTTCCCGCATTTGGGGAAATCGCAGGGGTCAGCACAGCCGGAGTGCAATGGCCGAGCCTCGCCCTGGGAGAACCACCTTCGTGATCATGGTATCTCCCCTGCCAGGTAAGTATGAGTTGGAATTGGCATGCTAGCACGCCCCGGTCAGGGGCCCGCCTACGCCATGTTATGGAGGGGCTTGCTGGGGTGTTTGGCAAACTAGCCTTAATCCGAGCTGTTCCATGAGCAAGGCACATCATCTCTGTAAACAGTCAGGGGTGCGCATTGCTTTCTTTTTTTGATAGCCCACATCTGGGAAGCCTCTGAAATGTCTTCATGCACGCAAGGGGTGGGTCTCAAACAGGTCCACGGTCTACACTGCAGCAGCGCATATATTTGCATTGATGAGCGGCACTTAAGCATCCAGCCGCAACCAGGCCCATTGCGTAGGAATATGGAAGCATGCAGTGTACAGACTACGGGTCCATCCAGGACAAGTGGCTAATTCCCTGAACCATTGCAGAAGGCCCACAGATGCCAAGAGACACCTGAGAAAGGAACAGGAACACAAGAGCTGGAAGAAACCTTCTAAGAACAAGAAGGCTTTTTGCTTTTCTTTCATCAAGCTGTCTTTTGACCAAGAATACACAGGGGAAAGCGCGAACGAACGCAGTCCCCCACTACCACAAATTATGCAGTCGAGTTTCCCGCATTTGGGGAAATCGCAGGGGTCAGCACAGCCGGAGTGCAATGGCCGAGCCTCGCCCTGGGAGAACCACCTTCGTGATCATGGTATCTCCCCTGCCAGGTAAGTATGAGTTGGAATTGGCATGCTAGCACGCCCCGGTCAGGGGCCCGCCTACGCCATGTTATGGAGGGGCTTGCTGGGGTGTTTGGCAAACTAGCCTTAATCCGAGCTGTTCCATGAGCAAGGCACATCATCTCTGTAAACAGTCAGGGGTGCGCATTGCTTTCTTTTTTTGATAGCCCACATCTGGGAAGCCTCTGAAATGTCTTCATGCACGCAAGGGGTGGGTCTCAAACAGGTCCACGGTCTACACTGCAGCAGCGCATATATTTGCATTGATGAGCGGCACTTAAGCATCCAGCCGCAACCAGGCCCATTGCGTAGGAATATGGAAGCATGCAGTGTACAGACTACGGGTCCATCCAGGACAAGTGGCTAATTCCCTGAACCATTGCAGAAGGCCCACAGATGCCAAGAGACACCTGAGAAAGGAACAGGAACACAAGAGCTGGAAGAAACCTTCTAAGAACAAGAAGGCTTTTTGCTTTTCTTTCATCAAGCTGTCTTTTGACCAAGAATACACAGGGGAAAGCGCGAACGCAGTCCCCCACTACCACAAATTATGCAGTCGAGTTTCCCGCATTTGGGGAAATCGCAGGGGTCAGCACAGCCGGAGTGCAATGGCCGAGCCTCGCCCTGGGAGAACCACCTTCGTGATCATGGTATCTCCCCTGCCAGGTAAGTATGAGTTGGAATTGGCATGCTAGCACGCCCCGGTCAGGGGCCCGCCTACGCCATGTTATGGAGGGGCTTGCTGGGGTGTTTGGCAAACTAGCCTTAATCCGAGCTGTTCCATGAGCAAGGCACATCATCTCTGTAAACAGTCAGGGGTGCGCATTGCTTTCTTTTTTTGATAGCCCACATCTGGGAAGCCTCTGAAATGTCTTCATGCACGCAAGGGGTGGGTCTCAAACAGGTCCACGGTCTACACTGCAGCAGCGCATATATTTGCATTGATGAGCGGCACTTAAGCATCCAGCCGCAACCAGGCCCATTGCGTAGGAATATGGAAGCATGCAGTGTACAGACTACGGGTCCATCCAGGACAAGTGGCTAATTCCCTGAACCATTGCAGAAGGCCCACAGATGCCAAGAGACACCTGAGAAAGGAACAGGAACACAAGAGCTGGAAGAAACCTTCTAAGAACAAGAAGGCTTTTTGCTTTTCTTTCATCAAGCTGTCTTTTGACCAAGAATACACAGGGGAAAGCGCGAACGAACGCAGTCCCCCACTACCACAAATTATGCAGTCGAGTTTCCCGCATTTGGGGAAATCGCAGGGGTCAGCACAGCCGGAGTGCAATGGCCGAGCCTCGCCCTGGGAGAACCACCTTCGTGACCATGGTATCTCCCCTGCCAGGTAAGTATGAGTTGGAATTGGCATGCTAGCACGCCCCGGTCAGGGGCCCGCCTACGCCATGTTATGGAGGGGCTTGCTGGGGTGTTTGGCAAACTAGCCTTAATCCGAGCTGTTCCATGAGCAAGGCACATCATCTCTGTAAACAGTCAGGGGTGCGCATTGCTTTCTTTTTTTGATAGCCCACATCTGGGAAGCCTCTGAAATGTCTTCATGCACGCAAGGGGTGGGTCTCAAACAGGTCCACGGTCTACACTGCAGCAGCGCATATATTTGCATTGATGAGCGGCACTTAAGCATCCAGCCGCAACCAGGCCCATTGCGTAGGAATATGGAAGCATGCAGTGTACAGACTACGGGTCCATCCAGGACAAGTGGCTAATTCCCTGAACCATTGCAGAAGGCCCACAGATGCTAAGAGACACCTGAGAAAGGAACACAAGAGCTGGAAGAAACCTTCTAAGAACAAGAAGGCTTTTTGCTTTTCTTTCATCAAGCTGTCTTTTGACCAAGAATACACAGGGGAAAGCGCGAACGAACGCAGTCCCCCACTACCACAAATTATGCAGTCGAGTTTCCCGCATTTGGGGAAATCGCAGGGGTCAGCACAGCCGGAGTGCAATGGCCGAGCCTCGCCCTGGGAGAACCACCTTCGTGATCATGGTATCTCCCCTGCCAGGTAAGTATGAGTTGGAATTGGCATGCTAGCACGCCCCGGTCAGGGGCCCGCCTACGCCATGTTATGGAGGGGCTTGCTGGGGTGTTTGGCAAACTAGCCTTAATCCGAGCTGTTCCATGAGCAAGGCACATCATCTCTGTAAACAGTCAGGGGTGCGCATTGCTTTCTTTTTTTGATAGCCCACATCTGGGAAGCCTCTGAAATGTCTTCATGCACGCAAGGGGTGGGTCTCAAACAGGTCCACGGTCTACACTGCAGCAGCGCATATATTTGCATTGATGAGCGGCACTTAAGCATCCAGCCGCAACCAGGCCCATTGCGTAGGAATATGGAAGCATGCAGTGTACAGACTACGGGTCCATCCAGGACAAGTGGCTAATTCCCTGAACCATTGCAGAAGGCCCACAGATGCCAAGAGACACCTGAGAAAGGAACAGGAACACAAGAGCTGGAAGAAACCTTCTAAGAACAAGAAGGCTTTTTGCTTTTCTTTCATCAAGCTGTCTTTTGACCAAGAATACACAGGGGAAAGCGCGAACGAACGCAGTCCCCCACTACCACAAATTATGCAGTCGAGTTTCCCGCATTTGGGGAAATCGCAGGGGTCAGCACAGCCGGAGTGCAATGGCCGAGCCTCGCCCTGGGAGAACCACCTTCGTGATCATGGTATCTCCCCTGCCAGGTAAGTATGAGTTGGAATTGGCATGCTAGCACGCCCCGGTCAGGGGCCCGCCTACGCCATGTTATGGAGGGGCTTGCTGGGGTGTTTGGCAAACTAGCCTTAATCCGAGCTGTTCCATGAGCAAGGCACATCATCTCTGTAAACAGTCAGGGGTGCGCATTGCTTTCTTTTTTTGATAGCCCACATCTGGGAAGCCTCTGAAATGTCTTCATGCACGCAAGGGGTGGGTCTCAAACAGGTCCACGGTCTACACTGCAGCAGCGCATATATTTGCATTGATGAGCGGCACTTAAGCATCCAGCCGCAACCAGGCCCATTGCGTAGGAATATGGAAGCATGCAGTGTACAGACTACGGGTCCATCCAGGACAAGTGGCTAATTCCCTGAACCATTGCAGAAGGCCCACAGATGCCAAGAGACACCTGAGAAAGGAACAGGAACACAAGAGCTGGAAGAAACCTTCTAAGAACAAGAAGGCTTTTTGCTTTTCTTTCATCAAGCTGTCTTTTGACCAAGAATACACAGGGGAAAGCGCGAACGAACGCAGTCCCCCACTACCACAAATTATGCAGTCGAGTTTCCCGCATTTGGGGAAATCGCAGGGGTCAGCACAGCCGGAGTGCAATGGCCGAGCCTCGCCCTGGGAGAACCACCTTCGTGATCATGGTATCTCCCCTGCCAGGTAAGTATGAGTTGGAATTGGCATGCTAGCACGCCCCGGTCAGGGGCCCGCCTACGCCATGTTATGGAGGGGCTTGCTGGGGTGTTTGGCAAACTAGCCTTAATCCGAGCTGTTCCATGAGCAAGGCACATCATCTCTGTAAACAGTCAGGGGTGCGCATTGCTTTCTTTTTTTGATAGCCCACATCTGGGAAGCCTCTGAAATGTCTTCATGCACGCAAGGGGTGGGTCTCAAACAGGTCCACGGTCTACACTGCAGCAGCGCATATATTTGCATTGATGAGCGGCACTTAAGCATCCAGCCGCAACCAGGCCCATTGCGTAGGAATATGGAAGCATGCAGTGTACAGACTACGGGTCCATCCAGGACAAGTGGCTAATTCCCTGAACCATTGCAGAAGGCCCACAGATGCCAAGAGACACCTGAGAAAGGAACAGGAACACAAGAGCTGGAAGAAACCTTCTAAGAACAAGAAGGCTTTTTGCTTTTCTTTCATCAAGCTGTCTTTTGACCAAGAATACACAGGGGAAAGCGCGAACGCAGTCCCCCACTACCACAAATTATGCAGTCGAGTTTCCCGCATTTGGGGAAATCGCAGGGGTCAGCACAGCCGGAGTGCAATGGCCGAGCCTCGCCCTGGGAGAACCACCTTCGTGATCATGGTATCTCCCCTGCCAGGTAAGTATGAGTTGGAATTGGCATGCTAGCACGCCCCGGTCAGGGGCCCGCCTACGCCATGTTATGGAGGGGCTTGCTGGGGTGTTTGGCAAACTAGCCTTAATCCGAGCTGTTCCATGAGCAAGGCACATCATCTCTGTAAACAGTCAGGGGTGCGCATTGCTTTCTTTTTTTGATAGCCCACATCTGGGAAGCCTCTGAAATGTCTTCATGCACGCAAGGGGTGGGTCTCAAACAGGTCCACGGTCTACACTGCAGCAGCGCATATATTTGCATTGATGAGCGGCACTTAAGCATCCAGCCGCAACCAGGCCCATTGCGTAGGAATATGGAAGCATGCAGTGTACAGACTACGGGTCCATCCAGGACAAGTGGCTAATTCCCTGAACCATTGCAGAAGGCCCACAGATGCCAAGAGACACCTGAGAAAGGAACAGGAACACAAGAGCTGGAAGAAACCTTCTAAGAACAAGAAGGCTTTTTGCTTTTCTTTCATCAAGCTGTCTTTTGACCAAGAATACACAGGGGAAAGCGCGAACGAACGCAGTCCCCCACTACCACAAATTATGCAGTCGAGTTTCCCGCATTTGGGGAAATCGCAGGGGTCAGCACAGCCGGAGTGCAATGGCCGAGCCTCGCCCTGGGAGAACCACCTTCGTGATCATGGTATCTCCCCTGCCAGGTAAGTATGAGTTGGAATTGGCATGCTAGCACGCCCCGGTCAGGGGCCCGCCTACGCCATGTTATGGAGGGGCTTGCTGGGGTGTTTGGCAAACTAGCCTTAATCCGAGCTGTTCCATGAGCAAGGCACATCATCTCTGTAAACAGTCAGGGGTGCGCATTGCTTTCTTTTTTTGATAGCCCACATCTGGGAAGCCTCTGAAATGTCTTCATGCACGCAAGGGGTGGGTCTCAAACAGGTCCACGGTCTACACTGCAGCAGCGCATATATTTGCATTGATGAGCGGCACTTAAGCATCCAGCCGCAACCAGGCCCATTGCGTAGGAATATGGAAGCATGCAGTGTACAGACTACGGGTCCATCCAGGACAAGTGGCTAATTCCCTGAACCATTGCAGAAGGCCCACAGATGCTAAGAGACACCTGAGAAAGGAACACAAGAGCTGGAAGAAACCTTCTAAGAACAAGAAGGCTTTTTGCTTTTCTTTCATCAAGCTGTCTTTTGACCAAGAATACACAGGGGAAAGCGCGAACGAACGCAGTCCCCCACTACCACAAATTATGCAGTCAAGTTTCCCGCATTTGGGGAAATCGCAGGGGTCAGCACAGCCGGAGTGCAATGGCCGAGCCTCGCCCTGGGAGAACCACCTTCGTGATCATGGTATCTCCCCTGCCAGGTAAGTATGAGTTGGAATTGGCATGCTAGCACGCCCCGGTCAGGGGCCCGCCTACGCCATGTTATGGAGGGGCTTGCTGGGGTGTTTGGCAAACTAGCCTTAATCCGAGCTGTTCCATGAGCAAGGCACATCATCTCTGTAAACAGTCAGGGGTGCGCATTGCTTTTTTTTTTTGATAGCCCACATCTGGGAAGCCTCTGAAATGTCTTCATGCACGCAAGGGGTGGGTCTCAAACAGGTCCACGGTCTACACTGCAGCAGCGCATATATTTGCATTGATGAGCGGCACTTAAGCATCCAGCCGCAACCAGGCCCATTGCGTAGGAATATGGAAGCATGCAGTGTACGGGTCCATCCAGGACAAGTGGCTAATTCCCTGAACCATTGCAGAAGGCCCACAGATGCTAAGAGACACCTGAGAAAGGAACAGGAACACAAGAGCTGGAAGAAACCTTCTAAGAACAAGAAGGCTTTTTGCTTTTCTTTCATCAAGCTGTCTTTTGACCAAGAATACACAGGTGAAAGCGCAAACGCAGTCCCCCACTACCACAAATTATGCAGTCAAGTTTCCCGCATTTGGGGAAATCGCAGGGGTCAGCACAGCCAGAGTGCAATGGCCGAGCCTCGCCCTGGGAGAACCACCTTCGTGATCATGGTATCTCCCCTGCCAGGTAAGTATGAGTTGGAATTGGCATGCTAGCACGCCCCGGTCAGGGGCCCGCCTACGCCATGTTATGGAGGGGCTTGCTGGGGTGTTTGGCAAACTAGCCTTAATCCGAGCTGTTCCATGAGCAAGGCACATCATCTCTGTAAACAGTCAGGGGTGCGCATTGCTTTCTTTTTTTGATAGCCCACATCTGGGAAGCCTCTGAAATGTCTTCATGCACGCAAGGGGTGGGTCTCAAACAGGTCCACGGTCTACACTGCAGCAGCGCATATATTTGCATTGATGAGCGGCACTTAAGCATCCAGCCGCAACCAGGCCCATTGCGTAGGAATATGGAAGCATGCAGTGTACGGGTCCATCCAGGACAAGTGGCTAATTCCCTGAACCATTGCAGAAGGCCCACAGATGCTAAGAGACACCTGAGAAAGGAACAGGAACACAAGAGCTGGAAGAAACCTTCTAAGAACAAGAAGGCTTTTTGCTTTTCTTTCATCAAGCTGTCTTTTGACCAAGAATACACAGGGGAAAGCGCGAACGCAGTGCCCCACTACCACAAATTATGCAGTCGAGTTTCCCGCATTTGGGGAAATCGCAGGGGTCAGCACAGCCGGAGTGCAATGGCCGAGCCTCGCCCTGGGAGAACCACCTTCGTGATCATGGTATCTCCCCTGCCAGGTAAGTATGAGTTGGAATTGGCATGCTAGCACGCCCCGGTCAGGGGCCCGCCTACGCCATGTTATGGAGGGGCTTGCTGGGGTGTTTGGCAAACTAGCCTTAATCCGAGCTGTTCCATGAGCAAGGCACATCATCTCTGTAAACAGTCAGGGGTGCGCATTGCTTTCTTTTTTTGATAGCCCACATCTGGGAAGCCTCTGAAATGTCTTCATGCACGCAAGGGGTGGGTCTCAAACAGGTCCACGGTCTACACTGCAGCAGCGCATATATTTGCATTGATGAGCGGCAGTTAAGCATCCAGCCGCAACCAGGCCCATTGCGTAGGAATATGGAAGCATGCAGCGTACAGACTACGGGTCCATCCAGGACAAGTGGCTAATTCCCTGAACCATTGCAGAAGGCCCACAGATGCTAAGAGACACCTGAGAAAGGAACAGGAACACAAGAGCTGGAAGAAACCTTCTAAGAACAAGAAGGCTTTTTGCTTTTCTTTCATCAAGCTGTCTTTTGACCAAGAATACACAGGGGAAAGCACAAACACAGTCCCCCACTACCACAAATTATGCAGTCGAGTTTCCCGCATTTGGGGAAATCGCAGGGGTCAGCACAGCCGGAGTGCAATGGCCGAGCCTCGCCCTGGGAGAACCACCTTCGTGATCATGGTACCTCCCCTGCCAGGTAAGTATGAGTTGGAATTGGCATGCTAGCACGCCCCGGTCAGGGGCCCGCCTACGCCATGTTATGGAGGGGCTTGCTGGGGTGTTTGGCAAACTAGCCTTAATCCGAGCTGTTCCATGAGCAAGGCACATCATCTCTGTAAACAGTCAGGGGTGCGCATTGCTTTCTTTTTTTGATAGCCCACATCTGGGAAGCCTCTGAAATGTCTTCATGCACGCAAGGGGTGGGTCTCAAACAGGTCCACGGTCTACACTGCAGCAGCGCATATATTTGCATTGATGAGCGGCACTTAAGCATCCAGCCGCAACCAGGCCCATTGCGTAGGAATATGGAAGCATGCAGTGTACAGACTACGGGTCCATCCAGGACAAGTGGCTAATTCCCTGAACCATTGCAGAAGGCCCACAGATGCTAAGAGACACCTGAGAAAGGAACAGGAACACAAGAGCTGGAAGAAACCTTCTAAGAACAAGAAGGCTTTTTGCTTTTCTTTCATCAAGCTGTCTTTTGACCAAGAATACACAGGGGAAAGCGCAAACGCAGTCCCCCACTACCACAAATTATGCAGTCGAGTTTCCCGCATTTGGGGAAATCACAGGGGTCAGCACAGCCGGAGTGCAATAGCCGAACCTCGCCCTGGGAGAACCACCTTCGTGATCATGGTATCTCCCCTGCCAGGTAAGTATGAGTTGGAATTGGCATGCTAGCACGCCCCGGTCAGGTGCCCGCCTACGCCATGTTATGGAGGGGCTTGCTGGGGTGTTTGGCAAACTAGCCTTAATCCGAGCTGTTCCATGAGCAAGGCACATCATCTCTGTAAACAGTCAGGGGTGCGCATTGCTTTCTTTTTTTGATAGCCCACATCTGGGAAGCCTCTGAAATGTCTTCATGCACGCAAGGGGTGGGTCTCAAACAGGTCCACGGTCTACACTGCAGCAGCGCATATATTTGCATTGATGAGCGGCACTTAAGCATCCAGCCGCAACCAGGCCCATTGCGTAGGAATATGGAAGCATGCAGTGTACAGACTACGGGTCCATCCAGGACAAGTGGCTAATTCCCTGAACCATTGCAGAAGGCCCACAGATGCTAAGAGACACCTGAGAAAGGAACAGGAACACAAGAGCTGGAAGAAACCTTCTAAGAACAAGAAGGCTTTTTGCTTTTCTTTCATCAAGCTGTCTTTTGACCAAGAATACACAGGGGAAAGCGCGAACGCAGTCCCCCACTACCACAAATTATGCAGTCGAGTTTCCCGCATTTGGGGAAATCGCAGGGGTCAGCACAGCCGGAGTGCAATGGCCGAGCCTCGCCGTGGGAGAACCACCTTCTGTGATCATGGTATCTCCCCTGCCAGGTAAGTATGAGTTGGAATTGGCATGCTAGCACGCCCCGGTCAGGGGCCCGCCTACGCCATGTTATGGAGGGGCTTGCTGGGGTGTTTGGCAAACTAGCCTTAATCCGAGCTGTTCCATGAGCAAGGCACATCATCTCTGTAAACAGTCAGGGGTGCGCATTGCTTTCTTTTTTTGATAGCCCACATCTGGGAAGCCTCTGAAATGTCTTCATGCACGCAAGGGGTGGGTCTCAAACAGGTCCACGGTCTACACTGCAGCAGCGCATATATTTGCATTGATGAGCGGCACTTAAGCATCCAGCCGCAACCAGGCCCATTGCGTAGGAATATGGAAGCATGCAGCGTACAGACTACGGGTCCATCCAGGACAAGTGGCTAATTCCCTGAACCATTGCAGAAGGCCCACAGATGCTAAGAGACACCTGAGAAAGGAACAGGAACACAAGAGCTGGAAGAAACCTTCTAAGAACAAGAAGGCTTTTTGCTTTTCTTTCATCAAGCTGTCTTTTGACCAAGAATACACAGGGGAAAGCGCGAACGAACGCAGTCCCCCACTACCACAAATTATGCAGTCGAGTTTCCCGCATTTGGGGAAATCGCAGGGGTCAGCACAGCCGGAGTGCAATGGCCGAGCCTCGCCCTGGGAGAACCACCTTCGTGATCATGGTATCTCCCCTGCCAGGTAAGTATGAGTTGGAATTGGCATGCTAGCACGCCCCGGTCAGGGGCCCGCCTACGCCATGTTATGGAGGGGCTTGCTGGGGTGTTTGGCAAACTAGCCTTAATCCGAGCTGTTCCATGAGCAAGGCACATCATCTCTGTAAACAGTCAGGGGTGCGCATTGCTTTCTTTTTTTGATAGCCCACATCTGGGAAGCCTCTGAAATGTCTTCATGCACGCAAGGGGTGGGTCTCAAACAGGTCCACGGTCTACACTGCAGCAGCGCATATATTTGCATTGATGAGCGGCACTTAAGCATCCAGCCGCAACCAGGCCCATTGCGTAGGAATATGGAAGCATGCAGCGTACAGACTACGGGTCCATCCAGGACAAGTGGCTAATTCCCTGAACCATTGCAGAAGGCCCACAGATGCTAAGAGACACCTGAGAAAGGAACAGGAACACAAGAGCTGGAAGAAACCTTCTAAGAACAAGAAGGCTTTTTGCTTTTCTTTCATCAAGCTGTCTTTTGACCAAGAATACACAGGGGAAAGCGCGAACGCAGTCCCCCACTACCACAAATTATGCAGTCGAGTTTCCCGCATTTGGGGAAATCGCAGGGGTCAGCACAGCCGGAGTGCAATGGCCGAGCCTCGCCCTGGGAGAACCACCTTCGTGATCATGGTATCTCCCCTGCCAGGTAAGTATGAGTTGGAATTGGCATGCTAGCACGCCCCGGTCAGGGGCCCGCCTACGCCATGTTATGGAGGGGCTTGCTGGGGTGTTTGGCAAACTAGCCTTAATCCGAGCTGTTCCATGAGCAAGGCACATCATCTCTGTAAACAGTCAGGGGTGCGCATTGCTTTCTTTTTTTGATAGCCCACATCTGGGAAGCCTCTGAAATGTCTTCATGCACGCAAGGGGTGGGTCTCAAACAGGTCCACGGTCTACACTGCAGCAGCGCATATATTTGCATTGATGAGCGGCACTTAAGCATCCAGCCGCAACCAGGCCCATTGCGTAGGAATATGGAAGCATGCAGCGTACAGACTACGGGTCCATCCAGGACAAGTGGCTAATTCCCTGAACCATTGCAGAAGGCCCACAGATGCTAAGAGACACCTGAGAAAGGAACAGGAACACAAGAGCTGGAAGAAACCTTCTAAGAACAAGAAGTCTTTTTGCTTTTCTTTCATCAAGCTGTCTTTTGACCAAGAATACACAGGGGAAAGCACGAACGCAGTCCCCCACTACCACAAATTATGCAGTCGAGTTTCCCGCATTTGGGGAAATCGCAGGGGTCAGCACAGCCGGAGGGCAATGGCCGAGCCTCGCCCTGGGAAAACCAGCTTCGTGATCATGGTATCTCCCCTGCCAGGTAAGTATGAGTTGGAATTGGCATGCTAGCACGCCCCGGTCAGGGGCCCGCCTACGCCATGTTATGGAGGGGCTTGCTGGGGTGTTTGGCAAACTAGCCTTAATCCGAGCTGTTCCATGAGCAAGGCACATCATCTCTGTAAACAGTCAGGGGTGCGCATTGCTTTCTTTTTTTGATAGCCCACATCTGGGAAGCCTCTGAAATGTCTTCATGCACGCAAGGGGTGGGTCTCAAACAGGTCCACGGTCTACACTGCAGCAGCGCATATATTTGCATTGATGAGCGGCACTTAAGCATCCAGCCGCAACCAGGCCCATTGCGTAGGAATATGGAAGCATGCAGTGTACAGACTACGGGTCCATCCAGGACAAGTGGCTAATTCCCTGAACCATTGCAGAAGGCCCACAGATGCTAAGAGACACCTGAGAAAGGAACAGGAACACAAGAGCTGGAAGAAACCTTCTAAGAACAAGAAGGCTTTTTGCTTTTCTTTCATCAAGCTGTCTTTTGACCAAGAATACACAGGGGAAAGCGCGAACGCAGTCCCCCACTACCACAAATTATGCAGTCGAGTTTCCCGCATTTGGGGAAATCGCAGGGGTCAGCACAGCCGGAGTGCAATGGCCGAGCTTCGCCCTGGGAGAACCACCTTCGTGATCATGGTATCTCCCCTGCCAGGTAAGTATGAGTTGGAATCGGCATGCTAGCACGCCCCGGTCAGGGGCCCGCCTACGCCATGTTATGGAGGGGCTTGCTGGGGTGTTTGGCAAACTAGCCTTAATCCGAGCTGTTCCATGAGCAAGGCACATCATCTCTGTAAACAGTCAGGGGTGCGCATTGCTTTCTTTTTTTGATAGCCCACATCTGGGAAGCCTCTGAAATGTCTTCATGCACGCAAGGGGTGGGTCTCAAACAGGTCCACGGTCTACACTGCAGCAGCGCATATATTTGCATTGATGAGCGGCACTTAAGCATCCAGCCGCAACCAGGCCCATTGCGTAGGAATATGGAAGCATGCAGCGTACAGACTACGGGTCCATCCAGGACAAGTGGCTAATTCCCTGAACCATTGCAGAAGGCCCACAGATGCTAAGAGACACCTGAGAAAGGAACAGGAACACAAGAGCTGGAAGAAACCTTCTAAGAACAAGAAGGCTTTTTGCTTTTCTTTCATCAAGCTGTCTTTTGACCAAGAATACACAGGGGAAAGCGCAAACGCAGTCCCCCACTACCACAAATTATGCAGTCGAGTTTCCCGCATTTGGGGAAATCGCAGGCGTCAGCACAGCCGGAGTGCAATGGCCGAGCCTCGCCCTGGGAGAACCACCTTCGTGATCATGGTATCTCCCCTGCCAGGTAAGTATGAGTTGGAATCGGCATGCTAGCACGCCCCGGTCAGGGGCCCGCCTACGCCATGTTATGGAGGGGCTTGCTGGGGTGTTTGGCAAACTAGCCTTAATCCGAGCTGTTCCATGAGCAAGGCACATTATCTCTGTAAACAGTCAGGGGTGCGCATTGCTTTCTTTTTTTGATAGCCCACATCTGGGAAGCCTCTGAAATGTCTTCATGCACGCAAGGGGTGGGTCTCAAACAGGTCCACGGTCTACACTGCAGCAGCGCATATATTTGCATTGATGAGCGGCACTTAAGCATCCAGCCGCAACCAGGCCCATTGCGTAGGAATATGGAAGCATGCAGCGTACAGACTACGGGTCCATCCAGGACAAGTGGCTAATTCCCTGAACCATTGCAGAAGGCCCACAGATGCTAAGAGACACCTGAGAAAGGAACAGGAACACAAGAGCTGGAAGAAACCTTCTAAGAACAAGAAGGCTTTTTGCTTTTCTTTCATCAAGCTGTCTTTTGACCAAGAATACACAGGGGAAAGCGCAAACGCAGTCCCCCACTACCTCAAATTATGCAGTCGAGTTTCCCACATTTGGGGAAATCGCAGGGGTCAGGACAGCCGGAGTGCAATGGCCGAGCCTCGCCCTGGGAGAACCACCTTCGTGATCATGGTATCTCCCCTGCCAGGTAAGTATGAGTTGGAATCGGCATGCTAGCACGCCCCGGTCAGGGGCCCGCCTACGCCATGTTATGGAGGGGCTTGCTGGGGTGTTTGGCAAACTAGCCTTAATCCGAGCTGTTCCATGAGCAAGGCACATCATCTCTGTAAACAGTCAGGGGTGCGCATTGCTTTCTTTTTTTGATAGCCCACATCTGGGAAGCCTCTGAAATGTCTTCATGCACGCAAGGGGTGGGTCTCAAACAGGTCCACGGTCTACACTGCAGCAGCGCATATATTTGCATTGATGAGCGGCACTTAAGCATCCAGCCGCAACCAGGCCCATTGCGTAGGAATATGGAAGCATGCAGTGTACAGACTACGGGTCCATCCAGGGCAAGTGGCTAATTCCCTGAACCATTGCAGAAGGCCCACAGATGCTAAGAGACACCTGAGAAAGGAACAGGAACACAAGAGCTGGAAGAAACCTTCTAAGAACAAGAAGGCTTTTTGCTTTTCTTTCATCAAGCTGTCTTTTGACCAAGAATACACAGTGGAAAGCGCGAACGCAGTCCCCCACTACCACAAATTATGCAGTCGAGTTTCCCGCATTTGGGGAAATCGCAGGGGTCAGCACAGCCGGAGTGCAATGGCCGAGCCTCGCCCTGGGAGAACCACCTTCGTGATCATGGTATCTCCCCTGCCAGGTAAGTATGAGTTGGAATCGGCATGCTAGCACGCCCCGGTCAGGGGCCCGCCTACGCCATGTTATGGAGGGGCTTGCTGGGGTGTTTGGCAAACTAGCCTTAATCCGAGCTGTTCCATGAGCAAGGCACATCATCTCTGTAAACAGTCAGGGGTGCGCATTGCTTTCTTTTTTTGATAGCCCACATCTGGGAAGCCTCTGAAATGTCTTCATGCACGCAAGGGGTGGGTCTCAAACAGGTCCACGGTCTACACTGCAGCAGCGCATATATTTGCATTGATGAGCGGCACTTAAGCATCCAGCCGCAACCAGGCCCATTGCGTAGGAATATGGAAGCATGCAGTGTACAGACTACGGGTCCATCCAGGACAAGTGGCTAATTCCCTGAACCATTGCAGAAGGCCCACAGATGCTAAGAGACACCTGAGAAAGGAACAGGAACACAAGAGCTGGAAGAAACCTTCTAAGAACAAGAAGGCTTTTTGCTTTTCTTTCATCAAGCTGTCTTTTGACCAAGAATACACAGGGGAAAGCGCGAACGCAGTCCCCCACTACCACAAATTATGCAGTCGAGTTTCCCGCATTTGGGGAAATCGCAGGGGTCAGCACAGCCGGAGTGCAATGGCCGAGCCTCGCCCTGGGAGAACCACCTTCGTGATCATGGTATCTCCCCTGCCAGGTAAGTATGAGTTGGAATCAGCATGCTAGCACGCCTTGGTCAGGGGCCCGCCTACGCCATGTTATGGAGGGGCTTGCTGGGGTGTTTGGCAAACTAGCCTTAATCCGAGCTGTTCCATGAGCAAGGCACATCATCTCTGTAAACAGTCAGGGGTGCGCATTGCTTTCTTTTTTTGATAGCCCACATCTGGGAAGCCTCTAAAATGTCTTCATGCACGCAAGGGGTGGGTCTCAAACAGGTCCACGGTCTACACTGCAGCAGCGCATATATTTGCATTGATGAGCGGCACTTAAGCATCCAGCCGCAACCAGGCCCATTGCGTAGGAATATGGAAGCATGCAGTGTACGGGTCCATCCAGGACAAGTGGCTAATTCCCTGAACCATTGCAGAAGGCCCACAGATGCTAAGAGACACCTGAGAAAGGAACAGGAACACAAGAGCTGGAAGAAACCTTCTAAGAACAAGAAGGCTTTTTGCTTTTCTTTCATCAAGCTGTCTTTTGACCAAGAATACACAGGGGAAAGCGCGAACGCAGTCCCCCACTACCACAAATTATGCAGTCGAGTTTCCTGCATTTGGGGAAATCACAGGGGTCAGCACAGCCGGAGTGCAATGGTCGAGCCTCGCCCTGGGAGAACCACCTTTGTGATCATGGTATCTCCCCTGCCAGGTAAGTATGAGGTGGAATTGGCATGCTAGCACGCCCCGGTCAGGGGCCCGCCTACGCCATGTTATGGAGGGGCTTGCTGGGGTGTTTGGCAAACTAGCCTTAATCCGAGCTGTTCCATGAGCAAGGCACATCATCTCTGTAAACAGTCAGGGGTGCGCATTGCTTTCTTTTTTTGATAGCCCACATCTGGGAAGCCTCTGAAATGTCTTCATGCACGCAAGGGGTGGGTCTCAAACAGGTCCACGGTCTACACTGCAGCAGCGCATATATTTGCATTGATGAGCGGCACTTAAGCATCCAGCCGCAACCAGGCCCATTGCGTAGGAATATGGAAGCATGCAGCGTACAGACTACGGGTCCATCCAGGACAAGTGGCTAATTCCCTGAACCATTGCAGAAGGCCCACAGATGCTAAGAGACACCTGAGAAAGGAACAGGAACACAAGAGCTAGAAGAAACCTTCTAAGAACAAGAAGGCTTTTTGCTTTTCTTTCATCAAGCTGTCTTTTGACCAAGAATACACAGGGGAAAGCGCGAACGCAGTCCCCCACTACCACAAATTATGCAGTCGAGTTTCCCGCATTTGGGGAAATCGCAGGGGTCAGCACAGCCGGAGTGCAATGGCCGAGCCTCGCCCTGGGAGAACCACCTTCGTGATCATGGTATCTCCCCTGCCAGGTAAGTATGAGTTGGAATCGGCAAGGCTAAGGCTCACAGATGCTAAGAGACACCTGAGAAAGTAACAGGAACACCAGCTCCTCCAAAATGGTTTGTGGAGATACCAGGACAAATACATGAGCTGCTGCAGTGTAGAGAGACCAAATCTATTTTCCCATTCACTTAATTAAACTAAAAAAATATTCAATGTAAACTTTGTTTCTAAAGTAGTCACCCTAATATGAAATGTATGTAAAGTGAAAGCATAGCACATGTAATATCTCATTGTGCAAAGATCTCTGAGGTATAGGCTATGTAAAATTTTGTTTTGCTTAGCTATTACGACAGTACTTAGTCATTTACATTTGCTGTCGTCGTCGTTGCCGACACTTTTGAACAGGAAAGTCTTGCTCAATCTGAAGCAGCCATAACTCTTAAAGAGGAAGGACATATCTCACTTCTTGGCCTTTTGTCTTTTTGATTTAAATTATAAAAAAGACATGGTTGGTATTACTATATGTCCCAATTTCATCAGATTTTTGCCTGTTTGTTATAGTTTTAAATTCATAAATAATTTTTAGCTGAAGTATGGCATGTATAGGTATTTGGTTCCACTGTTATTAGTGAATTCTAGTTGGTTGTGGCTGCACTGCTACGATAAGACGCCACTGAATAAACCAACTACTATTAAAATATAAAATGTTGGGACATAACACACTGTGATAGGGCTGATGGGTATTTATTATGGATAACTGTATGGTGTAATGAAAGGACTAGGGGAGGTGCCGTAGATTGAATGTAATCAAATTAAATATAATATTTTTATAATTATGTTAATTATTTTACAAGTTACATTATCCTTTTCCATATAATATAATGAAGGTCCCTGTAAAATTAACCCCCCCCCTTTTTTCTGATGATTATTCATTTATAAATGAGGCCATGCAGGTGTTGCACACCCAGGTTAGGATCGGTTTGCAAACTAATAATCTCTGCAGGGGTTATTTATTTATTGATTTTTTAACAAGTTTTTTATTGGGAAAATAAAGATAATTATACAAAGAAAATGTCAGTCAGTTTCAAACATAAGTTAACATAGACAAAGATATAGCGAGTTTCATAGTTCAAGGAGAACAAAAGATAAAACTTGACGCTAGAAATTTGAACAGCACGGGGTTGTAGAGAGCATTGAAAAGACATGAGTCTCACCTAGTGAGGATACCGAAAGTCATCCTGGATAAATATCAATACTAATACACATCGAAAAGGTAGATACTGGATGGATCTGTCTACACGCCCCTGTGATTAAGATATTTATTGATTTTAAGGTATTAGGTTATGTATATATTGGATATGTAAAGTTGCAGCTCAGATGGCAAACAGGAGGTTTTTTGCTATTTGGAAACTTTTTTGAGTCTTTTTTCCATTTGCCCGATTTTTGACCCATGAGAGCGAACATAATAGTATATAGGCTCCAGTAAAATGACTCTGAGCCCATTTCCTGATGACGCGCGCTCTAGCATGAAATGCATTGAAAGTGAGGCACTAGACGCATAGTCACCATGGAGCTATTCAATAGTGACGGATCGGCTTCTGCTTTTTCTCACAGATGCATTTTTAAAATTTCTGCTCTGTCTTACACTGATATATGGATTTGTAAGTGCTGCTTTTTAATCTATTAAAAAACTGTATTACACCATACACGCTTCTTGTGGCTCTGTACGGAGGAGCCATTCTTTCAGATGATTTGGATATGAGCCTACCACATTCACATTTATACTGCCATGATCGTTTGGATTGGTAATTGGTCTATCTGATCATGAAAGCTCCTACTGTGTGATCCCTGAGAGGTCACATCGGATATCTGAGGATTTCCCATACTCTTTACCTGGTGGTCACATAGGATAATTGAGGATACAGTAAAACCTTGGTTTGAGAGTGTTTTGCAAGACAAGCAAAATGTTTTAATAAATTTTGCCTTGATATACAAGCAATGTCTTGATATAAGAGTAGCGTGATGTCACAACTGAGTATAAAAAAGAAGAGAGGACCCTCTAAGTGTAGCAATATGGTTACATTTAATTAAGGTATAACATTTAGCAACTTATTGCTACACTCGGCTTATCCTCGAGTCACCTTTTTGCACCTGATCTCCCGGACTTTGGGGACGAGGTACCGGCCGGCCGTAGGTCCCCTGGACCCCAAACTTGGCACACATGTAGCTTCACTCTTCCTCTATAAAAGTGTGCAAAGTTTTCTGTCCGGGGGACCTACGGCCCGGGAGCACCAATTTTTCAAAACCGGGCATCCTTTCCATAGACTCCCATGTTAAACGGTAATTTCTCTGGTAAATTTGGGGACCTAGTACCGGCCGGCACACATGTAGCCCCAGATCTCCTCTACAAGTTTGCAACGTTTGCTGTCTAGGCGACCTACGGCTGGGGAGCACCGATTTTTCAAAGCCAGGCACCCCTTCCATAGACTCCCATGTTAAACGTAAGTCTAGTCATGGACACAGTGAGGCATGGGCACAGTGAGGCATGGACACAGTGAGGCATGCACATGGACACAGTGAGGCAAAATGAGGCACAGTGAGGCATGCAGATGGACATCCTAGGCTTATACTCGAGTCAATACGTTTCCCCAGTTTTTTGTGGTAAAATTAGGTGCCTCGGCTTATATTCGGGTCGGCTTATACTCGTGTAGCGCTACCCCCAGTTAAGAGAGCCGCTGGATTTGTTTTCGGGCACTGTGTGCAGCACCACCAACCCCCGGCAATCTTACAAGACCCACTCTGGCACAGTTAGTCTAGGGTTATATCTGTATCACATTTAAAAGTATTGCAAGGGATAATCTCTTAGCAGTAAGACAACACACTGAAACGAGGGATTAAACATAACAGTTTACTCTTATCTCAAAGGTAGCATAGGCAGAATACAACACATGCAACTGGCTTGCAGAGCCCTGCAGAAATCAATACAGCACACAATAATGGCGTTGCGCGGTACTTCACCACGCGTAGCTATTATGGTATGCGCGCCCTATGGCGCACTGAACAATATCTTAACTCCCACCCCGGTCAGGCCTGACATGGAATAAATCTCAGTCACCTCCTATAGGGATTTCTTTGCATGCCAGCTTTTGGTGGTGCACTTGATGAATAGTACTTTGTAATCCACAACCAGGCAATAACTTGAACCACTATACTGGGGGGGGGGGGGACACTTCAACTCTGTCCTGCTACCGGTCCCCCCGGGGAACAGCAGATAAACAAAACTGTGGGCCTATGCAGTCTATGGGCCTGAACACGGCACAGTCTATTGGTCTGGGCAGGTGCCCGATCCCAGTCCGGAACGTCCACCCTGCTGTGTATCCACACACAGCGTCTGCAACGATCGGGTCCCCGATCCAACTGATGTCCTCACTCGACAAGTCAGATGCCACCCAGGCTCCGCAGTGGGGTGGAAGGCTCTTTGGAAGTTGCGCAAGGCCCATGCTTCAGGCCTTGCACTGCAGCAGATCCGCACAGGAAGAAACTCTTGCTTGCAGCACGGTGTCCAAAGAGGCCGAGCTCCCCCTTCCCTCCTCCTTAAATAACCCCCTCCCATGAGTCTCTGCGGTGGCTAACTGCACTCTGGGTGCCGAACGGGGTTCTGAGTAACGTTGTCCTGGGGCCTTAAAGGAGACCCTGCTACACTCGAGTATAAACGGTAAGTCAAATAAAATTGAATGTTTTTTTCTTTTAAAATTCTCTTGATTTATTTTTGTCAAAAACCCTACATAATACATACAAAGTTTCACCCAATCTCTGCTCCAATTTTTTTCCTGAATTTTGGTTTTGGTTTTATGTTTTTTAGTGTTGTGTTTTTTTTTTTTTCTTTTCTTCCACACAATTTTCCCTTTTTCCTTTGGGATCTTATTCACATTACTGTCCCCTTCAATCTCAATCTCACATTCCCACGCATATCAATGTTCACCACACTCCCCCCTCACCTTTGCATTTTTTTATTTATTTACCATTTACCTGTCACACGTGCACTCATGTTACACATTTAATTACATTACAATTTCTGTTTTAATTTTAATTTTATGATTTCATTTTATTGAAAACCACTCACTTCACACACGTTCATCAATCAATTAATTGGCATTGAATTTTTATGATTTTTTTATTCAATTATAAATTTTATCACAATTAAATATTACATTTTTATTAAATTTTAATTTTCATTGAATGAATTTGCTATTTAATTATACATTTTACCACATATACAGTTTAATCTAATGTCACGTTCTTTGGAACAATATATATTCAATTAATTATACATATCACCAGAATTATAACATTGGTGATATAAATATAAGCTATTTAAACAAATAAACAAATGATAGGTAAATAAATTTATAAATAAATTCAGTTTATAACGGATTGGTTTGGGTATTGACCAGTCTGGCGTTGATAAACAGATCAACAGAAGATTCAGAAAAATGATTGCTGTCTACTCATTGACATTGTTCAAACAATACATCACAGGTTTTTTTTTTTACTTTTATTACAATGTATCAAAAAATACATAGTCCAACAAACTTTCACATTTCTACATAAGTACAAAAAACAAAACAAAGACCAAAAAAAACAAAAAAACTATTTGTATGTCATCACAAAACCCGCCCACATCCTCCCATTCCATTTTATTCCGCCCCCTCCTCCATACCATATATTTACATAAAACAACCAAACCACCCACAATTTATTTAAAAAATAACGACAAAAAACAAACTCTCCCTGAACTCTATCCCTATAGCAAATTTTCTCCTAGCAATCTCCTTCACGCTGACCCTCCACCAACATCTAATTTCCTCGGAAAAAGAAAGACAAAAAGGTAATTTAACATAATCACATCATTTGTTTACTGCTTAAAAATACAGCGCATAGATATGAACAATTGCATATGATTTAAAGGGGACGTTTTTTCATGTGCTTTTGACGCAATGAAAAGGTACATTTTCGTGAGCACAAACATACAGGTGTGAATGGATCCCTAGTGGTAAATTCATGGTGTCCATTTATTTATGCACTAGAATGCTGGTTACAATTGGTACAATAGCCAACCCCCGGCACTGGTGCCACACGTGGCACTCAAAGCCTTTTTTGCCATTGTTCTGATGATATCGGTCCCCCGTCGGATAATGCCCGGGCTGGACTGCGCATGCGCAAACGGAGCAGCCGAAAATTGCAGCGGATGAACAGCTGTTTATCAGCTGTTCACGGCGCCTGCGCAACACGCTGCTGCACGGTCCCGATGCTCGGGGCGGGTTATTCATTGAACACAACAAGGGGCGGATGCATACAGAAGAGGCCGCATGATGGGCAGAGCTTTTCTCAAAGGGGCGGATGTATGGTTATTCATTGAACACTACACGTGGCGGATGCATACAGAACAAAGACGTGTAGTTTACCATCTCCCAAAAAAGTACTGCTCAATAATATATCCGCCCATTTGTGAAAAGCACTGCCCATCATGCGTCCTCTTCCCCTTGTTGTGTTGAATGTATAATAACCATACATCCGCCCCTTTGAGAAAAGCATCCGCCCCTTGTTGTATTCAATGAATAACTCGCCCCGAGCATCTGGAGCGAGCGGCGTGTTCATTTCGCATGCGCCGTGTAGAGGTGATGAACAGTTGATGAAATTTTTGATGAATCTGTTTGCGCATGCGCTGCGCCTGCGCAGTCTAGCCCAGGCATTATCCGACGGGGAACCCATATTGTGAGACGAATTCACCTGAGACCACACTCTGGAACAAGTTAAGAAGTTTTCTTTATTGACTCGTACGAGGAAACAAGTTACAACAAAATGACAGCTATTTGCCTACTGGTTCTAACCGCTTGCCACCCGTGCAATAGGGCTGCATAGACAAACAGCTAACCTGATAGACGCCTATCTGAACAGATAATTGCCCATTGGTTCTCAACTTCATGACCCGTGCAATAGGGCAGCATACATGGAGGTCAGCCTTATGAGCTCCTATCTGACTTGTCTGACTAACATTTGTAAAACTTGCACTTATATACCCTTAGAAGCCTTATCTCAGCCATCTCTCTTAGGTGTGATTGGTTGCTAAGATCTAGGTCAATGCAACACCTGTCCTACAACCAGACAAACTTAATTATTCCCAGAATTCCTATATGTTCATTAAAGTGATTTATAACTGGTTTTGTCCAATTAAACAACACAGTAAAACAAAAATCTCCTGTGCTCTGGTGTTTCGGTAGACACGGGTAGTGTGGTTCTGCCTTAAGGCAAGTTCTAGAGCAGTGATTCTCAACCTTTCTAGTGCCGTGACCCCTTGATAAAATTTCCCAAGTTGTGGGGGACCCCTAACAGTAAAATTATTTTCGTAGTGTGGGATGTCAGCACCCAAGGCAAGACAAGTAATTAGCGCCCCTAACCCACGGACATTTAGCGTTGCCCGAGTCCCTTCCACTTTTTCTCCCTTTTTCTTTGTTCCTCCCCCTTCCATGTATTCTCTATTTTTATTCCTTCTCTTACTCCTTGGTGGGGGGGGGGGTTCTGATCAGCCAACTTAGGTGCTCTTGATCAAGGTGATTTGCTGATCTGAGAACTGTAGCGGGGACTTTTAATGGCAACTATAATCACAGGTAGTGTTACTCACTGTGTCTCCGGCTTCACTGTGTCTCCAGCTCTGCGGTGTCTCGCAGCAGTGACACCTATGCCGAAATCAGAAGATAGGGTCTACTCCAGTCCCTCCCACTTCACATTCCTCACCAGTCAGCTGAGTTCTAGTCTCTGCCCCCCAGCCATGCCATGAACTGAATGGACAGCTGCGAAGAGGCTGAGTGGGCAGCCACAGGCTCCTGGGACAGCCCTGGGCGGCCGCAAAAAGGCTGGGAGAGCGGTGCAGGCTTCAGGAACAGCTCAGGATTCAGGGACCCCTGACAAATCGTCATTCGTCATTCGACCCCCTGGAGGATCACCACCTTGCCACAGTGCCTACCACTACACCTACCGCAGGCACTCCTACCTCACTGCGCTCTCGAGTTCACTGTTCCCACTCCAGTGGCTCCTGAGCCAGGGCTGTAAGAGAGGTCTCCTCCTACAAAGTCAGGCTCTACGACCAGGTACGTTCTGTACATAACAGCACCTGTCAGCAGGACTTGATGACAAAGAGGATCAGACGATACCTCAAACGTCTGGACGGCTGCCGCGTTTCTTGGGCGCACCCCTTTCCTCAGAGCCTAGATGGTCCATGGTCCACACACACACACATACAAGCTAATTACTTTATTCAATATTGTCTAATTATTAATATATCTTATTTAATGTATTTTTACAGCTTTTTAATGAGGCTCAAATAGACCCTGTCAAACTTGATTAATATTCTGTACATAACTTTCTCATGTTCCACATAATTATTTCAAACCACCTGTTGATAAGAAGTCTACTCTTTTCTTATCTCTATGATTTGTATGCTTTTAGCTGTTGTCAAAATGTTTCTTGTTAAATTAGTTGAACTTAAAATGAACCGTCTCAGTGCACTTTCACCTAGTTAGCTTATGACTCTGTCTTAAGAATACCAGCTAAGTTCAGTACTTAAAAATAAAGACATTCTGTATTTTATAAAATAATTATATTTTCAAGCATAAATGATTATAACATAAACATCTAATTTCTCTAACACATATTGACATGACACCAGCACTCGGCTCCCTCCCCATCAGCAGAGCAGAGAGGTGTCAGTGAGAGACTAACGCATTGCAATTTCAGAATTGCCCACACTGCACCGACACTAAAGGGGAGGCACTGTGCCCCCCACACATTGTAAAAGATGGGAAACGTTGGTTCTCTAACTTTGCTGTATCTGCAATCGTCAGCTTTTGGGATGGGGAAGCAACTTATGATCCTGCACACAGGCCCACTGCTTTCAGAAAATGCCCCTGACCCGATCTCATCATTGCGCATCCATTCCAGATGCTTGTATGTGACATCACGAGAGGTGGATCAGCAGGATGAGTGTGCCAGGACAGGAAAATGTGTTGCATCTCTGCTTCCTTTCATCACTCTGCATATCACACATATCATAGATGAGAAGAGGGTACAACGGTGGAGCAGATGAGCAGGAGGGTACAGCAGTGGGAAAAAAGAGCAGAAGGGGTTCAGAGGTGGGACAGAAGAGCAGGAGGTACAGCCAGTGGTGGGGCAGATGTACAGTGGTGGAAGAGTTAAGAAGGGGCTTCAGCAGTGGGACAGAAGAGTAGGGGGGTACAGTGATGGGGCAGATGAACAGGGGGTTCAGTGTTTGGGGCAAGATGAGCGGGGGCTGGGTTCAGTGTTGAGTCAGATAAGATGGGGGTTACAGTGGTGGGAAAGATGAGCAGGGGGGGTTCAGTGTGGGGCTGATGAGAAGGGGGTTCAGCGGTGGGACAGAAGAGCAGGGGGGGTACAGCGTTGGGGCATATGTGAAAGGATGTGCATTGGTGGGACAGGTGAGCAGGGGGTTACAGTGCTTGGGCAGAAGAGCAGGGGGTACAGAGGTGGGGCAGATGTACAGGAGGATACAGTGGCGGGGCAGAGGAGAAAGGAGATATATTGGTGGGACAGATGTGCAGGGGGAACAGTGGTGGGGCAGATGTGCAGGAGGTACATTGGTGGGGCAGATGAGAAAGGGGGTTACAGTGGTGGGGCAGATGAGCAGATAAGTTCAGTGTTGGGACAGATGAGAAGATGGTTCAGTGGTGAGACAGAAGAGCATAGGGGAACGGCAGATGTTCATGGAGAAACATTCATGGGGCAGATGAGCAGGGGGCTACAGTGGTGGGACAGAAGAGCAGGGTGGTACAGAAATTGGGGCTGATCTGAGGCGTGAGTGCAGGATGTTAATTTCTCACTACTACTCAAGTAGTTTACAGCATTTACTTTATAAAATATCCTTTTCGTTATTTAGAGTGTGAAGTTGACATTTTTTTGTTAGAAAATCGTCACTCTCAAATTCTTTGAAAATATTTTTTGGCGCACTGTGCTCAAAAGTTTGCCTACCCCTGGTCTAATGTAATCACAGCATTAGATCTATTGTCCATTACTACTTCAGCATTCACAACACTAACATAACTCTTGGGCACCAACTATTAATGCAGCATTACTTTGCATTAGGAAAAGATAAGAAATCTCTTCTGTGCCATCTACTGGTCTAAGCAGCACATATACTAAAAATATAATGTCAACTTTTAGAAATTCATTGAAACTCATCGGCGCCACCTATTGGTCCAATATAATACTTCACTCTCAACCAGAAGAAGAAAAAAAAAGTCTGCAACGCCATCTATTGGACATTTAAAAATACACATTTCTGAACCCCACTAGAACTCTTGGGCGCCATCTATTAAACCTTTCTGAAGCCTAAAAAAAGAATCTACAGCGCCATCTGTTGGTTTACCACAACCTTTCTTTTTTACAAAGCAACTGAGTGCAATCTATTGTATTGATAAAGGCTTTCCTCAGTATGTGACCAATCTATAGTGGGGTCTCCAAAGTGCTGGTCGTTTTGATGGGAACACAAATGTGTGTGGGAGTTTTGATGGCTCTGATGCGGACACAAATTTGATTGTGGGGGGGGGGGGGGGGAGATGATTTTGATGGCTTTGTTAAGGACATATCTATTTTTTAAAATACATTTATCAGGGCTGTAAAAATGTCTCAAATAAAATTTAACTACTGCCTTCACTATTTTTAAAGATTATTTTTTTGATTTACCATTTCTTTTGCTTTTTTTACGCCTGTGCAATAACTTCGTTTTTTTAGCCATTTGCTTGCCATTTTCTAATGTGTGTCCATTTTATACTATACATGAAGAGTGCAAAGAAGACATTCATTTTGATGGCAGGGAATGTGTTTGGTTTAAATGACATGTATCTTTATATTGTATGTGTGGTGCAAATTATTAGCACTATATAAATCCTCATTATTATGCACTAGAATGCATCTAATTTCCTCTGAAAAAGAAAGAAAAAAAAGGTAAGTTAACATAATCAGATCATTTGTTTATTGCTTAACAATACAGCGCATAGATATGAACAATTGCATATGATTTAAAGGGGACGTTTTTTTCATGTGCTTTTGACGCAATGAGAAGGTGCATTTTCGCAAGCACAAACAGGTGTGAATGGATCCCTAGTGGTAAATTCATGGTGTCCATTTATTTATGCACTAGAATGCTGGTTAGAATTGTCACAGAGTCAAAAGTAAGCACAGAATTAGATCTATTGTCCATTACTACTTCAGCATTCACAACACCAACATAACTCATTGGCACCATCTATTGGCGTAGCATTACTATGCATTAGGGAAAGATAAGAAATCTCTTCAGTACCACCTACTGGTTCAAGTAGCACATATACTAAAAATTTAAATTCAGCTTTAAGAAATTCATCAAAACAAAACTCATTGGCGCCACCTATTGGTCTACTTCTTTGCATTTCCGTAAACAAAATAGAACTTCTTCAGCGCCATATATTGGTCTAATATAATTATTCACTCTCAAACAGAAAAAAAAAGTCTTCAGCGCCATCTATTGGTTGGTCATTTATAATACACATTTTTGAACCCCACTACACTAGAACTCTTGGGCGCCATCTATTGAACTATTACTAACACACCTTTCTGAGGCCTAAAAAAGTATCTACAGCGCCATCTGTTGGTTTAATACAACCTTTCTTTTTTACAGAGCAACTGCTGAGCGCCATCTATTGTATTGATAAAGGCTTTCCTCAGTATGGGAACCAAACATCTATAGCGGGGGTCTCCAAAGTGCTGAGCGTTCTAATGGGGTGCGTGTGTGTGTGTGTGTGTATGTATAGTGAGGTCTCACAAGTGCTGGTAATTCTGATTGTGTGTTTGATGAGAACACAATTTTTTTTTTAATGTGAGTGGGGGTTTAGATGGCTCTGACGGGGACACAAATATGGCAGGGAGGGGCAGGGTGGCGGTGCTGGTAGCTCTGATTTATTTATTTATTTTTTGGTTGAAAATGTATACTTTATTTTGCAAAGAAAATATACAAAAAACAAATACTTTCAACAGGGTACATTCCACTCTGTTCTGCGACGCAGCGCATAAATACACCACATAACAATACAGTTCCAAGCATACAATTAAATTACATTCATCCTGCGGTATGATGCCCGATGTGTTGTGCAGAGTAAAGTACCCTGAGCTATCACGTCATGACGCCGCATTGCCCTGAAATCAGTACTTCAAAAACATGTCACAATATTTAAGTCATGTTACTGTCGGAATAGCATTCAAATGGGCAACGGGTGTGATGGGGGGGGGGAAGAGTTCACAGGCCTGAAGCTTTATTGAACTGCCAGTGGGTACACAGGTGGGAGAGGGGGGAAGGGGAGATCTTCAGACGTCCTCTTCCTCCTTAAAGTCCATCAAGTGATAGTCTCTGAGCAGACTGTGAACCAGTCTGCGACAGTCCTCGATGGACATCCTCTTCCGCTGGTGGATGAGGCGATTTCTGGCGCACCATAAAGCGTCCTTAAAGCAGCACAGCACCCGCCAGGCACTGTCAATGTCCTCCTGTGAATGAGTTCCACAGAAGAGTCCGTTTAACACACCAAAGTGTGTAATAGCAGTCTGGGGAACAAAGTTTTTAAGTTCAGATTCCAAAGCCCTCAACAGGTCCTGTGCAAAGGGGCACTCCCAGAAAACATGAAAAGCAGTTTCCTCCTGGATGATGCAAAAGGGGCAGTGCCTGTATCTGCACAGGTTTCTGGCATGCATGAATGTCCTGAGCGGCAATCCCCCTTGGATTGCCATCCATGCCAGATCTTTGTGCCTGTTGGTGAGTCTCTTTGAAGAAACATTTCTCCAGACCACTTTGCAAGTGGCTGAAGGGAGGCCTGGAACAGTCTCAAGAATGTCCGATGCTCTAATCAACTTGTGGATAGTTTTTGGCTTCCACAAGTCAGGCTTAACTCCATGCAGGCCCAGTTCCTTGATAAACTTGAAAGTGTCCAAGTAGTACCAGGGAGTGTCCCAGTTGTAGGGGACGGAGCTGTCCCATTTGTCCCATCCAAGGGACCTCCAAAGAGGCAGGAGGAAAAAACGGGACATGGAGTTACCGCCAGAGTCCACAGTTCTGTCAACCAAAGTCCTGCGGATGCAGTTACAAGCAAAGAACACCTTCAATAGGATGACGATTAGGGATGAGCTTCGTGTTCGAGTCGAACATACGTTCGACTCGAACATCGGCTGTTCGATCGTTCGACGAAGATCGAACGATTTGGGCCGTTCGCGCCAAATTCGAGTGACGCGAACGGCCCACAATGCACTACGCCATCGCAGTGTCATCCAGGCGCTGTGATTGGCTAAGCATGCACTGTGACCCCGCATGCTTGGCCAATCACAGCGCCGGCAGCGAGGAGAGCAATGATTGGCCACAGGCAGGATGCCTGTGGCCAATTATTGCTGAGGGGGTTTAGTACACGCCCCACACTATAAAAGGCCGCCAGCGCGGCGGCCTTGTGTAGTGTGTTCCGGAGCAGGGAAAGAGAAGCATAGGCAGGGACAGTGTCATTTTTTTCCTTTACTAATCCTGGATTCCTTGTGTTTAGGGACAGAGAAGGATAGGTAGGGGGAGTGTCAGTGTGTCATTCTGTGCTAAACCTTGTTTGTAGGGACAGAGAAGGACAGTGAGGGAAAGTGTCAGTGTGCTATTCTGTGCTAATCCTTGTTTGTAGGGACAGAGAAGGACAGTGAGGGAAACTGTCAGTGTGCTATTCTGTGCTAAACCAATCTTGCTGAACCATATTTGAAATTCTTGAGTTTAGGGACAGAGAAGGACACTCGGGGAAACTATCAGTGTGCTATTCTGTGCTAAATCTTGTTTGTAGGGACAGAGAAGGACAGTGAGGGAAAGTGTCAGTGTGCTATTCTGTCCTAAACCAATCTTGCTGAACCATATTTGAAATCCTTGAGTTTAGGGACAGAGAAGGACACTCGGGGAAACTGTCAGTGTGCTATTCTGTTCTAAACCAATCTTGCTGAACCATATTTGAAATCCTTGAGTTTAGGGACAGAGAAGGACACTCGGGAAAACTATCAGTGTGCTATTCTGTGCTAAATCTTGTTTGTAGGGACAGAGAAGGACAGTGAGGGAAAGTGTCAGTGTGCTATTCTGTCCTAAACCAATCTTGCTGAACCATATTTGAAATCCTTGAGTTTAGGGACAGAGAAGGACACTCGGGGAAACTGTCAGTGTGCTATTCTGTTCTAAACCAATCTTGCTGAACCATATTTGAAATCCTTGAGTTTAGGGACAGAGAAGGACACTCGGGAAAACTATCAGTGTGCTATTCTGTGCTAAATCTTGTTTGTAGGGACAGAGAAGGACAGTGAGGGAAAGTGTCAGTGTGCTATTCTGTCCTAAACCAATCTTGCTGAACCATATTTGAAATCCTTGAGTTTAGGGACAGAGAAGGACACTCGGGGAAACTGTCAGTGTGCTATTCTGTTCTAAACCAATCTTGCTGAACCATATTTGAAATCCTTGAGTTTAGGGACAGAGAAGGATAGGCAGGGGACAGTGTCAGTGTCTTTGTTGCTAAGCCTCCTGCACAGTATACACCTGAAGGTAGCCCTTATTGCTGTTTTTCCCATCTCCCTGCAGGCCATCCATTAAAATGTCTGCAAGGCAAACAAGGAGAGGCAGACAGTCAGGAGGCAAAAAAGGAGGGCAAGCAGGCTCTGTGTCTGGGGGCAACAGTGCTGGTCGTGGACGCGGTGCATTGTCATCAGCACGTGGCCATGGGACACGCTTGTCCTTCTTTTCGGCAGCTGGACATGTTGAGCCACATCATGCCGAAGACTTGGTAGAGTGGATGACCAAGCCCACCTCATCCTCCTCATCCTCTCTCACCCAGGCTCAGGGTACTGGCAAAGCAGCTGCCAAAGCGTCCTCTTCTCTGGTATCAATGTCATCATTAGTCACTCCTTCCCTAGACCCACCATGTCCTCCTCCTGAGGAGTCCCCCGAACTGTTTGAGCACAGTGTTGGGTACATGCTCCAGGAGGATGCCCAGCGTTTCGAAGGATCTGATGATGATACCCAGCTAGAGGAAGGCAGTAGCGTGAGAGCAGAGAGAAGGGATGCTCAAGAAGGACACCAATCTGGCAGTCATGCTCCAGCAGCTGCAGCATACTGCCAGATTGGCTCCAGTGATGAGGAGGGAGGGGATGATGAGGTCACTGACTCCACGTGGGTGCCTAATAGGAGAGAGGAGGAGGATGGGGAGGAGGCACATCTCCAACGAGGCAGGATGCCCTTGGGTGGCCAGCGTATGGGCAGCACACCGACGGAATCACACCGCAGAGCTCCGCCTGTGCAGGGTGCTGCCTCTGCCCGTCATTCAAAAAGTTCTTTGGTGTGGGCCTTTTTTGAGGCGAGTGCATCAGATCGCACAGCTGCTGTTTGCAACATATGTCTCAAGCGTATATCGCGTGGCCAAAACATCAGCCGCTTGGGCACCACATGCTTGATCAGACATATGTTGACCTGCCATGCAGCTCGTTGGCAAGCCTACCTTAAAGACCCACACCAAAGAACAAAGCGGACCTCTCCTTGCACCGCATCAGCTGGGATCTCCAACCCCACTATACCATCAGTCCTCTCTGAAACCTGCACTGAGAGGAATGAAGGTGTAGAATTAGGTGTGTCACAGCCAAGTACTTGCGGCCACTCTGCTAGCAGTACACCGACGTCCGATTCTAGCAGGCAAATTTCCCTGCCCCAGCTGCTGGACCGTCGAAAGAAGTTCACTCCCAGCCATCCACATGCCCAGCGGTTGAATACTAGCTTGGCTAAATTGCTAGCGCTTCAACTGCTGCCTTTTCAGTTGGTAGACTCGGCCCCCTTCCGTGAGTTTGTGCAATGTGCGGTTCCTCAGTGGCAGGTTCCCAAACGCCACTTTTTCTCACGGAAGGCGATTCCGGCTTTCTACAGGCATGTGGAAGGCAATGTCTTGGCCTCGCTGGACAGGGCGGTCAGCGGTAAGGTGCATATTACCGCTGACTCATGGTCCAGCAGGCATGGACAGGGACGTTACCTTTCTTTCACGGCCCATTGGGTCACTCTTTTGGCAGCTGGGAGGGATGCAGGACAAGGTGCAGTAGTGTTGGAGGTTGTTCCACCGCCACGCCTCCAAAATGCTACTACTGGTTGTGACACACCTCTCTCCTCCACTCCCTCCTCTTCTTCCTCCATGGCCTCTTCCTGTGGTTTGTCCTCGGAACCAGCGGTGCTCCGTAGGCGTTCAAGGGGCTACGCAAGTACGCAGGCAAAAAGATGCCATGCCGTGCTTGCGCTGGTGTGTTTGGGGGACAGGAGCCACACTGGGGCAGAGGTCCTGTCTGCTCTGCAGGGGCAGGCCGAGAGGTGGTTGACGCCATGCCAGCTTAAGCCAGGAATGGTGGTTTGCGACAATGGCACCAACCTCCTCTCCGCCCTCCGACAGGGACAACTGACCCATGTGCCCTGTATGGCTCACGTCCTTAACCTGGTGGTGCAGCGGTTCTTGGGCAGGTACCCGGGCTTACAGGATGTCCTGAGGCAGGCCAGGAAAGTCTGTGTGCATTTCCGCAGATCTTATAATGCCAGTGCTCGCCTGGCTGAGCTGCAAAAGGAGTTGAACCTGCCCAAGAACCGCCTTATATGTGACATGCCCACCAGGTGGAACTCAACGTTGGCCATGCTGCAGCGGCTGCACACGCAGCAGAGGGCCATCAATGAGTACCTGTGCGACTACGGCACCAGGACAGGGTCAGGGGAGCTCGGGTTTTTTTCACCACGCCAGTGGGGCATGATCAGGGATGCATGCACTGTCCTGGCACAATTTGAGGAGGCCACGAGGATGGTGAGCAGTGACAGTGCATGCATCAGTGACACTGTACCTCTTGTCCACCTGTTGGAGCACACGCTGCGTGGAATAATGGACAGGGCACTTGAGGCAGAACAGAGGCAGGAAGAGGAGGACTTCCTTGCCTCTCAAGGCCCCCTTTACCCAGACAGTGTTCCTTCTGTCCCACCCATCGCACAGGAAGAGGAGGAGGAGGAGGAGGAGGAGGAGGAGGAGGAGGAGGAGGATTGTGTCAGCATGGAGGTGGAGGCTGGCACTCAGCATCATCAGCAGCAGTCTTTTAGGGATGATTTACAGTCCCAAGAAACCAGTGGACTTGTACGTGGCTGGGAGGAGGTGGCTGCGGATCATGTCGTCCTTAGTGACCCAGAGGACTCCGGACTGAATGCCTCAGCTAACCTACGCTGCATGGCCTCCCTGATCCTGCAAAGTCTGCGGAAGGATCCTCGTATTCTTCGGATCAAGGAGAGGGACCATTACTGGCTGGCCACTCTCCTTGATCCACGGTACAAGGGTAAGGTTGCGGACCTTATGTTACCGTCGCAGAGGGAGCAGAGGATGAGACAACTCCGGGAGGCCTTGCAGAAAGGTCTGTGCAACGCGTTCCCAGAGACTGGGAGGTTACAAACTCCTGGTCCTGGACAACGAGTTGCTGAGGCTTCGGGCAGTCAAAGAAGGAGCGGTGGGGAAGGTGGCCGTCTGACCGATGCGTTCAGACAATTCTTTAGTCCGCAGCCCCAAAGTATGATCGGTTCCAGCAACCATCGCCAGCGTCTGATATACATGGTGCAGGAATACCTAGGGGCAGGGTCAGACTTGGACACCTTTCCCACCGAAAATCCTCTGGCTTACTGGGTCTTGAGGATGGATCACTGGCCAGAGCTTGCACAGTATGCAATTGAGCTACTGGCCTGTCCTGCATCCAGCGTTCTTTCAGAACGCACATTCAGTGCTGCTGGAGGATTTGTCACGGATCACAGGGTGCGCCTGTCCACCGACTCGGTTGATCGACTGACTTTCATCAAGATGAACCGGTCTTGGATCACCACCAGCTACCACACACCTGATGCTGATATAACAGACTAATTGATTTTAAAATGTCACATCCTTTCAAGACTGATGCTGATGCTGAGTGCCTGTGCTGTTATGTTGACTGGCTATCCTCCTCCTCCTCCTCAATGATACGATTAATGATGATAGCTTGGAAGATCATTTTGGTTTATGGGTGACGCCACCAGTGGCTAAGGCCCAATTTTTCAGCCCCTGTTTAACAGGGGCGTGTAATTACAATTTTTGATGCAATACTTTGCAACAGGCCTCATTGCTGTGCTCCAAGTACAGTATCTGTGAGGGGTTGCAGTGTTGTGCCACCAGTGCCTAAGGCCCAATTTTTCAGCCCCTGTTCAACAGGGGCATGCAATTATAATTATTGATCTAATAATTCACAGCAGGGCCCATTGCTGCGCCCACCAAGAGTAACTGTCAGGCCTTACAGTGTTGTGTCAACACCACCACCACCACCACCAAAGGCCCAATTTTTTAGCCCCTGTTCAACAGGGGCATGCAATTATAATTATTGATCTAATAATTCACAGCAGGGCCCATTGCTGCGCCCACCAAGAGTAACTGTCAGGCCTTACAGTGTTGTGGCACCAGTACCACCATCAAAGGCCCAATTTTTACTACCACTGTTCAACAATTATATGCTATTACAATTCCTGATATAATAGTTGACAGCAGGGCGTTCCAGCACCCACCAAGAGTAACTGTGAGTCCTTACAGTGTTGTGCCAACATCAACACCTAAGGGGCCAATTTCTGCAGAGTATATACGGCAGGTCCCTACTTTCAAACATCCAACTTACAAACGACTACTACTTGCAAACGGAAGAAGACAACAGGAAGTGAGAGGAAATCTACCCCTTGGAAGGAAAATTTTCTCCTGTAAGAATTAATATGGGAGAAAGGTGTCTCCTCTCTACTGATGCTTTATCACCAATCCTTGTTTCAATAAAAACACCACATTTCAAAAACAGTTGTCATTGGGACGCAAAGTGAGGTGAAATGTTCTGAACAGGGGCACAGACAGCAAAACAAATGTTACAGGGGTGATAACCCTTCCCTATGTTTTCCAAAAAGCTTAAAAATAGGTATTTGGGCTGGAGCTACACTTAAACAATGTAGCTGTTCAAAATTACAAACAGATTCTACATAAGAACAAACCTACAGTCCCTGTCTTGTATGCACCGCCTGTATACGGCTGTTCAGAGTATATAGGGCCTTTTTTATTTTGTGTGCGGGGTTCCCCTTAATATCCATACAAGACCCAAAGGGGCTGGTAATGGGCTGGGGTGGGGGGGGGGGGTGATGGGGTAGCTATGCCATTTTTCTTAAAGATTTTCATCCATATTACCGGGACCAGACATTACATTAAAGCCGCAAGCAGTTTTAAATGGCTTTTTTGTCCTTTAGAAATGTAATTTTGTGCAGGGACAGTTCTGAACACGGGAAACACGTGGCACTTCACAGGCATACTTTAGACACCCCCCAGGTACAATATTTAAAGGAATATTTGACTTTTTTTTTTTTCACTTTATGCATCATTAAAATGACTGCTCCCGGAAAACGTCCGTTTTTAAAACTTCTTTTTGCATTGATACATGTCCCCTGGTGCAGAACCCGGGTTCCCAAACTCTGTTTAGGACAATAACATGGATAATAGTCGTTATAATTAGCACTTTAGAATCCGAACGTTCGCATTCATTGTATTTAATAGGGTTCTAATGTTCGTGCGAACTTTCGGTCCGTTCGCGGGTTCTGGTGCGAACCGAACCCGGGGGTGTTCGGCTCATCACTAATGACGATGTAAGGCACGCCCTTACCGCCCTTGAGAGGTTCCTTGAACATAACCACCCGCTTCACTCTGTCCATTTTGGAGCTCCAGATGAAGTGAAACTCCGCCCTGGTGATGGCCTTGCAGGTGTTGACCCGGGGGGGGGGGGGAGGGGGTCCAAGCCTGGGCGAGGTACTGCAACACAGGGAGAATCTCGCTGCGGAGTACCAGTGTTTTTCCTTCGATGGTGAGTTCTCTGAGGCTCCAAAGTCCAAACTTCTGTCTCATCTTCGCCAGTCTTTCCTCCCAGGACTTCAGGGCTGCGCCCTCGGCTCCAAACCAGACTCCCAAAATTTTGATGAAGTCCGCCTTGATGCTGAAAGAAATGGGTGCAGAAGAAGGCAGGAACCACTTTCCGAAGAGCATGACTTCCGACTTCCCGCAGTTGACCTTTGCCCCTGAAGCTTGGCCGAAGTCCTCACACGTCTGGACGAGTGTGTCGATGGAGCGCCGATCAGCACAGAACACCGTCACGTCGTCCATGTAGAGCGAGCACTTGACCTCCCGTCTTTCTGGTCCTGGTGCGGTGATCCCTCTGATCTCTGGGTTTCGTCTGATGCTTCGGACAAAGAGCTCTATACAGCAAACAAAAAGCAGAGGTGAGAGAGGGCAGCCTTGTCTTACCCCAGAGAAAATTGAAAAGGGGTCAGTTTTCCAGCCATTTACCAACACCAAACTACAAATGTCCTTATACCGTATATACTCGAGTATAAGCCGAGATTTTCAGCCCTTTTTTTGGGGCTGAAAGTCCCCCCCTCGGCTTATACTCGAGTCAGCGAAATTGAATATTGTAAAATGTACCTGAAGGCTGCGGCGTCCATCGTTTAAAACTCATGGGCTCTTCCTGGTCCCGTCCGTGATAGGCGGAACTGTGTGTGATGAGAATCGCCCATCACGAACGTTCTCTCATCCTCAGTTTCCCAGCAGACGTCCGTGATTGGCGGAAACTGAACACAGTGTCTGCTGGGATGGGTGAAGATGAGAGAACGTTCGTGATAGGCGATTCTCAGCAGGCAGTTCCGCCTATCACGGAAGAGACCAGGAAGAGAGCGCGAGTTTTAAACGATGGACGCCGCAGCCTTCAGGTACAATTTTACAATGTTCAATTAGAATTCTAGGGAAACAGTGAGGATGGGCACAGGTGAGGATAGGAACTTGTGAGGATGGGAACAGTAAGGTGGCAATGGGCTTAGTGAAGTTGCAATGGGTTATACTCGAGTCAGTAAGTTTTCCCAGGTTTTTGTGGTAACATTAGGTACCTCGGCTTATACTCAGGTCGGCTTATACTCGAGTATATACGGTACATTACATTCACATACGAACAAAACAGTTCCCCAAGACCCAACCTGCGCAGAGTTCCGCACATGAACTCGTGGGAGACACGGTCAAAGGCCTTCTCCTGGTCAAGACTGACCAGGGCCGCGTGCACGTGGTGGCCATGAATGTACTGGACCGTGTCACAGACAAGCGCAAGGCTGTCCGCAATCCTGCGACCAGGAATGCCGCAAGTTTGATCCGGGTGGATGATCTGTCCGATGACAGATTTCAGCCTGTTGGCCAAAACCTTGGCGAGGATTTTGTAGTCCACGTTCAAAAAAGAGATCGGACGCCAATTTTTCAGGTCCGATCTCTCCCCCTTGCGCTTATACAAAATCGTGATCATCCCCTCCCTCAGTGACGGAGGCATTCTTCCCTCCACCACCATCTCCTCGTACAGCTCGAGCAGGTCCGGGCCCACGAGATCCCACAGGGCTACATAGAGCTCAACTGAGAGACCATCGCAACCCGAGGTCCTGCCCCACCTAAAGGATTAAAAGTTCCAGCCGCGCACTCTTATCTGGGGGGGGGCGTACACGTTGATGAGATTAATTGGCTCTCCCACCCACGAGCCGTCTATGACCAAAAGACGGCCACAGACTAGCTCAGGGATAGAGTCAACCGTGAAGCGCCCACCCCTGATAAGAATGGCTACCCCGGCAGATTTACAATCGCCACCCCCGGACCAGTAGGAGGGACCAAAGGTCCACTGAGAGGTCAGATGTGTGTACTTTCTCAAGGGAGGAAGAGCGCATTCCTGGAGCATGTAGACATCACTCTGATGAGTGGAAAGAAAAGTCAGCACTGCTTGCCTTCTAGAGGTATCCTTGATACTCCTCACATTAATGGAAAAGATGGAGATCTCAGCCATAATGAAGAAGGGTATGAGGTCTAGTCAGCAAGAGCTGAAGGGGGGGGGACTCTTCCATTGCCTCAGGTGCTTGAAATACTTCCTATGTTCGGGTTCGGGATTAGGTCCAGCTCCACCAGGACTTCGTCTATCATTGGGTTGAGGTTGACGGAGGAGTCAGGCACGGTGTCGGCCATGATTTCCTCCTCTTCCTCCCCTCCCGCAGACTCAAGGTCCTCCACTACTGCCACTGGTCCATCGCTGTCGTGATGGTCCCCGTTGGGCCGTTTGGTGGAGGCAGCAGGTGCCTCTGCCGCTGGGCTCTGAGGCTTCCGTTTCCGGCTTCCTGTTGGGCCACTGGTGGAGGTGGGAGGGGGAGGACGGGGAAGTCCTCCAGAGAGGACGGGGGTGGGGTGGGGAGGGTCTCCTCTGGCACCGAGGGGGTGGGTAGGGGTGTGCCAGAGGTAGGGGGAGGGACGGGGGCTGGGGCAGGGACAGGGGTAGGGGCGGGGACTGGGGTGGGGACAGGGGCAGGGACAGGGATCGGGACAGGGGCAGGGGTAGACTCACCTGTGGCCTTCCGAGGCTCTTTTGGTTTTCCTTCTGGTGGCTTTCTCCCGGAGTTAGAGGCTGGCTTACCCTGGATCAGGGCTCCAGCATAGGTCCGGGTCCTTTGGGGGCAGTGCTTGAAGGAGTGCTCTGCCAATCCACAGAGGTTGCAGGTTTTGGACCTCGGACAGTCCTTGGTCTCATGGCCTGTAAACCGACAGAACTTGCAAGCAAGTTCCGTACACTCCTTTCCCATGTGTCCGGGACGGCCACATCTGTTGCAGTTGTGGGGTATCCCGGGGTAGAAGAGGAGTCCTGCGCATGCTCCGAGGGAGAAGCACGACTGCAGGTGCTGTAGGTCCCCCGAAGGGTCTTTTCTGAGCTTGCAGAGCACTGACCACCTCCCTATCCAGAAGCCGTTGACATTGAGGATTCGGACTGGGTCCTTTACCACGGCGCAGAACCTCTGGAGGTAGGTGGTTATGTCCCTGTTTTGGGTATGGGGGTTCCTCATGGCCACCGTCACCCACTTCTCGTCCCGTGTTATGGGACAGTTCGTGATGAACTTCCGGAAAGGGGATTCGGGGCCACTGGTCTTCACCATCTCCCAGTATCTTCTGCAGATTTTGAACGACCCAAAGGTTATGAACAATATACCTCTTGGGAAGGTCTGCACGGAAAGCGTCTCCACTTTGCTGAAACCTTGCTCCAGGATCATCTTCTTTCCAAAGATCTCCGGGGTCATGTCGGGGACTCTTCTGTCCACCTCCTTCAGCTGCAGCACGACTGTCTGCTTCATCCAGGGCTCCAGGGTTGGCAGCCCGTCTGCAGTCAGGTACGGCTTGGCTGGTCTCGGTTGGCTGGCGCCGGCCGGGGTAGGGGTGGAGGTTGAGGCAGTGGCATTCTCGGGGGCTTCGGAGGAAGTGGCTGGAGCAGGGTTCTTCTTCGTCTTATTTGTCTTATCGGTCTTCTTCTCACTCTTCCCCATCGTCAAGGAGTTTGGATGTCGCTTCAGGAGTTCTTAGGCGGCTTCCTTCTGGTTCCTCAACGTCTTCACTCTTTTCGTAGCCTTTACAAAGGCTCTAGCATCTACTGCCCGAAGGTAGTAATGCGGAGTGGGGGGGGGGGGGGGAGAAGGGTAGATCACAAACTCGTTCCAAGTGGGGGCTAAGCCTCTGCCCAATAGCAGCAAGTAGGTGAAGCTGAATTGAATCAACGATCCTACAAGGCCGAGCAGAGAGTACCCCACAAGGACCAATAGGCTTGGATAGATACAAGTGGTTCTCAACGTCCTAGCTGTTAAGCAGAGACACCCCTAAAGGCTATAGTCGATACTACACTTGATCTTAGCCAAAAGGCAGAGAAGCTGGTAGCTCTGATTTTTTATTTTTTTGAAAAGCCCATGGCATGTGAAACACACCCAAAAACTCCACCCAGTGCCAAAAAAAGTGCACACACATAAAGAGTGACACAAAACATGCAACGGGTGTTACACTTGTCCTCCACTAGGAAGGACCTTACCCTGATCCCCCACGGTGTTAGGCTCCTGACGGGGACTGCGGTACATCACGCGGTCCGACTGGCCAAAACCAGATGGACGCCTTTCTCTGGAGGATCTGCCGAAACAGACCCACCCAAGTACTCGGTGGGGCTCCCTCGAAGGGAGACCCCATGAGAGCAGGGGAACTAAGCCAGAAGGCCATGTCCACCGACTCTCAAGTCGTTCAGGGCAGGCCTGAGGACCTACACCCTACAAAACACCCTGTGACAAACATGCAGACAACCAACAAAAAAATACAAAAAAGTGACAAACACAGGGATAAATAAAAAGAAAGCGGGGAGAAGGAAGGTGGGAGAGTGAAAAGTGGCCATTGTGCAATACAATGGCCAGGAATAAAGAATTCCTCTAGTCCTAGCCAAAAGGCCCGGCCCAGGAGGCAGGTGTTAAAAAAGCGTCTTATGGTGCAGTGACCACAGTGCCATATATCAGTGCGACCCCCATTCGCAGTGATCGTCTGGCACCCTTGGACTGCCACTCCAAGGGCACATACACCATGGGCTTTTTGGCTCCTATCCGACCCCCCGACCGGTCAGTGCAGCCCTCTGTACCGCTGATAGAGAGCCCTTCAAGGTTTTCTCAGGGAGAGCTGCCCCTGCATACAGCCTCCACCGATACTAGCCCTTCCAGACTCCCATCAACCCAGCGGATTTGCATGGCCGCACCCCGCTCAGAAACAGGGATTAGCCAGCTCCTCCAACTGGATCGCCAACAAGGACTGCACTTACACCATCCAGCCAGAAGGCCAGAATAAGACTCGGCAAAAAGACCAGACCAAATGCAGCACTCCATCCTCACCAGGAGCACCCTTCCAGACGGCTCAGACTCAACCACTACCGGCCCCCAGTTTACTGTCGGGCAGCACGGCGTGGCCCCTACCGAAACCATCCTTCCAGGTGCAATGACGCCATTGGATTTGCATCCACCCTCCCCATGTAGGAGGTGCTTCAGCGCATCCTCTAGCAACTGATAAGAACAGATACTACACTTGATCTTAGCCAAAAGGCAGAGAAGCTGGTAGCTCTGATTTTTTTTTTTAAAAGCCCATGGCGTGTGAAGCACACCCAAAAACTCCACCCGGTGCCAAAAAAAGAAAAGTGCACACACATAAAGAGTGAAACACAAAACGTGCAACAGGTATAACACTTGTCCTCCACAAGGAAGGACCGTACCCTGATCCCCCGGGGCGTTAGGCTCCAGACAGGGACTGAGGTACATCACGTGGTCCATCTGGCCAAAACCAGACGGACCCCTTTCTCTGGAGGGTCTGCCTAAACAGTATTTGGTAGGGCTCCCCCGAAGGGAGACCCCATGAGAGCAGGCAAACTAAGCCAGAAGGCCATGTCCACCGACTGACTCCCAAGTCGCTTGTGCAGTTATGGCACCCCTGAACTGCCACTCCAGGGGTACATTCATTATAGGCTCTTCAGTTCCTATCCGACCCCCAACCAGGTCGTTGCAGCCTTCCGCTCACCACCAGATCGAGAGCCCTTCTGGGTTTTCTTAGGGAGAGCCACCGATCATCACAGCAGCCTCCACAGTACTAGCCCTTCCAGACTCCCGTCAATCCAGCAGATTTGCATGGCTCGCCCCGCCCCCCCAGACAGGGCCAAGCCAGCTCATCCACCGGACGCCGATAGGAGCAGCACTTACACCAACCCTGGCCAGAAAAACCCCCGGCCCTCCTCCTTGACCAAGTGATTCTCCATCCCCATCAGAAGGCTTTCACCTCCACACCAGCAGGTTTTGCATATGCCACCGCCATCCCTTTCCACCTCGCCGTGTACTGGGGACGGTTAGCACAGCGCCACCTCCTGGCAACTGATAAGAACAGATTTTTTTTTTTCCACTCAGACTGAATCACATAAACTCAGCTTAAACTGGGCACTCGAACCATACACTGAGCAGTGTTCTGTACATCATCTGTGGTTTTAACGTATCAAAAAGGTAAAATCATGAAAAATTTTCATAAAAACACATATATACAATAATTACACATCCCCCTCCCCCTCCCGCCACCTCCCAAAATTCCAAAACACATCAGCCTCCTCCACTCCCATACTCCTCCTTTCAACCGCCAACACATAAAACATTTTCGCCATCACCCAATCCACACAATCTTTTTCTGACACCACCAACTTCTTTTTAACAAAGGCACACCGGGTCTCCCACACCACCTCCCTCACCACAGCAGAAACAACAAACATCTTTCGTTGCTTATTTTTATCGCCAGCCACCAAACCAAGGACACCAGATTCGTAAGACACACACCTTCCACCTCCACCACCCTTTGCACAAAACCACACAATAACTTCCAATTTTTTTTTGCAAAAAACACTCCCAGAATACATGTCTCACAGTTTCCACCCCTCCACACCCTTCTCTCGGACACACCTCCTGCCTTACCAAGTCTCTAATTTTTAAAAAGCACATTGTTGGTAAGCAATAATGCAGGGATAACCACACCACCTCCAATTGCTTATTCGTTATCCCCTTACTCAGTAAATTCTTCCAGCACACTTCAGCTTTCTTTAGGCTTAGCCCAAAAACATTGGTTGGCAACTCGCCCCTCCTCACCCACTTCCATAAGGACTCTTTTTTCCGAGCCCTCTCCCCCAACTCCTGCAGCTGATTATCTTTAAAGAAATTCCTCATCTTTAAATAGTATACTGGCGACAGTATAGACATGGGCTTCGTCAAATCCCTCTCGCACCAACCCCACTTCAATAAAGGCCACCCAATCAGATAGCGCATTAATGCAGCGGTCTTGCCTCCTGTCTGAAAGGTCTTCAAATGAACCAGCCACCATTGGACATCCAAAAAGCGGCCGACATTAGGGAAATTGTACCCACCCAGCTGCACACTTTTCATGACCACTTCCCTAGAGACTTTCTCCATCTTGGAGCCTGTAACCTGGGGGACAGGTAGTAGGTACAAAAGCTCCCTGGGATGAGCAGGCACAGATACCAAGTCCATTGGATCAGTGAAAACACAGTGAGGTTTATTGGTGCTATATACAAAGTCAGTGACAGGTGCTGTACAGTGTGCCGAAAACAAACAGAAGAAAAAATATCTAAACAAAAGCCTAGCCGTGTCTCGGCTCTAACTACACATTATTTACAGGCCCTCACTACCAGGCTGGACAAGCCTACCGCTTGTCAGCTTCCACATCCAACAGAGAAACAAGTTTTTACGCACCTTCTTGCTCTCACAGACCAATGCTGTCTGTGTTTCCCAGGCTGAGCAAAGGCTGTCTGCTCAGGTGAGCTTTTAATTAACCTGGGGGAGAGAACCAACACCTGAAGTGGATCCTGGCTCAGAGATCCCTGAATGTATATGAGAGGAGCCTGGGAGATGTATAAACCCCGAATAGGACTTTCCCAGGCTCTCTCTGGGATGCTCTGTCACAAGCCCCAGAAAAAAACAAAGAGCAGCCTCGTGATCTTCTGAACCCACCTCTTGTTAGGTGGAAAAATAACAGAAAAATACAAAAGAACAGGAAGAATCACCGATTTGACGATCAAGGTCTTCCCAGAAAGGGATAGTCTCCTCGTTTTCCACAGGTTAAGCTTTCTCTCCACCTTCTCCACACCTTTAGCGACATTAACCTGGTTAGTCAGGCTTTTTTCAAAATGAACCCAAAAGATGTCAACCTCCTGCACGTTTCTTAACTTGCTCTTAGAGACATCGCAAGTGCCACTCAGGACACACACACTACTTTTGCCCCAGTTAACACTCAGGCCTGACATAGCCCCAAAAATACTAAGCTGAAGCTCAGCTCTCGATACATCCTTAGCTGAACTACAAAGAAAGTTCACATCGTCCATATAACAAAGGGCTTTCACAGGATCATTATTACAACCCGGTACAAAAACCCCACGGAAGCCTTTGTCCCCCACCAGATGTCTCAGCAGGGGTTCGATTACACAGATGAATGCCACAGGAGACAAAGGACACCCTTGTCTTACCCCGGACTTCACCTCCACCTCCCCAGATAACCTCCCATTGACCAGAATCTGACTACTGATCCCTTGGTACAAGCATTCCACCATTTTTACAAAGTCTTCCGGTATCCCCATCTGCCATAGTACAATAAATAAGAAGTCGTTGGCCACGCGATCATACGCCTTCTCCAAATCGATACTAGCGACGGCCAAAGGCATGTTATTGCACTGCGTGTAGTACACAAGGTCTCTCAGGAGGATGAGATTATCGGAAATCCTCCGTCCGGGCACCGCACAAGTTTGCCATTCACCAATTACCTCATTCACAATCTTCCTCATCCTATCCGCCAGTGTCATGGATATGCATTAATGTCTGTCTGCCATCTTACCTTCCTCCTCATGTGTTCATCTAGAGACCAGACCTCCTTCACCTGGCTTCCTTTATAATCTCCTCCCAGCCTGACTCCACCTCAGGCCCTATCATAGAACACTATATTAACCTGTGCACTGCAAGCCTGCTTTGCTGATCAACGTGTTTGTTAGGCATTGTGTGTTTGGGTTCCTGCCTGCCGTGTGCTACGTCTGTCTCTCTGTTACGTTATTGGCTTGTCCCCGACTATCCCTGTCTGCTCGTGACCCTTGACCTTCGGCTCGTTCTTCGTTATCCTTGTCTGCTTGTGGCCCCTGACCTTCAGCTTGTTATTCGGTTCTCTCTTATCGTGTGCTGCTGCTTCCCCTCTTTTCCCCTTATCCTACGGGGCGTGAGCTAGGAAACTCCAGGGGCCGCGACCTGGTCCCAGCCTGCAGCTAACATCCTCACCACTAGAGGCCCTGGAGAAGACCAGCTGGGTCTTAGAATCCGCGCCCTGGGGAATCTTGGCTCTAGCTTCCGTTTGGATCCCGGTTGTGCTCCTCTGGTCCCGCTTTCCACAACCACCCAGTTTCCTATCCGCAGAAGCCAGCCATAGGGTTCACTACCTCGCGGTGCACTCCTGTCCCCCTACGGTGTGCATCTGTCACCTGGCCACAGGTGATCCTGACAGCCAGTAGTTTTGCAACAATCTTGTAATCACAGTTGAGTAACGTGATTGGGCGCCAATTCCTGATGTCCCGCTGATCCCCTTTCTTTTTATACAGTAGGGTAATAATCCCTTTCTTCATTGATAATGACAATCTTTTTTCTTCTATACAGGTCTTCATTACTTCGCACAGCTGATCCTTCACCACCGGCCAGAATTCCACATAAAACTCAGCAGGTAAGCCATCTCCCCCAGGAGTCTTGTTCTTTTTCATGTTCTTAACGATGCCTTCTAATTCTTCCTCCACCACAGGTACCATTAGAGACTCTGCATCTTCCGCACTCAACTTTCCTCTTGTCACTTCACAATATTCCCTCATTTCATTCAAAGAAGCGCCACCGCCACCACCATACAAATTAGCATAAAAAGCTCTGATCGATTCCACCATCCTCTCACCTCTCACTTCCTCTTCTCCTTCCAATACTGAATGGAACAGTTTTTTTGGGCCAAAGGACTTTTTGAAAAAAAAGGCAGAGCATTGTTCGTCCTCCTCCATCTCCTGTACTTTAGACCTGAAAATAATTCCTTTCCCACGCTCTTTGATTCTTATGTTCCGAGCCTCACGCACCTCCTTTAATTCCTCCTCCACCTCCAGACCCATCCTCTTACACCGAAACAGAAAGTGCAACCTATCCACCAACCTCCTTTCCTCTTCAAATTTCCTTCTAGCCACCTCCACACCTACTTTCTTGAAGAAGCTACCGATCATCCTTTTGGCCCAATCCCACCATTCCAGAATGTCTACAAACCCGCACCTCTTAAACGTAAGCCACTCAAAATAATTCTGAAATTTAATATACACCCCCTCCTCCTTCAAGATAGAACAGTTTAATTTCCAAGTACCCCCCCCCCCCACACACCTCAGTATCATCTATCAGAAAGGAGCCTGAAATCCTGGCATGGTCCGAAAAAGGCACTGGATCAACCTTATAGCCTGTGATTTTCAGAACTGGTGATACAAAAAAAAAAAGTCAATTCTGGATCTCACAGACCCTTTATCGGAAAAAAAGGTAAAATTGACATCATCCTTCTGTACTACCCATACTGCATCTTGTAAATGAAAGTCATTCACCAATTCATTCAAAATTTTTGAGGATATATCGCTACCACTTTCAGCATTAACACTCTGCCTCTCCTCATTTTTTCTCACACAGTTATAATCGCCCACTAAAATAGTTGGAACTCTACCAGGCAACCATAGTTTAAGCGTCTCGAAAAACACCACACGCTCCCTTTTCTCTGCAGGGGCATAACAGTTAATCATTCTCACTTTACTTCCTGCCACCTCCAACACAGCAATTTGCAACCTCCCCGGCACCACCACTTCGTGAGATAAACGTTGTACATACGCACTCTTAATTAAAATACCCACCCCCTCATTCCTCGATTCACATATAGGGGACCACACAGAAACCCTGCGTTTCCACTCTTCACACGGAGCTCTCTCCACACCGCATTCCTGAACACAGATGACATCAGCGTTCACGCCCTCCAAATACTCAAAAACAGCAGCCCTCCTCCAGCCCGAACATATGCTTCTGACATTCACCGAGCTTACAGAAAAAGCCATCATCAAAAAAGGAATCAAAAAACATAACACAGCCATAGCAAAATCTTACAGGTAATGCGTATCCTCATCCACACCCATACTTGCTGTACTCGCATATGTCAGCCTTTTCCGTATAACCGGAGAACTGGCAGACTCAGAACCTGAGCCTCCATTTTCAGGGAGAGCCACACCTTCCCCCCCACCTTCAACCCCCTCCTCCCGAGCTCTTTTGATAGAGGATTGGGCTGTCTCATCCATGGAGATCACAAGGCGCTGACCACATTCCAAGCTCCCATCACTGTCCATCGCCTCATCACTTCCACCATCCTCCTCCTCCCCTGCACTAGAGGATAGTCCACTCATTAGTTCTGACAGCCGTCTTAGGTTTGACAGTGCCACACTCCCGGGTTCCTCCTCTGGATCACCATCTTGTTGACACGTCGCGGGTTCCTCTTCCACCTCCTGATGGCTTGCTACCACTCCAGACACTACCTGGCGGTCTTCACCTACCGCAGGGGCAAGGCTCACAGCGTCAGCACTAGCACACGCCACAGGATCTATAGTAGCACTGCCGGCACTCTCATCCCTGGTCACTGCCTCACCCTGCTCTGTAGGCACAGCGTCATTGGCCCTATGCCCAGAGGATGCAGTAGGCTGACCCACATAAGCAGGCCTAGCCTTGCTACCTTGCCTCTGAGCCATAAACTCGAGCCTCTGCTCTTCCATCTCGCGCTTCTTAAAGGACTTGTCTATTCTTTCCTGCAGCTTTGTATTCATCTTCGCTGCAGCATATTCCTCGCATTGCCTTGCCAGGTGTCCTGGCTTTTTGCAGATATCACACATCTTCTTTTGTTTACAATCCTTAGAAGGGTGGTCTTCAGTCCCACAGAATCTACATTTCACCCCCCGGTCACAATCCCCACTAGTGTGGCCATACACAGAACATTTCCTACAATATACTGGCTGCCCAGGGTAGAAAAGAAACCCATTCTCCCCACCGATGTTAAATACCGCCGGGGGCCTTCTCACCCCGTCAACACAATCAGGATCAGAACGAAACTTTCCGTAGAACCGGTACTTTCCTGACCATATGTCAAACCTATTCAGTACCTTATCCCCACCACGTAAGTCCTCACAATAATTGTTCAGGAAGGCTTTGACTAAGTTCACATCCGCAAAGGGGTTGTACAAATGTACCACAATAGCCTTTTCCTTCTGCATGAACAAGGGTATAACTTCCATCTTTTTAAACCAGTCATTTTCGGCATTCCTTATCTTCTCAAACACATTCCAACACATCTCGGTAGAAGAAAGAGTAATATCATATAACCTCTGCTGAGGAAAATCTTGCAAACATATAATATCCCTTACCCGTAGGTCCAGGAATCCTGTCAAGATGTCGATCACAATCCTCCTCAAGTTGATTTCAAACTTGAACTCCGGCTTCACGATGAACCGTAGAGAGTCCCGCATTCCACGGGTCGCCATCCTGGTACCGGAAAGTACCACGCCTTGTCCTCCGACCAAGGGAACCCCCGAAGGGGCCCCTAAACCGCACTCCGGACGCCTTTAGAAGGGCGATCGCTTCCCGTTGCCCGGGGACTAATCCTAAGGCCAATAGCAGCAAGGGGGGGCCCTCCGAAGAGAACGATCCCCCCAAGGCCGACCGTCGGGTACGCCGGGCACCTCTCGGCTAAGTCGAATGCAGCAGAACTACACTCGATCTTAGCCAAAAGGCCGAGTAGCTCTGATGGGGACACAAATTTTATTGTGTGCGTGCATGCATGTGTGGGGGTGGTGATTTTGATGGCTCTGATGGGGACACAAATATGCATGGGGAGCTGATGGCGACACAAATGAGCAGAGAGATGGATGATGGGGAAAAAATATAGAGGGCTCTAATAGGGACACCAATTGGCAAAGTCACTTTAAAAAGTGATGGGGACACATATGCATGGGGAAACTGACACAGATTTAAGGCCCCATGCACACTGAAAGTTTAGCCCCACTGTATGATACTCCAGCATTTAGGTGCGGGCAAAGGATACAGGAGCACCATCCAGCCCACTGTCATCAGTCTGTCAAATTCTATTTTCTTCCACTTCTGTTGATTTATTTTCTAAATAATTTTTTCTGCCTGTAAGTGTGTGTAAAATAGACGATGTGGCCCTTAAAGTGAAAAGTTTGGAGATCCGAAAAAGGCACTGGATCAACCTTATAGCCTGTGATTTTCAGAACTGGTGATACAAAAAAAAAAAGTCAATTCTGGATCTCACAGACCCTTTATCGGAAAAAAAGGTAAAATTGACATCATCCTTCTGTACTACCCATACTGCATCTTGTAAATGAAAGTCATTCACCAATTCATTCAAAATTTTGAGGTACACATGCCACAGACACAGAATAGACAAGTCCTTTAAGAAGCGCGAGATGGAAGAGCAGAGGCTCTATAGATTCACAATATTAGTAGTAAATAATACATATATATGAAGCGCTCCCTGAGAAAACCTAGTATAAAAGAGCCCTAAGGCAGTCGTCCAGGTTGTACACATGCCACAGCCACGATACTTTGCAGCAGGAAGGAATTATAGCCACATTCAGGTGGATAGGGTCATGCTGCAACTGCCCCGAAACCACACACTATGCATGTGGTTGTCCAGTATTTAGGGGGTTAAGCAGTGAGGAAGTAGTACAATGTCTCCTTAGCACCTGGATCACTCTAACTGGAAAATAAACCACATTTTCAACCTAATCATTTATTAAAGGTGGCTATTAAGTTTGGAACATGTTGCTAGGTTGATAATGTGTTCATCTATATCCTTTGTAAGAAATTACAACAAAAGTGAGGTTAAAATTAAAAAAAAATTAATGGGAGAATGTGCATGTGCATGCCTTGCATTGTTGTGTTATTGTTGTGTTAGCGGTGTATAGATATATACACCGTGTTTTCCCCCTAAGATAAGCCCTACCCCGAAAGTAAGACCTAGTGCGATTATCAGGCCGGGTTGCAATATAAGCCCTACCCCAAAAATAAGCCCTATCAAAGTTCACTAAAAAACCTGTGGGGGCATGGCTTGCCTTGGGAGAAGATGGCCACTTAACCCTCAAGCTCTGCCACACCACAGCCTAACCTATGCTATTACCGGGAATTACCGCTGACTTTTTGCCACCCACTATGAGGACTTCATCCCGCGGGAAGCTCAGCATCCAGATCTCGGTCTCCGAGAGACATTAACGGCCGCACTAGCCAAACGATCTCAGAGTTATTCCGAATTCAGAGCCCTAACATGGCAACTTCACTTCCCGCCTCATCTCCCTCATAGAGCCACATCGGGATCACACTGACCCCAACGGAGCAACCCCCAGCGCCTATGGGAATAACCCGACGTCTCATTAACAACCGAGTCTTCACGATCTCCGAGCTGTGGCAGCTGACATCAAGGACACATTATTCGCGGCCATCACGGACCTCCGCCATGAAATCTAGGCCATAGCGGGAAGGGTGCAGAGAGTGGAGCATACGGCAGCACAACAGCAGACTGCCATGAGGAAAATCCATCAAAATAGACTTGGACACCCTGCAGCTGCTTGACCTCCAGCTCCATGTCGAAGATCTCGACAATAAGGGCAGACAACATAACCTAAGCGTGCAAGGTCTCCCCAAATCTGTGGAACACGACCAGATTCTCCCCGCTGTCACTGATGTATTCAACCGCCTCCTTGATCGGTCTCATCAAACTCCGATCGCAATGGAGCGCATACACAGAGCATTCCGACCGCAGGGCAGAGACACTGATTCTCCGAGGGATATTGTGTGTTACATAAATTACTTTGCTATCAAGGAGGAAATCCTCAAGAAGGCCCGCAATAAAGCGCAATTAGAGTTGGAGGGACACTCGATTTACATATATCAGGATCCTCTCAGCGATCACGGTCAAACACCGCAAAGACCTCTGCTGGAAGTCCTGCGGGCTTAAGGGATACGCTACCGCTTCAGCCTCCTAGCATCTCACCAAGGCCGTTCAGCCCTACTGAGAGTCCCAGAAGAGCTAGATGCTTTCTGCCAAACTCTTGACATACCATACACTGATGTCCCGAATTGGTATGCAGAGTTTGAAATCTCTGACCCTAACCTCCGCCCTTCCGGCGAGGAACCGATGGATGCACAGGACACGAGATTCTGAAGGCGACGGTCCCCGTCAGTGACCAGACCCAGCTCAACTGCTTTGCCTCAGCATCCGCCTTCCAGCCCATCAACAGCACCCTTGCCGCGTAGAGCACGCCGAGATCGTTGAACTGCTATCCTCTGATTCTGCCCAAGACATCCAGATGAGATAAGTACAATCGCTTCTTCTACCTTTCACCTCTCTCTCTCCTTCCCCCACCTGTGAGTGCCCCGGCCATGTCCCGTGAGTTTAGCCCCCTCAGCTGTCCCCCAGGTGGACCACACAAGCTACCTACAGACTATGCTTTCAGCTGCCTCATTCAGCTTCTACAGGCCCTATCTGCCATACAAAGAAGATGCAGCGAAGTTTACTGCCCGCTGGATGTCACACCCCTCACCCGGTCACCCTACACAGACTCTTCTCCCATGGCCTTCTGTATGGATGGCTGAGCTGACAGACCACAGCTATCAGGCCTCATTAGTGACGAACTGCTTCTCAGCAGCACGGCTCCCATAGCCGCGATACTTGGACAGTCCCTTCCACTGGACGCCGGAGACCTGCATGAGGAACTCCTGGACATCCTTCACCCACCGAACCTTGCCCTAACACATGTTGCTCTGGGGACTCAGACATTCAGCACCCAATGGAATTAGAAAAAATCCTGGACTGCCGCACTCTGTTAAACAACGTCTTTATTGGATAAAATCAAATCAAAACAAAACATAATCCAAGAGCTATGAGTAAGTATCTCACGATGTGAAACATGTTAGCCACCTTTTGTCCTGTTGTTGTCCACTTTTTTATCTTGACTGCAGCATTTTGGATTATGTTTTGATTAGATTTTATCCAATAAAGACGTCATTTAACAGAGTGCTGCAGTCCAGGATTTTTTCTAATTCCATGCACCTGTGCAGAGCCAGCACCTGTCAGTCTCAGTAGGGCGGAATCAATCCGAGGGATCAGCAGCTTTTAGAGCGGTATCATTCCTTCATTCAGCACCCAATGATACAGTCCGGAGCTGCTCTCCCAAGACCCCCCACTGAGTCCTTCTGTGTTCCTCATGGATATAGCTGAAGGAGCGAGCTGACTGACCCCTGCCCACATTCTTCCTGGCCAGGACATTATTGATGAACTAACCCTTTCCAGGCGCTGCCATGCCTGTAGGTAATTTTGTGATATTTTTATGTATGCTTGCCTATCCATGTTTGTCAATCATCCTGACACCATAACAACCATGGTGCCGGGATGATTGAATTGCTAACACCAGGTGTTTGGAGTATCTTTATCTGCTGATTGTTAAGCTTTCTTGAATACACATTTCTATTGTGTTGAAGGATCTGGGCCTGCTGTCCCTCCATCCCTCTTTTTTTTTACTTCCTCTCTCTCTCTCTTTCTTCCTTTGTTTCCCCTCCATCCCTCATTCATCTCAGACTCTAACCACACCCCTTTGAGTCACGCCCCTTTAAGTCACGCCCAATATTACGCTTAAACCACACCCATTATTCACAGGTCAGGTAGAGGGCCTCTTAGCAGAATTTTGCATAGGGCCCCAGGGAGGTCAGGATCGGCACTGATTCTAGGTATAATAGTACTCAGCACAGTGACTTAAGCCCCTTTCACACTTGTGCGACCTGAAAGTTGTGTGATTTTGATGTGACTTTAAGCAATGCCTGTGTAATCTTGAGGTCTTTGGACGCAGGAGTCGCAGGGAAAGGCGCGCAAATTTCCGTCTGCAATTTTTCCGCGATTCCAGGGAATGCCTGTGTAAACTTATATAAAGAAAAAACTGCGCTAATATCAAATTAAATAAATAAATGAATAAACAAAAGGCAGCAGCAATGGTGGGATAAACACAATAGAAATAAAACAGAAAAAACTGCGCCAATAATATTGCAAAAGTATCCAGGGGCTCATTAGCAAAAAGCAGTGCACACTAGACAGAGGCACCAGCTCCTAGATACTAGAAACATCAATAATTAATAAAAAATTTGTGATAAAAAGTCCAGATAAGTGCCAAAATGATGCCATTTGAGGCCAGAGCTGGAATAACCTAGAATTTACTGGATAACTAAATTGAAAGTCCCATGTACAACATATGAAATCCGGTAGATAGCAGAATTGTATTCATTAGATAATTCAGCAACACCCGGTGATATCAACAACAAAAGGTGCCCTCCACCATAATAAGGTAGCAGCTTACCAGAGGCAAGCCCACGAAAAACGATCGACTGTAACCCAGCCGCAACCTTTGCTTGAATGGGGACAGCAAGACTGTAGCAGAAACAGCGATGACACCACAGAAGATGTTCCACCCGATCACAGGCATACAGCCAGTACACAGGACCGATGGAAGGAGAGGACACAGACCATAGCGTGATAACGTAAACACATTTATTTGTAAAACAAGGTAGAAACACTTACATCAAAGATGTAGTTAAAAGCATGTAAGGTAAGCCGGCCGGCATGGATACGAGAAACCCTTTCCCTCAATTCAGCGTGGTGACGTCAGCATGTCGCTCCCATACGCGTTTCGTCACGATGGACGTTGTCAATGTGTAAACTTAAGGTCTATGACCCTCAACTCGTATCAAAGTCGGACCAAAGAAGTACAGGGACTACTTTGAAGTTGGTGTGACTTGAAGTTGCACAGATATAAATGGTACACATTGAAAATCATGGGGTATGACTTGTCATGTAACTCTGATGACCAAAGTCGCAGGAAAAGTCGCTCAAGTGTGAAAGGGGCCTCAGCCCGAATTTGTGAACAATTTCAGAGACATCAGTGCACTTTCCTGCACAGATGTCTAGTGAAATCACATTGTTCCAAATCAGGGACAGTTGAGACCTAAGTCCCTCTGTCCCTCTTTCCTCATTTGTCCCTCATTTTGTTTTGATCTGTATAGTTTTATATAAAATGCAATTTTTTCATCCAATTTCTAAATTGCTTTGTTTGTAAATTCCCAAAGCCAATCTAAAGGGATATTATTGTTTAAAAAAAAAAGCACTTGGGGGGGTTTAACTAAGCTTTTTTTTGGGGGGGAATAATTCTCCTTTAAGAATGTGTTTTAGGAGGTGCGTCCTATGCCTATATACTTTTGCTAATAGGTGCCCCTTATACCCATTTCAAAAAGTTGGGAGGTAAGAAATCGCCTCCTGAAGTCGCCCAAAGTAGTGTAGGGACTACTTTTGGGAATCTGTGTGGCGTTGCACCAATTCAGACAGTTCTATTGCCATCAATAGGCACCGATTCGGCCTGCAATTTGACATGTCAATTCAGAGCTATGTGAACATGGGTGAAGTTGCATAGATATGAATGGAACTCATGGGGGGGTAACTTTTAATGCGACTTTGAGGTCCACAGCTGCATGAAAAGTCACATAAGTGTGAAAGTAACCTAATGAGATTAAATGATAACACCTTTGAATAAAGCCCCATTTGCACTTGTGTGACCTTAAAATTGCACAGCTTTGCCATGACTTGAAGCAATGTCTGTGTAATCTTGTGGTGTATGGACCTCAAAATCGCATCGAAGTCAAACCAAGGTAGTGCAGGGATGAATTTGCCCAACTTTCAGGATGCACAAGTGACAATAAGGCCAAATTCAAAGATATCCTTGAATCTCTTTCACACTGCTGCGACCTGAAAGCCACAATAATTTGCTGCCACTTTGCCTCTGCAACTTGGCCCCAACTTCTGGGAATGCCTGTGTAATATTGTGCCCTATGTACCTCAAGTCACATGAGGCTCCGTTTCCACTATTGCAACCATAAATTGGCATGATTTTCCCATGATTTTGATGCGACTTGGAGCAATGCCTGTATATTCTTGAGCTCTCTGGACCTCAAGTCGTATCAAAGTGGGACCAAAGTAGTGCAAGGACTACTTTGAAGTCGCACAGATATGATTCATACTCATTGGAAATCATGTGGTATGATATGTCATGCGACTTTGCAGTCCCAAGTCACATAACAAGTCACACTAGTGGAAACCGAGCCTGAAAGTCACACCAAAGTAGTACAGGGACTACTTTGAAGTTGGTGTGACTTAAAGAAGCACAGATATGAATGGTTATCATTGAGAATCATGAAAAATCGCCCAACTGTGAATCAAGTCATATATATTTTAATAGAAAGGAGCTCTCATTTATACTTGCATAGTCCTTACTGATTTACATCAGCAGAACAAATGCAGGAAGTAGTGATGTGTGCACATGGGCCAGAAGCAAATGTGTGGTGATGCCAAACAAATCAATGAAGCCCACCCACACCAAATCCACCCCCACCTTGAGTAAGCACAAGTACATATCCTACACTTACCCGGCAAATCAGCAGCACCTCCTCTTTGCTAAAGAGGGACCTCGCCATGTCCACCTAGATTAGGGTTGCCACCTTTTCCTCAGGCCAAACCCGAACACTTTAGTGGCCTGGGACACCTTTGGGTGCCCCCAAGGGGAGTCGTGTGCATGGCATGCCACAGCGAACAGTGGGTGTGGCCAAATTGCACTTGTTGACATCATCGCCCTGTCCCCCAGTGATGCCGAACCTGCCCCCAGACAGCCACCTACAGCTCCCGGATGGCAACAGATTTGTGTGCGACTATCTTGGTTACTTGCGGAGCCACAACCCAGTCTGAATAATGTGTCCGCGTTTCAGTCGGCCTGAAACCCGGACACATGCTTTAAAACCCGGACTGTCTGGGTGAATCCCGGACAGGTGGCAACTCCAACCTAGATGGAGATCCTGACCAGCACAGGAACTTCCGGGTGTTTACAATGACTAATTTCAGGGTCAGGAGGTGAAACCACGCTCTGTTGATTGCAGCTGCGAATATTTGATCTCCATCAGGATTAGAATTTATTATTTTTGATTATTTGCAGATATGCAAATCTGTATTTCTACATATAATGATATTTGAAGGTAAACTTAAGGCAGTTTTATAAGAAATGGTGTCTCTGGCATAGCAGCAGGTGAATTACAAAGGCAAAAGGCCCAGTTTGAGCCCTGCTTCACACTGACAGCAGGAGGAAATCGTTCAGCTAAACTCACACGATTTCATTCCCGCATGTCAGTCCCGACTGCAGGGGGGGGGGGACATCAGAGACATCTGTGCAGGTTTCTGCACTGATAAATACAAATCGCACCAATTAGAACAGTGCAATTGCCACCGATTCAACATGTCAAATCGCACCAATATGAACCAGAGCTGACACATACAACACTGCCTATCCCCCAGCTGAATTCATTACCTGCAATTCTCCACAGCTGTTATATATAAAGATTCCACCTTTATCATTTACTTGCAGGTGTGCTGAAGCCCAAGATTACATTGGGGCGATTTGGCATGCAATTTCAGAAATCAAATCGCATGACTATTGGTGGCAATGGCACTGTTCCAATCTATGCAACCCTAATTTTGTGGTGCCGCACCGATTTGCAAAAGTAGTTCCTGCACTACTTTTGCCGATTTCAGGTGCGACTTCAATAGACATTTGTGTATGAAGCCACACAGATGTCTATCAAGTAGTACCTAAAATCGCGCTAGCTCAAGTGAAGTAGCGCAATTTCAAAGTAGCATCAATGTGAACCAGGGCGAAGAGAGTCGTTTTTTTGGTGCACACCTGCATATAGAAATAAAATATAAAAGATATTGCACTTTGCCAAAACCACAACCCACAAAAACTAAAAAGAACAAAAAAAAAAAACACACACCAAAGCTCAATAATGTACTTTTATTTTGCCAGCAGAAACAAAATTATGTACATTCATTTACTAGCTTCAAAAGAAATTTGGACAGGATACATGGTGCTACATTTAGCAATTGGATTTTAAGGGCCCTGCTCATAGGAGCTTACAATCTAAAATTTGTCAAAACCTTAGAGTGCACACCAGTGGCGGCTGGTGAAGTTTTAGGATGGGGGGGGCAAGACCCCGCCCCTCCACATTTGACCCCTCCCACTTCTCATAAGCCACACCCCTTATAGAATCCACCCACTCCGTCCCCTGCATTGCACTTGCTTCCACTCAGAGTCAGGATTATACAGCTCAGCATCACAGCACAGAGTATATAGCCCCAGCATCACAGGAAAGAGTATACAGCCCCAGCATCACAAATCATGGTATATAGCGCAGCCTTACAGATTGGCGAAAAAAACTAAAAAATTACACTGTTAGTAATGAAGGACTCTAATCTGGCATTTATCAGGTGATTATGTGTCATTCCTGCTAGATAAAATATAGAAAATGTTAATGATTAAGTCAACTGTTAAAGAATGCAATAAATGTACCACGAATCAGTGATTTTTTTTTAAAAACAGTAAACAAACTTTATTGCACAACAAACAGCAACAAAAAAACTCTGAATCAGAGTACTGAATACAAATGAACGCCACATTCATATTAGGGCCAGTAGAATTATTTGAAAATAAATTTTGCTCTCCTTTCTTTCTGGCTTGCAAATTTTTCAATGACCTTCTGGTTGAAATCAGTCATCTCTGTCAACCACTCTCTTTTCCATGGACAGCATGGCCAATGCATTCAGTCTCTCCTGGGTAATGATATTTCTCAAAAATGTTTTAATCCTTTTTAAAGCGGAGCTCCGCCGGAAAAAAAAATATTAAAAGCCAGCAGCTACAGCTACAGCAGCTGCTGGCTTTTAATATTTGGACACTTACCTGTCCTGGAGTCCAGCGACGTCCGCAGCAGAGGACGAGCGACCGCTCGTCGCTCTGCTGCTCCCTCCGCCATCCTCGCTGAGGGAACCAGGAAGTGAAGCCCTGCGGCTTCATGCCCGGTTCCCTACGGCGCATGCGCGAGTCGCGCTGCGCCGTTCTGATTGGTGCTCCTGTGTTCTGGGAGCCGAGTGTCTCCCAGAACACCAAGGGAAGTCTGGGGGAAGTGATGTCACTCCCGCAGATTCCCGGAGACAGGACTCCCGGATGTGGGTGAAAATACCTGTCTTAGACAGGTATCTTCACCCCCCTCCCCCCTGAAAGGTGTCAATTGTGACACCGGAGGGGGGGAGGGTTCCAAATAGCAAAAGTTGCTATTTAGGGTGGAGCTCCACTTTAAGGTTGAGAAGCACCTCTCAGCTTCTGCTGTGGTCATGGGTGTGGTGATGAGTATCTTTAGCAGAGCGACAGTCTCTCTAAATACGTTTTTAAGATTGTTCTCCATAAACAGCTGGAATAGGTCCACAGCACCATTACATTTTTTGAACTCGTCAGTGCGGTAGATGACACTAAGCTCTGTCTTTAACTTGCTCTTATTGCGCAGTGGATAGGCCTTCAAAGTATTACTCAGTGCATCCTCCGGAAACTCCATTGCGTACTGATCAAACCTGTCTACTTGAAGCAAGGTGGCACTAACAAGGTGGTTTGTGAAGGAGAAACGTTGCATGGTGTGCAAGAGTATGGTATCACAGACCTATAGATTGAAGGATAAAAACAAAAATTATGTAGTGATGACAAATGTCAACTCTGTTAGCTCCCTGAGCATCAGAAATGCATGAAACTTGACAAACTGATCTCCCTTTATAACTTAAAACTGGTCATTTTAAATGTTCAGTTTTAAGTTATAAAGGGAGATCAGTTTCAGTGGTTTTGAATCCATAACTTCTCAGAACTCCATACACATGGACAAGACATTCTTAGTAAATATGTCAGGTTGCATGCATTTCTGATGCTCAAGCAGCTAACACAGATGAAAGCTGTAATACTCATGTTATCCACTAGATGGAATAACAAATCCTTTTAGATCACATCATTTTTATATGAATATTGTAAGAAAAATATTTTTCTTTCCAATCTTCATATCTATAAGAGGGAGCTATCAAAAAGACAAATATTGCAACAAATAAAAACTCACCTCAGATGCAATGCGTTTATGTTCTCCTGGATTCAGCGAGTACCGCCTCCTCGGTTGAAAACCACATTGACTGCTTTGATCAACCAGGGATGGGATAGAATCTCTGCAAAATGTATGAACAATAATAAACAACAACAACAACAACACATGAAAAGGAGGAATACAGCTGCTACCTGATCTTCTGTATGTCCTTCTGGAACTGCTGGATGCACCCCTTAATGTGGACTGAATCTATGTCCTTCTTCTGGAGTTTGACATAGAGGAGGTCCACATGGGGCATGATGTTGTGAAAAAGCATCAGAAAAAATGTAAAATCCTGATCATCCAGTAGAACGACAAAGCCTGCTGCCTCTCTCATGGTAACAAGGTCAAAGTCACCTGAGTCTCGCATTGTTTCAAAACAGCGGATGAGGTCCTCTCTGTGCTCAAACACCGTATTGACGGCACGGCTGTGGAAGTTCCATCTGACACTGCTTGATGTCGGTAGTCTATGGGCAACTATTTTATCAAGAACATCTGTGCACTTGGGTGATCTAGCAAAAAAGCTGGCAAATCCTCCAAGGTTAGCAAAAAATAGTCTCACTTTGGGCATTTGAGAAGTGGCCTGTTGCATTATCATTTTAAGCTGATGTGCATAGCAGTGGATGTAATGGGCATTTGGGTACACATCTTGAATTTTCTTTTGAACCCCTGCAGTGGCACCCCTCATCACTTCGTCATACGCTTGGGAGATTAGTTTTTGCTTCTGATCCTCTGGAAGGATGACAGCAAGACGCTCTTTTAGTGCTGTAGCAATGGAATCCGCTGTGGTTGAATGCAGAGGAATAAACTCAAAAAACCTCTCCTGTACATTGCATCAATGTAGCACAGTACAATCACAAGTTGGCACTGTGTGGCAATATCGGTGGTCTCGTCTGCCTGGATTGAGATGAAAATCGCTGCTCCGTGCTTCTTGAATAATGTGCTCCTTCACAACAGACAACATACAGTCCAACAGCTCGTTCTGCACAGTTTTTGAAGTTCCCTTAAAAACAGTGGCATTCTCAAGTGAAGCCACAAAATCAACCAAGCCACGGAATATCCCAGGATTCTCTGATGTCTCGCTCTCGTCATGGCCACGCAAAGCCAGCTCAAATGCACCACAAAATTTCACGCAGTCTATTATTCTAGACAGGATGGGTCGATTTTTTGTGACCTCTTCATTGTGTCTTCTAATGGCAATTCTGTAGCCTGCATCTAGCTGTTCACCAATGCTACGCTTCCCAAAAAAACTTGAGCCTCATAATGTTGTCAAGATGGCTTTGGGTAATTTCATGGCGCTTGCACTTGTCAGTGAGATGCTTTAGGTCGCAAACCCCTGTTGATATCCAGAATTTGTCGGTGCCAGGACTTTGAAATAGCAAACAGGGAAAACAATAATAGGCATTAGTCACATCACATCCAGCCAGCCAACTCCATTTGCTATAAGAAGTGGCGGAAAAGGTTTGAGTGTAAACTCGACCACGATCACTTGACCTCTGCTGAATTTGCAATTTGGGTTGATGTGGTTCAAAGCTCCTTTATCCTCTTTTTTTTCATCATCTGAACGCCTTGTGAAGGGAAAAAGTTTCAAAGATGGAACCGAATTTTCAGTCATTTTGAAAAAAGAAAATCCACAATGATCAGTACCTATGAGTCAAATGAGAATATGGGCACGTTTAAAAGAGAGATAGGTACGGCTGCCAAATGCAAGTTTCTATTTCTTCAATTGCAGCCTCACTGTGCACACCAAATGCAGCCTCACTGTGCCCATAATGAGGGGTTCCCATCTGTAAATCGCACATATCAGCATTCTGCAACATGTAAATAGAACATATCAGCATTCTGCAACATGTAAATAGAACATATCAGCATTCTGCAACATGTAAATAGCACATATCAGCATTCTGCAACATGTAAATAGAACATATCTGCATTCTGCAACCTGTAAATGGCACGTATCTGCATTCTGCACCCTGTAAAGCGCACATATTTGCATTCTGCACCCTGTAAATCGCACATATCTGCATTCTGCAACATGTAAATAGAACATATCAGCATTCTGCAACCTGTAAATAGCACATAGCATTCTGCACCCTGTAAATCGCACATATCTGCATTCTGCACCCTGTAAAATGCACATATCAGCATTCTGCAACCTGTAAATAGCACATATCAGCATTCTACAACCTGTAAATAGCACAAATCTGCATTCTGCAACCTGTAAAATGCACATATCAGCATTCTGCAACCCCCCCTCCAATCAGGTCAGCTACAGTGCTACACTATACACATGGCAGGGGGGTGGTGGACACAGCAATCACCCCCCCCCCCCCTCAGACCAGCACAGGGTGGCAGGGCAGACAGACACTCATCCTCCATGGAGTTTTAAATTATAATCTGCTAGGTCCCTGGCCGATTTAGTTCCCTATGTATGTGTGGGACTACAAGTCCCAGCATCACATGTGTACCCATCTATGTTGGAGGCCTATACTATTTCTTGCTGGGACTTGTAGTTCTCCACCCTCTCCTGGGGACATCAGGATCATGCATTGCACACCAGCCTGCTGGGATTTGTAGTTCTCCACCCTCTCCTGGGGAGATCAGGATCATGCATTGCACACCAGCCTGCCTGCTGGGATTTGTAGTTCTCCAGCCTCTCCCTCCTAAGACTCTGGTTCATGCAATTCTCTTAGGTAAGGGACTACAAGTCCCAGCATCGCATGACCACTTATATGCTATAACCTGCTGGGACTTGTAGTTCTTCATCTTCTGCTAGGACTTATACTTGTTCATGCAATCTCCCATGTATTGGACTACAAGTCCCTGCAGCGCTAGGAAAACACCTGTACACCCATCCACCTTGGAGCCATATACTATAACCTGCTGGGACTTGTAGTTCTCCATCTTCTCCTGGGGCTCAGGTGCATGCAATCCACCATCCAGTGTCCAGGTGTTTCTCTCACTGCTGGGACTTGTAGTCCCATAGATGGTGGATTGAATGCACCTGAGCCCCAGGAGAAGATGGAGAACTACAAGTCCCAGCAGGTTATAATATAAGGCTCCGAGGTGGATGGGTGTCCAGGAGCCTTATATTATAACCTGATGGGACTTGTAGTTCTCCATCCTTTCCTGGGGAGATCAGGTTAATGCACTGCTGAGAGTTGGGCCAAAAAGCATGTGTTATAGTTATACAGGTCACTGGTCAGGAACATGCACCCCTTGCCTTGCACAAATACAAATACATATAAATCAGGAGCCTGGAGGTCCAGAAAACTGCACAGCACAGACAGTCTGAAAGTACCGTAATTGGGGATCAGGGTGCAGGGGAGGGCTGGCAGCCTTAGGCCTGGAGGGCAAGTTCAGTCAAGTGGCCCATAGAGCCGGTGGTGGCACAGTGATGGATCGGGGAAAACAGTTTAAGGTTTTCCATGATCACAAATGTGGGGGGAGGACAATGTGGCCCTCCAGAGCCCCTGGCAGGGGCTGACTGGTAATTTTTGGCCCAGAGACAAGTATAACCCAAAGGATCATGGTAGAGTGACCTTGCCCCACTCTCCCTCTTTCCTGCCCCCTCCCAACTCCCACTTTCGTCATCCATCTAATTTTAACTTTTCATTGCCAGAGCCGTTTTTGCGTTTTTTGCACACGTTTAAAAAATTATTTTAGGCCTGAAGATTACACAAAACCCCCAAACATTATATATTTTCTGAAAGCAGACAGCCTAGAGAATAAAAAAGTGATAGTATAATTTTTTATGTCACACATTATTACCACAAAGGTCTAGGAAACGCCACATTTCGGTAAAAAAAAACACACACTAAAGTGAATTTTAGGGCAAACAAACACAAAAAACTACCCAAATTTTTGGTAATATATAAAAGACGAAGTTGCACTAAGTAAATACATCCAACATGTCAAACCTTAATTTTGTGTGAAATAGCGACAAACTTCGGTACCCTATATTTTCTATAGGCGATGCATCAAAAGCCCCCTATACATATCAGTTTAATGTTACGGAGGAGGTCTTGTGTTTCTCTCAGTCCGGCATGCAGGGTAATATGTGACATGTGTATCACAATTGACGTTTTCACGCGTAGGCGTGGGTGGGGGTTGGAGGGGGTTTATGTGCTTGGGTGTAACTTTTTTATTTTTCCCCAAAAATATATTTTTTTAACTTAAGTTATTTTTTTTCATTAACCCCCCCCCCCCAAAAAAAAATGTGCCACTACAGTAAGATCAGAAAAAGCAGTGCAGCAATGTTCAGGCTCTGCTTGCTCACCCAACCACAGTAGTGGATGCAGGGCTGGCCCAGTACATTGTGCTGCCTGGTTTCAAGAAATAAATGCTGCCCCCCCCCCCAAAAAATAAAATCACACCCACCAAAAGTGCCACCTATCAGTGCCCATCAATGCCACCTCATCAATGCCACCAATTAGTGCAGCCTCGTTAATTGCCAATCAGTGCAGCCTTATCAATGCCCATTAGTTCAGCCTCCTCAGTGCAGCCTATCAGTGCCCACCAATGCAGCCTCATCAGTATGGCCTCATCAGTGCAGTCTCATCAGTGCAGCTTATCAGTGCCACCTGTGTTGCCTATCAGTGTCCATCAGGGCCACCTCATGAGTGCTCACCAGTGGAGCCCATCAGTAAACCACCAGTGCTGCCTATCAGTGCCACCTCATCATGCCCACCAGTGCAGCCCACCAGTGCTGCATATCAGTGCCACATCATCTGTATTCACCAGTGCAGCCTTATCAGTGCCCACCAGAGCAGCCCATCATTGCCACCTCATAAGTGCCCACCAGTGCTGCCTATCAGTGTCCATCAGTGCAGCCCATCAGTGTAACCCAACAGTGCCCATCAGTGTTGCCTATTAGTGCCACCTCATCAGTGTCCACCAGTGCTGCCGATCAGTGTCCACCAGTGCAGCCCATCAGTGTCAGCTCATCAGTGTCCACCTGTGCAGCCTATCAGTGTCAGCTCATCAGTGTCCACCTGTGTAGTCTATCAGTTTTGGGGCAAAATGGGGGGGTTGGAAATGTGCTGGGAGGAGAGGGGGGGGCTAGTGCTGGAGGGGGGGTTGGAGATGTGCTGGGGAGAGAGGGGGGCTAGTGCTGGAATGGGGGGGTTGGAAATGTGCTGGGGAGAGAGGGGGGGCTAGTGCTGGATTGGGGGGTTGGAAATGTGCTGGGGAGAGAGGGGGGCTAGTGCTGGAGGGAGGGGTTGGAAATGTGCTAGGGAGAGAGGGGGGCTAGTGCTGGAATGGGGGGGTTGGAAATGTGCTGGGGAGAGAGGGGGGCTAGTGCTGGAAGGGGGGGGTTGGAAATGTGCTGGGGAGAGAGGGGGGCTAGTGCTGGAAGGGGGGGTTGGAAATGTGCTGGGGAGAGAGGGGGGCTAGTGCTGGAATGGGGGGGTTGGAAATGTGCTGGGGAGAGAGGGGGGCTAGTGCTTGAAGGGGGGGGTTGGAAATGTGCTGGGGAGAGAGGGGGGGCTAGTGCTGGAAGGGGGGGTTGGAAATGTGCTGGGGGAGAGGGGGGGCTAGTGCTGGAAGGGGGGTTGGATATGTGCTGGGGGAGAGGGGGGGGCTAGTGCTGGAATGGGGGTTGGAAATGTGCTGGGGAGAGAGGGGGGCTAGTGCTGGAAGGGGGTTGGAAATGTGCTGGGGAGAGAGGGGGGCTAGTGCTGGAATGGGGGGGTTGGAAATGTGCTGGGGAGAGAGGGGGGGCTAGTGCTGGAATGGGGGGGTTGGAAATGTGCTGGGGAGGTCTAGTGCTTGAAATGGGGGGGGTTGGAAATGTGCTGGGGAGAGAGGGGGGCTAGTGCAGGAAGGGGGGGTTGGAAATGTGCTGGGGGAGAGGGGGGGCTAGTGCTGGAATGGGGGGGTTGGAAATGTGCTGGGGAGGGAGGGGGGCTAGTGCTAGAAGGGGGGTTGGAAATGTGCTGGGGGGGCTAGTGTTGGAAGGGGGGTAGGAAATGTGCTGGGTAGAGAGGGGGGCTAGTGTTGGAATGGGGGGGTTGGAAATGTGCTGGGGAGAGAGGGGGGCTAGTGCTGGAATGGGGGGGTTGGAAATGTGCTGGGGAGAGAGGGGGGGCTAGTGCTGGAATGGGGGGGTTGGAAATGTGCTGGGGAGGGAGGGGGGCTAGTGCTGGAATGGGGGGCTTGGAAATGTGCTTGGGAGAGAGGGGGGCTAGTGCTGGAATGGGGGGGGGTTGGAAATGTGCTGGGGAGGGAGGGGGGCTAGTGCTGGAAGGGGGGTTGGAAATGTGCTGGGGAGAGAGGGGGCTAGTGCTGGAAGGGGGGGGTTGGAAATGTGCTGGGGAGAGAGGGGGGGCTAGTGCTGGAAGGGGGGGGTAGGAAATGTGCTGGGGAGAGAGGGGGGCTAGTGCTGGAATGGGGGGGTTGGAAATGTGCTGGGGAGAGAGGGGGGGCTAGTGCTGGAATGGGGGAGTTGGAAATGTGCTGGGGAGAGGGGGGGTCTAGTGCTGGAAATAGGGGGGTTGGAAATGTGCTGGGGAGAGAGGGGGGGCTAGTGCTGGAAGGGGGGGTTGGAAATGTGCTGGGGGGGAGAAGGGGGCTAGTGCTGGAAGGGGGGGTTGGAAATGTGCTGGGGAGAGAGGGGGGCTAATGCTGGAAGGGGGGTTGGAAATGTGCTGGGGAGAGAGGGGGGCTAGTGCTGGAAGGGGGGGGTTGGAAATGTGCAGAGCTACATGCGGCGCAGGTTTATCTGCCTGCGCCTGAAAATTGAAAAAAAGTCCCTCCTGTACTGTCATCTCCTGGCTCCGTTGTTGACTTGATGGGGCCCAGGAAAATGTCATAAGTAAGTAACATGATAAAAGCCACGGCTGTCTTCTTACCTGCTTGATTGCAGCTCTGCTCGGGCCATGCAAAGAATGGAGCTGCCGACGTGACGTCACTTCCGGTTTTTGTCTATTCCACGAAACCCGGAAGTAACAGCTGTGAAAGTTAACAATGCTCCCGCCCGGCGCCCATAGTGATTCTACGGGCGGAAGCTAATCGGCGCTTTGCATTGCGCCGCAAGGCGGGTTAAAAGCTTGCAAATGAAGCGCCATATTTGCAATCTCGTTATTGCATTGACGTGGCGCTTCCCATAGTGCACTGGTGTCCGGCGCTCAAGGGCACTTAAAGGAAAACATTTTGGGATTTTTTTTTTCTTAAAGTGGTTGTAAACCCACTTTTTCAACTTGCACCTACAGGTAAGCCTAGATTAAGGCTTACCTGTAGGTGCAAGAAATATCTCCTAAACCTACACGGTTTAGGAGATATTTAGTTAAATGACAGGCGCCGCTGTCTACGGCGCATGCGCACCGTAGACAACGGCGCATTCATGGGGTTAATCCCATTCACAAATTGGGCTACTTCCCAGCAATCGCTGGGCGTAGCCGAATGTGAAGGCTCCGGTGCGCATGCGCAGAGTGACGTCTCTGCCGCTCCGGCCAATCACAGCGCCGGAGCGGCGCTGTGATTGGCTGGAGCGGCGATACCCGAAAGTAACCTTCCGGCTATCGCCGCAGAGATGGCTGCGGCTGAAGAGGGAGACGAAGACGGCTTCAGGGGCCCCGATCTAAGTTAAGTGATGCATAATGAGCTATTATGCTAGTCATATTAGCTCATTATGCCTTTCTCTTACAGGTAGTTTAAAAAAAGATATATTTTTATAAGGGTTTACAACCACTTTAAAGGGGCGGGCCACCACTGGTGCACACAGCTTTGCTTTTATAGTGTAAAACGGGCAACACATCACATTTTTATCTGCAAGATTATAGAAACATATGTAGCGGGGTGTTCAATTTTAGGGAGTGTCTGAGTGGCAATTAGGCTCAGACACACTGAGTGTTAGGGTTTATGGACCATTTCGGTTCACGGGGGATAGTATTGGTGTACAGTTCCCTCTGGCCTACAGGTGGCGCTGTCGCCATGGGCCAGGGTTTAATCACTGATAGAGGGCTGTGCCTTTTGTGTCCCCTCTCGGCAGTAGTACGGCGGGGCGGGGAACCTGCTGTGCCTGTCGGGAGAGGGTATAAAAGGGGCGGACATCTTCCGTTCGAGGGTCGTCTCCGGGTGCCCTAGGCCCAGAGGTGGAGTTCCTGTTCCTTTCCAGACACCTTCAGTCTGGGGTGAGGTACTATTTTGAAGGCCCGGGCCCAGCACCTTCGGCTGGGGTCCGTTAGGGATCGAGGACTCCCAGGGTGCCGCCTTGTGAGGGGACCCGTATCTGGGACGAGGAGGCCAGGGAGGTAACCTCTTCCGAAGACCCAGCGCAGAGTCGTGGTGACGGTAGGGGCCTCTGGTAACTCTCCGGAGGGATGTTTTCTCCTTGACATGGGCCAGATACTCTAAGAAGGAAGTTCACATTCAAGGTCAGTGGCAGTGGCCTCATAGGGCAATGCCCTATTCACCCGGTCAGTGGCAGTGACTTTATTCACCCGGTCTGTGGCAGAGACCAACCTCACGGTCTGTGGCAGAGATCGTGCGCCAAAGCTGTTTGAGAAACCTAAACAGTCTAAAGAGTTGAGCTACGTTTGTGCCTGGACCTCTTCCACATCTAAGCTGTCCTGTATCTTCACTCCAACCTGTCTGCTCTCAAAGAGGCTGTTTATTATCCTGTGAGAAATAAATATTGAGTCGGACTTTCAGCTAGTGTGGACATTCACATTCCTGGGGAAAACAAGGACTTGCATCTATCCAAGGTAGAGGTGAGATCATTCTTGGGAGGACTTTGACTATGGCCGCAGACAAGGCTCAAAACTAACACCGCTCAACCACTTTACACAGGAGGGTACGGGCTTGTGGTGCGGTGTGCCTCTCCCTTCCTGCGAGGAGCCAAAGTTAATGCAGGTAGAGAGGTGTGTGCGCTACACATACTTAAGTCATTATTCTTACAAAGCATTCCAACACAATATTAAAAAAGACACGTTCAAAACACCCACCCCCACCCCACAATCCACATATACATACATTGGTGACCATGTTCTGCTGGAATCTGCATTTATGTGTACACGATTAAGCAATAAGATCCAAGAGTTTTGCATGGTCAGACAGGAACAATACACACACAATTTTTGATTGAGAAAATGCACAAGAATTTCAGCAAATTACACTAGTTGGGGGCTTTGTCAATCTGCACAACATCATTCCTTCTCCCCCCCCCACAAATCACAACAAAAAACCTGGCCTTCTCAGACCAAACGATCCCCCATACTGCAGGCCTTTATATAAGAGAGGTTGTATTGTTAGCACACTGACACACGCCCAATAGAATTACAGGCCCAATAGAAGTACAGGCCAAATAGAAGTACATGCCCAATAGAAGTACACACCCATCAGTAGTGATGAGCCGAACACCCCCGGGTTCGGTTCGCACCAGAACCCGCGAACGGACCGAAAGTTCGCACGAACATTAGAACCCTATTAAATACAATGGATGCGAACGTTCGGATTCTAAAGTGCTAATTATAACGACTATTATGCATGTTATTGTCCTAAACAGAAGTTGGGAACCCGGGTTCTGCACCAGGGGACATGTATCAATGCAAAAAGAAGTTTTAAAAACGGACGTTTTCCGGGAGCAGTCATTTTAATGATGCATAAAGTGAAAAAAAAAAAGTCAAATATTCCTTTAAATATTGTACCTGGGGGGTGTCTAAAGTATGCCTGTGAAGTGCCACGTGTTTCCCGTGTTTAGAACTGTCCCTGCACAAAATAACATTTCTAAAGGAAAAAAAAGCCATTTAAAACTGCTTGCGGCTTTAATGTAATGTCTGGTCCCGGTAATATGGATGAAAATCTTTAAGAATAATGGCATAGCTACCCCATCAACCCCCCCCCCCTACCCCAGCCCATTACCAGCCCCTTTGGGTCTTGTATGGATATTAAGGGGAACCCCGCACACAAAATAAAAAAGGCCCTATATACTCTGAACAGCCGTATACAGGCGGTGCATACAAGACAGGGACTGTAGGTTTGTTCTTATGTAGAATCTGTTTGTAATTTTGAACAGCTACATTGTTTAAGTGTAGCTCCAGCCCAAATACCTATTTTTAAGCTTTTTGGAAAACATAGGGAAGGGTTATCACCCCTGTAACATTTGTTTTGCTGTCTGTGCCCCTGTTCAGAACATTTCACCTCACTTTGCGTCCCAATGACAACTGTTTTTGAAATGTGGTGTTTTTATTGAAACAAGGATTGGTGATAAAGCATCAGTAGAGAGGAGACACCTTTCTCCCATATTAATTCTTACAGGAGAGAATTTTCCTTCCAAGGGGTAGATTTCCTCTCACTTCCTGTTGTCTTCTTCCGTTTGCAAGTAGTAGTCGTTTGTAAGTTGGATGTTTGAAAGTAGGGACCTGCCGTATATACTCTGCAGAAATTGGCCCCTTAGGTGTTGGTGTTGGCACAACACTGTAAGCACTCACAGTTACTCTTGGTGGGTGCTGGAACGCCCTGCTGTCAACTATTATATCAGGAATTGTAATAACATATAATTGTTGATCAGTGGTAGTAAAAATTGGGCCTTTGATGGTGGTGCTGGTGCCACAACACTGTAAGGCCTGACAGTTACTCTTGGTGGGCGCAGCAATGGGCCCTGCTGTGAATTATTAGATCAATAATTATAATTGCATGCCCCTGTTGAACAGGGGCTGAAAAATTGGCCTTTGGTGGTGGTGGTGGTGGTGGTGATGGTGGTACTGGTGCCACAACACTGTAAGGCCTGACAGTTACTCTTGGTGGGCGCAGCAATGGGCCCTGCTGTGAATTATTAGATCAATAATTATAATTGCATGCCCCTGTTGAACAGGGGCTGAAAAATTGGGCCTTTGGTGGTGGTGATGGTGGTGCTGGTGCCACAACACTGTAAGGCCTGACAGTTACTCTTGGTGGGCGCAGCAATGGGCCCTGCTGTGAATTATTAGATCAATAATTATAATTGCATGCCCCTGTTGAACAGGGGCTGAAAAATTGGGCCTTAGGCACTGGTGGCACAACACTGCAACCCCTCACAGATACTGTACTTGGAGGACAGCAATGAGGCCTGTTGCAAAGTATTGCATCAAAAATTGTAATTACACGCCCCTGTTAAACAGGGGCTGAAAAATTTGGCCTTAGCCACTGGTGGCGTCACCCATAAACCAAAATGATCTTCCAAGCTATCATCATTAATCGTATCATTGAGGAGGAGGAGGAGGATAGCCAGTCAACATAACAGCACAGGCACTCAGCATCAGCATCAGTCTTGAAGGGATGTGACATTTTAAAATCAATTAGTCTGTTATATTAGCATCAGGTGTGTGGTAGCTGGTGGTGATCCAAGACTGGTTCATCTTGATGAAAGTCAGTCGATCAACCGAGTCGGTGGACAGGCGCACCCTGTGATCCGTGACAAATCCTCCAGCAGCACTGAATGTGCGTTCTGAAAGAACGCTGGATGCAGGACAGGCCAGTAGCTCAATTGCATATTGTGCAAGCTCTGGCCAGTGATCCATCCTCAAGACCCAGTAAGCCAGAGGATTTTCGGTGGGGAAGGTGTCCAAGTCTGACCTTGCCCCTAGGTATTCCTGCACCATGTATATCAGACGCTGGCGATGGTTGCTGGAACCGATCATACTTTGGGGCTGCGGACTAAAGAATTGTCTGAACGCATCGGTCAGACGGCCACCTTCCCCACCGCTCCTTCTTTGACTGCCCGAAGCCTCAGCAACTCGTTGTCCAGGACCAGGAGTTTGTAACCTCCCAGTCTCTGGGAACGCGTTGCACAGACCTTTCTGCAAGGCCTCCCGGAGTTGTCTCATCCTCTGCTCCCTCTGCGACGGTAACATAAGGTCCGCAACCTTACCCTTGTACCGTGGATCAAGGAGAGTGGCCAGCCAGTAATGGTCCCTCTCCTTGATCCGAAGAATACGAGGATCCTTCCGCAGACTTTGCAGGATCAGGGAGGCCATGCAGCGTAGGTTAGCTGAGGCATTCAGTCCGGAGTCCTCTGGGTCACTAAGGACGACATGATCCGCAGCCACCTCCTCCCAGCCACGTACAAGTCCACTGGTTTCTTGGGACTGTAAATCATCCCTAAAAGACTGCTGCTGATGATGCTGAGTGCCAGCCTCCACCTCCATGCTGACACAATCCTCCTCCTCCTCCTCCTCCTCCTCCTCTTCCTGTGCGATGGGTGGGACAGAAGGAACACTGTCTGGGTAAAGGGGGCCTTGAGAGGCAAGGAAGTCCTCCTCTTCCTGCCTCTGTTCTGCCTCAAGTGCCCTGTCCATTATTCCACGCAGCGTGTGCTCCAACAGGTGGACAAGAGGTACAGTGTCACTGATGCATGCACTGTCACTGCTCACCATCCTCGTGGCCTCCTCAAATTGTGCCAGGACAGTGCATGCATCCCTGATCATGCCCCACTGGCGTAGTGAAAAAAACCCGAGCTCCCCTGACCCTGTCCTGGTGCCGTAGTCGCACAGGTACTCATTGATGGCCCTCTGCTGCGTGTGCAGCCGCTGCAGCATGGCCAACGTTGAGTTCCACCTGGTGGGCATGTCACATATAAGGCGGTTCTTGGGCAGGTTCAACTCCTTTTGCAGCTCAGCCAGGCGAGCACTGGCATTATAAGATCTGCGGAAATGCACACAGACTTTCCTGGCCTGCCTCAGGACATCCTGTAAGCCCGGGTACCTGCCCAAGAAACGCTGCACCACCAGGTTAAGGACGTGAGCCACACAGGGCACATGGGTCAGTTGTCCCTGTCGGAGGGCGGAGAGGAGGTTGGTGCCATTGTCGCAAACCACCATTCCTGGCTTAAGCTGGCATGGCGTCAACCACCTCTCGGCCTGCCCCTGCAGAGCAGACAGGACCTCTGCCCCAGTGTGGCTCCTGTCCCCCAAACACACCAGCGCAAGCACGGCATGGCATCTTTTTGCCTGCGTACTTGCGTAGCCCCTTGAACGCCTATGGAGCACCGCTGGTTCCGAGGACAAACCACAGGAAGAGGCCATGGAGGAAGAAGAAGAGGAGGGGGTGGAGGAGAGAGGTGTGTCACAACCAGTAGTAGCATTTTGGAGGCGTGGCGGCGGAACAACCTCCAACACTACTGCACCTTGTCCTGCATCCTTCCCAGCTGCCAAAAGAGTGACCCAATGGGCCGTGAAAGAAAGGCAACGTCCCTGTCCATGCCTGCTGGACCATGAGTCAGCGGTAATATGCACCTTACCGCTGACCACCCTGTCCAGCAAGGCCAAGACATTGCCTTCCACATGCCTGTAGAGAGCTGGAATCGCCTTCCGTGAGAAAAAGTGGCGTTTGGGAACCTGCCACTGAGGAACCGCACATTGCACAAACTCACGGAAGGGGGCCGAGTCTACCAACTGAAAAGGCAGCAGTTGAAGCGCTAGCAATTTAGCCAAGCTAGCATTCAACCGCTGGGCATGTGGATGGCTGGGAGTGAACTTCTTTCGACGGTCCAGCAGCTGGGGCAGGGAAATTTGCCTGCTAGAATCGGACGTCGGTGTACTGCTAGCAGAGTGGCCGCAAGTACTTGGCTGTGACACACCTAATTCTACACCTTCATTCCTCTCAGTGCAGGTTTCAGAGAGGACTGAAGGTATAGTGGGGTTGGAGATCCCAGCTGATGCGGTGCAAGGAGAGGTCCGCTTTGTTCTTTGGTGTGGGTCTTTAAGGTAGGCTTGCCAACGAGCTGCATGGCAGGTCAACATATGTCTGATCAAGCATGTGGTGCCCAAGCGGCTGATGTTTTGGCCACGCGATATACGCTTGAGACATATGTTGCAAACAGCAGCTGTGCGATCTGATGCACTCGCCTCAAAAAAGGCCCACACCAAAGAACTTTTTGAATGACGGGCAGAGGCAGCGCCCTGCACAGGCGGAGCTCTGTGTTGTGATTCCGTCGGTGTGCTGCCCATACGCTGGCCACCCAAGGGCATCCTGCCTCGTTGGAGATGTGCCTCCTCCTCATCCTCCTCCTCCTCCTCTCTCCTATTAGGCACCCACGTGGAGTCAGTGACCTCATCATCCCCTCCCTCCTCATCACTGGAGCCAATCTGGCAGTATGCTGCAGCTGCTGGAGCATGACTGCCAGATTGGTGTCCTTGAGCATCCCCTCTCTCTGCTCTCACGCTACTGCCTTCCTCTATCTGGGTATCATCATCAGATCCTTCGAAACGCTGGGCATCCTCCTGGAGCATGCACCCAACACTGTGCTCAAACAGTTCGGGGGACTCCTCAGGAGGAGGACATGGTGGGTCTAGGGAAGGATTGACTAATGAAGATAATGATACCAGAGAAGAGGACGCTTTGGCAGCTGCTTTGCCAGTATCCTGAGCCTGGGTGAGAGAGGATGAGGAGGATGAGGTGGGCTTGGTCATCCACTCTACCAAGTCTTCGGCATGATGTGGCTCAACATGTCCAGCTGCCGAAAAGAAGGACAAGCGTGTCCCATGGCCATGTGCTGATGACAATGCACCGCGTCCACGACCAGCACTGTTGCCCCCAGACACAGAGCCTGCTTGCCCTCTTTTTTTGCCTCCTGACTGTCTGCCTCTCCTTGTTTGCCTTCCAGACATTTTAATGGATGGCCTGCAGGGAGATGGGAAAAAGAGCAATAAGGGCTACCTTCAGGTGTATACTGTGCAGGAGGCTTAGCAACAATGACACTGACACTGTCCCCTGCCTATCCTTCTCTGTCCCTAAACACAAGGATTTGCAATATGCTTCAGCAAGATTGGTTTAGAACAGAATAGCTCACTGACACTTTCCCTCACTGTACCTCTCTGTCCCTAAACTCAAGGATTTCAAATATGGTTCAGCAAGATTGGTTTAGAACAGAATAGCACACTGTCAGTTTCACTCACTGTCCTTCTCTGTCCCTACAAACAAGATTTAGCACACTGATAGTTTCCACGAGTGTCCTTCTCTGTCCCTAAACTCAAGGATTTGAAATATGGTTCAGCAAGATTGGTTTAGAACAGAATAGCACACTGACACTTTCCCTCACTGTACCTCTCTGTCCCTAAACTCAAGGATTTCAAATATGGTTCAGCAAGATTGGTTTAGAACAGAATAGCACACTGACACTTTCCCTCACTGTACCTCTCTGTCCCTAAAAACAAGGTTTAGCACAGAATAACACACTGACACTCTCCCTACCTATCCTTATTTGTCCCTAAACACAAGGAATCCAGGATTAGTAAAGGAAAAAAAATGACACTGTCCCTGCCTATGCTTCTCTTTCCCTGCTCCGGAACACACTACACAAGGCCGCCGCGCTGGCGGCCTTTTATAGTGTGGGGCGTGTACTAAACCCCCTCAGCAATAATTGGCCACAGGCATCCTGCCTGTGGCCAATCATTGCTCTCCTCGCTGCCGGCGCTGTGATTGGCCAAGCATGCGGGGTCACAGTGCATGCTTGGCCAATCACAGCGCCTGGATGACACTGCGATGGCGTAGTGCATTGTGGGCCGTTCGCGTCACTCGAATTTGGCGCGAACGGCCCAAATTGTTCGATCTTCGTCGAACGATCGAACAGCCGATGTTCGAGTCGAACGTACGTTCGACTCGAACACGAAGCTCATCCCTACCCATCAGTATCTTTCAATCTGTCTCTTTGTGTATGTCTAAAGTGATAGTATCATGTGTTCCTGCCCATCAGGTGCAATTTGCAACTGTGTTAGCCCTTGGCTATGTGCATCAAATCTCCAACTACAGGCCAAAGATCCAAGTCCATTTGCATGCACATAAACAAAGCAACAGTTTTCTAAGCATATGTACCTGTGCAGTGTAAACCCTACACTTTTAAATGTCCAAGTCCCTGGGCATGATTAGTGCTAACAAACATTAACATCTGTCCCTGGCTGTAATGAGCTTCCAATGTAAAGTCCAAAACTAACTTTTTTACATTAGAGACTATTTTGACAGGAGATAAATAAAATGCCAGCATGTCTTAGGATTGTGGTGAGAAACCAACACAGGGAGAACATATAAACTTCAACACAAGCATTAGCATGTTGGAGAATTGAACCAGCAACCCCAGTGCTGCTAGATGGAATTGCTACCCACTTAGCCACCAGGCAGCCTCACACATGTTCTCTGCATCCCTGTGGTGTGAACCAGCCCTAAGACCATAGCCATGTTCAGTATCTCCAAGCAATATACAATATATTGGCCTAAGTATTGGGACGCCTGCCTTTAAATGCACATGAACTGTAATGGCATCCCAGTATTAGTCCGTAGGATTCAGTATTGGGTTGGCCCACTCTTTTCAGCTTCAACTCTTCTGGGAAGGCTGTCCACAAGGTTTAGGAGTGTGTCTATGGAAATGTTTGACCATTCTTCCAAGTGCATTTGTGAGGTCAGGCACTGATGTTGGACGAGAAGGCCTGGCCTACAGTCTCCGCTCTAATTCATCCCCAAGGTGTTCTGTTGTGTTGAGGTCAGGACTCTGTCCAGGCCAGTCAAGTTCCTCCACCCCGAACTCACTCATCCATGTCTTTATGGACCTTGCTTTGTGCACTGGTCAAAATCATTTGGTGGAGGGGTATTATGGTGTGGGGTTGTTTTTCAGGGGTTGGGCTTGGCCTCTTAGTTCCAGTGAAGGGAACTCTTAAGGCATCAGTATACCAAGACATTTTGGACAATTTCATGCTCCCAACTTTGTGGGAACAGTTTGGGGATGGCCCCTTCATGTTCCAACATGACTGCACACCAGTTCACAAAGCAAGGGCCATAGACATGGATGAGCGAGTTTGGGGTGGAGAAACTTGACTGGCCTGCACAGAGTCCTGACCTCAACCCAATAGAACATTCTTTGGCTGAATTAGAGCAGAGACTGTGAGTCAGGCCTTCTCATCCAACATCAGTGCCTGGCCTCACAAATGCACTTCTGGAAGAATGATCAAACATTCCCATAGACACACTAAACCTTGTGGACAGCCTTCCCAGAAGCTGTTCTAGCTGCAAAGGGTGGGCCAAATCAAATTTTAACCCTATGGACTAAGACTGGGCTGCCATTAAAGTTCGTGTGTGTGTAAAGGCAGGTGTCCCAATACTTTGGGCTAAATTGTGTATCTGGCAAGATTTACAATGATGGTGGAACCCTCCTACACCTAAATACGACATTTAGACATAGTTTTAAGACCTGGGAGATAAGACAACTCCTCTACATGAAGCAGCATGTTTGGGATTTGAACCCAGACACTCAGGGATGCTAAGCAGAAGCTCTAACCTCTAAGCTACAGAGCTGCCACATGTGAGATCCTCATGCACATAAATACACATAGATACTGCATTTCTCTGGGCATACAGGTGATGGAATTACATTACTCAAGTTATTCTTCTTGATTTATTCTGTGAAATTTGGTGTTTTTTTGTGGGTGAGTTTAGAAGAGTAATATTACCCTCAAATTTTGGGGAATTACATGTTTATTTCTGATGTTGGTACACATAAAATTTTTGGGGCTCAAATTATGATTATTTAGAAATAATAAAAAGCACAAAAAAAAAATGTGACTCATTTTAAGGCCCCATGCACACGAGACGCTGTTATCTGCTGTTGAACGCGTGTTCAGAGGCAGTTGGACGCTTTTTTCAACTGCCCCTGAACCCAATCAATGTTATCCTATGTGTCCATGCACACACTCTCGTTTTTTGGCGTTTACAAGCAGTTGCGTTTAACCTCGTTTTTCCAGAAGCAAAAAAATGGGTTCAGACGCAAAAGTTTTCCACGTTTCAGACGCTAAACGCGGTACCGGCGTTTTGCCGCGTTTGCGTTTATAAGCGTTTTTAAAGGTGACCTATTTTTTAACATAAGAAATCTCAAAAATGATGGCAAATGATGAAAAACTATTAAAAAATATAAAAGAAAACTGTAATTGCTTGCATTGCATTGTGGACAATCCACAACTTGTGGCAGGTAACGTGGCAAGTGGACAATCCACAGCTTGTGGCAGGTAACGTGGCAAGCGGACAATCAACAACTTGTGGCAGGTGACGTGGCCAGGTGACGTGGCCACTGGACAATCCACAACTTGTGGCAGGTGACGTGGCCAGGTGATGTGGCCAGTGGACAATCCACAACTTGTGGCAGGTGACGTGGCCAGGTGACGTGGCCAGGTGACGTGGCCAGGTGACGTGGCCAGTGGACAATCCACAACTTGTGGCAGGTGACATGGCCAGGTGACGTGACAGGTAACATGACCAGGTGACGTGGCACGTGATGTGGCCAGGTGACGTGGCCAGTGGACAATCCACAACTTGTGGCAGGTGACATGGCCAGGTGACGTGGCAGGTAACGTGGCCAGGTGACGTGGCACGTGATGTGGCCAGGTGACGTGGCCAGTGGACAATCCACAACTTGTGGCAGGTGACATGGCCAGGTGACGTGGCAGGTAATGTGGCCAGGTGACGTGGCACGTGATGTGGCCAGGTGACGTGGCAAGTGGACAATCCACAACTTGTGGCAGGTGACGTGGCTAGGTGATGTGGCAGGTAACGTGGCCAGGTGACGTGGCCAGGTGACATGGCAGGTGACGTGGCAAGTGGACAATCCACAACTTGTGGCAGGTGACGTGGCTAGGTGACCTTTGCAGGTAACATGGCCAGGGACGTGACCAGGTGACATGGCAGGTGACGTGGCAGGTGGACAATCCACAACTTGTGGCAGGTGACGTGGCCAGGTGACGTGGCAGGTGACGTGGCAAGTGGACAATCCACAACTTGTGGCAGGTGACGTGGCCAGGTGACGTGGCCAGGTGACGTGGCAGGTAACATGGCCAGGTGACATGGCCAGGTGACATGGCAAGTGGACAATCCACAACTTGTGGCAGGTGACGTGGCCAGGTGACGTGGCAGGTGGACAATCCACAGCTTGTGGCAGGTGACGTGGCACGTGATGTGGCAAGTGGACAATTCGCAACTTGTGGCAGGTGACGTGGCCAGGTGACATGGCAGGTAACGTGGCCAGGTGACGTGGCAGGTAACATGGCCAGGTGACGTGGCCAGGTGACGTGGCAAGTGGACAATCCACAACTTGTGGCAGGTGACGTGGCCAGGTGACATGGCACGTGATGTGGCCAGGTGACGTGGCAAGTGGACAATCCACAACTTGTGGCAGGTGACGTGGCTAGGTGATGTGGCAGGTGACGTGGCCAGGTGACGTGGCAAGTGGACAATCCACAACTTGTGGTAGGTGATGTGGCAAGTGATACGCTAAATACAAGTACACTGCTGCTCTCAGCTGCTGCTACTCACTCTGGTCTCACAAACTGGCTGAAATGGTTAAAATTTACTGTTTTTTGAGCTTAGGGAGGGTCTTATGATGAAACGCTTATAAACGCAAACGCGGTAAAACGCCGCTAAACGCGTCTAAACGCGGCCGCAGACGCGGCAAAACGCGTGTTTTTAAACGCCGGTTTCAGCATTTAAAAACGTGTGTTCAGCAGAGTTTGCACCTGCGTCTCGTGTGCATGGGGCCTTAATTGGCATCAGCAATGGTATTGTTTGTGCTTTGTAAAGACACCTGTGTGAGTTTTGGTAAAGATTGTTGTGAAATAGAGAGTAAAAACAAGTGAAAGTGACAGAGAAAAATAAATTTTACCAAAACATTCCACATTCTAGCATTCTTAAAAACAAAATATTTTATTAGAAGCCACAATGTTGCAAAGGAAAATTTATTTCAGAGAAAGATACATTTCATCTCAACATTAAAAGTATTTATTTGTGAAAGTTACAATTGTACCATTAGAATCAATGGCTAAAACTTGCATTGGACTAAAATAGCTCAGATTTTCACTTCCAAAAAATGTTCTTTAACCACTTGATCACTGGGCACTTAAACCCCCTTCCTAACCAGACCAATTTTCAGATTTCGGTGCTCTCACATTTTGAATGACAATTACTTAGTCATACAACATTGTACCCATATGAAATTTTTGTCATTTTTTTCGCACAAATAGAGCTTTCTTTTGGTGGTATTTAATCACCGTTGGGTTTTTTATTTTTTGCGCTATAAAAGAAAAAAAGACTGAAAATTTTGTAAAAAAATTAATTTTTCTTCGTTTCTGTTAAAAAATTTAGCAAATTAGTAATTTTTCTTCATAAATTTTGGCCAAAAATTTATACTGCTACATATCTTTAGTAAAAATAAGTACAAATTGGTGTATATTATTTGGTCTTTGTGAACGTTATAGAGTCCACAAGCTATGGTGCCAATATCTGAAAATTGATCACACTTGAAGTACTGACAGTCTATCTTAATTCCTCAGACCCTAACATGCCAGAAAAGTACAAATACCCCCCAAACGACCCCTTTTTGGAAAGAAGACATTCAAAGGTATTTAGAAAGAGGCATGGTGAGTTTTTTGAAGTTGTCATTTTTTACCACAATTCTTTGCAAAATCAAGATTTTCTTTTTCTTTTTTTCACTAAATTGCCATATTAGCAGGTTATTTCTCACACACAGCATATTCATACAACAAAATACACCCCAAAACACATTCTGCTATTACTCCCGAGTATGGCGATACCACATTAGTGATGAGCCGAACACCCCCGGGTTCGGTTCGCACCAGAACCCGCGAACGGACCGAAAGTTCGTACGAACATTAGAACCCTATTAAATACAATGGATGCGAACGTTCGAATTCTAAAGTGCTAATTATAACAACTATTATGCATGTTATTGTCCTAAAAAGGGTTTGGGAACCCGGGTTGTGCACCAGGGGACATGTATCAATGCAAAAAGAAGTTTTAAAAACGGTCGTTTTTCGGGAGCAGTCATTTTAATGATGCATAAAATGAAAAAAAAAAGTCAAATATTCCTTTAAATATCGTACCTGGGGGGTGTCTAAAGTATGCCTGTGAAGTGCCACGTGTTTCCCGTATTTAGAACTGTCCCTGCACAAAATGACACTTCTAAAGGAAAAAAAAGCCATTTAAAACTGCTTGCGGCTTTAATGTAATGTCTGGTCCCGGTAATATGGATGAAAATCTTTAAGAAAAATGGCATAGCTACCCCATGACCCCCCCCCCCTACCCCAGCCCATTACCAGCCCCTTTGGGTCTTGTATGGATATTAAGGGGAACACCGCACACAAACTAAAAAAGGCCCTATATACTCTGAACAGCCGTATACAGGCGGTGCATACAAGACAGGGACTGTAGGTTTGTTCTTATTTAGAATGTGTTTGTAATTTTGAACAGGTACATTGTTTAAGTGTAGCTCCAGCCCAAAAATCTATTTTTAAACTTTTTGGAAAACATAAGTAAGGGTTATCACCCCTGTAACATTTGTTTTGCTGTCTGTGCCCCTGTTCAGAACATTTCACCTCACTTTCCGTCCCAATGACAACTGTTTTTGAAATGTGGTGTTTTTCTTGAAACAAGGATTGGTGATAAAGCATCAGTACAGAGGAGACACCTTTCTCCCATATTTATTCTTACAGGAGAGAATTTTCCTTCCTAGTGGTAGATTTCCTCTCACTTCCTGTTGTCTTCTTGCGTTTGCAAGTAGGAGTCGTTTGTAAGTTGGATGTTTGAAAGTAGGGACCTGCCGTATATACTCTGCAGAAATAGGCCCCTTAGTTGTTGGTGTTGGCACAACACTGTAAGCACTCACAGTTACTCTTGGTTGGTGCTGGAACGCCCTGCTGTCAACTATTATATCAGGAATTTTAATTACATATAATTGTTGAACAGTGGTAGTAAAAATTGGGCCTTTGATGGTGGTGCTGGTGCAACAACACTGTAAGCCCTGACAGTTACTCTTGGTGGGTGCAGCAATGGGCCCTGCTGTGAATTATTAGATCAAGAATTGTAATTGCATGCCCCTGTTGAACAGGGGCTGAAAAATTGGGCCTTTCGTGGTGGTGGTGGTGGTGGTGGTGTTGCCACAACACTGTAAGCCCTCAGAGTTACTCTTGGTGGGTGCAGCAATGGGCCCTGCTGTGAATTATTAGATCAAGAATTGTAATTGCATGCCCCTGTTGAACAGGGGCTGAAAAATTGGGCCTTTCGTGGTGGTGGTGGTGTTGCCACAACACTGTAAGCCCTCAGAGTTACTCTTGGTGGGTGCAGCAATGGGCCCTGCTGTGAATTATTAGATCAAGAATTGTAATTACATGCCCCTTTTGAACAGGGGCTGAAAAATTGGGCCTTTCGTGGTGGTGGTGGCGTTGCCACAACACTGTAAGCCCTCAGAGTTACTCTTGGTGGGTGCAGCAATGGGCCCTGCTGTGAATTATTAGATCAAGAATTGTAATTGCATGCCCCTGTTGAACAGGGGCTGAAAAATTGGGCCTTAGGCACTGGTGCCACAACACTCCAACCCCTCACAGATACTGTACTTGGAGCACAGCAATGAGCCCTATGGCAAATTATTGCTAAAAAAATTGTAATTACACGCCCCTGTAAAACAGGGGCTGAAAAATTGGGCCTTAGCCACTGGTGGCGGCACCCATAAACAAAAATGATCTTCCAAGCTATCATCATCAATCGTATCATTGAGGACTCGGAGGAGGAGGATAGCCAGTCAACATAACAGCACAGGCACTCAGCATCAGTCTTGAAGGGATGTGACATGTTAAAATCAATTAGTCTGTTATATCAGCATCAGGTGTGTGGTAGCTGGTGGTGATCCAAGACTGGTTCATCTTGATGAAAGTCAGTCGATCAACCGAGTCGGTGGACAGGCGCACCCTGTGATCCGTGACAAATCCTCCAGCAGCACTGAATGTGCGTTCCGAAAGAACGCTGGATGCAGGACAGGCCAGTAGCTCAATTGCATACTGTGCAAGCTCTGGCCAGTGATCCATCCTCAAGACCCAGTAAGCCAGAGGATTTTCGGTGGGGAAGGTGTCCAAGTCTGACCTTGCCCCTAGGTATTCCTGCACCATGTATATCAGACGCTGGCGATGGTTGCTGGAACCGATCATACTTTGGGGCTGCGGACTAAAGAATTGTCTGAACGCATCGGTACGCATCGGTCGTCCTCCTCCTCCTCCTCCTCCTCCTCCTCATCCTCATCCTCATCCTCATCCTCATCCTCAACCTCATCCTCAACCTCAACCTCATCCTCCTCCTCCTCCTCCTCATCCTCCTCATCCTCCTCATCCTCCTCATCCTCCTCATCCTCCTCATCCTCATCCTCGGCCTCATCCTCCTCGGCCTCATCCTCCTCCTCGGCATCCTCCTGGAGCATGTACCCAACACTGTGCTCAAACAGTTCGGGGGACTCCTCAGGAGGAGGACATGGTGGGTCTAGGGAAGGAGTGACTGATGATGAGTCTGACATTGATACCAGGGAAGAGGACGCTTTGGCAGCTGCTTTTCCAGTACCCTGAGCCTGGGTGAGAGAGGAGGAGGGCTTGGTCATCCACTCTACCAAGTCTTCGGCATGATGTGGCTCAACATGTCCAGCTGCCGAAAAGAAGGACAAGCGTGTCCCATGGCCATGTGCTGATGACAATGCACCGCGTCCACGACCAGCACTGTTGCCCCCAGACACAGAGCCTGCTTGCCCTCTTTTATTGCCTCCTGACTGTCTGCCTCTCCTTGTTTGCCTTCCAGACATTCTAATAGATGGCCTGCAGGGAGATGGGAAAAAAGCAATAAGGGCTACCTTCAGGTGTCCTTCTCTGTCCCTTTACTTAAGGATTTCTAAATATGGTTGAGGATGATTGCTTTTGCACAGAATAGCACAACGACAATTTCCCTGACTGTCCAAAAAAACAAGGATTTCAAAGATGGTTGATGAGGAATGCTTTAGCACACTATAGCACAAGGAGAATTCCCTCACTGTCCTTCCCTGTCCCTAGAAACAAGGATTCGCACAGTAAAAGACACTGACACTCTCCCTACCTATAGTTTTCTGTCCCTAGAAAAAATGTTTTTTTAAAGCACACTATAGCACAAGGAGAATTCCCTCACTGTCCTTCCCTGTCCCTAGAAACAAGGATTCGCACAGTAAAAGACACTGACACTCTTCCTTCCTATAGTTTTCTGTCCCTAGAAAAAATGTTTTTTTAAAGCACACTATAGCACAAGGAGAATTCCCTCACTGTCCTTCCCTGTCCCTAGAAACAAGGATTCGCACAGTAAAAGACACTGACACTCTCCCTACCTATAGTTTTCTGTCCCTAGAAAAAATGTTTTTTTAAAGCACACTATAGCACAAGGAGAATTCCCTCACTGTCCTTCCCTGTCCCTAGAAACAAGGATTCGCACAGTAAAAGACACTGACACTCTCCCTACCTATAGTTTTCTGTCCCTAGAAAAAATGTTTTTTTAAAGCACACTATAGCACAAGGAGAATTCCCTCACTGTCCTTCCCTGTCCCTAGAAACAAGGATTCGCACAGTAAAAGACACTGACACTCTCCCTACCTATAGTTTTCTGTCCCTAGAAAAAATGTTTTTTTAAAGCACACTATAGCACAAGGAGAATTCCCTCACTGTCCTTCCCTGTCCCTAGAAACAAGGATTCGCACAGTAAAAGACACTGACACTCTCCCTACCTATAGTTTTCTGTCCCTAGAAAAAATGTTTTTTTAAAGCACACTATAGCACAAGGAGAATTTCACTCACTTTCCTTCTTTGTCCCTAGAAACAAGGATTATCACAGTGAAAGAAACTGACACTCTTCCTTCCTATAGTTTTCTGTCCCTAGAAAAAATGTTTTTTTAAAGCACACTATAGCACAAGGAGAAATCCCTCACTGTCCTTCCCTGTCCCTAGAAACAAGGATTCGCACAGTAAAACACACTGACACTCTCCCTACCTATCCTTCTCTTTCCCTAAACTAAAGGAATCCAGGTTAAGCAAGAAAAAAATAAATGTCACTGTCCCTGCCTATGTTTCTCTTTCCCTGCTCCGGAACACACTACACTAGGCCGCCGTGCTGGCGGCCTTTTATAGTGTGGGGCGTGTACTAAACACCCTCAGCAATAATTGGCCACAGGCATCCTGCCTGTGGCCAATCATTGCTCTCCTCGCTGCCGGCGCTGTGATTGGCCAAGCATGCGGGGTCACAGTGCATGCTTGACCAATCACAGCGCCTGGATGACACTGCGATGGCGTAGTGCATTGTGGGCCGTTCGCGTCACTCGAATTTGGCGCGAACGGCCCAAATCGTTCGATCTTCGTCGAACGATCGAACAGCCGATGTTCGAGTCGAACGTATGTTCGACTCGAACACCGAGCTCATCCCTATACCACATGTGTGAGACTTTTACACAGCTTGGCCACATACAGAGGCCCAACATGCAGGGAGCACTTTCAGGCGTTCTGGAGCACCCAGGCCAATTCTGACATTTCTCTCCTACATGTAAATTTCATAATTTATTTGCTAGAAAATTACACCAATATATATGTTTTTTTTTTAGCAAAGACCCTAGAGAATACAATAGCGGTTGTTGCAACTTTTTATCTCGCACGGTTTTTGCGCAGCAGTTTTTCAAACACGGTTTTTGGGGAAAAAAAAACAGTTTTGTGCTTAAAAAAAAAAACAAAAACGGTAAAGTTAGCCGAATGTTTTTGCATAATTTGAAAGATTATGTTACGCAGAGTAAAATATAAAAGATGTTACATTGAGTAAAAGGATACCCAACATGTCACCCTTCAAAATTGCACACACTCGTGGAATGGCGCCAAACTTCGCTACTTAAAAATCCCCATAGGCAACGCTTTTAATTTTTTTTACTGGTTACATGTTTTGAGTAACAGAGGAGGTCTAGGGCCAAAATTATTGCTCTCGCTCTAACGTTCGCAGCGATACCTCACATGTGTGGTTTGAACACTGTTTTCATATATGGGCATGACTTACGTATGCGTTCGCTTCTGCATGCGAGCACACGGGGCAGGGGCGCTTTAAAAAAAAAAGAAAAAAAATGTATTGTTCATTTTACTTTATTTATTTTAGTTTGCCACTTTTTTCCCCCAAAAATAAATTTTGTTGATTCCTTTTATTCCTATTACAAGGAATGTAAACATCTCTTGTAATAGGAATATGGCATGACAGGTCCTCTTTACAGTGAGATATGGGGTCAATAAGACTCCATATCTCACCTCTAGGCTAGGAAGCCTGAAATAAAAAAAATAAAAAACGATCCTGGCTTCGATCGTAGCGGTGAGTCGGTAGAAGCACCGGAGGGCGGCAGGAGGGGGGGGGGACGTCTCCTCTCGCCTCCCGTAAGAACGATCAAGCGATAGAACAGCCGCTATGATCATTCTTATGGTGTGTAGGGAATCGCCGGCTGAAAAAGCTGATATCTGAATGATGCCTGTAGCTGAAGGCATCATTCAGATATCCCCGCACAAAGTCAAGGACGTCATATGACGGCTGGCGGGCAGGAAGTGGTTAAAACGCCTTTTTTTGCAGGGTATTGGCAGGGTATTGCAGGGTATGGGCAGGGTTTGGGCAGGGTATGGGCAGGGTATTGCAGGGTATGGGCAGGGTATTGCAGAGTATGGGCAGGGTATTGCAGAGTATGGGCAGGGTATTGCGGAGTATGGCGGGGTATTGCAGAGTATGGCGGGGTATTGCAGAGTATGGCGGGGTATTGCAGAGTATGGCGGGGTATTGCAGAGTATGGCGGGGTATTGCAGAGTATGGCAGGATATTGTAGAGTATGGCAGGGTATTGCAGAGTATGGGCAGGATATTGTAGAGTATTTCAGGATATGGGCAGGGTATTGCAGAGTATTGCAGGATATGGGCAGGGTATTGCAGAGTATTGCAGGGTATGGGCAGGGTATTGCAGAGTATTGCAGGGTATGGGCAGGGTATGGGCAGGGTATGGGCAGGGTATTGCAGAGTATGGCGGGGTATTGCAGAGTATGGCGGGGTATTGCAGAGTATGGGCAGGGTATTGCAGGATATGGGCAGGGTATTGCAGGATATGGGCAGGGTATTGCAGGATATGGGCAGGGTATTGCAGGATATGGGCAGGGTATTGCAGGATATGGGCAGGGTATTGCAGAGTATGGCGGGGTATTGCAGAGTATGGCGGGGTATTGCAGGGTATGGACAGAGTATTTCAGAGTATGAGCAGGGATGGCTGAGCAGGGATGGCTGAGCAGGGATGGATGGATCTGTGACTTCACTTGTCACAGAGCAGCGCTGTGGGCACTACACATCCAGCTCACAGCGCTGCTGCCATCCGCTCTCTGCCCTCTCCTCTCACACTGTACCGATCGGTACAGAGAGGGGAGAGAGGAAACCGGCGTCATCGCATGACGCCGGTTTGTTTACAAGTGATCGTTCCGTCATTTGACGGAGCGATCACATGGTAAACGGCCGCGATTAGCGGCCATCTACCGCTATCCGTGATGCGCCGGGTCTTCCTGACCCGACGGTCACGGATATTTCCGAGAGCGCGCGGGAGCAAGATCCTGGGAGGACGTCCCTGGGACGTCGTCCCAGAATAACTCGACCTCCCTGTAGCCGTCTTTCGGCTATGGCGCGGTCGGCAAGTGGTTAATTAGCTCTCATTTCAGTATTTACTATAAATCTTGTGAAAAAAGACACTTGAGTTAAAATTTTAGTTATTTCAGGTCTGAGCATGCTCAGTTGTGTTGGCACCTAGTTGTCCAAAAATGGGCAATTTTTCACTTCTCAGACTTTTAAAGATATTTCAGTGTAGAAATAACTTTTTCACACAGTTTAAAAGCAGATTATCTTTAAATAATATACCGCATATTTCAGTACCATTTAGGCAATTATATCATGCTCTAAACATTATTTCCACATGCAATTCTCCAGCTTTTAGTAGAGTAAGGATTTTGGGCGCTATTTGGATTCTGGGAGCTATAGTAAATTCGATTTTGGGAGTATTTTCTCTCCAGCGCTATAGTGAATACCATTTTATCGCTAATTAGTGCAAAATCGCGGCAATTAGTGCTAATTAGCGCCGCGGCGCTATAGTAAATTACCCCCATAGTGTATACAGGTGTATATATCTGGTCATGCAATGTATAGTGTATACAGCAGTGGCGGCTGGTGCTCAAATTTTTTGGGGGGGCGCAAACAAACTGAAAAAAAAAAATCATCAATTTCCGCCACTGTGCCCAAACGCCACTAGTTTGTTCCCAAATGCAGCCAGTTCCCCCCCCCCCCCCCATATGCAGCCCGTTTCTCCCCCATTATGCAGCCAGTTTCTCCCCCAAATGCAGCCAGTTTCTCCCCTATATGCAGCCAGTTTCTCCCCCATAATGCAGCCAGTTTCTCCCCTATATGCAGCCAGTTTCTCCCCCAAATGCAGCCAGTTTCTCCCCCATAATGCAGCCAGTTTCTCCCCCATAATGCAGCCAGTTTCTCCCCCATAATGCACCCAGTTTCTCCCCCATAATGCAGCCAGTTAATCCCCCATAATGCAGCCAGTTAATCCCCCATAATGCACCCAGTTTCTCCCCCAATATACAGCCAGTTTCTCCCCCATAATGCAGCCAGTTTCTCCCCCATATGCAGCCAGTTTCTCCCCCATATGCAGCCAGTTTCTCCCCCAATATACAGCCAGTTTCTCCCCCATAATGCAGCCAGTTTCTCCCCCATAATGCAGCCAGTTTCTCCCCCATAATGCAGCCAGTTTCTCCCCCATAATGCAGCCAGTTTCTCCCCCATAATGCAGCCAGTTTCTCCCTCATAATACAGCCAGTTTCTCCCCCATAATGCAGCCAGTTTGTCCTCATAATACAGCAAGTTTGTCCCCCCCAGCCCTGCACTTACCTTCCTCGAGTCAGCGCCGTCCTTCTTCCGTCTTTGATGTCTTCTCCCGCCCTCAATGTCACTTCAGCCAATCAGGTTACCGGTAACCAGACCCGGTGAACCTGATTGGCCAGGGAACGCACCCCTGTGCGTCCTCTCATTAGGTATTTAGAAGCCGATTACAGCCCTCAGGCTGTAGTCGGGAAGCCTATCAGAGCCTGCTGGCTCTGATAGGCACTTCTAAAGGCCAATCAGACGCTGTGACTCAGATGGCCGGCGCTCAAGGGACCGGCCATCTGAATAGTGGGCGGCAGCAATACATAGGTTCATGCAATGCATGAACCTATGTATTGTTGTGGTGAGTGACGGCCGGGCGCAGAAGCGAGCGGTAGCGGCGCTTCTGCGCCCTCTATGGTCGCGCCGCCATGTGTAAAAAAAAGACATTTAAAAAAAAAAAAAAAAAAAAAAAACTCTTAAAAGGGCCCGTTTTTTTTTTTTTTTTGGTGACCACAGGAGGGGGGGGGGGGGCGGAGCCCGGGCGCCCCCTATGGACGGGCCGCCACTGGTATACAGGTGTATATATCCATCATACAGAGTGAGTGTGTGTGTGTGTGTGTGTGTGTGTGTGTATGTGTATGTTTATGTGTGTGTATCATATATATATATATATCTGGTCATGCAATGTATAGTGTATATATATCCAGTCATACAATGTATATATAGCGTACAATGGTTTGTGAGGCCTAAACGTTCCCTGACTGAAAACAAGGTTAAGAAAAACGTGTCCACCACATGTACCCAGGTGTAAACATAAATGAGATTGTACAATGTGTATGTAGCGATACCCCCTAGAGGGCTGCTGGATTAAATTTGGGTCCTGCCATTACCCCACATTTCACCGTCCCAGAACTAAGGGTCTATGTTAGGTAGTTTTGAATAGATGTGATTGCCAGTCACTTCAGTCTTTTTCTCAATTGCTTTATTAAACAACTTCAGTAGTAGAGGGATAGAGGGTTAGGGGAAGTTCAGATACCTAAATGCAGATCACTGATCCTAGCAGCCGGTATGAAGCACGGACAAAGTCTCTGCCACAGACTTAGCGATCGATAAGTGAAACTCCTGGATAATCCTCTGCCACAGGATTGTGTAACCAGCAGTCAGTTAGTTGTAGGTCAGCTGCACAGTACCAGAACCTTTAAGCCATCCGGTAGTACTGTGAGGTAGGTTAACTTCGGTGCATCCTCCAAATGAGTCACCAGGCCCTTCCTGAGAAACCAGCCTCAGCTCCATTCTCTCCAGCAAGGTCCTCCCCTGGAATCTTCTCCATTTGAGTGGCTTCTTCCCGCAGGCAAGACAGCACAGGACCACCCTCAGTTAAGTAGGCCCCAGACAGACTTCTGGGCCTACTTGTAGTAGCACAGCCTTGAGCCAGCAGGGCCCGAGGTAAAAGAGTCACGGCCCTAGGCCATGAGATCAGAGAGCCAGCAGGCCCCTGGGTAGAAGAGAGAACAAAAAACATGGCGTCTGTCCCTTAAATATCCTCTCCCAGAATGCACAGCAGTAAGAACACTCCCACTGGGCTGTTTCTGTAAGAGAACAGTCAATGCACTTAGCTTGCTGTATTTTTCACACTGGCCCGTAGTGACAGCGACACCTACTGGCGACAGTGGGAAATGTGCACAACACAGCCAAACTGAAACAGAAGCAAATCACTTTACACAATCACTCTGAGCTATTTACAGCTCAGATAATATTACATTTACAGATAGCCCATATTCAATATGAACAGGGCGCTACATGTATATAGTGTACACAGGTATATATATGGTCATATAATGTATATATAGTGTACACTGGTGTATATATCCGGCCATACAATGTATATATAGTGTATACAGGTGAGGCCTAAATGTTCCCTGACTGAAAACAAAGTTGAGAAACACATGTCTACCACATGTACCAAGGTGAAAACATAACTGAGATCGTACAATGTGTAAATAGTGTACACAGGTATATATATCCGGTCATATAATGTGTATATAGTGTGTACAGCCTCCCTCCTGTACAGAGCAGACAAGGAGTAGATGGCATGCACAGCTCTCCCTCCTGAGGGAACAATCCTCTCTGCTCCCCTCCTCCCTGTCCCGCCCTCCAGCCTGGAGGAATGAGATCTCCGGAGAGTTCGGCTCAGACTGAGGAAACTCTTTGCTCCCCTCAGTGACGTCACCCCGCTCTACGTCCTGACTCCTTCTGGGGTCGGTGTAGTGTAGAGTGGTCGGGGATAGGGTTGTGGTGAGGGTGAGCGAACTTTAGACGGAGCTCAATGCTGTACACCGAGCAGACATGACCCCGGGTGTCACCTTCACCGCACTGTGTGTGCTGGGAGCCCTACTACACATACTGCACGTCCGAGCCGGTAAGAGCACCACTGACACTAACAGTGTGCACCCCCCCTCCCCCAACAACTAACAGTGTGCACCCCCCCTCCCCCAACAACTAACAGTGTGCACCCCCCCTCCCCCAACAACTAACAGTGTGCACCCCCCCCTCTCCAACAACTAACAATGTGCACCCCCCCTCCAACAACTAACAGTGTGCAACACCCCCCCCCCCCCTCAACAACTAACAGTGGGCACAACTCTGCTACTTTACTTTTTTTCCAACAACCAATAGTGCACAGAATCTGCTTCCTAACAACTAATACCCTTTGCCCCCTGTACCACCAAAGTGTAGATTTACCTGTGTGTACAATCCAGACCCAGTGTTGCCAACTGTCCGTATTTTTACGGACAACCCGTAAAAAAGGGAACTTTTTCCCTGTCCGTAATTGTCCGTGATAGGACAAAAGTGCCTGCAAAAAATAGCCGTGACCGAGTCGGCTTTGAACTGCGCATGCGCAGTTCTGGCGAGCTGCCCGCCTCCCGAGCTAAGCCGCAGAATAGATCCGATTCTGATACTGTATTCCGCCCGGGCCCCGGGTGGTGGATTTGACAGAGGCTGACTACTGGTGACACGGTGGCGCTGGCGATGCGAGTGATGTCATGGCGCATCCAGCCAGGCGCGCCAGGCTTTAAAAATACTGTAATCACCAGGAGCTGGGCAGGCGGAATGGAGCAGTTTTACCTTCATGGTGCCGGCGGTGGCCGTGGTCTGCCCACTCAATTCAGTGAGAGCCCAGCCCAGCAGCTGCCCATGCATCCACACACAGCGCAAACGGACCAGCTCAGGGCAAGCCTGAATTCTCAGACTTCTTTGCTTTAAGGTAAGGAGGTGATGGTGGCAAGAGGAGCTGGTGCCTGATCGTGGCAAGACGAGCTGGTGATAGTGGCAGGAGCTGGCGGGGGCTGGAGGGGGCAGGAGGTGGCTGGAGCTGGAGGTGGCAGGTGGTGGCGGGGGCAGAAACTGGCGGGGGCAGGAGGTGGCTGGAGGGGGCAGGGGCTGGTGGTGGCAGGAGGTGATGGTGGCAATAGCTGGTGGTGACAAGATGAGGTGATGGTGGCAGGAGGAGCTAGTGGTGGCAGGAGGAGCTGGTGGTGGGAGCAGGAGGAGCTGGTGGTGGGGTTAGGAGCTGGTGGTGGTAGGAGGTGATAGTGGCAATAGCTGGTGGTGGCAGGAGGAGCTGGTGGTGGTGGTGGCAGGAGGAGCTGGTGGTGGTGGTAGCAGGAGGAGCTGGTGGTGGTGGTAGCAGGAGGAGCTGGTGATGGTGGCAGGAGGAGCTGGTGGTATCAAGGGGTGGCAGGAGGAGGAGCTGGTGGGGACAGGAGGTGGTGGTGGCAGGAGAAGCTGGTGGTATCAGGAGGTGGCAGGAGGAGCTGGTGATGGTGGCAGGAGGAGATGGTGGTATCAAGGGGGGGGCAGGAGAAGCTGGTGGTGGTAGGAGGTGATGGTGGCAGGAGGAGCTGGTGGTGGCAGGAGGAGCTGGTGGTGGTGGTGGCAGGAGGAGCTGGTGGTATCAGGAGGTGGCAGGAGGAGCTGGTGGTGGTAGCAGGAGGAGCTGGTGATGGTGGCAGGAGGAGCTGGTGGTATCAAGAGGTGGCAGGAGGTGGTGGTGGCAGGAGAAGCTGGTGGTGGTAGGAGGTGATGGTGGCAGGAGGAGGTGATGGTGGCAGGAGGAACTGGAGGTGGTGGTGAACAAAAACTGATGGACCATTTTTATATTGAAAATAACAGAAATGTTTTTTTTTACCTTTAATATCTACCTTAAATCGCATTGCTATTTTGATAGTGTACTTGTTTGTAGCCTAAATACTGAAATTTGCACCTAAAACTGTAGTTCTGTAACTTTTGCAAAATGGCAGCAAAAATGTGGCTGTGCCAGTAAATTTTGGGTGGTGTGCCAGTAAATTTTAATCTGGTAGGTTGGCAACACTGTCCAGACCTCAGAGTGACAGGACACTGGTGTGTGACTCATTTGCCCTTTACTCAGATGTTTCCTCCATACTATCAGGTGTGTACATTGTATCTGTTCATATACTGAGTGATTACCGAGGATATGCTGCTTCTGATCTTTTCTGTAGCATTATCCTCATCAGTAATAACAATGAGAGGAGCAGTGATGGGGATTATTAGTGACATGGGTTGCAGTATGGGAGATGAGATGTATTCTGGATGAGCCTCCTCTGCTTTGTACACATCAGAAAGGATTTACTAAAGGCCAATAGATCGTTTGCTCTGCATGGGCAGATGCTCTGTTAGTAAATGAGGTGAAGCTTCACTTTACAAAGAATACCCACTCACATGCAAGAAAAAAAAACAGCATTTTTGCTTGCACATGATTGGATGTTGGAAGTCAGCATAAAGCCTAATGCACACTATTAAAAACTTGGATGAAATTATCCATATTCAAATTGTTTGTTTGATTTTCTGTTTGTTCGTACACTGCTTTTGAGAGCCAATATGGACTGTTCAGAGGAAAATTTCCAAAGGGAAGTGTTGGAAAATTGTTCCACTTATCATAATGTCTGATTTTTTTTTCTTTAATTAGAACAGTGTTCTTTCTTTTAAAAAACCTGAAAGAGCAAGTCTGTGCGTGATCAGAAACAAACTGTAACCAATAGGGGACTAGACATTGGGGTTGATTTACTAAAACTGGAGCGTGCAACATCTGGTGCAGCTGTGTATGGTAGCCAATCAGCTTCTTAATTCAGCTTGTTCAATTAAGCTTTGACAATAAACAAAAAAAAACTGTTTTTTATCTTATTTTTATTGTTTTCTATGCAGAGCTGCACCAGATTTTGCACGCTCCAGTTTTAGTAAATCAACCCCATAGAATGAAGTTGTATTCTGTCATATGAGAATCTTCATACCATATAATGGCACTTTTGTTTTTGATATGGGACTAGTATGCCAAAAAATAAATAAAAATATATTGTTCTTCCGATTTTCTAATAGCATGTAATAGGCTTAACTTCCCCCAATATACTAAGCATATACAGTAAAACCTTGGATTGCAAGCATAATTCGCTCCGAAAACGTGCTTGTAATACAAAGCAATTGTATATCAAAGCAAATTTCCTCATAGGAAATAATGGAAACTCGGATCATTCGTTCCACAACCCAGTTTTTCCTTTAAAAATGATTATAGTAATACAAAATACAGTATAAAGTGTACTGTAAAAATAAAACAAATTAACCTGCACTTCAGGAGCTACAGAGTATAAAAGAGGAAAGTCGGCACGGCTTTGCCAGGCAACTTCATGGAATGCCTGGGTATTCTTTCTGTAATGTCGGATCCAAATCACATCAATTAAAATAAGGCCTGGACTTGGAGGCAACTTCCAATAAAGTCTATGGGCACAAGTTGGATAGAAATCATCTTAAAGTAGTACAGGATCTTTTTCTAAAGTCGGAGTGACTTCAGTAGTGCTAATTAATCACTTCCATACCGCAGGCCGTCATATGACGTCCTGGGGTTTCAGTGGTGATATCTGAATGATGTCTGCAGGTATGATCCAGATATCGGTTTTTTTTTCACCCGGCGATTCCCTACACTATAAGAATGATCATGGTGGCAGTTCAGCCACTTGATTATTCTTACCGGCGACAGGAGGGGATGTCCCGGGCTCTCCTATGCGATCAAGGACCCAGAGAAGGAATCCGCCGGCGCTGGAAGTGTCTTGGAGATTTTTCTATACGCCATGCATAATCCATATCTCCTGCGCTTTAGGCATCCTTTCTGCCTAATGGTATAATGCATCTTAGTATCACACTGTTTCCCGCATATCCCCAAGTAAACAGACATGACCACCATGCTTACGTGCTTACATCCTCAGCTCAACCAACTGCCTGGAGTCTGGGAGCAATCTTTTTATTTACAGTATATAACGATAGAGCTTGATGGCTTCACAAATAGGCCATCCAAGCACAGGCAAGCAGGAGGGGTTATACAACAACCAATGAACAATGACTAGGGGAGTCTTATGGGCATGTCTGGGCGGATGCAGTGTGTACGATTTCCCGCCCCCTGTACCTGGAAGCCATTCTCTCCAGTAAACAGGAAGCCGCATGGCTTGAAATCATGGACGCTCTCTTACCTTTGGCGTGAATCCTTATTCTGCGTTGTTCAGAGAACAACACATACCCGGATTATACTACCTTTCCTGTGGATGGGAGATAATCTGCAGGGGCATGCCACGGCCCCCCCAAATGTGTTGATCAGGCACACCGGGGTGACACGAGCGTACATCTGCTCATAACCCATAATGTCTTTGCAGAGTGAACACATCCCCCCCCCCCCCAGACAAACGTCTGTGCATCGCACAGGGGCCCTTCGCTGGCGGACATATACTCACTCTGCAAACACCTCTCTGCAACCTCAGGAAGCTTTCCACTACCAGATGGGACTCAACCAGCATCAGTCTGCCCCAGTCAGCCCTTTAGAGCGGGCTGCGGGAGTATTAACACTAGGAGACACTGTGACAATACATATTAACCACTTCAGATCCGCTGTACGACAATGTACGGCCTCTTTTTTGAAGAGGGATATCTCGGTAACGGCAGCAGCTGCTGCCACAACCAAGATATCCATCTCTTCAGGCAGCGGTTCTGTAAACGATAATGGTGGTCTCCGCGGCGGATTCGCCGCAAGATTCCAGTTATCGGTGGCGGGAGAGGGCCCCCAACTCCCGCCGCTCTCCCGCGCCCCCCTGCGGCTTACCGGAGCCGTCGGCAGCGGTGGAGGCGATCGGGTACTGTCCGTGGCTTGTCATGGATACAAGTGAGGGCAAGATGGCCCCCACCCGTCTCCATAACATAGCAGGGCGGAAGCGGCGTCAAAACGTCACTTCCGCCCATACGCCTTAACCACTTAAGCCCCGGACCATTTTGTAGCTAAAGGACCAGAGGTGTTTTCAGAATTTTGCACTGCGCTGCTTTAACTGTAAATTGTGCGGACATGCAATGTTGTACCGAAACGAAATTTGCGTCCTTTTCTTCCCACAAATAGAGCTTTCTTTTAATGGTATTTGATTGCCTCTACGATTTTTATTTTTTGCGATATAAACGGAAAAAGACTGAAAATTTTGAAAAAAAATGATATTTTCTAATTTTTGTTATAAGAAAAATCGAATAAACTCAATTTTAGTCATACATTTAGGCCAAAATGTATTCAGCCACATGTCTTTAGTAAAAAAAAATGTCAATAAGCGTATATTTATTGGTTTGCACAAAAGTTATAGCGTCTACAAACTAGGGTACATTTTCTGGAATTTACACAGCTTTTAATTTATGACTGCCTATCTCATTTCTTGAGGTGCTAAAATGGCAGGGCAGTACAAACCCCCCCCCCCCCAAATGACCCCATTTTGGAAAGTAGACATCCCAAGGAAATTGCTGAGAGGCATGTTGAGCCCATTGAATATTTTTTTTTTTTTTTTTTGTCTCAAGTGATTGAATAATGACTAAAAAAAATAAAAATAAAAAAAAAATTCCAAAAAGTTGTCACTAAATGATATATTGCTCACACATGCCATGGTTATATGTGGAATTGCACCTCAAAATACATTTTGCTGCTTCTCCTGAGTACGGGGATACCACATGTGTGGGACTTTTTGGGAGCCTAGCCGCGTACGGGCCCCCGAAAACCAAGCACCGCCTTCAGGATTTCTAAGGGCGCAAATTTTTGATTTCACTCCTCACTACCTATCACAGTTTCGAAAGCCATAAAATGCCAAAATAGCACAAAACCCCCCCCAAATGACCCCATTTTGGAAAGTAGACACCCCAAGCTATTTGCTGAGAGGCATGGTGAGTATTTTGCAGCTCTCATTTGTTTTTGAAAATGAAGAAAGTAAATCGTTTTTTTTTTTTTTTTCAATTTTCAAAACTTTGTGACAAAAAACGAGATCTGCAAAATACTCACCATACCTCTCAGCAAATAGCTTGGGGTGTCTACTTTCCAAAATGGGGTCATTTGGGGGGGTTTTGTGCCATCTGGGCATTCCATGGCCTCCGAAACTGTGATAGGCAGTGAGGAGTGAAATCAAAAATTTACACCCTTAGAAAGCCTGAAGGCGGTGCCTGGTTTTTGGGGTCCCGTACGCGGCTAGGCTACCAAAAAGTCTCACACATGTGGTATCCCCGTACTCAGGAGAAGCAACAGAATGTATTTTTTCAAATATGAGTTTTATTTGTTTTTTTCCAGAAATGAACAGGGTTAACATAACATTACATAATTTATCAATAGGTGGTTATTAACTCTCTAAGTTGATTCACTTATACACATAACATTAATTACCGTATTTATCGGCGTATAACACGCACTTTTTTCCCCTGAAAATCAGGGGAAAATCGTGGGTGCGTGTTATACACCGATACTGACATCCCTGAGCTGTCTCCGCTGACTGTGAGCGGAGCGGAGCGAGATACACATAGCCGAATGTACTCGGCTATACTCGGCTTTTCTCGGCTCCGCTCACAGTCACGCCCAGTCCCGCCATTGGACCTGTGTTATGTCCATCATAGGGCGGGACTCGGCGTGACTGTGAGCGGAGCCGAGAAAAGCCGAGTATAGCCGAGTACACTCGGCTATGTCTATCTCGGCGGCGGCTCCGCCCAGTCCCTGCGTCCCCGGCGTTCTCGGCGGCGTCCGCACAGTCTCGGCGCCAATTTTAAAATGATGCACGGCGACACTGGGGCAAGGCTGCACGGCGACACTGGGGCAAGGCTGCACGGCGACTCTGGGGCAAGGCTGAAATGGACTGTGGGGCAAGGCTGCAATGGACACTGACAAGGCTGCACTGCGACAAGGCTGCAATGGACACTGACAAGGCTGCACTGTGACAAGGCTGCAATGGACACTGACAAGGCTGCACTGTGACAAGGCTGCAATGGACACTGACAAGGCTGCATTTAAATGTAAGTTATTTTTCCTTAAACTTCCCTGCTAAAAGTTTTTTTCCCTAAAATTTCCTCCTAAACTTGGGGTGCGTGTTATACGCCGGTGCGTGTTATACGCCGATAAATACGGTAGATTACAGATATAACATATACTAAATTTAATACAAGAATATCCTCTTATCGCACTAACTTTTATCTACTTCTTCATACCACCTTAAATAATATAATTCCCCTCCTCATTCCCTCTACTTAGGTTAAAACAAAATCAAATTAAACTAAACCAAAAAAAAAAAAAAAAAATATCAACAAAGATGTCACCTGAATATATATGCTACTATTGAACCACGCATCTGCCACTTCCCATAGCCCCAATTCCTGTAGCTATTTCATGTCCCCAGAAGGGATATCCCCTCCTCTGATTGGATAAACAGATTCCAAGATGTCCAGGCCTCTCTATACACCTCCTGTCTATCAGATGCTGTCAAAATCAGATCTTCCATTCTTCTAATGTCTTCTACCTTCCTCAGCCATAAAGCTATGGTCGGGGGGGTCTTTTGTTTCCATAATAAAGGAATGCAAGATTTAGCTGCATTTAGTAGATGACACAGAATAGACTTTTTGTAATTTTTGATTGATATGGTAGAGACATGTAATAGAAATAACGCCGGATCGCTTGGAATCTGAAAATCACTGAACTTCTGAGATATAGTACGGACCATTGTCCAAAAGGCTGTTAACTTAGGGCACATCAGAATATGTGTAACATCGTTCCTCTGTCTTTGCCACATCTCCAACAATATTCTGATGTATTGGGAAACATTGTATGGAGTCGACTGGGCGTCATATACCACCTCGTTAATATTTTATAGTTGGTCTCTTGTACCTTTAGTACAAATTGAAGATTTATAAAAGAGACCGATCATAGATTGAACTTGTATTGCAGTAAATGTACAATGTAAATCTTCACCCCATTTTAATATACATGTTAACTCTGGCTGTTCTCGTGGGGGATTAAGTAACGCATATGTCTTAGAATATGAGATAGTGGTTCTGTTTGAGAGCAAAGCTCCTCAAATTTGGTTAGTTGCCTAGTATATGCCTGCGGATCTGGTATGGTCTGCAGAAAGTGGTATAGCTGAGCTGCATTCCAAAATGTGAGTCTATATGGACCCATGGAGTCTGTCAGCTCCTCCATGGTAGCCCACCTATTTCCTCTCACAAATTGTGATGCGCTCATTTGCTCAGTCTCTCGTAACTTCGAAAATTGTGTCATTGAAAGACCTGGTAGAAATTTAGGATTCCCAATAATCGGGGTCAAAGGGGATGTTTTGGTCGTTTGGCCCGCATGTAGAATAGCTTGTGAGCATTGTTTCAAGGTGTTCCCTATCAGGGGGTGTGATTTCAACTCTGATGGTACATGTTCCCAACACCATAATGCTCTCTTTAATGGTATGGGGGATTGATGCTGTTCTATTTGCACCCACAACTTCAGGTCATTATTGCGTTGCCAGTCTATTACTCTGCTAAGGTGTACTGCCTGATAATATCGTCGAACGTCTGGCAATGCTAACCCTTCATATTGCTTTGGTAGTGTTAATAAGCTACGAGATAAACGTGGTTTCTTATGGGCCCATACGAATCGTGTAAACATTGCTTGTACTTGTTTAAAATAAGATAGTGGTATCCGTATCGGTAGGGCTTGAAATAGGTATAGGAATTTGGGTAATATACACATTTTTATTAGGTTACATCTACCGAACCACGAGTGAAAATTTATATGCCATTTTTCCAATAATAACCTAGATTTTGTAAGCAGAGGGGGTAAATTTAGTTCATAGGTACGAATTATACTTGTTGCGATATACGTGCCTAGATAATTTTTTGCCGATGTGGTCCACTTAAAGTGGAAACCACCTCGCAGTTGTTCCAGGATTCGTATGGGTAGCCCAACCCCCATTGCCTCTGACTTCAAGAAATTTATTTTTAAATTGGATAGAGCTCCATATAACTCCAATTGTTTAAGGAGGTTTGGTAGTGAAACTATTGGGTTTGTTAAAGAGAATAACAGGTCATCGGCATAAGCCGAGATCTTATATTGTTTATTACCTACCATCACTCCTTGTATATCAGAGTCAAGTCTTATCGTAGATGGGAACGGTTCTAAAGTTAAGGCATATAAAAGAGGGGATAGGGGGCATCCCTGTCTAGTACCGTTCTTAATTGGAAACGACTCTGAGAGCACACCGTTTGCTTTCACTTGTGCAGTCGGATTTGAATATATTCTTGCTATCCGGCCTATCATCACTTCTCCTAACCCAATATGTCTAAGTACGGAGAACATAAATGACCAATTTACCCGGTCAAATGCCTTCTCCACATCAGTGTTTAACAATACACAAGGGGTATTTGTAGATTGAGTTACATAGAGTAAATTTAACACTTTAGATGTGCTATCTCTTGCTTCCCGTGTGGGAATAAATCCAACTTGATCCAAATGAATCAATTTTTGTAGGTGGTTCGCCAGACGGGTAGCTAAGAGTTTAGTATATATTTTGATGTCTACAGTTAATAGTGAGATAGGCCGGTAACTGCCACATGCAGTAGGGTCTTTCCCCTCTTTGTGTATTAAGGCAATGTGGGCTCCCAGAGTGTCCCTAGTAAATGAAAATCCGGAATCTATTGCATTGAATAAATTTATCAAACGCGGGCCTAATATTGTTAACGTTCTGTAATATTGTACCGTAAACCCATCCGGCCCCCGGGGCTTTCCCTAATTTCATAGAATTTAATGCTTGTTGAAATTCCACTAAAGATATGGGGGCATCTAGTTCTTCCCGTACTCCATTAGTCAAAGAGGGCATTTGGGACGCCTGAATATATTCATCTATGACTGTTCTAGATGGTATAGGTAATGATAAGTCATATAAATATCCATAGTACTCTTTAAATTCCTGGGTAATATGTTTTGGTAAAGTTATCTTTTGACCGACGCTATTGACGACTTGAGGTATGTATGTTGATAGTTTATGTTCTTTGACCCTTCTTGCTAGTACTTTTCCACATTTATCTCCTAGTTCGCCTTGCGGCAGAACTGTAATGCTGCTTTTGCTTTATAATGAAGCAAATCTGTAATTTGTTTCCTAAGTCCTGTGAGTTCTATTTCTTGAGTCTGATTAGGGGCATGTTTATGCCTAGATTCCGCCTTCGCTAATTTACTAAGTAGTTCGGTAAGTTGTTTCATTCGCTCCCGTTTGATTCGAGCACCATGTTTAATCAGAATCCCTCTAAGAACTGGTTTATGTGCCTCCCATAGGACTCCTGGGTCGCAATCTGCTAGGTCATTCATCTGGAATTATATTGTCAGCTCTCTAGTTACTTCTTTCAGAACTTCTGGACTCTGTAAAAGGCTTTCATTCAATCGCCAAAAGCGATGTGTGAGTGATTGTGTTCCCATTAGGTCATACGTCATGAACTCAGGTGCATGGTCTGACCATGTAATATTGCCTATGTGTGTAGCTCTAACCGCATGTAGATAAGTATGTGGAACCATAAGATAATCAATTCTGGAATAAGTTTTGTGTGGGGGGGAATAGAATGAGTAATCCCTTTCCCCAGGATGTTGTAGTCGCCAAACGTCGATTAGCTGGTTTTTATGTAGCAATTTTGCAATCCGTTTGGATTGTTTCGGCGAAATAGATGATTTGCCTGTAGAGGTGTCTATTGATGGTACCAGAGGTATATTAAAATCCCCTCCGAGTATCAACTGCCCCTCCATAAAATCTACGAGTTTCCTCGTTATTTCATCCAAAAAAGATGCCTGATTTTCATTGGGAGCATAAATTGTTGCTAATGTCATCTGTCTATTCCCCAAGAGTCCCTTAATGTAAACATATCGACCCGTAGGGTCTATTAACGAGCTTTGATGTTGCCATGGGATTTTACTAGAGATTAGTATTGAAACACCTTTTGATTTAGCTATTGGATTAATAGAATGGTAAGTCCATGGATAAAATCTATTTTGGAGATATTGGGATCTGTCTATCCTAAAATGTGTCTCTTGAATAAAAGCTATATCAGTACCAGAGCGTTTTAGGTCCTGTAGCAGCATATGTCGTTTCTCAGGTATATTGAGACCCTTAGCGTTCAGGGACATCACTACCATACCGTCAGTCGTCATGTTAATTAAAACACAAAAAAAAAAAAAAAGAGGAAAAAAAAACACATCACAATGGGTTTCAACTACCCAAGTTCAACTACATACCCCTGTAATGGCTTCCAGTGGTATCAAAGCAATTTGCTTTGTGCACTCTGTCTACTCTAAGAGTGCTGACCTATTTGGGGGGTGGTTAGGTGTGACCAGGGACATCAGAAAAAAAAAAAAAAAAAAATCAAGAGTTGGTTTTTGATTTCACTCCTCACTACCTATCACAGTTTCGAAGGCCATAAAATGCCAAAATAGCACCAAACCCCCCCAAATGACCCCATTTTGGAAAGTAGACACCTCAAGCTATTTGCTGAGAGGCATGTTGAGTATTTTACAGCTCTAATTTGTTTTTGAAAATGAAGAAAGAAAATCATTTTTTTTTTTTTTTTCCAATTTTCAAAACTTTTTGACAAAAAGCGAGATCTGCAAAATACTCACCATACCTCTCAGCAAATAGCTTGGGGTGTCTACTTTCCAAAATGGAGTCATTTGGGGGGGTTTTGTGCCATCTGGCCATTCCATGGCCTCCGAAACTGTGATAGGCAGTGAGAAGTGAAATCAAAAATTTACACCCTTAGAAAGCCTGAAGGCGGTGATTGGTTTTTGGGGTCCTGTACGCGGCTAGGCTCCCAAAAAGTCTCACACATGTGGTATCCCCGTACTCAGGAGAAGCAACAGAATGTATTTTGGGGTGTAATTCCACATATGCCCATGGCATGTTTGAGCAATATATCATTTAGTGACAACTTTGTGCAAAAAAAATAAAAAATAATAATAAATTGTCTTTTTTCCGCAACTTGTGTCAACATATAAAATATTCAATGGACTCGACATGCCTCTCAGTATATAGCTTGGGGTGTCTACTTTCCAAAATGGGGTCATTTGGGGGGTTTTGAACTGTTCTGGCATTTTATACACAACATTAGGAAGCTTACATCCACTTTTCTAACCACTTGAAGACAAAGCCCCTTTTTTTTTTTGCAAGAAAATTATGTTGAACCCCCAAACATTATATATTTTTTTAAAGCAAAGGCCCTACAGATTAAAATGGTGGTTGTTGCATTTTTTTTTCCACACAGTATTTGCGCAGCGATTTTTCAAACGCATTTTTTGGGGAAAAAATACTTTTTTTAATTTTAATGCACTAAAACACACTATATTGCCCAAATGTTTGATGAAATAAAAAAGATGATCTTAGGCCGAGTCCATAGATACCATACACGACATGCTTTAAAATTTCGCACAAACGCGCATTGGCGACAAACTACATACATTTTTAAAAGCCTTTAAAAGCCTTTAAAGGTTACCACATTAGATGTACAGAGGAGGTCTACTGCTAAAATTACTGCCCTCGATCTGACCTTCGCGGTGATACCTCACATTCATGGTGCAATTGCTGTTTACATATGACGCCAGACCGACGCTTGCGTTCGCCATTGCGCAAGAGCAGGGCAGGACAGGGGTGCTTTTTTTTTTTTTTAAACTTTTCCTTCCATATATTTTTTTTTTAATCATTTTTATTGTTATCTCAGGGAATGTAAATATCCCCTATGATAGCAATAGGTAGTGACAGGTACTCTTTTTTTTAAAAAAAACTGGGGTCTATTAGACCCTAGATCTTTCCCCTGCCCTCAAAGCATCTGACCACACCAAGATCGGTGTGATAAAATGCTTTCCCAATTTCCCAATGGCGCTTTTTATATCCGGGGGGGGGGACATTCCCTCCCACTGCTTGTAAAAGCAGTCCAGAGGCTAATTAGCCACTAGGATTTCTTTTACATGAAAGCCGGCCGCTGGCTGAAAAGAATGATACCAAGATGATACCTAAACCCGCAGGCATCAATCTGGTATAACCATTCAAAGTCCAGCAACATGCTGGTCCTTTTTGGACATGTATTGTAATCTTTTTTTTTTTCATGCAGCCTGTTGGCTGAACGAAAAAAGAGATTGATCGGTGGGTATGCCCACCATTAGAATACCGCCCTTCATCCACCCACTTCTAATGATGGGCATACATGCACCATTTATATATGCCGAAGCATGGGGGCATCCTCCCGCAAAAGTTATGCCGCACACACATGGTCGGACTTTTCCACGGGCAAGCCTCCATCAGAATTTTTTTTTTTTTTCCAAATAGTTTATTGAAATGTAAAAAGCATTTACAGATATCTTGAACAATAGTAGTACAATAAGGCATTAATACAACCACAAAACAGGGATGAATTACATGTGTCATATACAATTCAACTTGCGGGTAGTGAAAATGAAATGGCTATGTGCATCCTTCATGAACTAGGCCGTGTTGGGGTGGGTTACCCTAATTCAAGGTAATTGTGGGGTCTAGTCAAAGTCCGATACCGTTGACGGAGATAGATCCTGTTGGTAGGTTAGAGCTAGGTAGGTTCACAGATGTCGTTGTGGACTTTTGGTCTGTGGGGGAGGGAAAGGCCAGCAGGTGCAATATGGCAGGAAGGGAGAGAAGGAGCTACAAACAGATTTATTTCGTTGAGAGTGTATGAATGCGGGAGTGTAGGCTGGAGCTATGTTAGTGGTTGTATTTTACAGAAGCGTGTGGATGAGAAAGTAGAAGGGGGTAAGTGGTGGAAGGAGAGGGGGTGGGGTGGGGATCGAGGGGAGTGAGGCAGGAGGGGATGGCGTTGGCAGGGGGTCCGTCTCTGACTTCCCCGACCACTTGGGGTGTTCAAGGGGTGTGTTATGAGAAAATAGGGGCGGATCTGTATAGGGGGAGTTATAGGAGGAGAGAGGTGTACTTGTAAGGTTTAGGGTTAAGGGAAGATCCTGGCATGTCGTAGATTTTTAATGGCAATTCTCAGAGGAGTAATTTATCCTTTGTCAGGGTTCAGGGAGTTTGCATATTCTGGTGTCATTTTATAGTGTAACCAGCAGGCCCATTTTTTACTAAATGATGACGGAGTCTCTCTTGCAATATGTATAAGATTTTCCATTTCCTCAATTTTGCATATTCTGTTAAACCATTCTTTTATGGTTGGTTGGTGAGTCGATTTCCAGTGTATAGGGATACACTTCTTTGCCGCATTGATCATGTGCATTGCTAGGGATTTGTGATAGAAATTGTGCGACAGGGGTGAGTGGTGAAGAAGGAATTGAGAAGGGGAAATGTCCAAATGATATGAAGTGACTCGAGAGGTTATATGGCATACCTTTTCCCAGAAGTCTTTTAGAGATGGACAGGACCACCAGATATGGAGAAGGGTTCCCCTTTCCCGGAGACATCTCCAGCAAACCTCTGGGATTGTGGGATTAAATTTATGCAGGAGGGTGGGCGTGCGGTACCATCTAGATTGGATCTTAAAGCTGTTTTCCTGGGTCGACACATTCGTCGACCCTTTATGTATGTTGAGGAAAATTTGTTCCCATTGTTCCGCTGAGAGAGATACAGAGAGGTCTGACTCCCAGTTCTTACAGGCTAAGGTCTCATTAGCTTTCATCTCGGCAAAGAGGAGTTCATGTGTGGTAGACACTAGGTGAGATTGGGGTGTCGTTTGGATACATAGCTTTTTGAAAGGAGTGAGTTCTCTGGAGCATTGTATATTCTTGCTAAGGGATTTTAGAAAATGAGCAATTAAAATATATGTCCAAGGGGGAATGGGTGGCTTGTTTAGTTGGGAGGAGAGTTGGGATGTAGACAATAGTTTGCCCCGGAGGAAGAACTGATGTGATCTAATTGGGCTCTGTGTCCAGTTATCGGTAAGAAACTTTGCGTGCATACCTGGTGGGAACCCAGGGTTCATTTTTACAGGTGTCAGTGGGCTGGGAATCGAAGATATGGGTGATCGGTAGCAAAGCTTTTTGAAGCATTGCAAGGTTGGGCCTATAAGTGGGTGTACGCGTAATTCAGAAGGGACGTGGGGTGGGAGTATCCATGGGAGAGACTCCAAAGGGAGAGCAGAAAAAGATGCTTCTAGGGGAACCCAATCTTTGTGGAGAGATTGAGTATTCCAGTCCACTATCCTGGTAAGGTGTGTAGCAGTGTAATAATTGAGAAGGTTGGGGAGGCCTATGCCCCCAAGTCTTTTAGGTCGGGTGAGCTGCGTAAAGCTGATTCTGGGTCTACGGTTCCCCCATAAGAATTTAGTGCATATGTTTTTGTAAGATTTAAAAAAGGCCGGAGGTATATGTATAGGGATCGCCTGCAATATATAGAGTATTCTCGGGAGGGCATTCATTTTGAGGATCGCTGCTCTGCCAAACCAAGAGAAAAGCGGTTTGTTCCAGGTTTCAAGATCGGAGGATAGTCTGTGTAGGATAGGAACATGGTTTTTAGCGTAGAGGTTTGAGAGTTTGGAAGGGAGTTGTATCCCTAGGTATGTGATGGAGTCATGTTTCCATTGGAACGGGAAGTTAGCCTTACATTGATCAACTATGTGTTGAGGTAATGTAATATTAAGGGCAAAGGATTTCGAGAAATTAATTTTAAGGTGGGAGAGGAACTGAAATTGTTTAAATTCAGAAAGAAGGTTTGGTAGGGAGATCAGTGGGTTCGACAGGAACAACAAAATATCGTCTGCGAAAGCAGCGTATTTATATTCTCTTTTGGAGGAACTTATACCTTGGATATCTGGGTTGTATGTCAGTTTACGGAGGAATGGTTCAAGCGTGAGTACAAAGAGGATGGGGGACGGGGGGCAGCCCTGTCTTGTGCCATTTCCGATGGGAAAGGCGTCCGACAGAGTATTGTTGACCCGTACCTTAGCAGATGGTCCCGTGTATAGTGACAGGATTAGGCCTAACATATATGGGCCCAATCCTATGGCCCTCAGAACCGCTGTCATATAGTCCCAAGCTACTCTGTCGAACGCCTTCTCTGCATCGAGTGACAAAAACAGGCCTTTTTGGGTTGTCTGTGTCATAAGGTGGTGTAAGTTTATTGCTTTAACAGTGTTGTCCCTGGCTTCACGTCCAGGGATAAAGCCGGTCTGGTCATGAGAGATTAAGGAAGGGAGAAGCGGTAAGAGTCTGTTTGCCAAAATCTTAGAAAAGATTTTGACATCTACATTCAATAATGAGATTGGTCTATAGTTTCCAGTTTGGGTGGGGTCCTTATCTTCTTTGGGGATAACAACGATATGTGCTTCTAACATTTCGCTTTTGAAATGATTTGTGGGAGAGAGTGTATTGAAGGCGTCAAGGAAGGGTTGTTGAAGAAGGTCTGAGAATGTCTTGAAATATACGGCGGAAAGACCGTCAGGTCCCGGGCTCTTACCAGGCTTAAGTTGTTTTAAAGCTTTTTTCCATTCCTGAATAGAGATCGGGGATTCCAGAATCGTGGTGGTGTCAGTGGGGAGCTTTCCTGGGGCAAATTGGTCTAAGAACGAGTTAATATCATTGGGTCTGTCATCTGATGAGGTAGTAGGGGGTTCGGATTTATCTAGATTATATAGGGACGAGTAGTACTTCTCAAACTCTCTGGCTATGTCATTGTTATTTGTGAGTGTCTTACCCGTGGGGGATTGTATGTGATGTATCGTATTAGCAGCCCTTTTCTTGCGTAAGGCTTGAGCAAGAAGATGGCCACTTTTGTTGCCGAATTCGTAAAAAAGTTTCTGAGATAGAGTGTATTTCTTCCTGAGGTGATGGCCCAATTCTTCCTGAATGAGTGTACGAGTCTCTAGTAGTTCTACGAGGGTTTGCTGGGCCAGGTTTCGTTTGTGTAGTGCTTCTAGTTTATTAAGTTTGGAAACGAGATCAGCCAGTTTGGCCCGTTTTTCCTTTCTAATTGCGGCCCCCAGGGAAATCAGTTTCCCTCGGACAACACATTTGTGAGCCGCCCACTGAGTAAGTTTAGAAATGTCCGGGGTGTTGTTCTCAGTGAAATAATTGCGTAGGCAAGTTTGAATCTCTAATTCTTTGGTTTTGTCTGTCAGGATGGAAGGGTCTAGTCTCCAGATTTGCGAGCGGTATACTTTTTCAGGGAAAGTGAGGGTCATTGAGATAGGGTGGTGGTCAGAGAAGGTCATCGGTTCGACAGTTGCTGCTTTCAGGGACGGGAGATCCTGTTGGGTAAGAAATATGTAGTCTAGTCGTGAATATTTGTTATGTGGGGCGGAGAAGAATGTAAAATCCTTTACATTCGGGTGTAAGGTGCGCCATGTGTCGTGGAGCAAGAGATCTTGGAAACATTTTCTGATTTGTCAGAGCGCCCTGTATGGTAGGTGGGATTTCCCCGACGAGGTGTCTAAAAGGGGGTTCAGGGGTACATTGAGATCCCCTCCCAGTATAAGAATACCCTCTTGGAAATTGGTTAGGTGTCTTGTTACAGCCCTAAAAAAGGGAACTTGGGACGAGTTGGGGCTGTATATGTTAGCCAAAGTGATTGGTTTGTTCCTGAGGGTCCCTTTTAGGAAGATATACCTGCCTAGTTCGTCAAGGTGAGTGTCCGTAATTTGGATGGGAAGGTTTTTGGAAATGATTATGGAGACTCCTTTGGATTTCGAGATAGGTGAGGTGGCATGGAAACTATGGGGGAAGAGGCGATTAGTCATGTTGGGAACTGACTTCTTGCAAAAGTGGGTTTCCTGTAGGAAGATTATGTCAGCTTTCATGCTGCGCATGAGGGAAAAGAGTTGTGTTCGCTTTTCAGGTATGTTCAGTCCTTTGGCGTTAAGGGAGACTACCTTTAGGGACAGGTTGGAGCCTCGGACATTATCGGGGCTCATGTTGGTAGTAGAGGTTTAAGCGAGTGGGGGGCGGGAGGATGTGGGGAAGTCAGAGACGGGAGAAAAAAAAAGGGGGGGGTTATGCAGATGGAGAAAAGGGAAGATGTGGGGTAGGTGAGGTTAGGACATTGAGGAGGAAGGTAACCAGGGAGGAAGGAGGGGACAGGTAGGGGGATGGGATATTATACCGGGTGTGGGAATTGACCTGAAAGCCCACCAGTTAGGAGTGGGGGTACCGGTGAGGTTCAGCGGTGTCTACCAGAGTCCGCTGTGTGTGAGAGCGGTAGGTGGAGTTCAACTAGAGAGAGGTGAGTCTGTGTCTCTCTATGAGGTCTTAAGGATAACAGACGCTGCTGGTTGTTAGCGTCATCTATGGCTCATTTAGGTGTCAGAGGAGTAGTCTTGTTGTGTAGATGACGGACAGGTCATATAAGGACATGGTGAGAGGGTGATTAGTAGGTGGCGTCAGGGCTGTGTGTGACGGCTTATTCTCATAAAGTGTGAAGGCTGTGGAGTTGTAAGGGCATTTATTTGTTAATTAGAGGAGGATGTTTAGCATTGTGTAATGTGGGGGTTTGTGTGGAAGAGGGGGATAAGGAATTAAGTGTATTGCTCAAGTTTCAGATGTCACATGACGGAGAGTGGGGGGCGTATACTTTGGTTTAGAGGAATATTCAAGGAACAGAGTCTGTAACATGGTGAATTAGTTAAAACAAAACAGAACGTACAGCTTGCGTTACCGTGAACAAGTATGCATCTGCAGTTATGGCTGACAACAAAACTCCAAATATGGATAACAAAGCAAACAAAAACATACCCAGGGGTTAAGGGCAGAATGTCTAGATCCGAGGGGGGCACGCCCACTCCCAAGCCTGAGAATGAACTCTACCCGACATCCACGTAGGCCACACACCTGTGCATGTCCCCCTCGGATCTCCGACCACCCTCAGTGCTGTAAAGCAGAAGATTCAGGAGCTAGTAGGGCCTGTGGGGAGAAAGACAGCACATAATGCAATCAGGGGATTATATATCAACATGCCATTAGCTGCATTGGAGTAGATAGGAGAATGTAGGAAGAAGGCTTCAATAGGAAATGGGTACAGCCGATGAGCAAGAATGAATATAGTGTTAGGGGAAGGAGGAAAAGACAATCATTGTGGGAGAAGGTAGTCTCTGACCCGACATAAGGAAGTTAGGACGACCGGGGAAACCTTCGGGAGTTGTCCAGGAGGGAAAGAGGATACCAACCGTTCTGCCAGTGTTCCCTAGGGATTGCTGTATAGAGTTACCTGAGATCTGGAGTGGTCCAGAGTCCAGCTGTGAAGTGGAAACAGAAGGACGGTATTCATGGTTCTGCATAGAAGATCAGGACCACGTGGTAGATTGACTTGTGCTAGGAGTGAAGAGAGTTGTCGAGGGTGAAGCAAGTCTGCTGTGCAGCTACCGTTGGAGGCTGAGTCAATGTCGGCGAGTTGTTAAGGTTCCGGTACCGGAGGGATGGTTTTAAAAAACGGGAACAGCTGAAGTCATAGTCAAGAAAGTGTTTGATGGGATAGTAAAGAAAGAATCATATTGGTATTACAGGAGTTTGGTAGGTGGGAGCCAGAGATTTGGCTGAGAGGCTACGGTTACTATCCAATGTTCCTCTCTCAGGGAGCTCTGCTCCTGGCGTATCGTGGTGGCATCGGGTCAGGCAGATAGGCAGATAGCGGTTAGTCCTGGATCTGAGCAATGCATGCTAAGAGGAAAGGGTGTCTAGGCTAAGGAAAGCATGGCTCCGGTAGGAGGATGGGTAGAAGGAGGGAGAAAATAAAGTAAGTCCCTGTTCTGCAGCTAGGTGGCATAAGCGGTGAGAAGTGGGGAGCTGGTTCCCCTGTTACGGTATAAGAACAAATAAGGCATGCTGAGGGCGGCCAGGGTTTCACGGGGATTGGGCCTGGGTATGGAACTCGGGTCGAACGAAGTTTGAACTGTTTATCTCCTGGGCAGGGGAATGTCAAACCGTAGGGTTAGGGACTCTGCGCCATGTGAAAACTGGGTAAAGAGAGGATTGATTACCTTGTTAGGAGGTGCGTGCTCTGCGGTGCACTGGGGAGGCCGTAGGGCTGCCATTACGTGGAGCTCCTTGATCTTTTGAAGGGGTGTGTGGAGGAGGGGGGTGAGAGCGTCGGCGGCTAATACTGAAGTTACCCGCTTCGGCGATACCCTCCATGGAGGCAGCTCTTCTGAGTGGAGGGATACGAAAATCACTGTACCAGTCTGGTACCTCCACGTACGGTATCTCCATGGCAAAACAGAAGTGCTCTAGGTCCTCCGGAACCCTTAGATTGGCTGTGCGGCCTTGGTGAGTCGCTGTGAGGCAGAAAGGGAACTTCCACCTATAAACTATGGATCTGGCCCTCAGTGTTTCCAGGAGGGGACGTAACTCGCGTCTACGTTGCAGGGTGATATTAGACAGGTCTTGATAGATCCTGATATCCGTTCCTTGGAAAGACAGTTGATTGCGGTGTCTAGCCTTGCGTAGTATTTCCTCCTTCAGGGGGAAGTCTGTGAGGCAGCAGACTGCATCCCGCAGAGGATCTGTGTCTCTTCCCCGCGGACGCAGTGCTCTGTGGAGCCGTTCAAAGATAATCGGCGTATCCGGGGCTCTTTCAAGTAGGTCGTTGAAAATGGTAGTCACTGCCACAGGGAGCTGGTTGGAATCAATCGTTTCTGGGATACCCCTCACTCTAAGGTTGCGGCGCCTCCCGCGGTTATCCAAATCTTCCATGTGGCGATTAATCTCCCTGAGGTGGATCGCATGTGACTCTGTGACCTGCTGAACGTGGCATATCGCTGTGTCATGGCGGGCTTGAGTAGTTTCCACCTCCTCCACTCTAAGCGTCATGGCCTGTATGTCCGACCTCATGTCTAAGATGGCCGCCATGAGGGTGTTTTTTATATCCGAAGCCACGCTGTGTAGGTCGTTCAGGCTAACTGCCGGGGGGTGGTTCATCCCCGTTGCCCGCTCTGGAGATGTCCGTGTGTCGGAGCGCTGCGGGCTTGCGTTCTGAAGGCAGGTTCCCTGTGAGGAGGCCGGTTGTGAGGCCTGCATCCTGGCTGTAGGCCGGGATCGAAAGATCTCAGGGATATGTTGGTTTAGCGGGGTGTCGGTGTTCAGCGGGGATCGGGAACGGGTTGCTGAGGCACTCCGGGCGGTTCTCACCATGTCTGGGGGGGAAGATAAGCTGAAAAGCTGAAGTTGCTGGACCTCAGGACGGGAGCTCCAAACTACACGTCCATCTCGGAACGGCACCAGACCACGCCCCTCTCCATCGGAATTTTGACCGTATGTACGCGGCATTAGGAGCAAAATCGCTCCTCCGCCCCTGCTGCCCCAATGCTTCGGCATATATGCTTTTTTTTTTTTTAACTGTGGTGGTGAAATCACCTCCTACAGCACTGGAGTCGCAGGGATCAGGCCTGTCTCTGCGAATGCTGCAGTTATGTGTGTTGTGTTTTGTAAGTGACAGCGATCGATCGATACTGCACTTGGGTGGCCTGGGCTGGACGGAGGGGCAAAACGCAGGTGCTAGCAGGTATCTGGGCTGATCCCGCTAACACTGCGTTTTTGGGAACCCTAAACTGCTGGGGACGCTAGTATAGATCTGATCAGATCAGATATTGATCTGTTCAGATACTATACCACTAAGGGAGGTGTATGCTTCACGCGTGGGTGTTAGCGTTACTGGCACTAGCCTGACGCTGCCTGGGGTGTGACGCAGACCCTCTCTGACGCTAAAACCTAATTGATATCACCCGCCGGGCGGGTTATTGGGTTATATATGGCGGGTGCCCTGACACTATAAAAAGCAAACTAACTAACCAGCATCACCCGTAACACTTATATGGTGATCACTGGTGAAAGGGTTAACTAGGGGCAATCAGGGGGTTAAACCTTTATTAGGTAATATATGGGGGTACCCAACGCTATAAAAACCTGCTGCGAACCTAAAAAAAATAACTGGCTACCTATCGGCATCACCGACACTAAGACAGCGATCAGAAAAACGATCGCTTAGTGACAGCGGTGCTAGGGGGTGAAAGGGTTACCTGGGGGGGCGATCAAGGGGTTAAACCTTTATTAGGTAATATATGGGGGTACCCGACGCTATAAAAACCTGCGGCGAACCTAAAAAAAATAACTGGCTACCGATCGGTATCACCGACACTAAAACAGCGATCAGAAAAACGATTGCTTAGTGACGGCGGTGCTAGGGGGTGAAAGGGTTATCTGGGGGGGTCATCAGGGGGTTAAACCTTTATTAGGGGGGTTAGGGGGCTACACTGGACCTAAAACTAACAGCCATGGCACTTTTACAGTCACAAATGTCACTGATTGCAGTGATCAGTAAATAAATGGTCACTGCAATCAGTGACACTGGGGCTGGGGGGTGATCTGGGGGTGTCTGGGGGGCGATTTATGTTCCTATGTGTCCTGGTGTCAGTGTAGTGTTTGTGCACTAACCTGACATCTTCTCTCATGCAGCGCTCGGTATATGTGAGCGCCGCATGAGGGATGACATCACTTCCTCCTGCCTGTGTAAACATCACACAGGCAGAGGAAGCATTCGATTCGCTGGGAGCGATCGTGAGGGGGTGGCCAGAATCGAATGGCGGCACCCTCATCACGGATCGCTCCCGAAGCGATCCCGGCCAACCACTGTACCGGAGGGGGGTCCGATCGAACCCCCCACCCATACGAAGGCAGTCACGTACAGGTACGTGATTGTGCCTGTCCGTGCCATTCTGCCGACGTATATTTACAGTGGGCGGTCGTTAAGTGGTTAAAGAGACAATTTATTTTTGTCATTTTTTTCAAATGACAATTTTTTTTTTATTGCATTTTAGCCTAAATATGAGATCTAAGGTCTTTTTGACCCCAGATCTCATATTTAAGAGGATCTGTCATGCTTTTTTCTATTATAAGGGATGTTTACATTCCTTGTAATAGGAATAAAAGTGATCCAATTGTTTATTTTTTTTTTTAAACTGTATAAAAATAAATAAAATCAGGTAAAATAAATAAGAAATTTTTTTATTTTATTTTTTAAAGCGCCCCGTCCCGACGAGCTTGCACACAGAAGCGAACGCATACATAAATCCCGCCCACATATGAAAACTGTGTTAAAACCACACATGTGAGGTATTGCCACGATCATTAGAGCGAGAGCAATAATTCTAGCCCAAGACCTCCTCTGTAACTCAAAACATGCAACCTGTAGAATTTTTTAAATGTCGGCTATGCAGTTTTTTAAGGGTAAAAGTTTGACGCCATTCCACGAGCGGGCGCAATTTTAAAGTGTGACATGATGGGTATCAATTTACTCGGCGTAACATTATCTTTCACAATAAAAAAAATAAAAAAAAGGGCTAACTTTACTGCTGTCTTATTTTTTAATAAAAAAAAGTGATTTATTTTTTTCTAAAAAAGTGTGCTTGTAAGACCGCTGCGCAAATACGGTGTGACAAAAAGTATTGAAATGACCGCTATTTAATTCTCTAGGGTGTTAGAAAAAAAAGTATAATGTTTGGGGGTTCTAAGTAATTTTCTAGCAAAAAAATTAGGATTTTTACATGTAGGAGCGAAGTGTCAGAATTGGCCCGGATGTGAAGTGGTTAAATACATCTTCATAAAATTTCCACAACAGAAGGAAGTCATAGAGAAAACCGAAGGACAGATGGTCCTCAGCAATCTCTATGACTCTCGGAGGCCCGGGCGCAATGTTTTGACAAAGCCGAAATCTCGGCTAGAAAGCATCAGATCGTTTAATTTTTAATTTTTTTTTGATCTGATGCTTTCCAGCCTGGAGGAGAGATGTGGAGTCTTATAGACCCCACATCTCTCCATAAAGAGGACCAATCACGCACTATTCCCATTACAATGGATGTTTACATTCCTTTGTATTAGGAATAAAAGTGATCAAAACATTTTTTCTCTTATCGTCCATGGACTGACACAGCTGGATACTGTAAACGCGGGTCTTCTCCTGCAAGCAGGGACATATACCCACATGTAATCAGTATGAGAGCTGTGTCGGTCCATGGACGTCAGAGAAATGGATTTTACGGTGAGTACAAAAATCCTATTTTCTCTTATCGTCCATGGACCGACACAGCTCTCATGCTGATTACATGTGGGTATATGTCCCTGCTTGCAGGAGAAGACCCGCGTTTACAGTATCCAGCTGTGTCAGTCCATGGACGTCAGAGAAATGGATTTTACGGTGAGTACAAAAATCCTATTTTTTTTTTTTTAAAGGGAAAGTTTAAAAAGAATTGTGTTTTTAAATAAAATAAACAAAAAAATTAAAGCGCCCCGTGAGCTCGCACGCAGAAGAAAACACAAACGTATGTAAATGACGTTCAAACCACACATGTGAGGTATCACCGCGAATGTTAGAGCAAGAGCAATAATTCTAGTCCAAGACCTCCAGCTAGTAATCAATACAGAACCCATTATTGATGAGCCTTGTTTCCAGGAAGGTGTGTGATTGGAATATTGATAAGACAGCATCTCTAGTAAGGGAAACGGGACGTGAAGCCTTGAGGCTTCACAGCCGATTTCCTACTGTGCATGCGCGAGCCTCGCTGCACCTTGTGAATGGTCCTGTAGTCTTCTGGGACCTGTGATATGTCCCAGAAGACTCCCCCCCCCCCCAAATGTGACAGTGGAGGTGGAGAGGGTACAAACAAGCAGAGCTTCCCCTTTTGGGTGGAGCTCCGCTTTAACATCAGTTTGTAACTTTGCGGAAACTGAATGTAGATAAAAAGAAAAACGAACCCCACTTCCCTTTATCTATGATGATAACCCCTTATTGACAGAAGGTAAAACACATTTTAACACCTTTGCACATTTGACATGTGTTAGTAAAATTGCCTATATCTCAATTACTTATTGTATGCAGGTAAATTATTCTGCATTTATTTATTGTTTTTTAAAGACAAATTAGGAATTAATTTGATAAGTGGTATTGAAAATCTTTTTCATTATGAAAGGAAAAACTGGCTCAAAATAATAAAAAACAAAAACAAATAAATAATAATTTTAACTTTAGCTGTATAATTTTTGCCACCGGCTTGACCTATCACCAAAAACAAATGAAATTATATTCATTCTGACATTCGTGGCGATACCATATATGTGTATATTATTTGTTGTTTGTAACTGTAGTAGGGCGCATTTTTTATTTTTTATCCTGCTTAGACATCCTCACGCTACATAACGTGTTTTTTAATTTTTTTTTATCCTGCCTAAAACTAGGGCTGGGAAAAAAATCGATTTGAATCTTGAATCGAGTTTTGAGCTCAAATTGATTCAGATTTGAAGAAAAAAAAATTTTTTTTTTCCCCCCTTCAAAGTTTCCGTAGCAGGACTGCAGGGGGCGTATCCAGAATGGCACTGGGCAGCGTTACCCCAATTACATCTACTCGCTGCAGCCGCCGTCTGCCTACCTGATCAGCGTGTCATGCAGACAGACGGCGGCCATTGCAGTGTTCAAAAGCCGCGCCTCCCGAGTCCTCGTCGTCTGTGATAGGCGGAACACTCAATTTCACAGCAGGCAGTAGTCAGCCTATCACGGACATCCTCTCATCCTCGTCTGTGTTATGAGGATGACCATGATAGGCGGAACACTGAATGCTGGGAAATTGAGTGTTCCGCCTATCACAGACGAGGAAGAGGCGCGGCTTTTGAATACTGGAATGGCCACCGGTGTAGCAGTAAAATCCGTATACCATGAAAATCTGCATCAGGTACGGGTACAGTGATTGAAGCACGGGCACAGTGAGGCATGGGCACAGTGAGGCATGGGCACAGTGAGGCATGGGCACAGTGAGGCATGGGCACAGTGAGGCACGGGCACAGTGAGTCATTGGGCACAGTGAGACACGGGTACAGTGAGGCATGGACACAGTTCAATTCAACTAAGAGTAACCTCAGGATTTTTTGTTGTTTATTAGCTAAATCCAAATACAGTATTAATAATTTGGATGTTTAACAATCTTTGTTGCACACGGCAAAAAACAACAAAAGGTCACAAGCGCTAAATTGGTGGATAAAGAAAAAAATATAATTAATGATAATAATAAGAAAAAAATCCCAAATATTTTGGGAAGTACAAAGTATCCAAAAGGGGGAAAAAACAGGATCCAGCGCAGCAAGAAAAAAATCCGTACCCAGAAGTACAAAATACACAACATGCACACAATATAATCCAGCGCTCATGGAACATACATTATTAACTATTAAAAACTCTTGAAGAATTGATAAAAAAGCTTAGTCCATTTATTAATCACAATAAAGAGAGGGATCCAATCCCAAATGTGCAGAGGGCAAATGAATCTTAACTCTCCAGTTGCCAGTGGTGACAAACTTGTTAAACTTGCAGTGACATCCGTGGAGCAAGGAGGGGTTAAAAAAGTCAAAACAAAGCCTGTGGCATGATCTCCGTGTGAGCACAGTACCTTGAATGATGGACAACAGGCAGACCAGCGTGTGGAGGGCCCTCCAACCCAAAAGGATGCAGAGCCAGGATCGCAGCAAGGCTGGGACAGAAGGAGTCACACACAGAGTTTCAAGAGTTTTCAATAGTTAATAATGTATGTTCCATGAGCGCTGGAATATATTGTGTGTTTGTTGCACACTGACTTTACAGTTAGAGAAAGGGTTTGCCTTTGCAATTTTGTTTGTTGATGCACTTTAATTAATATGATAAAAAAAAGAATCGAATCGTAAATCGAGTTTTTTATAAAAAAATCGCAGATTTTTTTTTGGGGGGAAAATCGCCCAGCCCTACCTAAAACTTAGACACTGACCTCGACCCTGACATGGACATTTTCACCTTTTGACTTAAAGAAAAAGATACAAGGTGTCTTTAAAAAAAATAAAAAAATCGTCAATTCAGAGGTATAATAGAGTACAGGGGTTGGGTTTTACTGATTGTTTGTTTGTTTTTATTGTTTTTTTAAAAGCCCATGGCGTGTGAAACACACCCAAAAACTCCACCCAGTGCCAAAAAAAGTGCACACACATAAAGAGTGACACAAAATGTGCAACGGGTGTTAAACTGTCCTCCAATAGGAAGGACCTTACCCTGATCCTCTGGGGCGTTCGGCTCCTGACGGGGACTGAAGTACTTCACTTGGTCCATCTGGCCGAAACCAGACGGACCCCTTTCTCTGGAGGGTCTGCCGAAACAGACACACCCAAGTACTTGCTGGGACTCCCCCGAAAGGAAACCCCATGAGAGAGGGCAAACTAAGCCAGAAGGCCATGTCCACCCCCTCCCAAGACATTCAGGGTAGGCCCGAGGACCCACACCCTACTAATCCCACGGTACCAACCAACAAGAAGATACAAAAAAGTGACAACACAGGGGTAAACAATAAAGAAAGTGGGGAGAAGGAAGGTGGGAGAAGTGAAAGTGACCATCGTGCAATACGATGGCCGGCCTTTCAATTGATTACTGTGATAACCAATTGCAGGCTATTGTAGCAACCATTAGCATGAGACCAGAGCTGTTGGTGACCCCACACTTGGGTAGAGGTAAGTATTTGAGAGGGTTGTCTTTTTTTTTTTAAACAGCAGGAATAATGAAACCAGAAACCAAATAAAACAGGTACTGAGCAAAATGTATAGGCTGCCATTGCTGGACCACCTTCTGAAAATACTGGTTACCTGGTTTTCATATTTGTTCACAATTCACTGACCTACGACAATCATGCAGATAAGCGAGTTGTAATGATGTTAGAACCTCTTATTTGCATATTTGGGTCACTCACTATGTATTAAAACAATTGATTTGGCATGACAGACAGGTAATGAGCACTGGCATTCACTGCTGCCTGCTTCCTTTGAGCAGGGTGACTGTTTTCCTCTCCTCTCCTTTTGTAGTTCATTCAGGCAGTGCTGATGTCATCATCTGAGCTCTGTCTGAGGAACATGGAGACCAGGGGTGGGTGCTGGTTGGGTCTGCTCGGTTACTCCACGCCCAGCACTGTCTGGCTCTTTAAAAAAGATTTGGCTGTACTTCTCCTTTTGGATCACAGGAGTGCAGTTAATTTTGCACTCCTGTGATGCAGTCCGCTGTCTGCTGACAGCACAGAGCTGATCCAGGCTCAGGCAAGATCACGACACTGGAGTCGGGATCCGCCCACATGCCTGGATCGGCACTGGGCTCAGCTTCTCAACAAGCTGCTGAAAGCCTGAGCTGGCCGCTTCCTCCCCCTCCACAGCCCAGCGCTCCAGTAAGCAAGGAGGGAGCAGAGAGTGGCGACTGACAGTCACCAGCTCTCTGCTTGGGGAGCTGTGAGAACCGAGAGATCTGCAGTGTTTGATCGCTCAGTTCTCAGTATTGGAGCCGATGCAGCATCCATCTAGGTAAGCATGAATCTGCAAAAACGCCAAACCCCATAATTCTCTTTGAAAACTATGGCTTCTTGGCTGCAGCTCTGCCTTGCTGAAGAATACAGAGCTCTGTTGCTGTCGGCTTCCTGAAGGGTTAAAGGGAAGAACTTATCCGTGACTAAACATTAGTGCCTGTCCCCTCTCTCTTCTAGCCTGTTCTTTCCACCCCAAGTTGCTGCAGCAATGACAGGGGAGTTCTCTGCTTCTCTATCACCGCCCATGCAGTCATCCACATCACCGGATATGCAGTCATCCACATCACCACCAGTCCAGTCATTGCCTCATAAAACTCCCAGCCCCTAATCCTACCAAGCAGCCATAGAGGTCACTTTAAAGCGGCGTTCCACCCGTAAAATTTACTTTGCAGTATTCATCAGCAATAAACATAAGCAAAAACATTTGGAAACTTTTTTTTACTTTTTCCTGGCTGTTGCTAAGGGGTGCCTTGTAATCTGCTTCTTCCTCTCCCTGGCGCCTGGTGTAATTTCCCTCGGCACCCATGCTCGCTAGTGCTCCTGGGGGATGTGTGTCATCATTTCCCAGGAGCAGGTCACAACAGGGCGGGCACTTCCGACGCCCGTTGTGATGGCAACGCGAGAAGTTTACGGTGCTTCGATATGGTCATACTTGACATTCGCGAGAATGGGAGGTGCATGCTGGTCACTCAGCTGCACCGTATCCCGGAACATTATGCTTGTGGGCTTCACAAGCCCACATGCAATATGGGAATGGCCAGGAAGCAATGATATAAGTTATTTTTTTATATTAAACCGGGCATCGGAGGACGAAATTTTAAAAAGACATCAGTGTTATATGTTAATGTTTTGAACTTCTCAAATGTTTAAAAAAATAAAATAAAATAACATGTCATTGGAACTCCGCTTTAAAACATCAGCATTCAATATAAGCTTACTTGAAAAATCATCCTTCTTGTGCTGCCTGTCTGCTGGCTATCTCTTTCCACAACTTCCTGGATTTCCTGCATGTTTTGCAGCTTCTTCTGTGCTGTTTAAGTTCAATTTACAAGTACTATACATCCCATGGTACCTTGCTGCCTGCAAGCAGCGATTCCTGTGCTGTCTCCTGAAAATCCTCCTCTCGGCACCTCTGTAGTTCAGAAGGCAGGCTCTGAGAAATGTGTGACACAGTGGTGCCTACTCACAGGGCATAGTAAATACATGTCACAGGATTCCAGTAAGTAAAGTACATTTTACAACTGGATGGGGGCAGTGAAAGCAGGTGGTAGAGTTACTTTTATTGCCCCCAACCCCCTAAAGTGGTTGTAAATTCTCTCATATACCCAGTGAAGTGACTGGCCTCAGGTGATACACAGATATGAAACCAATCCTCCTACACAAGTTGTACCTGTTTATCTGCTGTATTCTCTTCCCTACACTCTGCTGAATTATAAAGCTTATCTGAGAGTTCAGGAAAAAAAGGGGGTGGAAAACTGAAGTTGCACTCTGCAGATCTCAGCGAGGAGAGCTCTGAGAGCTGATTGGAGGGAAGAGACACACCCACACTCACGCAGCTCACAGGAATAGAACTGAGGCTGCCAGTGCTACCTCCCCTGTCATAATTTTTCTGTTGGTGTCAGGAAAACTTGTCAGAGGGGATTCATGCTGATAGCAGAGAAACAAAGCAGCAGACAGAAATTACACCTAATGCTTTAAATTAAGAATAGTACACACTCTAAGGCCCCTTTCACACTGAGGCGCTTTGCAGACGCTATTGCGCAAAAAATAGCGCCTGCAAATCGCCCTAAAAAAGCCACTACTTTGTATCCAGTGTGAAAGCCCGAGGGCTTTCACACTGAAGCGGTGCGCTTGCAGGAGGGTAAAAAAACTCCTGCAAGCCGCATCTTTTGAGGCACGACAGAAGCAGTAAAAATACCGCTCCTATAGCGCCCCTGCCTATTGAAATCAATGGGGTAGCGCCTCCAAAACGCAGCAAAGAGGTGTTATTGCAGGCGTTTTTAACCCTTTTTCGGCCGCTAGCGCCTGCAAATCGCGGCAAAAACGACGGTATAGCACCGCTAAAAATAGCGCCGCTATAACGCCAGCGCTTCAGTGTGAAAGTAGCCTTAAGCTTCATGTACATGGGACGTTGTTCAACCTCTCCTGAATGAATTAACTTGACAGCTAGAAAACTGCATCTAAAAACAGGCGTTTACATGCCGCGTTTAGCTGCGTTTGCGTCTAGGAGCGTTTGAAAAAAAAAACCCGTCTGTATAGCCCTGTTTGGCGCTTGAAATGCCTCTAAACAGAGCTTCTGAACGCATTTTTTGGGGTTCCAGAAGAAGCCTCTAAACTCAACTGCCTAGAAGCGACTATAAAGATCCTGTGTACATGTACTGATAAGATAACATCTTATCCAGGCAGACCCATTATAACAGGTATGAATACACTTACCGAACATATCTCAGGCCTTGTAGAAAACATGTTAAAACCGTTAGTCATGAACACTACTAGTTTCCTGCAAGACACCACTGATTTTCTGAACAAGCTTAACAATATACAACAATTACCACCAAATACACTTCTAGTCACTATGGATGTAGAATCTCTGTACAGTAACATCCCTCACAAGGATGGGTTGGCAGCATGTCACAGATTCTTATCATCCACACCAAACCACAAATACACGGCTGAGGATGTTACACAGCTCATCGAATTTATTCTTACACACAACTACTTCACTTTCAACAATGACATCTATCTCCAATGTATGGGTACTGCTATGGGAAGCAAAATGGCACCCCAATATGCAAACTTATTTATGGCTGACCTGGAGGACAAATTCCTGAACAGCATACAACAAAAGCCATACAGATATTATCGCTATATTGATGATATCTTCATGATATGGACTGAAGGTGAAGAAAATCTAAACCAATTCTTCTCATTGATCAACACTTTTCACCCATCTATCAAACTAAAAATGGACTATTCGAACACACATGTCAACTTCCTAGACACTACAGTATACATCAGGGATGACAAGCTTCACACTTCCATATACAGAAAACCGACTGACCGATGCAGCTATCTTCATAGTTCCAGTTTTCATCCCCAACACACTAAACGAGCCATCATACACAGCCAGGCCATCAGATACCACCGAATTTGTTCAGACCCAGAAGTCAGAGATAAACATCTCAGAACACTGGCAGGCTCTTTCCAGAAGAAAGGATATAAAGACAAAACCATCAACAACAGCATAAACACAGCCTTGAAAACCCGAAGAGAAAATCTCCTCCAATACAAAGAGAAAAAAACAAATAACCGAGTACCTCTAGTCACCACATACAACCCAACACTAGAAGGGATCAAAAAGATAATCCAAGATTTACAGCCCATTATAACAGAGGATGAAACTCTGAAAGAAATATTCCAACAACCCCCATTATTGGCTTTCAGACAACCACCCAACCTCAGACACAAACTAATCAGCAGGAAACTTCATTCTGATTATGAAGTCACAAATAATGGAAGCAAACCCTGCAATAAAAAACGCTGCAAACTGTGCAACCAGATCAATCCATCCAAAAGTGTCACACACACAAATGGGACCTTCACCATCATGGGATCTTACAACTGTACCTCCAGTAATGTTGTGTACCTCATCCAATGCAACAGGTGTGGCAAAGGATCTTATGTTGGTGAAACAGGACAGAAGTTGCAAGCGAGGATGAATTTTCACAGACATACCATCAAGGAACATAAAGAAGAGAGTTTCTGCACACCTGTGGGACATCACTTCTCACAACCAGACCACACTATAGAAGACCTCAATGTTTTAGTTCTTAAAGGGAATTTCAGAACTATCCAGGAAAGGAAAACATTTGAACTAAGAATGATAATTCTTTTTAACACAAAAACGAATGGCCTAAATTTAGATATTGGTTTCCTTACCCATTATACTAAGGTTTTATGACCCCCTCTGTGACTAGCATCTCCCCCCTCAAGTCTATAGCTCTCCCTCTGTCTTATCTCACTAACTCTGTCTTATCTCACTAACTCTGCTGCTATCTTTATTACCATTGATTTGTATGTGTTTTTTTTCCTTTCCCTCTGAGATTTTTTTTTTTTTTCTTGTTTTGTTTCAACATTCTGCTAAAAAAATTGTGAATCAGTACTGCTTGGACCTTGAAGAAGGGGACATACCCCGAAAGCTTGTCCTGAAAAATTCTATGTTAGTGCAAATAAAAAAAGTATCACGGACAGTACTTAATTTTCTCGATAACATAGAGGAAAGTTCAGTTGAAAAAAAATGCCCAACTGCTCCTAAACACCCGTTTACCAGCAGCAGTGTACATGAGGCTTTATGTACTTTGATATGCTTTGTTTATATTTCATGTCTGAGGTTTACAACCACTTTAAGCTGCAAAGGCAGACTGACAGGGTTTTATACTTGTTGCAATGCTTTGCTTCTCCTCGCAGCAAAAAATTACATCTCCAAGTTAATAGGGCAACACCGTGGTAGGGGCCTTTAAGATTAAAAGAGGCAATATAATGCCTCCCAGCTGCTTGTCAAACACCCTAAAAAGTAATCCACTGTAGATTGTAGGGATTGACCGATTTATCGACGGCCGATATTCACTTATTTTTTTTTTTTAACCACTTCAACACCGGGCTTTTTATACCACCTCAATACCGGGCCTATTCTGGCACTTCTCTCCTACATGTACAAATCATCATTCTTTTGCTAGAAAATTTCTCAGAACCCCCAAACATTATATATGTTTTTTTAGCAGACACCCTACGGAATAAAATGACGGTCATTGCAACTTTTTTTCTTGCACGGTATTTGCACAATAATTTTTCAAACGTCTTTTTCTCTTATCGTCCATGGACTGACACAGCCTCTCTTACACTTTACACGTGGGTTATGTCCCTGCTTGCAGGAGAAGACCTAGGCAGAATGTGAAATGTTATATATACATTCTAAAAAGCCAGAGCTGAACAGCCCCGCCCAGGGGGGTGGTCCCTCCGGACATAACCCTCCCACTGCAGTCAGCAGACCTCAGTTTTTTTCTGCCTAGCAGAAGGAGAAGACGTGGCTCTCTCAGGAGCCAGTCTCCTGGAAGATTTTATTTTTAAATTTTATTCCTTTGGGAATTTTATTATTTTATCTTTTGAGACCTTCAATCAACTGTCGGCTGGGCAACAGGTTGGGTACACTGGTATCCTTGTAGTCTTCCCTGTCCGACCATTGAGCGTGCTGATCCTCGCCTTGTGTGCGTGAGACTCAGTTCACGACATGCCCCATGACTCCAGGGGTGGCCGGGTTGCTTTTAAGCTTCCGCGGTCCTCTCAAGATTGAACAGTACCTGTCTGTATCTTTCGCGGTGGACCGGGCCGACAGCTACTCAGTATTACTCTGTGATAGGTCTGTCTAAAACAAGCCAGTTGGTCCCTCTGGGACGGGAAAGTAGTCTCTCCTGCTGCAGGTGAGTACATGCTGGCTGTGTTTCTTTATATGGGGGGTTTCTCCCTGTCTCCCCCCTGTTATGCTGCTCTCTGCACCCTGTACTGGTGCTGTGCTGTGTGGGGGTACTTGGGGGTCACTCTGACCTGGCGGGGGGCACTCATGTCTGTGTAGTGGGTGGACTCTGGGAGAGGAGCAGTGTTCTGGTGTGTGAGTGTTTGGACTTCATTGTGTGCGCCATTAGTGCTGTGTGGTGATTATTTAAAAAAATGCGCTCAGCAGCCATCTTGCCGTGGGTCAATGGCGCAGTAATACATGTGGCCGGCGGCCATTTTCTTGAAGCCGCGGCGCCTTCACTTTCGCTTTCGGCCTCTATCGGCGCTGCTGCGGCGCGAATCTCCTCACACTCTCCTCACGCTTCACTCGCGCTGCAGCGCGGTTTCATACAGCGGAACTGAGCGGTCCTTAAGGGTTGGTGAGTCCTCTGGGTATCCCCTCCTCAGCCTCAGCTCAGCCAGTGGGTGGACTGTATTATTCTCTGTAATAGTGTATAAGGTCTCAGAGGGTGGCAGTATGGAGTCTGGTTCACCTGCTTCTCCACACTTGTCAGAGGCAAATGGCAGTGCTCCTGCACCTGCGGTCCCTATGGACTAGTTGTCGGCAGTCCTGGAATAATCCTTGTCAGGATGGAAGCGGTGTGAGCGCAAGGGAGCTGTAAAGTGCCCTCTCCCCACACATTCTCCTGTAGGGGAGTGCTCTGTCTCAGATATGGGCCTAGCTACTGCTGCTTCATGTTTTTGAACAGGACATTCCTTGTGAGGAAGACCCCAGTTATGAATAACTGACAGGGTACTTGTAAGTAAACTCATTGATGCTGTGAGGGACACTCTCAAGCTGAATGTTGAGGCTGAGGAACCTCAGGTGGAAGCTGTCTCCTTTGGTTCCTTTAAAGCCGTTTCTTCAAAAAAGGTCTTTCCATATGTGCCTTTTTTTTGATACATTCATTGACCAAGTCTGGGATAAGCCGCAGAAGACTTTGACGGTCCCGCGGCGCCTAGCCTTAAGGTACCCCTTTGAGGAGGACCTGGTTAAGAAGTGGGCTTTCCCTACAGTGGTCGACCCCCCGATCGCCCGTTTGATTAAGGCTATCACGCTCCCAATGGAAGGGACTCCTGCATTTAAGGATCCCACTGACAGGATGTCAGAGGTGGTGAGTAGAACTGTGTTTACCTTATTGGGGTCTGCCTTACGCCCTATAGTGGCGGCAACACTTGTGTCTCAGACACTCACAGGATGGGCAAAGATTTTGCACCAGACAGTACAGGAGCATAATCTCCCTCCTGAGACCATTGCCCTAGCTCACCAACTTGTGCAGGGTTTGGTCTCTGTGTGCGATGCCATTTTGGATGCGGCCCCTTTAATATCTGGGGCCTCTATCTCTGCTGTGGTGCTGCGTCGCCTTATCTGGCTGAAATGCTGGTCGGCCGACCTAGCTTCCAAAAAGCTCCTGGCTGGCTTGCCCTTCAAGGGCGGTAGACTGTTTGGGGCCGCCCTGGATGACATTATTATGGATGTCACAGGGGGTAAGAGCACTTTCCTTCCTCAGTCTGTTAAGGAAAAGGAGCACCACCGTAGGCCGGGCCCTTCCTTTCCGGCGAAGACGTTTTTTCGTCAGTCAGAATACACGGGTAAGCCCGCCCAGACTGAAAAAAGTGCGGCTGGGGGACATAAGCGTCCCTGGGTGCATAAGCCTACCAAGCAAGCTCCCAAGCCCGCTGCCGCATGAAGTCTTGCCCCTGCCCGACTCTGGGGTGGGGGGACGTCTTTGCAGGTTCACGGTTTGGTGGACCTCCCGGATCTCCGACCGGTGGGTGTGCAAAGTGGTCACCTCAGGATACAGGATAGAGTTCCGTTCCTTCCTACCCATCGGGCGGGCCTCTTAGGGGCCGTACAGGATTGATCAGGTCCGGAGTGATTGTGCCGGTTCCGTCACAGGAGAGGTTTCAGGGGTTCTACTCTAATCTGTTTGTAGTCCCAAAAAAGGATGGGGTTCGGACAATCCTGGACCTCAAGGCCTGAATGCCTTTTGTGAAGGTGCAAAAGTTCTGCATGGAATCCATTGGCACGGTGATCGCTACACTCCATCAAGGGGATTTTCTGGCATCCTTGGAAATCAAGGATGCCTACTTGCATGTCCCGATCTGCGCAAGTCACCAGAAGTTTCTGCGCTTTGCGATCGGCGAAGTCCACTATCAATTTATGGCTCTTCCCTTCAGCCTAGCCTCGGCACCAAAGGTGTTTACCAAGGTGCTTGCTCCGGTTCTAGCTTTGCTGAGACAGCGATGCATTGCTCTCGTGGGCTATCTGGATGGTCTTCTTCTAAGAGCAGACAATGGCTCAGAATTAGAAGAAAGTGTGACTATTGTCGGTCAGACCCTCAGGGACTTCAGGTGGCTCCTGAACATTCAGAAGTCGGTCCTGGTCCCGACTCAGCATTCAGAGTATCTAGGTCTGATCCTGGACTCCTTGGAGGTGAAGGTATTCCTACCCCTGGAGAAGTTACTGACATTTCAGTCTGCAGTGCGGGTCCTGACGTCCCGAAAATGATCGTCAATCCGTTTTTGTATGAGAGTCCTGGGACTCATGGTGGCCTCGTTCGAGGTTGTTCCGTATGCCCAATCACACACACGGGCATTACAGAAAGAGATCCTGTCCACTTGGGACAAATCCCCGTTGTCCTTGGATCTTCAGATCCAGGTGAGTCACCCAGTCAGGGCGTCCCTGGCGTGGTGGCTGAGGTCCCCGGCTCTTCGGTCTGGGAAGTCGCTCCTCCCCATTCAGTGGACGGTGATCACGAAGGACGCCAGCCTGACGGGCTGGGGTGGAGTCTGGGGAGTCCTGTCAGCCCAAGGGCTTTGGACTCCGGACGAAGCCCGTTTACCGATCGATGTTCTGGAAATACGGGCAATCAGACTGTGCCTCTCCTCGTGGTCGGAGAGGCTAAAGGATAGCTCCCTCAGGATCCAGTCGGACAACGCCACGGCGGTGGCGTATGTCAACCATCAGGGGGGGACTCGGAGCTCAACTGCGGCTTTAGAGGTCGCCCGCATCCTAAGGTGGGCCGAAAGAAGCGTGCAGGCTCTGTCAGCCGTCTACATTCCGGGCGTAGACGATTGGCAGGCGGACTATCTGAGTCGCCAGACGCTGGACCAGGGAGAGTGGTCCTTGCACCCGGAGGTTTTTCAAATTCTGTGCCGGCGGTGGGGCATGCCGGATGTGGACCTGATGGCCTCTCGACTCAATCGTAAGGTGTTGAGGTTTGTGGCCAGGTCCAGGGATCCTTGGGCGGATGCCTCGGATGCGTTGGTGGCCCCATGGGGTCATTATCACCTGATATATGTTTATCCTCCGCTGCAGCTGCTTCCTCGCCTGCTGCGCAGGGTGGCAACCGAGGGGATTCCGGTGATCCTCTTTGCTCCGGATTGGCCTCGGCGTCATTGGTACGCCAATCTGGTACATCTCGTCGTGGACGTTCCTTGGCGGTTGCCAATGATGGAGGACCTTCTGTCTCAAGGTCCTATATTTCATCCTGCTTTACAGTCTCTGGCTTTAATGGCATAGCTATTGAAAGCCAGATGCTGAGAGTCTGAGGTCTCTCGGATTCGGTCATTTCGACCATGTTAAGGGCACGGAAGTCTTCCGGAAGAAAGATATGTCACCGTACCTGGAAAGCTTACATCGCTATGTGCGAAGAGCTGGACTGGCATCCACGGACGTATTCCATTCCCCAGAATCCTGTGGTTCTTGCGGCGTGACCCAAAAGCTTGCTTTGAGTACCATTAGGGGTCAGATTTCGGCCTTGGCCGTCTTCTTTCAGCGACCGCTAGCGGGTCATTCCTTGGTTAGCACCTTTGTGCAGGGGGTTCGCCATGTGCTCCCTCCTGTTAAACCTCCTCTCACTCCTTGGGATCTGAATTTGGTGCTCTTGGTTCTCCAGGAACCTCCCTTTTAAAAATATCAGAGATATTCCCCTCTTGACCTTGTCTCAGGAGGTGGCCTTCTTAGTGGCCATTACTTCTGTTAGACGGGTGTCTGAGTTGGCGGCCTTGTCCTGCAAGTCGCCCTATTTGGTCATCCATAAGGATAAGGCGGTGTTGCGTCCGCAACCTTCTTTTTTGCCAAAGGTGGTCTCGGCCTTTCACCTTATTGAGGACATTCTCCTACCATCCTTGTGTCCTCACCCATCGCATCCCTGAGAGTTTGCGCTTCACACATTGGATGTGGTACGAGCCTTACGGGTGTACCTGTCTGCTACTGCTTCTATTCAGGAGTATGACTCACTGTTTGTGTCTGTCTCTGGTCCAAAACAGGGCCAAGCGGTTTCGTCTGCCACCATTTCTAGGTGGATCAGACAGACCATTATACAGGCCTATGCCCTCAAGGGGTGGGCGCCTCCCCTTCCGGTTACGCCGCATTCCACCAGGGCAATTGGGCTTCCTGAGTTTTCCGGTATCAAGCGTCGGTTGCACAAGTGTGCAAGGCGGCGACCTGGTCGTCCGTTCATACCTCTTCTAAGTTCTATGAGGTTGATGTGGCTGCATCTTCAGATGCTTCCTTCGGCCGGAAGATGTTGCAGGCCGCTGTTTAATGTTGCAACTCCTCCGTTGAGGAGCTCTGCCTTGTTTGGAGTGAAGTTTTTGGTTTTCCATTTATACTGCTCCCATCCCTCTTGACACTGCTTTGGGACATCCCACGTGTAAAGTGTAAGAGAGGCTGTGTCAGTCCATAGACGATAAGAGAAAATAGGATTTTTGTACTCACCGTAAAATCAGTTTCTCTGACGTCCATGGACTGACACAGCACCCACCCTTCTTTTCAAGGTTTGTACTGCTTTGTTACCAACTGAGGTCTGCTGACTGCAGTGGGAGGGTTATGTCCAGAGGGACCGCCCCCTGGGCGGGGCTGTTCAGCTCTGGCTTTTTAGAATGTATGTATAACATTTCACATTCTGCCTAGGTCTTCTCCTGCAAGCAGGGACATAACCCAGGTGTAAAGTGTAAGAGAGGCTGTGTCAGTCCACGGACGTCAGAGAAACAGATTTTACAATGAGTACAAAAATCCTATTTTTTTTTTGGGAAAAAAAAATGGTTTCATGAATTAAAAAATAACAAAACAGTAAATTTTAGCCCATTTTTTTTTGTAAAATATGAAAGATGATGTTACGCCGAGTAAATAGATACCTAACATGTAACGCTTTAAAATTGCGCACACTCATGGAATGGCGCCAAACTTCGGTACTTAAAAATCTCCATAGGCGACACTTTGAATTTTTTTTTTTTACAGGTTACCAGGTTAGAGTTACAGAGGAGGTCTAATGCTAGAATTGTTGCACGCGCTCTAACACACGCGGCGATACCTCACATATGTGGTTTGAACGGCGTTTACATATGTGGACGGGACTTGCGTGTGCGTTCGCTTCTGATCGCGAGCTACCGGGGACAGAGGCATTTTTAATTTTTTATTTTACTTCATTTTTTTTACACTTTTTTTTTTTTGACCACTTTTATTCCTATTACAAGGAATGTAAACATCCCATCTGGTCACCAGTCATCTCTATGATTCCTATCCGGCGCTGGACGATTCATTCTCCGGGCCCCCGATGGCACGGGAGAGCCCGTAGAAGCACTGGATGGCGGCGGGAGGGGGATGTGGGGGGGGGGTGTCCCCTCCCGCCGCCTATAAGAACGATCAAGCGGCGGAACTGAATGATGCCCCTAGCTGCAGGCATCATTCAGATATCCCCCCAGAAAGCCCAGGACGTCATATGACGTCCACCCAGGATGGGAGATCCCATCTGTGGATGTCATTTGACTATGGGCGGGTAGAGAAGTGGTTAAGTATCGGGCACAAACGTACCCGATATTGCTTCAAGGGGTTTTACTGGGGTGATGCCTGCATACCTCCACGTTTCCCAACCCCCCCCCCCTTCCGCCGCTCGCCCATCCCACCGGGAGGCCTTAGCAACCAGCCGGCACATCCGCCAACTGGCCAAAGACCTGAACAAAGCCGATGCTTCGTTCGGGTATCAGGTCTAGTAACCCGGAAGCGATGTCATGACATCACTTCCCGGATTACTGGCATCTTAAAGGCGGCAGTTTTAAAAAAATATAAAGTATTCAAAAACGCAGATTTTAAAGTTTTGAATACTTTCAAGTGCAGAGGAGGGGTTTGGGGTCTTATAGACCCCTGATCCCTCCACAAAGAGTACCTGTCACTGCCTATTACTCTCACAAGGGATGTTTACATTCCTTGTGACAGCAATAACAGTGATAATTTTTTTTTTTAAATGTACAGAATATCCTCACACAATATTAGCCTGAGAGGTGGCCAAAATATCGGTATCGTATCGGCACCGAAAAAGCGATATCGGTCACTCCCTAGTAGATTGATTCTGAGGGCAATGCTAGTGTAAACAAGCCCTAAATGTGTATAGATTATTACAAAATTCGAGATTGTTCATAATAATAAAAGTAGGATTAGAAATAATTGAAATCCAATGTAGAAATGAATATATGATTTTACATTTTAACTATAGATCCGCTTTAATAATTTTATCTCACTGAAGATGGTTATACTGCATGGTAAACAGTGAATTGGATCCTGCAAGAACTCACAGAAACAGCTGCTGACGAGCGCAGGGTGCCAAAGTCCATAAGGTTCCAAGGAGTAAAGGCCCATACACACGGTCTGACTTTTTGACAACAAACTTCGAAATGACCAGGTTTTTCCAAAATTCCGACCGTGTATACGCTCCATCGGACAAACTTTTTCGGTTTTCATCGGACAAATGTTCGCTCTGCAAACAGACAAACTTTCCGGCAACAAAAGTCCTATGGTGCAAAGTCCTGCCGTGTGAACAGAAACGCATGCTCAGAACCAATGCAAATGCAAAGATCAGACAACAATACAGAAGTTGACCAAAGGGTGGCGGTAAAGAGCTGAAAAACCACGTGATTTTGGGAAAGTTTGCTGAAAAAGTCCTGCCGTGTGTATGCATACCAAGTTCACGGCCAACGCCCTTTGAACAAAAATCCACAGAAAAGTTTGTTTGAATTTCGATCGTGTGTATGAGGCTTTAGACCCACCTGAACAGCATGCACAGAATATTATGTAATTGGACATTTACAGTATATAACTTTGCTGTGCATCTTCCTTGTGCAATATTTTCATTTATTAAAAAAAGGATTGGACTGCTCACAGAATCAGCACCCATAAAAAACTGACAGCATTTGTACTTCTGTAATCTATTGAAATGTGCTGGCACTGCTCAGCCTGGTGTAATGCTTTCTACATCAGACACAGTATCTGTGAACACGACCACTGCAAAGTACTTGTGCTGCAAAGTATAGGGGAGCATGTGCTGCAGTGCTTGGACCTAGCAGCCGCTTGCTAGGTGTTAACACTTTTACATGACAGAAGGGTACCGTGGCAATGCACTGGAGAGGTACAGTAAGTATGAAGTAACCAAGGGGTGGGCTTCACACAGATACTGTCGGTTTACATTTTTATGTCTGCACGCCCGGCTACTGCAGCCTTTGCATGGGGATCATGGTCATCCTCTTACATGTTCTAAGGATCATGCACACTAGGCCTTTAGTTCCAGTGCGTGAGGCTCTGGGGTATAGTTGTTAGTGGAAGGCACAGGTGCATTGTCCAGCCCCGCTGCCGGCAGCCTGTCGAACTCTGAGAATCTGACAGCTGCTGCAGCTGAATGGTGCACCGAGTGATTTATAGATTTGGAGCAGTATGTACCCAAGGATTAATGCTTGGAACGCAGACTTCTTGTGTTCTGGGCACTCGCCCCTGGACACATACTGTCCTAAGGCTCAGTTCACACTGGTGCGTTGTAGGAACCACATTGATTTCTGTGTGGGTTCCCACATCGCATCTGACTCGCAGGCAGTTCACACTGCTCTCTGCAAAACGCTGTGGGTGTCAATATAAAGTTAATGATGCCCCCAAATCGGTTCGCAGAACGCAATGCGAACTGTGTAATTGGATCGCATGGATCTCAACACCGATGCAATCCGATGTGGACCAAAAAAAGGGACCTGCACCATTTTTGGTGTGAATGTGATGCGATTTTAGCCATACAAACTTTCTAGCTGAATTTGCATCACACAGGCAGCGCATGTGCTGCGCATATAAATGCGGTGCGAATCACATGCAATGTCTGCAATCGCATAACTGTGAACCCAGCCTAAATGTACAAACCACCAAGTGCATCGTCCAGCCGCAGCAGCTGTCAGATTCTCAGTTTGACAGGTTGTCCGCAGCGTGGCTGGACGATTTGTCTGTGCCCTCCAGCCGGAACCTCATGCATTGAGGTTACGCGCCCAGTGCGCGGACTCAGGTCAGGCTGGCAAAAATTGAGGCTACGACTTTGCGGCCCGCTGGAGCGAGATAGACGCTCCTTTTTGCGAACCAGCGCATTCCTGTGGTGGGCGATACTGTGATGAGCACCGCTCGCTCTCACTGCCCACCCACCTCCGACATCTTCCCAGTTTGACAGCTGCCCACCAGTGCAGCCTGTCAGTGCCACCTCATCAGTGCCCATTAGTGCAGCCTATCAGTGCCACCTCATCAGTGCCCATTAGTGAAGCCTATCAGTACATCAGTAAAGGAGAAAAATAACTTATTTTCAAAATCTTAGAACAAACTGAAAAAAAGTGGTGTGGTGTTTGTGTTTATTTTATTACTATTTATTTTTTTGGTCTTTTTTTTCGCTTGGCATCAGGCGTGAGTAATTATTATTGCCCAACGCCCTGGACATGCAGTTCTGGGCGCTTGGCAGCTGATTGAAAAAACTGGCTTCTAACTTTTTTCAGCTGGTTCCTAGATTCTAGGCAAATTTGTCAAGCCCTGTGTGTGTATGTGTGTGTATACGTATGTGTGTGCGTGTGTGTGTGTGGTTTATTTTACCTGTGAGAGACAGCATAGCAACAAAAAAATCCAGAAAAAAAACCGCATTTAATTTTTTTTTTTAATAATTGAAATGAGTATTTGATCCCTTATCAATCAGCAAGATTGCTGGTTCCCAGGTGTCTTCTATACAGGTAATGAGCTGAGATTAGGAGAACTCTCAAACAGAGTGCTCCTAATCTCATCTTGTTACCTCCTATAAAAGACACCTGTCCACAGAAACAATCAATCAGATTACAATCTCTCCACCATGGCCAAATCCAAAGAGCTGTCCAAGGATGTCAGGGACAAGCTTGTAGACCTACACAAAGATGCAATGGGCTACAAGACCATTGCCAAGCAGCTTGGTGAGAGGATGACCACAGTTGGTGTGATTATTCCCGTATGCACACACACTGTTGGTGGTAGATATTAGAGATCTATTTGGTATTGAAAGTTTATTGTCCGAGAAATTTGCAGCTTGGATCCACGGAGGTTTGATCAGAGTACTCAAAGTATATAGGGCCAGTGGCTAGCGCAACCCAGCATACAACGCCTGTTTGAGATATTACTTAGAGATGGACTGTCATATGTAATTACTGGTTAGAAAGTCAGCTATGTGACCTAAAATATCACTGATCACTATTCCAGATTTGTTTGAAAAGTTTCTAAAACGTATATTTTTTTTATGAACAGTAACATTGAATTGCATAATAAAGCAGCACTTTAAATCATTCTAATTCTACAGTATACAATGGTGCAGTATTCTTAAATATTCATTATTCTTAGATTGTAAGCTCTAAAGAGCAGGGCCCTCTGATTCCTACTGTATCCACTTCCCACCCGGTCAATAGGAGATTGACGTCCGGGAAGCGGTTCTGTGATCCTGACTGGGCGTCATATGACGTCCAACAGGATAACAGCCGCCGCGCTCCCGGGGGGGCGCGCATCGCGGCGATCGGTGGTGTGGTGTGTCAGTCTGACACACCGCAACACCGATCTCGGTAAAGAGCCTCCGACGGCTCTTTACCACGTGATCAGCCATGTCCAATCACGGCTGAACACGATGTAAACAGGAAGAGCCGTTGATCGGCTCTTCCTCACTCTCGTCTGACAGACGCGAGTAGAGGAGAGCCGATCGGCGGCTCTCCTGACAGGGGGGCTGCGCTGATTGTTTATCAGCACAGCCCCCCCCCACGGATGCCCACACTGGACCACCAGGGAAGCCACCAGGATCACCAGGGAAGGGGGCAACATGTGAATGGCCAGGTATGTACCCCATGGCCATCCACATAAGAAAAATATTCACAATAGATGCCAATCAGTGCCCACAAATAGGCACTGACTGGCATAATTATGGACAAGAAAAAAAGGGATGCCCAGCAAAGCCACCCATCAGTATCATCAGTGCCACCCATTAGTGTCCATCAGTGCCAGCTCTCAGTGCCCATCCATGCCCATCTGTGCCACCCATCAGTGCCCATCAGTGCCACCTATGAGTGCCCATCAGTGCCGCGTATCAGTGCCGCCGATCAGTGACCATCATCAGTTCCCATCAGTGTCACCTCATCTGTGCCACCTCATTGGTGCCACCTCATCGGTGCCCATCGGTGCCGCCTTATCAGTGCCCATCAGTGCAGCCATATCCGTGCCTGTCATTGAAGAAGAAAACGTACTTATTTACAAAAAAAATTACAGAAACAAAGAAAAACGTAATTTTTTTCTAGATTTTCTGACTTTTTTTATTTGTTGCGCAAAAACTAAAAATCGCAGAGGTGATCAAATACCACCAAAAGAAAGCTTGCGGCGATCGGTGGTGCGGTGTGTCAGTCTGACACACCGCAACACCGATCTTGGTAAAGAGCCTCCGACGGAGACTCTTTACCACGTGATCAGCCATGTCTAATCACGGCTGAACACGATGTAAACAGGAAGAGCCGTTGATCGGCTCTTCCTCACTCGCGTCTGACAGACGCGAGTAGAGGAGAGCCGATCGGCGGCTCTCCTGACAGGGGGGGGGGCTGCGCTGATTGTTTATCAGCACAGTCCCCCACGGATGCCCACACTGGACCACCAGGGAAGCCACCAGGATTACCAAGGAAGGGGGCAACATGTGGATGGCCAGGTATGTACCCCATGGCCATCCACATAAGAAAAATAATCACAATAGATGCCAATCAGTGCCCACAAATGGGCACTGACTGGCATAATTATGGACAAGAAAAAAAAGTGATGCCCAGCAATGCCACCCATCAGTATCATCTGTGCCACCCACCAGTGCCGCCTATGAGTGCCCACGAGTGCCGCCTATGAGTGCCCACCAGTACCGCCTATGAGTGCCTACCAGTGCCACCTATCAGTGACCATCAGCAGTGCCCATCAGTGCAGCCATATCAGTGCCCGTCATTGAAGAAGAAACAAAGAAAAACATATTTTTTTTTCTAAATTTTCGGTCTTTTTTTATTTGTTGTGCAAAAAATAAAAATCGCAGATGTGATCAAATACCACCAAAAGAAAGCTCTATTTGTGGGAACAAAATGATAAAAAAATTGTTTGGGTCCAACGTAGCATGACCGCGTAATTGTCATTCAAATTGCGACAGCGATGAAAGCTGAAAATTGGCTTGGGCAGGAAGGTGCGTAAGTGCCTGGTATTGAAGTGGGTATTGAATTATATTGTAACTGTATTGTCTGCCCTCATGTTGTAAAGTGCTGTGCCAACTGTTGGCGCTATATAAATCCTGTATAATAATAATTATTGGAAACGAGTGTGCTCAGACATGACATGTCTATTGCATTGGTAAACATATGATTATCTGCAGACACTGGGGCTGGGGCTACTGCAATTCCTCCATGTTGGGAAAGCTGTTATGTGCGGAGGAGTGTTCGGGATTAGAAAGCAGATGTCATTTACTACTTTAAATACCAACAGCTGAGATCCATTCACCACGTTAAAATATACAGAAGTGCAGGTCTGCAATCCTTCATTTGTACTCCGCAACCTTAACTCATTCTGTACCAGAATAACGTTTAACTACAATTCCCATTTGTCCTAGTTTTTTTTTTTCCCTTCTATTTCAACTTTTTTACTTTCCTGTTTGTCTGTGTGTTAATTGAAGAGCCTGCCTTTCTATCTATTTATCCTTGTGTCCATGTGTGTGTATTTTTTAGGGCCCATTCACACCAGTGCGCTGCTTTACCACTACATGCGGTAATATAATAATTGTTGCATGCAATGGTGTGCCATTTATTGAGTGGCGGCAGTGCACTGCACAGTATGCAAACTTGGTGCAAGTCAATTTTTTATTGATCTGCTGTGACGAGTTAAAATGAATGGACATTGGGCACATTAACCTGTGACTTGGGCTCTGTTTTTTCAGCCGGACCCGATTGGACACTCCATTCTCATCTGTTGGCAGTCAGATGTAATAGACTTGTGTCTATTTACACCCAGCTACCGCCAGGATTGGAGGGCATTCAGGTGTAAACGGACAGCTGGTCCGTTTTACATTCGGCTGCCCATAGAGCAAAACGGGCTGTGTCCGTACCTGCACTGCATAAGCAAAGCGGACATGGACCTGTCACCTGGTTGCTCTGCTTAGCGCAGCAGGAAATCAGCAGGCAGATCCCCTTCTGAGCAAAACTGGATCCGGCCCCCATGAAAGGGGCCTTAATGCTTCACCATGTACTTTCCTGGTGTGAATAGTAGTGGTGCAAACATATCGTCCAAAAATTGTGCTTTCGGCCGAAAGAAAAAAAGTGCTGATAATGAAGCCAAAAAGGGGGGCGGCGCCACACGTGTCATCCTGGCGCGCCCCTGTAGGAGTCTTCTTCTCCCTCTTCTCCCTCCTCCTCTCCTCGCGAGTGTCATGAGATGCAGCCTTTACCAGTGCCTGGTAATGCAATCTCATGCTGTGTCACAGAGATGGATCTGAGTCGTCGTACAGCCGCTGTACCAATGTCCCGCTTCCTAGACTGCCTCTTGTGATAGACGGCACATTGATCCAATGCTGGGAATCGTGCCGTGTGTCATAGGAGGTGGGACATCATTACAGAGGCTGCACAGTGATTCAGATCCAGCTCTGTGACACAGCATGAGATTGCGCTACCAGGCACTGGTGAGGCTGCATCTCATGGGCACTGGCGAGGCTGCATCGGATCTCTTGTTTAATGTCTGCAGTCTCTGACCATCTCTTATAGACTAGTATGTCTGCTAGAGGTGCACCAAATGGAAATTTTGCCAATACTAATAGTAATGTGTTTAAGAGATTGCAGACACCATACAAGAGATGGTCAAAGACCGAGGACATGATATTTGAGATGGTCAGAGACTGCAATCTGCAGGTGCCAATAATAGCCAACAATAAATGCATATTAATTTAACCACTTCAATACAGGGCATTTTCACCCCCTTCCTGCCCAGACCAATTTTTAGTTTTCAGCGCTGTCGCACTTTGAATGACAATTGTGCGATGTGGCTCCCAAACAAAATTGACGTCCCTTTTTTTCCACAAATAGAGCTTTCGTTTGGTGGTATTTGATCACCTCTGCGGTTTTTATTTTTTGTGCTATAAACAAAAGAAGAGCGACAAATTAAAAAAAAAACACAATATTTTTTACTTTTTGATTTAATAAATATCACAATTTTTTTTTTTTTTTCCTCAGTTTAGGCCGATATGTATTCTTCTTCTAGATATTTTTGGTAAAAAAAATCGCAATAAGCGTATATTGATTGGTTTGCGCAAAAGTTAAAGCGTCTACAAATACGGGAATAGATTTATTGCATTTTTTTATTTTTAATTTTTTTTACTAGTAATTGCGGCGATCTGCGATTTTAATTGTGACCGTGACATTGCGACGGACATATCGGACACTTTTGACACATTTTTGGGACCATTCACATTTATACAGCGATTAGTGCTATAAAACTGCACTGATTACTGTGTAAATGTGACTGGTGTTAGCTGGTTTGAGGGAGAAGAACCTGCACCCACTGTCGGGGGGGGGGGGATACGTTTTGGGTGGGTGGGAGGGTGCAACCATGTTATATGTTACTCCCTAAATATGTGTATAACCAGGTCTAGAAGGTGGAGTTAACCTTTAATATAGGGCATGTTAACGTGTAACGTAACACTTGTTAACACACCACAGTGGACCCTGATTTGAATGGACTCTAACTTAATTTTTCTGCTGTTCTGCCTCCCTGTGTCTACCTTTTATTTTTCTGTTTTCTTGCTTTCAATCAGCCTGTCCATGTCCATGTATGCCCATCCTGCGTGTCTGTATATTAGTATTTTGTCTGTATATCTTCTCTTCCAGACGGTGTGAAGAGAGCTTAAATCCTATTGGATATTTTTACAACAGTATGATATAGAATACCAGTACAAAAATGACTCTATTTGTTGACTCTTCCCTGTGTGTATTACTACAGGAAATGAGATAACTGCATACATGCCTGAGCAAGTAGTGCCTGGAATGTGGATACCACCTGTTTATTTTTTTACTATTTCATTTTGCTCCATGGAGGAATTTTACATTTGTAGATTGATACAAACACCGTTAGACCCCATTTTGCGTTAATAGCACCTGTAAACTGACTCTTCTATAGCCCAAGTGTGAAAGCCTGAGTACTTTCACACTGGGGCGGTGCGCTTGCAGGACAGGAAAAAAAGTCCTGCATCTTTGGGGTGGTACCATTGAACTTAAGACCACTTTCACACTGATGCGCTTTTGTGGCGCTTTCACGCTAAAAACAGCGCCTAAAAAGCTCACGAAAACTTATTTCCATTAAAATCAATGAATGCTTTCACACTGGAGCAGTGTGCTGGCAGGGCTGTGAAAAACTCCCCTCTCCATTGAAATGAATGGAAAGCTCTTCAAAAGCGCCTGAAAAGCGCTTCAAAAGCGTCAGTGTTTTTACTGGCAGTTTAGAAGCGCCTCAGTGTGAAAGTGGCCTAATGGTTAGCGCCTGAAAACCGTGTTGGCAGCGGTGCTTTTAACCCTTTCCTCTAGCGGGGGTTAAAAACGCTGCTATAACAGCAATAAGAAATGTAGTCAAGTGTGAACAAGCCCTAACTGTCCTATTAACTGTCCTATTAACTATTGTAAATGTTTAGCTATCCCCAAATCAGAGCTTACGGAACTTCAGCCTAGCCAATTCTCTGGTTCCAGCTCTATTTGGTCTATAGGCTCCATGTAGAAACTAATACAAATACTGGAGCATAAGAGGGGAGGGAGTTTTTGAAGCACAGAATGACAAGTAGTTTAAGTACTATAAAAAGAAAAAAACTGAAAGAAAAGTTGGTGAAATAAATTTGAACTCCCCTAAGCAGCAATAATAGTGGGATAAACACCAAAGAGATAAAAGGAAATTGCGCTAATGAGTCCAAGATATTAAAGGAAAATAAATTCCAAGTCCAAAAAAGTCCAATTGAAAGGTGCTGGAATAGACAAATGCCAAAAAACGCACATAAATCCTATATGAACTTGTGTGAATGTATGCTTACCAGATAGTAAGCCAAACATGCAGGTGGCTATAACCCAGCTCAGGCCTTTGATTAGCACACCAGTGCTAGATTCCTCAGAGATGGTGAGCAAACAGATATTAAGTTCAAGCCTTGACCAATTTGATTAAAATGGTAAAAATCCACCACAGAGTGAATCGCCACTTAACAGGTAATATCCTTACCAGGTTATGAGCGAAACAAATCAACGGACGACAGGTGGCTGATTAACAGATGTCTCCCTATGGATATGGCTGCTATGGTAGATGGATATGACTCCCAACTTCTAACAATATAACTCCATGGGGCCCACAGGATAAAGTACCCAAAAGAGAATAGGGACTAGATAGTGTAATAACGTCACTTAATTTATAAAAAAAAAAATTAATTACACTTACATCAAATAAGCGCAAACAGGACATGTAAGAAAGGCCGGCCGGCTGTAAAGCAAACTCCCGTACAACTAGCGTGGTGACGTCAGCGCGTACCCCCTTAGGCGCGTTTCGTCATCATAGACATTGTCAATAAGGGACGGGTAGCGAGCTGAATCGCCACATTTTATAGAACCATGCCTCGTTTTGACAACCGGACATGAATGTACGGCGGCCGTCTTGGATGATGGCAAACGGCGCATACTTCAATGGAAATGGTGCAAAATTGCCCATATCACTTACAAATAAACCGGAAGAACAAAAAGAGAGGAAATGGTTATGTTAACCTCAATTTAGATCCCGGACATGAGTCAATTCCCACCCTCATATGTACGGCAGCCATCTTGGATGATGGCGAACCATACATAGATACTCCAAACTGGTGCAATATTGCCCATATCCAGTGTAAAGGACTAAATGAACAAAAACAGAGGAGATGGTTATATTAACCTCGATCTGAGTCACGGACACGAATCAATACCCTCCATCTCATGTAATGGCAAACCCATGTTTGCAATATAAAAATTGCCCTTTGAGTGGGATAAAAATTAAATAAAAATGAAAATAAAAATAAATATAAAGATGAAAATAAATTAGAGGACAAAGATATATGTCCACATTTAAGTGAATATATGTGTATTAATGTAATTAATATTTTAAATGTGTGTGTATAGATGGTATATATTACAATTACCTCTAACAGTGTCAACCATTGTGGTCTGAGCATATATAACCCATCCCATATTAAATAAAAAATTGTAAATAGTGATATTAATCAATACCGTGAATTGAGAAAATTATTATTCAATTAAACATAATGTGAACAATCACCTACATGTAAGTATAATCAACTGTGTGAGATAAGACCACACTGTATGTATGGATATTAAATTATGAATATATGAAAAAAAATGTAAATATGAAAAATAAAAATTGAACATATAAGTGTAAAAAGAAGATAAAGTATCTTACCAAATGCTCCCACCCGAGAGCAAAAAAAAACCCAAAGTAAAAACTGTATAAGTCATGTGCATGACTCAGACTGAGTTCACAGTAATTTAAAAATTGATTATTTAAGATTTGTTGATAAAAGCATTGACGTCAACATCAATATTCAGTCCATGGGGTAAATAAGTCTTGGCCTTAAAAATCCAGGACATCTCTAGTTTGGAGATATCCCTTACCAGAGAGCTAAATTTATCGATGCCTAAAAACAACGTGTTTGAAGGATCTCTTTTATGCACTAATCTGTAGTGTTTAGATGCCGAATGATTTTTAAATCCTGATTTGATATTTGTGATATGTTCGTTCAATCGAACCTGTAGGGGGCGTTTAGTCCTCCCTATGTATTGCAAACCACAGGGGCACTGGAGTAAATACACCACACCCACTGTGGAGCAAGTAATAAAGGGTTTAATATCATTTGTAATTTGCGTGCTAGTGGACAAAAAACTAGTTGTCATCCTATTGGTGCAAATATTAAGAGAACATACTCTACAGTTGCGACATTTATAGTAACCTGTAAAATGTCCAAAAAAACTCACTCTAGATGGAGGATCAATGATATTAGGCGCCACACTATTCCTCAGGGAGGAAGCTCCCCTAAAAACGACCCAAGGTCTCTCTGGCAAGATATCCCTCAATATGCGGTATGCAGTTTAAGTACTATACAGAAATATTTTGAGAAACTTGCCAAGTGTGATGAACAGGTGATATAAAAAAAAATTCTTTCACTTGAATTTTATTAGAAATAACAAGAAACTTAGAGCCCATTCACACAGGGGCAACTTTGGATCTGACTTCAAGTCGCCCCAGGTCGCCCCTAGTCGCCTCAAGTCGTGCTGCATGAGAAAATCAATGTAAGTGAATGGAGCCGTCTTAATGCACACTACTGCAGTCGCTCCGACTTCAGAAAAGATTCCTGTACTACTTCAATCTGACTTCTAGGCAACTGCTAGGCGACCTGTACCTATTGATTTCAATGGAAGTCGTTTAGAAGTCGGATCCCCTGTCCTAAAAGAAGCAACTTTCCAGGAAGAGAACATACATTTCTCAGGCAAACCCCTCCCACAGAGCTGATTCTTGTTTGATTGGCCACTGGAATGTCTCCTGTCCTGGAGGCAATTTGAAGTTGCCTTGTAAGTAGCTCCAGGTCACGCTGTGATTCATACTCAAGTCGTGTCCAAGTTGCCTCCCAAAGTCGTGTTGCCCCTGTGTGAATGGAGTCTTACTGACTTTTTTTTTTTAATACCACTTACAAGCGCTGTTTAACCACTTGCCTACTGGGCACTTTCACCCCCTTCCTGCCATGGCCAATTTTCTGTGTTGTTGCACTTTGAATGACAATTGCATGGTCATGCAACACTATACCCAAATTACATTTTTATATATAAAAAAAAAATCACACAAATAGAGCTTTCTTTTGGTGGTATTTAATCACCACTGGGCTTTTTTTATTTTTTGCTAACCAAATTAAAAATTACCGAAAATTTTGAAAAAATATTAATAAATTTCATAATTTGTTATAACATTTTGTAAACTGATAATTTTTCACCTTCACTGATGGGCGCAGATGAGGTGGCACTGATGAGGCTGCACTGATGGGTAGAACAGACAGGCGACACAGATGGGTGGCACTGATTAGCAGCAGTCGTGGGCACTTATTGAAGCACTGGTGGGCACTGTTGGGACTGCACTGATAATCGGGACACTGATAATCAGTGCCGATGTCCCTTTTAAAAGAGAAGTCCAGCCTGAACTTTTTAGGCTGGGCTTCCCCTCTGGGTCACAGGAGTGCAATTCGTTTTGCACTCCTGTGACCCGTTTTCAGCAGAGAGCGGTCTGAAGTCCGCTCTCCGCTGACGTCACTGCCATCAGTCGGGGCAGCGCGTCATCACGACTTCCAAGTCGGGATCCGCCAGCTGCCCTGATTGATGGCAGTCTCAGCGAGCCGCTGAGACAGCCTCTCCCCGCCCCTCCACTGCTCGGCGCTCCAATGAGCGCTGAGAAGTAGAGCAGAAGCCATGCTGACTGACAGTCAGCATGGCTCTGCTCGGGGAGGAGTGAGAACCGAGCCATCGGCGATGTTCGGTGGCTCGGTTCTCAGCGCACAGACACCCCGGGGGACAGCTGCAGCATCAGCCTGATGCTCCATCCACGAGGTAAGTATAAATAGCAAAAAAAAAAACATACCTCGCTTTTTTCCTTAAGCAGGTTATCGGCTCTCTTCATCTCTCCTCACGCTAGCAGCGTGAAGAAAAAACAGCCGATAACCAGCTTCTGTTTACATCGTGATCAGCTGTCATTGGCGACAGCTGATCACGTGGTAAAAGGCCTCTGTGATTGGCCCTTTACCCCTATCTTTGACCAGCTGAGTCCCAAGGACTCCCCTGCAGTGTGCGGGGAGCGCAATCATTTGAGGACGTCAATAGACTGTCATTCGACTATAGCGCGGGCGTGAAGGGGTTCAACTTTTAAAGCACTTATGCTTTTTATTATCAAATGTTTTATAGTTGGAGGCCAACTCAAGCCAAAACTTTTTTTAGTTTTTGACATTGAGTGAGGAAGGCATGGAACCCAAGTTTTCATTGTTTGGGTCACCACTGTGGGGATTACTCCCCTTTGTCAGGACAGGAAGTGGTGGCAAATATCTCCCGTGCAACAAAACCCATTTTCAGTAAAATGAAGGGTTAGATCCTCTTATGTTTCTATTATTACTGGGTGTTTTTTTTTTTTTCTTGCTTTCTTGACATTCTCTCCATCAATTTATGTTCTACTTTTACACACTGTTAGAGGTGGATGTAATCTCTCCAATCTGGTCATGAACAACAGTAATTATTATTATAAAAATAGTTTTTTTATTGTTTTCCAAACAGAACAAAAACAGTAGAGTACAGATAAAGGTAATATTATTAAAGGAGGGTGGTGCAGGTACAAATTCTTGCAACAAATATCCAGTGACATAGCACTAATACATGTAAAAAAAGGAAACCACAATGTCTTGGCTATGACATATTATATAGTCAAATACATGAAAACCAAATTAAAGCGGAGGTTCCGCGGCAAATCTTTTTTTTTTTTTAGCTTGTATGCAAAGTATTTGTAGATCACCAATTAGTACTCACGTGTTTGGTGATTTTTAACCTCCCCTGTCTTTTTTCTGGCAAAAAATGCACTTTTAAAATCAGCCGTCAGAATTTTCCATTTTGCTTGTGGGCATTGTGAAGCCCACAAGCACTGACTTCCTGGAAGCGGTGGACAGTGTTCTGCAGAAAAAGTTCCCCGGCGGATAAGGTTCCCCCCCCTGTACTGCGCATGCGCGGCACGAACCTCAACGGAGTTTCCGAAAGTAGCCGAACATGTAGAGCTGCGAGTTAGCTCTACACGGCGCCTGCGCAATGACTAGGAGCCATGTAGAGCTGACTGCGCAGGCGCCGTGTAGAGCCGACTCGCAGCTCTACATGTTCGGCTACTTTCGGAAACTCCGCTGAGGTTCGTGCCGCGCATGCGCAGTACAGGGGGGGGGGGGAACCTTATCCGCCGGGGAACTTTTTCTGCAGGACATGTCACATCTGGGCGAACTCCCAGATTACATTGCGGGAGAACAGAAACGCCTACTCCCGCGGGAGTGAGTACCCGGAAGCCGGAATTTAGATGACAATATTACAGTATGTACAGAAGAAAAAAAAATAAGTGGCTACTGTACATGTTTGTAGTGTAAGGAGTGTGGTCATATATGGATGTTATTTTGGGTGGAACTCCGCTTTAAATGATGGTAGCCGATGTATTCTTGTGCCTTTATTTGCTTATGAATGGATCAAACCCTCCGTTTGCTAAGGTCGGAGGGAAAAGAGAGGCGGGGGAGAGAAAAGAAAAGGAGAAAAGGAAAGATGAAGTAGAGGACGCATGCACCAGTAATTAGCAATTTTTCGTTTTTAAAAAACTATGCAAATCCTAAAAAAAACTCTTGACTTCTAATGCCTCATACACACGACCGGTTTTCCCGTCGGAAAAAAAAAACGATGGTTTTCCCGATGGAATTCCTCTCAAGCCTGCCTTGCATACACATGGTCACAGAAAAGTCCGGTGAACTTTTGACTGTCAAGAACGCGGTGATATAAAAGACTACGACGAGCCGACAAAATTAAGTTCTATGCTTCCGAGCATGCGTCTAATTGTTTCCGAGCATGCACGTTTTTTTCCCGTCGGAAAAGCATACAGACCGGTTTTCCTGCTAGGTTTTTTTCCTGACGGGGAAAAAAGAGATCCTGCTCTTTTTTTTTCCCGCCAGTTTTCTCGTCAGAAAAACTGCGATGGAGCATACACACGGTCGGAATTCCCGGCCAAAAGCTCTCATTGCAGTTTTTCCGACGGAAAAATCGGTCGTGTGTGCGAGGCATGAGTCAAATTCTATGTTCCCTCCACAATTAATGTAATACTACTTCATTCTACTCCAAGGACAACCTCTCCTTCCCAGAGGTCCTCCAGTGTGTATGGTATGTTATGCTTTTTTTTTTTTTTTCTTTTTTTTTGTATGTCTTTGGGCTGGTCACACAATGCTTTGGACCCTTAGACTCCTCCATCTTCTCCAGCATGATTATGTCAGTACAGAGTGCTTGCAGGGTGTCATAAAAAATATTTTCTTGTGGCAGACCAATGATGCCAGCGTTAAATTTGTCTACAATGTTTAGGGTTGAGTGATTCTGGGCGTCATTCAGTGCTGAGGACATCTTGTGGCAGAAAATAAGTCTTGCAGAGGAAAGCTCCAAATTGTATTTCAGCCTGAGCTGCTTCTTTCTTTTTGTTCCCAAAACAGTATTAAAAAAAAAAAAAGAAATTAGCCCAAAGTTGTTGCTGAAACCCATGAATCTGAGATGACACTTTACTCATCCATTCATTTTCAACATTTTGTCATTTTTGTTCAGGACCCACAGACATCCCTGGCCAAACTTTCTGGACAGGTTTGAGAACCTAGTCTGATTGATGTTGTATTCTCCCTGAAAAAACTGAAGTTATCTGCACATTCCACCTCCTCCCCTATGTGCAGCCTACACACAAACTAAAGGCAGCTGTTCTAGTTTAGGATCACACCAGCAGACTCAAGTGCCTGACAGTGATTTGATATAGATGGGGCCATTTCTGGAAGATTCAACAATCTCTGGAAAAGTAAAGAATATACATAAGTGAATAAATGGGACTGCATTTTTTTTAGTTTTATGCAACTTCTGGCATCAAAGAGTAACTGGGTTATTTCCGATTTGTTTGCACTCTGGACTGTGGTAAACATCTCTTAAGCCTCGTACACACGGTCGGACTTCAAACTTTTCCGTGGATTTTTGTCCAAAGGGAGTTGGCCGGGCACACCCATAGCATACACACGGCAGGACTTTTCTGCAAACTTTCCCAACATCACGTGGTTTTTCTGCTCTATACCGCCACCCTTTGGTCAACTTATGCTATTGTTGGTTGATTTTAACATTGGTTCTGGGCATGCGTATTTGTACTTCGGACAAAAGTCCGATGGATTTCTGTACACAAGATAGGACTTTGCACAGTAGGACTTTTGTTGCCGAAAAGTTTGTCCGTTTACAGAGCGAACTTTTGTCTGATGAAAACCGAAAAAGTTTGTCCGATAGAGCGTACACACGGTAGGATTTTTTTTGAAAACTTGCTCATTTTAAAGTTTGTTGTCAAAAAGTCCTACCGTGTGTATGGGGCTTTAGACTGTCATTTTGCAGAGCCATTATTTTGTACTGATAACATTTAAAAGAGAAACTTTTTTAGAAACAGTTTTTTTCTGAAAACCAGTTTAGGAAGGAATCTGGAATCTTCTAATTCTCTTCAGTGATTGGTTTTGCACTGAAAATCTTATGGTTAAGAACATTTAAATAGTTCACAGCAGTAATAAAGGCCAAGCATTTTTACCTTTAATACATTCACAGCATTGAGGTAAAACAATGTGCAAGCCCCCCCCCCCCCCCCAACTCATCTCATCTTCCCAGCCTCAAACACTTGCCTGCCTCGCTTGTCACCACCACTGGGTCCAGGACAATCTGCACCATTCCTGAAATTCTGGGTTGTAGACAATGAGGGTGGTGCTATGATAGGCCCCTGCATCTAAATAATACTGGATGAACCCTCTGCACACTCCTATATAAGCATGAGCTCCAGCGTGTTCGCATAGTAAACGTGCAGAGCCCGCCAGGAAGTCGGCACCCGCGCTGCGCTAATCACAGCCAGGGAGACGTTTCCCGATCTCAGCAGCCGAGCATCGAGAAATGTCTCCCTGCCTGTCATTAGCGCAGCGCGGTGCCAACTTCCTGGCGGGCTCTACACGTGTACTATGCGAACACACCGGAGCTCATCCTTACTGCTATACTCTGCAATAAAAAATAGGGATATTTAGTTTACACATATTGTAATGCATGTTTAACCACTTAAGGACCGCCGCCTGTACATATACGTCGGCACAATGACACGGACAGGCATATACACGTACCTGTACGTGCATGCCTTCCAACGGGTGGCGGCGGTCCGTTTTGCTTTTGGAGGGATCCGTGATGAGGGATCGCTCCTGGCGAATGAGAAGCTTCCCCTGCCTGTGTAACTGTAAACACAGACAGGAGGAAGTGATGTCACTCTCCTCGTGGCGGTCTTTTCATCCTGAGCCCGAGGAGAGAAGACATCCAAGCAAGTGCACTAACTCTACACTAACACCAGGTACCCATAGGCACACTTTCCACCCCCCAGATCACCCCCTGCACCCCCAGTCACAGTGTCACTGATTGCAGTGGTAATTTTTTTACTGATCACTGCATGCAGTGTCACCTGTGACAGTAAAAAGTTGCAGGGCAGTTAGTTTTATGTCCAGGGTACCCCCCTAACCCCCCCTAATAAAGGTTTAACCCCTTGATCACCCCCCAGGTAACCCTTTCACCCCCTTTCTCAGTGTCACTAAGCGATCTTTTTTCTGATCGCCGTATTAGTGTCGCTGGTGCCGCTAGGTAGCCAGTTATTTTTTTAGGTTCACCGTCCGGTTTTTATAGCGTCAGGTACCCCCATATATTACCTAATAAAGGTTTTAACCCCCTGATTGCCCCTAGTTAACCCTTTCACCAGAGATCACCGTATAAGTGTTACGGGTGATGCTGGTTAGTTAGTTTGCTTTTTATAGCACCAGGGCACCCGCCGTATATAACCTAATAAAGTTTTAACCCCCTGATCGCCCGGTGTTTTAGCGTCAGATAGGGTATGCGTCGCCCCAGGCAGTGTCAGGTTAGTGGCAGTAGCGCTAACACCGACGCACGCAGCAATACACCTCCCTTAGTGGTATAGTATCTGAACAGATCAATATCTGATCTGATCAGATCTATACTAGCGTCCCCAGCAGTTTAGGGTTCCAAAACACGCATTGCTAGCGGGATCAGCCCACTTGCGTTTTGCCCCTCCGCCCAGCCCAGCCTACCCAAGTGCAGTATCGATCGATCACTGTCACTTACAAAACACTAAACACATAACTGCAGCGTTCGCAGAGTCAGGCCTGACCCTGCTAACAGTTTTTTTTTTGGTAGCGTTTGAATCAGTCGCTGACAGTCAGGTGCTTTTTTACTTGTGAATCTTACTAGTTGTACCAGTAAATTTAGAGCCCAAAATGGCAAATAGAAGGTACACTAGTAAAGAGGCCTACGAGGTTCTGAGCATGACAGATAGTGAAGAGGAGGTCACGCATCTGTCAGATTCAGGCTCAGAATACGATCCCGTAGACGACAGCGGCTCCATGACAGATAGCACTGACGACGAATGTGACGTCCCTGCTGAGGTCAGGCGTACCCGATCCCGATCTTCTGCTGTTGTTAAGGTGCAAGAACCGCAGGTCCCTCGTATGTAGCAGAGAGCAAGTACTAGCGCCGCTATTCCTTCTGGTGAACTGGCAAGCACCAGCGGCCTAGTACACCCTGGACGTACATCCAGCACTGCAGTAACACTTGGTGACGTGGCGAGTCCCATAAGTGCAGTTCAAGCTGGCGAGGTGGCAAGCACAAGTAGTGTCCCGCTGCCACCAAGAAGAAGACAAAGACAATCCCGACGTGTCCTTTTTGCAGAATTCGCCAATCCTGATTGGGTGCCCACCACTTCTGCAGAACCCTTACTTCCCCCATTCACTGGCCAACCCGGAATTCAGGGGGAAACAGCTGATTTTACGCCACTTGATTTTTATTCGCTGTTTTTCACGGAAGATCTCTATAGATCTATTGTGGACCAAACTAATTTATATGCTGGTCAATTCATCGCTGCTAATCCCCAGTTGCCTTTCCTTGCCAGAGATTGGAAACCAGTTACGGTTTCCGAATTTAAGACCTTTCTGGGCCTTTCCCTCAACATGGGCATACATAAATTCACGAAGTTGCGGTCATATTGGTCCACACGCCCAATTGACCATATGCCCGTGTTCTCTGCCTCCATGTCCAGGGCACGATACGAGCAGATCTTGCAGTTCATGCACTTCAACGACAATGAACTTTGACGTCCTCGTGGAGACCCTGAATACGATCGGCTCTACAAAAATCGGCCCATCATAAACCACTTCAACAAACATTTTGCAGCCTTGTTTACTCCCCATCAAGTTGTCTGCGTTGATGAGTCCCTGATTAAATTTTCTGGCCGCTTGTCTTTCAAACAGTACCTTCCCAGCAAGCGTGCCAGATACGGGGTCAAGCTCTAGAAGTTCTGTGACAGGCCCACTGGCTATACATGGAACTTTATGGTTTATGAGGGAAAAGATAGTCACGTAGAGCCGGAGAACTGCCCAGATTACATAGGGAGCACTGGCAAGATAGTGTGGAACTTGGTGTCACCCTTATTCGGAAAGGGGTACCATTTGTATGTGGACAATTATTACACAAGCGTGCCACTTTTTAGTCATTTATTTGATCATCAAATTGGCGCATGTGGCACCGTGCGATCTAATCGCCGGGGCTTTTTCCCCAGCGGCTTGTAGATTCCCGTCTTGGGCTGGGGGAGAGAGCCTGCTTGAAGTGTAATAATTTGCTCGCTGTGAAGTGGAGGGATAATAAGAATGTTTTCGTTCTTACCTCCCTTCACGCAGACATGACAGTCCAAATTCCTACGGCGACTGGTGTTGAGAAACCCCTCTGTGTCCACGAATATAACCAAAATATGGGAGGGGTGGACCTCAACGACCAGTTGTTGGCGCCGTACCTAGTTGCCGGTAAGGCCAGACGCTGGTATAAAAAAAGTGTCTGTTTACTTATTTCAATTGGCTTTGCTGAACGCTCATGTGCTATACAGAGCTTCAGGACGGACTGGATCCTTCCTTACATTCCAGGAAGAGATCGTCACAGCCCTTCTGTATCCAGGCGGTGCTGCACCTCACCATTCCCAACCAAATGCAGTAAGCCGGCTGCATGAGAGGCATTTTGAGAGACCCGAACCTGGAACCGAACCGTTACAGTTGTTACAGTTACAAAAAAAAGTGTAAAAAAAAAAAAACTCCAAATAGAAAATATAAAATAAAATAAAAAAAATATTTGTTGTTTTATTGTTCTCTCTCTCTCTCTCTATTTTCTCTCTATTGTTCTGCTCTTTTTTACTATTTTACTGCTCTTTTTTACTGCTTTTCAGGTATGTAATTTTTTTATACTTTACTGTCTACTGTGTTTTATTGTTAACCATTTTTTGTTTTCAGGTGCGCCATTCAGCTGCAGCGCGGATTTATTTTTCTTGACAGCAACAGCGTTTGCTCCCACGATACATAAAGCCATGACTCCAGTGCTGTAGGAGGTGATTTCACCACCACAGTTAAAAAAAAAAGCATATATGCCGAAGCATGGGGGCAGCAGGGGCGGAGGAGCGATTTTGCTCCTAATGCCGCGTACATACGGTCGAAATTCCGATGCAGGCTTGCCCATGGAAAAGTCTGACCGTGTGTACGCAGCATAAATTTTTTGCGGGAGGATGCCCCATGCTTCGGCATATATATATTTTAGGCACAGGTTGCGTTAAAATTTTTTTTATTTTTTACTATGTTTTTTTTTTGGTATTTGCTTTGCAGGTATGGTATGGTAAGGTCTTGCTGTTATACTGTAATGTTATTTTGTTTTAACGTTAACCATCATTTGCTTAGCAGGTACGCCATTCAGTTGCAGCGCGGATTTATTTATCTTGACAGCAACAGCGTTTGCTCCCACGATACATAAAGCCGTGACTCCAACGCTGTAGAAGGTGATTTCACCACTACAGTTAAAAAAAGAGCATATATGTCAAAGCATGGGGGCAGCAGGGGCGGAGGAGCGATTTTGCTCCTAATGCTGCGTACATACAGTCAAAATTCCGACAGAGGCTTGCCCGTGGAAAAGTCAGACCGTGTGTACGTGGCATAACTTTTGCGGGTGGATGCCCCCATGCTTCGGCATATATAAATGGTGCATGTATGCCCATCATTAGAAGTGGGTGGATGAAGGGAGGTATTCTAATGGTGGGCATACCCACCGATCAATCTCTTTTTCTCTTTTCGTCCGTGGACGGACGCAGCCTTCTTAATTCTTGACATATGGGTTATGTTCCTGTTCATGGGAAAGGACTAGGCAGACATGTTAGATATTTAAATACATGTTACTTTAACAGAGTTGAACTGCCCTGCCCAGGGTGCGGTCCCTCCAGACATAACCCTGCAGTTAGCAGCTCAGTTTTGTTCTGCCTAGCAGAGGAGATGGACGTGGCTCCCTTTGGGCCCAGAGTCCTGAGGAAATTTTTTATTTTATTTAAATTAATTTTATTTTGTGATTCTTTTATCAACAGTCGGCTGGGCGACAGGCTGGATATATAGATCCTTGTAGTCTTCCCAGTCCGGCCAGCGAGCGTGTACAGTCCCTTATGAATAGGCGTCGGGTCTGTCACGACATACCCCATGGCTCCAGGAGTGGCCGGTGAGCTTCTGCAACCAGGGTCCACAAATGTCTGGGCTGCTTGCTGTCTCACTCACAGTGGACCGGGCCGACAGCTACTCGATACTACTTGGTTCTAGTCTGTCAGGGACGCACCAGCAATGTCCATGCATGGACGGGTTAGTACAGTTCCTTCCATTTTGATGGTTTGGAAAATCTGGGCTTTCCTGGAGGGTCATTAGGGGGTCCCCTGTCCTCCCTTCCCTCCCTCTGTCCCCCCTCTTTCCCCCCTCTTTCCTCCTCCCCATTGCGGGGCCTGTTGCGTCGGCGGGGTGTACCTGTAGGGGTCTCCGTATCCCGGTTGGGGGCTGTGGGCGTGTCGGGGTCCGCTCTCGGTGGGGGTGGTGTGTTTTTTGGTAGCCTCCGCTCTGCATTCCTGCGGCCTTCTTGTCTACCTCGGTGTGCTCGGGCGCCATTTTTGGTAGCGCCGGCGCCATTTTCTAGTGGTTTTTTTCTGTATTGAAAAATTCCATTGGTGGCCATTTTGTCGTAGCCACGCTGTGGCGCAGGTCTTCATTGCGAGCGGCCATTTTCTTGTAGTGCTCGCCCTTTTTTCCTGAGGAGCCCGGCGGCCATTTTGGGAATGTTTTTTTCACTGTGTGGCTTGACCTCTAGCGCTGGAAGCTTCCTGAATGGCGCGAATATCGCTAATCACCTCACAGATTACCTCAGGTGTGTGAGGCAGAGCGGACAATGGTTCTGCGCAGTCTCTGGCTGGGTTGTGTGGCCTTAGGTAACCCCCCGGTCAGCGCAGTTAGGAGGGTGAATTGTCAGTAAAAACGTATACATTATGTTTTTACACACACACTATTACATATACACTAAATACATACACAGTATGTGTACGTATGTGTATGTATTATACTAATGTGTTGACTTAGTCTCTATGGACTGTTAGTGGGTCAGAATGGAGTCTGAAGCAATAGGCATGCACAGTATGTGTATGTATGCCCCTGCACAATTTGTCTGCAGCCCTGGATGCGGGCGTTAGGGGGGTATGAAGCGCCCCCTCCCCCCGCCATATCCTGGGGAATGCTCTGACTTTGACTCAGGATCCCTGTTCTGAGGTGTCAGAGGATGCCATTTGCCTGGAGTTTGCATGTTCATGTCTGCGTGGCTTTCCTCCGGGTGCTCCGGTTTCCTCCCACTCTCCAAATACATGCGCGCCCTCGGCGCAATACACAGTATAAACATACACAATATGTTTATACACACACACTAAATGCATGCACAGTATGTGTATGTATTTATTACTTTCTGTGTCTGCGTGGGTTTCCTCCGGGTACTCCGGTTTCCTCCCACGCTCCAATAATGTGCGCGCCTTCAGCGCAATACACAGTATAAACAATGTGTTTGTACAAACAGCATTTATCAATGTAGTAACTGCTGGGACATCCGCTGAGGTGTCAATCCTTTTTTGGGTCGCACTCGACCCGCTCTATATATGTTCTTTCCTTATGATTGATTCCTTTGATGGATCATAGATAAGGAATGGGGACTGCCGCAGAGGTCCTTTTTGGTCCCTCAACGCACGGCGGTCCGTTTATCCCTTTCAAGAGCATTTAAAAATTTAAAAAAAAGGGTTTTTCCCATGAAGTTGACCCTCTTATATCAGGGGTACCACTATCCCGGTAGGGGGGACACCTGCTTTTAAGGACACTACTGATAGGTGCTCAGAAGCGGTGACTCGGACCGTGTTCGCCATAATGGGAATCAGCTTTGCCCCCGTTAGTGGCTGCGACTTTGGTGTCTCTGACACTCACTGAATGGACAAAACATTTGTACCAGACAGTGGAGGAGCATCAGCTCTCTCAAAAAGTTGTGACACTGGCCGACCAGCAGGTGCAGGGTTTGGTGTACGTAGGTGCGGCAATCCTGGATGCGACTTCTTAGTCTCCAGGGCCTCTGTGTCCGTGGTGGTCTTGCACCACTTGAGAGGGCTGCTATACTGGTCTGCTGACCGAGCTTCTATGGATACTGACAGATTTACCTTTTCAAAGGTGGGAGGCTCTTTGGTGCCTCACTGGACGACGTTGTTAAGAATGTCACAAGAGGGTAACTGAATACTTCTACCTCAGTCCACTAAGAGTAGAGGGCTGCCCCGTGAGCCGGGACCTTCCTTCCCCGTACAAAAGCCGTATTTTTGACACAGGGTTGTCATACCCATACCACCGCAGGACAGGTTTCAGGGATTCTACTCAAATCTGTTTATGGTCATAGAGGAGGACAGAGTCATCCAATCCTAGACCTCAAGGTGGGTTTGCGAAGTGGTCTCTTCAGGGTACAAGATCGAGTTTTTCTTTCTTGTTCACAGAAAGGGTTTCTTTGCCTCAAATCTTCCTCTCCTACCGTCTTGTCGGAGTGCCCTGATTCAGGATGGAGTCAGTCCGCTCCATCCCGGGGACCTTCATGTCCCCATAGGCGACAGGCACCATGGTTCCTGCGTTTAGCGGTCAGGGAGGACCATTATTTATTTGTGGCTCTCCCTTTTGACCTAGCGTCAGCACCAAGAGTTTTACCAGGGTGCTTGACCCGATTCTAGCCTTGCTGAGGCAGCGCGGCAATGCCTTCGTAGGTAGTTTAGATGGTATTCTTCTGTAACCTGTTTCCAGATTTAAATTAGAGGAGGATGTGTCTATAGTCAGTCAGATTCTCCAAGACTTTGGGTGGATACTGTACCTCCAGATGTCGGTGCTAGTTCAGACTCAGCCCCTAGAATACCGGGGGCTGTTTCTGTACTCATTGGAGGCAAGAGTTTTCTCCCTCCAGAAAAGTTGCAGACGCCCCAGGCTGCAGTGAGTGGGCCTCCTGGTAGCTTCCTTCGAGGCAGTACCGTATGCCCAATTCCACACTCGAATTGGAACATATCCCCGTTGTCTCTGAATCATCAGATTCAGGTAAATCGCCTAGTCAGGACCTCTCTGACTTGGTGACTGACATTCCCGGCACTTCAGTCCTGGAAGTTTTTTCCTTCCTTTCTATTTGGATGCCAGCCTCGCAGTCTGGGGGGTCCAGGTGGCCCGAGGTCGCTGGACTCTGGACGAATCCCGTCTGCCGATCGATGTTCTGGAACTTCGGGCGATCCGGCTGTGTCTCTCCTCGTGGTTGAGGAGACTACAAGGGCGCCCGATCAGAATCCAGTCGGACAACGCCACGGCTGTGGCTTATGTCAACCATCTAGACATCCTGCGGTGGGCGGGAAGAAGCATGCCTGCTCTATCGGCCATCTGCATTCAAGGTGTAGAACTCTGGCTGGCGGACTATTGAGTCGCCAATTGCTGGACCAAGGGGACTGGTCATTGCATCCAGAGGTGTTTCAACTCCTTTGCCGGAAGTGGGGCACGCCGGTCGTGGACCTCCTGGCTTCTCGTCTTAATCGCGTGGTGTCGAGATTTGTGGCCAGGTCCAGAGATCCCTGGGCAGACGCGTCAGACACGTTGGTGGCCCGTGGGGTCAGTATCGACTAATTTCTGCCTATCCCCCACTGATGTTGCTTCCTCGTCTGCTCCGCAGAGTGCAGACCGAGGGGATCCCGGTGATCCTAATCGCTCTGGATTGGCCCCGGCGTCCTTGGTACGCTGCCTTCGTACGCCTGGTGGAGGATGCACTGGCGACTGCCAATGCGGGAGGACCTTCTGTCTCAAGGTCCCATACTTTATCCTGCTTTACAGTCGCTGGCTTTAACGGCATGGCTATTGAAAGCCAGGTACTAAGGAACCAAGGTTTTTCGGATTCGGTCATCTCGACCATGCTGAGGACACTAAAATCTTCCTCCAGGAAGATCTACCATCGCACTTCGAAGTTATACATCTCTATGTGCGCAGAGATGGAGTGGCGTCCACGGACGTATTCAGTTTCCAGGGTCCTGCTGTTTTTACAGCGTGGAGTGGATCAGAAACTTGCCTTAAGCTCCATTAAGGGTCAGGTTTCAGCTTTGGCTGTTTTCTTTCAACGGCCTTTGGCGACCCTTTCCCTGGTGGGTACCTTTTGTACAGGGGGTTTTGGCATGTGCTTCCCCCAATTAGACCACCTCTCCCTCCTTGGGATTTGAACCTGGTGCTCTTGGTTTTTCAAGAACCTCCTGTTGAGAACATCAGAGAGGTTCCTCTCTTAACACTATCTCAGAAGGTGGCCTTTGTAGTGGCCATTACATCTGTCAGACGGGTTTCTGAATTGGCGGCCTTGTCTTGCAAGTCACCATACTTGGTCTTCCATAAGGATAAAGCGGTGCTACGCCTGCAGCCTTCGTTTCTTCCAAGGGTGGTTTCGGCCTTCCACCTGAATGAGGACATTATATCCATCCTTGTGTCCTCAGCCGTTGCATCCTGAAGAGACTGCGCTCCATTCTTTAGACGTGGTACGTGGCTTGCGGGTGTACCTGTCTGTTACGGCTCCGTTCCGGAGGTCTGATCACTGTTTGTGTCGGTAACTGGTCCACAAAAGGGCCTAGCGGTCTCGTCGGCCACTGTTTCTTGGTGGATCAGGAAGACCGTTGTGCGGGCCTATGCCCTTTAGGGGCGTGCGCCCCTCCTTTCCCGTCACGGCATTTTCAACCAGGGAAATTAGTGCTTCCTGGGTTTTCCGACATCAAGCATTTTTCTCTCACAGGTGTGCAGGGCGGCGACTTGGTCGTCCGTGCGCACCTTCTCAAATTTTTACAAGGTTGATGTGCGTGCATCTTCAGATGCTTCCTTCGGCCGCAAGGTTTTGCAGGCGGCTGTTTAAAGTTGCAACTCCTCCGTTGAGGAGCTCTGCTTGCTTGGGGTGAAGTTGTTTTTTGATACTGTTCCTGTAGGGAAATTTGAACAGGTAGTCCCCCCTACCCCCACAGACCAGCTTAAAATAACACAATTGCCACACCCAAAATATACGGAGTCAGTACTGAGAGATTTCTTCAAACGCATGAAAAAAGACAAGACAGTATTGCGCTCAAAATGAAATCTGTTTATCTTTTTGCTGGGGTGAACCTTATATAGTCATTATCATAATCCAATCACAAAAGAGGGAGGGGAGAGGAAGGGGTGTGGTTAATACAGGGGGTATACATTTTATCATTATACATTCGACGTTTTGCCACTCTCAAGATGGCCAACACTCGTCCTGACCCTCTCAAGATGGCTGACAGTTTCGTTATTAGTAAGACTCAATCATGAGTCTCACCACAAATGTCTCACTTCCCTGTACCAATATTTACTAGACATTTTTCCAGACGAAAACACTTTAAAAATAACCTGGCATGTCTGCAATTATGCTGTCATTGCACATTATGCATGCTCTTGCAACACTGTTTTTGTCTCCATACAAAATACAAGATACAAAATACGAGGTCTTAACCTATTTCATAATACTTGAGAAAAGCATACAATACTAGTAAATTTCCTTAACCCGTATGTCCAAGCTAGAATATATGACTCCATCTCACTATAGTGGGGGTCCTTATGCCATGCCAATTACCACAACCCCCTCTTTCAGTCACGACAATCACGGCCGTGACTGATATCTCCGCATTGGGACATACTCCTGGGCATCATGGTAAGAGCCAAGATACATTCTATTTGCTGCAGCTGGGTCAGGACTGGGGGCCAGAGTACCTCGGGAAATCATACACATAATAAACTTGAAGCAGGCGTATAGGGTTAATGCCAGAAGCAAAATCATTACAATACACATAGCGACATCTTTGAACCAGGAAAAAACTCCACCGAAATCAAACCCTCCCACGTTAGCAAGGGGGTCCCAAGTCTCAGCAAGGTTCCTTGCTTCAACCTGTAACTTGTCGACCTCCTTCCTGTGCTGAGCAATCACATCAAAATAATCAGGCACCTCGATACTGGTATTGTGTATCCAGGTGCAGCACTCATAATCCCTTGTCACCTCACATAAACCTGTGAGTGCTGCGCTCATACTCTCAATTGCCAGATCATGAAGTTCTAGCTGCTTTCTTATTGCTCTGGCCTCTACATTAAGACTGGTGATGTCAACAGAATTCTTTTCTAGTATTTCATCCAAAATCCCAGAGTAGCTATTCAGCCTTTTCATCATGTCAATACCCCATCCAGTTCCTGTGGGGAACCATGCCCAGGCCATGTCCTTTTCGAAGAACAATGATCTGGCATAACGGTATTCAAGGGGGTATCGAGGATGCATACCAGCCCTGAGCAAATGACGGCCCTCACTGTCTCCGAGAATTCCCATTATCGGAACTAATGAGGCTAAGTAACACCATCCCAGGGGATCACTCGGAATCCATGGATGGCATGTCCTCCCGCAACAAATGTATGTGCTGTCGCACAAGGCTAGTGGCCGTGTGCTGAGAACCCGCTGGGCGTCTGTAGAGAAACCTGCAAAGGCAAGCTGCGAGAGCAGCCTTGTCATATCAGAATGGGGTTCAGAGGCATGTATGAGAGTATATAAAGTGTGATTTAGGGCATAATCTGAGGTGTCAAAACCCGTGGAGTAGTCTGAGGACATAGAGAATTTTATTCTGGAGTGACTACATACTCCCCCACCTTTAAATGAGCTACCCAACCTAAAACACCAGTCAGGGAAATGACTCCTTCCCATAGCTTGGAAGGTTACAGGCCCATTCCCCAGAGTCACTTGCACTCTGGGGAAAATTATGTGGGGTGTTCCGTTCAGAAAAGGGGCAATATTCAGGGGTACAGCCATGAGGGGAATACGGGCTGTACTAGGGTGCAGCTTACTACATATCCAACATCTGTCATATCCTGACCTCCGAGCATAGCTATATTTAAATTTAAGCAATAACATATTTCCTGTGGAACTATTAGTCTTAGATTCCTCAGGCTCTGAAAACACATCCCTTTTATATCTAATAAATGTGTTATTAGTGGTGTTATTGGGTAGGTCACATATAACCTTAAACACCCCCAATTCTTCAGGATGATAAATACAGTGCGTTATGATCCATGTTGGCAGGAACACCAAAAGTGTGATCACCCCCAGGAGTGTCCAAAGCTTCCCAGAATTCCGAGAAGTGAACAAAGTCATTTTGCTGTATTTCAGAGACTTCTTCACCTGCTTCACTCACTTTTCAAGGATTTACAACACCTGTTTCACCTCCTTTGTCTGTGTCTTGCTTCTTGGGTGCTTGGGTCACCTTTTTTATACGACTGGCGTGGATCCAAGTCTGCTGTCCCTCTGTCAGGATGGCTGTTCTGGTCACTGCGATCACTGGAGTTGGGGGTCCAAACGGATACTCGTGCTTCTTGGTACGATTCACGGACTGGACCACCACGACGTCTCCCACCTGGAACGGGTGTGTTGGTTCCTGTGAAGAGAAAGGAGAGATGCGAGCGACACGGTTTTCAACTCTGTCTAAAGCCTCGATCAATTTCTTCACATACTCTTCCCGAATCATATCAAGATCACCTTTCTCTATCATAAGAGGCTGCCTGGCCCATGGAGTAGGGAAAGGCCTTCCCATCAGAACCTCAAATGGAGAAAAACCCGTGGATCTACAGGGAGTCATTCTTACCTCTGCAAGAATTGCAGGTAGTACCTTCTTCCATCCGTTGAAAGTTCCCCCTGTGGCCTTCCTGATTTTATCCTTAAGAGTCCTATTCATCCTCTCTACTACTCCTGAACTCTGTGGGTGGTAAGGGATGTGAAACTTCCAGTCAATCTTCAGTGCTTTCACTAAATCTTGACACACTTTGGCTATGAAAGCAGGACCATTGTCTGAATTCATCTGCAGAGGGCAACCCCACCTCGGGATTATCTCCCGTGCAAGGATACCAACCACTGTCTGCGCATCCTCCTTTATGGTAATAAACACTTCCGGCCATCGTGAGAACATGTCCACTATCACAAGCAAATACTCCTGTCTTTTCCCCAGCTTGGGCATGTGTGTAAAATCAATCTGGAGATGAGTGAACGGTGTGGACGGGTAAATGAGGTGTTCATGTCTCACCTTGTGTGGATTCCCTGGGTTATTCCTCAAACATGTAATGCATCTTGCAACAAATGACTTCACCAATCCAGGAAGTCCTGGAATAAAGAAATCCCTGTCTAATAATCCACATGTCACCTGCCACCCCCTGTGGCCCACCCCATGATACTGTGAGATAAACAAAGGTGCGCTAGCCACAGGAATACATGGCCTCCCCTCTTGGCAGATGAGTCCTGATCCAGGGCTCCTCTGCACACCTGAACTGTTCCACTGTTCAATGTCCTGTGGGGTGGCATACACCTGAAGGTCAGACAAAGCCTGGTCCAATAGGGGCATCTCTGGAGCTAGGGAGGGCATTTGCACTGTGGCCTTCTGCGTGCTAGCTACTTCCTTGGCTACTCTATCTGCCAGTGCATTTCCCCTTGCTATTTCATCCTGCCGACCTGTGTGTGCCCTGCAATGTAGAATGGCTATTGACCTGGGGAGTTGTATTGCTTTTAAAAGATTTGTAATCAAAGTAGAGTGTGAGATGGACTTTCCATCAGCTGCCACATAACCTCTTCGCTGCCAGATGATTGCGAAATCGTGTACTGCCCCGTACGCGTATCTAGAGTCAGTGTAAATGTTTACATCCTGTCCTCTAAAAAGCTGACAGGCACGTGTGAGTGCGATCAGCTCTGCCGCCTGGGCTGACTGATAAGGAACTGAGTCTGCCTCCAACACTATATCCGGGAGCTGAACCACTGAATATCCTGCATGGTATGTTGTGTCATTTGGCCTTGAACAAGAACCGTCTACAAATACGTTCTGTGCATCAGGGAGGGCTGTTGAGGACATGTCAGATCTAGGAGATGTGTCCTGGTGGATGATAGTCATACACTCATGCTGCGGTACAACCTCATCCTCCTCACCCTTCAGCCCCAACAAAGCATTCAGGATAGGAGCAGGACCAGAACTAGATGATGTATACTTTATCTCAAGTTTTGGGTTGGACAGCAAAATCACCTCATAGCCACTTAGCCTTTGAGCTGACATATGCTGAGTGTGAATATTCTTTAGTAAAATGGCAACATTATGCGTAGTGTGCAAAGTAGTTGCATGACCCAGAGTGAATGAAGTAGCCATCTCCACAACCATTGCACAGGATGCTAAGGCCCGGAGACAGGCCGGCATACCCTGTACGGGTATTGGCACTACCTTTGCAAAAAATGCAACAGGGCGAAGTTTTCCCCCATGCTCTTGCGCTAACACACCAGCCATGGTTTTACAATTGTCTCTTGCAAACAAATGAAACATTTTTTCATAGACAGGCAATCCAAGACCAGGGCTAGTAACCATAGCAGTTTTAAGGTATACAAAAGCATTACACATTTCATCATTCCATTTTATACAGTCTGGCATTTCAACACCTGTGGCTTCTCTCAGGAGGTGATCATAGTAGGAACAATCAGAGATCCACTGACGACAGTAAGTGATCATACCGAGAAAAGACAGCATATCTTTCTTGGTAAGTGGGCGGGGCAGACCCACTAAAGCTGTGGTTCTCTTATGACTGATCCTTCTCTCTCCTTTTGTGAGTACAAAACCAAGATAATCTACAGTATCCTGACACCATTGTAGTTTTTTCCTAGAGACCTTGTGGCCATTATCTGCCAACCAATGTAGCAGAGATATACCATCCTTTCTACATGCTTCCTGGCTTGGACTGCACAAAAGTAAATCATAAACATACATTAATAGGACTGAACCATGGCTGGGAGTCCAGGACCGCAAGGTTGCCTGGAGGACCACAGAGTAGACTACAGGAGAGTCTACATAGCCCTGCGGCAATCTGCACCATGTCATCTGGCGGTTTCTAAAGCAGAATGACAGCAGTGGCTGTGTCTCCGTGTCCACAGGTACTGAAAAATATGCATTTGTTAAATCGATTACAGAAAAACATTCAGCATCGCATGGAATGGAGGTTAGGAGTATTGACACATCAGGCACCACAGGTGCAATGGGTATGATCAGATTGTTGACAGCTCTCAAATCCTGTACAAACCTATAACTGCCATCCGGCTTTTTCACTGGATTTATAGGTGTGTTAAAAGGGGAGACTATCTCTTTTAGAATTCCCATTTTAGGAAAATGCTCCACCATAGGTGCAATTCCTTCCTCTTTCTCTTTTGACAGGGGGTATTGTTTGTGGTAGACAGGTTGTGCCCCCTCTTTCAGGGTAGCCTTGTAAGGGGTGCACGAGATGAGCCCCACATCCAGTGCACTCTCCGACCACACGGCCTCAAGGCCTGTTTCAACTTCGATATTTAACATAATGGGGCAGATGGGGAACTGTTTTGAATGTGCAATAACACCCCCCTGTTTGGTCATTTCTAATTTAATGCCTAATTTCCCCATTAAATCCCTCCCCAAAAGATTCACAGGACAGTTTGGAATTATGCGGAACTCGTGGCGACACAATGTCCATCCACCAGGATGTTGGTAGACTGAAAGGAGTGGGGTCTTAAAAGTTTTAGTGACTATCTCATTAATTCCCATCGAAGGTTCAGCATTTGTAATTTCTCCCTTGTAAAAATCTTCACTCAGACTAGATTTTGTAGGTCCATTATCAGCTAAAAATGGGATAAACTTCTCGCCGACACATAATGTCAGGATCGGTTGCTCCTCATAGGAACAAGAAATGAGTGGAAATGCCGGGATACCCTCGGGGCAGCTTCATTGCTGCTGTTGGTTTGGCCAGTGAATGGGGTATTGTGGTCCTTGTGTTGGCTGATGTGATTTATTTTGGAATCTGTTCCGCGTGGATGGTGAGGGCTGGTAGGCCTGGGCTGGGAAGGGCTGATGCTGGGACTCATAGGGGCACTGATTTCTCCAATGACCCTCTTCTCCACAATTGAAACAGCAAGTCCTGTTACCATCCGGGGAAGACTGTGTGAACCCTCTTCCTCTACCCCTAGCTCTCCCCCTTCCCATCCACTGGTTCCTACCTCCCCACTGTTTATCATTTCCCTGGGGTGGGCCATCCTGTGGCCCCCCCTGAAAAAGGACACTCACTACTTTCTCTTTCTCTTTCAGGTCAAAACAACCTGCTGCATCTTTCTCTGTTAATGTTGTCTGAAACTTCTTCAGGGTACTGGTAGGCCAATCAGATATCATCTGCTTAACCATCAGACCCGTTTGTGGCTTAAGGTTAGATAAGTAAGTCTGAATCATCAAACTAACCATATCATCCCTTAGTGACAATCCTGCTTCTTGTGTCCACACTTCCCTGAATCTCTTCCAAAATTCTAACACTGTTTCTCCTGACTTCTGTTTACACGCGATGGCAGTGGGAAGGGAAGACTTATTTTGAAAAACCCGCTTTAACTCAGCCTCAACCTCCCCCCACATAACCCCTCTTCCATCTTCTGTGTTCAAAGGATACGCACCTGACTTCACATTTGCGGCAGAGATGACAAAAACAGAGGGCACCTTTACCCATTCCCATGCTGCAGTTTGACCCACCATACTGTCAAGAATTAAATGCATGTCCTCTTGTGTGTAGTTCCTGCCCTTACATGCCTTTTTTAAATATGCCAATGTACCTCCTGTTGAAATACTGGGCTTGGGGCAATATTTAATTATCTTACTAAGCTCATCTATCTCAATGGGTTTCTTCAAAACGTCATCCCCAATTGTCATAAAAGGGTATGTCGCTTCACCTCCCGTCTTTTCACTGACAGGCAGACCAGAACCTCTTTTTGTTATGCGTGGGGAAACCCCTAGTGCAGTGATGATCTGCCTGGTAAATTTTTTTAGCCTCCCTCATCTGCTCCTCATAACCTGCGGCCTCACCCGTCTCTGTGTCAGAGTCATCATCAAATAACTCCAGAGGCGACAACACTGCCTGTTTTCTCGGAACTACCTGTGGTTTATAATAAATTGTTCCGCTCTTTGTCCGAGGTGGGGTGGCAGGGGCACTAACTTCCCCATCAGCTCTCTCTCCTTTAACTCTTCCCTGGGCTTTCTTTACTGTACAAGCAGGTGCGGGCGCTTCCTCTGCAACTCCAGTCCCACAGTCCTCCGGCTCTGCATCAGATATGTCCGGTGCAGAAGAGACACTGTACTCTGACGCCCCTTTGGCAGCAGCTCCCACCATCTCATGTACTGGTTCCTGCTGCTGCACAACGACCCGCACCGGCTCCACTACCTTTGGAGCAGACACCTGTGCCTGTTGCTGCACAATGACCTGCACCGGCCATCCAGGCTCCGCTGCCCTTGGAGCAGACACCTGTACAGCCTGTGCCTGTTGAGCGGATGCCTGTCTCCCCTGCACAGCATGGTAGCCTGCCAACAGGTCTACATCCTCTACTGTAAAACTCAGATATAGCTGCTCAGCATAAGGCGGAGGGTTCGGGTGAGACGAAAAAGGAAGGATGCTTGGATCCAATCTCTGTTTATCTGCCTCTCCCTTGTGACTTCTGCGAGCACCCCCATCACCCACCTCAGTGACGGCCCCCCTCCGACTTCCACCACCTCTCCGGAACCAGCACGGGGCACACCGCAGCCAAATCCCAGCCCCCCTCCCCATACACCCAACACTCCATTGTGGATCCCTCGTATACCAAGGAAAAGCCTTTCTGTCATTCAAGCACAACCCCTTCACCACATCCATATGGAACTCGCTATTCCCGCCATCTCTAGGGAAAGGATCGCTGCTACCCATACTCCTCGTCCAACCCGCTAAACTAAGTACCCAAGGGAATACAAACTCATATCCCGTGTCGCCTACCCTTGCAACATAAGCCTTACAACTCTCTCCGGGATTAGGGGGAGGGGGCGGCCTCTGGCTCTTTGTGTGTGTATTACCCATCGTAATTTCACAAGTCAAATACAAATACACATACACAAACAAACAAAACAGAACAGGGTAAGTCTATACAAAAATAACTTTCAGCACTATTCTTGTAACTTAAAAATCCAAAATAAACTGGCTTGACACTTCTAACTTTTAAACAAACTCTTTCTATGTTTCACTAACTGCTCAAAACCTCCTATCTCGGCTGTCCCTTAAACTTCCTCAAAGATACCTCATAATCAATAAAATGACAATGAAAATATCTTTGCACTCGCTACAGCAAGTCATGAAAAAAAACACAAATGAATCAAAACGATCGATCAAAAGGTCCAATTGTCCACGCCTGGTAAAGCCGTGCCTCTGCAGACGGTTCCCCTTTAAATTTTAAAAAAACAAAACCCAAAAAAAAACCTCTTACTGCCGAACTCTAACTTCCTCGTTTTCAAATGTACTTTCCTTCACTTTTTTTTCCTTTGTGTCAGTTTCTCCGTGAAAACAAAAAATGCATTGAAAAAAAACTCCGTAAAAAATGCACACCCTCTTTAACTCAAATCTCTCTTTACCTTCTAAACATCACTTACTTAACCCTCTTATGGCAAAACACATTTACCTCTCACTTACTATTCTCATCGCACCATGGGGCATTGTCCGAACACTCCATTACTTTACATAACATCCCCTTTCCACCTAAACACATTCGTTATCAAACTTCTTAATCTCCCCTGCCTGTTACTCTCATACGTTACCAAACCAATCTATACATTTCTTCAAGCAAAAATCAAGCACTTATAATTACAGTTCTATAATTTGCAAGGAAAGATACTAATACTTACTTCCTCCTTTAATTTACCTAAATATAAACAGGGAAAAATTTACTTCATTCTAATTTACATCATATAACAGTGAGACCAGCCTGTCCTTACCATTCAGACTCGTACCTCACACAACAAATTGTCTTAAACACTGCTAAGCAAAATGCGACAGACAGAAGTAGCAAGATTTAGCAAAAAGTTTTTCCCCGTTCTCGTGGCAACTGTCTATTTTAGGTATCTCTGTACCATTGTAGCTACTTTTCAAAACGGCCTTGCTCACGGCAAGCCACAGCAGGCTCCCACAGCCTCTTTAAAACAGCCTGTCTGGGCTTTCCCTTCTTAAACTAAAATTTTTAAAACAACATAAGGTCTCCCATCAACACTGCGGCAACCAAACAATTCGTCAAAATTAAGACAAAAGTGTCTACTCACCAGCAGTAATTGATGCAGATCCTCCCGTGTTTACCAGTCCAAATCCGTAATCTCAGCAGTGCCTCCATTAACTGTAGGGAAATTTGAACAGGTAGTCCCCCCTACCCCCACAGACCAGCTTAAAATAACCCAATTGCCACACCCAAAATATACGGAGTCAGTACTGAGAGATTTCTTCAAACGCATGAAAAAAGACAAGACAGTATTGCGCTCAAAATGAAATCTGTTTATCTTTTTGCTGGGGTGAACATTATATAGTCATTATCATAATCCAATCACAAAAGAGGGAGATGAGAGGAAGGGGTGTGGTTAATACAGGGGGTATACATTTTATCATTATACATTCAACGTTTTGCCACTCTCAAGATGGCCAACACTCGTCCTGACCCTCTCAAGATGGCTGACAGTTTCGTTATTAGTAAGACTCAATCATGAGTCTCACCACAAATGTCTCACTTCCCTGTACCAATATTTACTAGACATTTTTCCAGACGAAAACACTTTAAAAATAACCTGGCATGTCTGCAATTATGCTGTCATTGCACATTATGCATGCTCTTGCAACACTGTTTTTGTCTCCATACAAAATACAAGATACAAAATACGAGGTCTTAACCTATTTCATAATACTTGAGAAAAGCATACAATACTAGTAAATTTCCTTAACCCGTATGTCCAAGCTAGAATATATGACTCCATCTCACTATAGTGGGGGTCCTTATGCCATGCCTTTCCCGTCACGGCATTTTCAACCAGGGAAATTAGTGCTTCCTGGGTTTTCCGACATCAAGCATTTTTCTCTCACAGGTGTGCAGGGCTGCGACTTGGTCGTCCGTGCGCACTTCTGAAATTTTTACAAGGTTGATGTGCATGCATCTTCAGATGCTTCCTTCGGCCGCAAGGTTTTGCAGGCGGCTGTTTAAAGTTGCAACTCCTCCGTTGAGGAGCTCTGCTTGCTTGGGGTGAAGTTGTTTTTTGATACTGTTCCCACCCCTCGTTTTTTTGACACTGCTTGGGGATGTCCCATATGTCAAGAATTAAGAAGGCTGTGTCCGTCCATGGACGAAAAGAGAAAATAGGATTTTTTGTACTCACCGTAAAATACTTTTCTCTGTCGTCCATGGACAGACACAGCACCCACCCCTCCCTTTTAGGTTTGTACTGCTTGTTACGAACTGAGCTGCTAACTGCAGGGCGGAGGGTTATGTCTGGAGGGACCGCCCCCTGGGCGGGGCTGTTCAACTCTGTTAAAGTAACATGTATTTAAATATCTAACATGTCTGCCTAGTCCTCTCCTATGAACAGGAACATAACCCATATGTCAAGAATTAAGAAGGCTGTGTCCATCCATGGACGACAGAGAAAAGGATTTTACGGTGAGTACAAAAAATCAAATCTTTTCGTTCAGCCAACAGGCTGCATGAAAAAAAAGATTACAATATATGTCCAACAAGGACCAGCAACGTACTGGTATGTTGCTGGACTTTGAATGGTTATACCAGAATGATGCCTGCGGTTTTAGGTATCATCTTGGTATCATTCTTTTCAGACAGCAGTCGGCTTTCATGTAAAAGCAATCCTAGCGTCTAATTAGCCTCTAGACTGCTTTTACAAGCAGTGGGAGGGAATGTCCCCCACCCCCCGGATATAAACAGCGCCATTGGGAAAGCATTTTATCACACCGATCTTGGTGTGGTCAGATGCTTTGAGGGCAGAGGAGAGATCTAGGTTCTAATAGACCCCCAAAAGAGTACTTGGCACTACCTATTGCTATCATAGGGGATATTTACATTCCCTGAGATAACAATAAAAATTATATATAAAAAAAAAATGGAAATAACAGTTTCAAAATAAGATAAAAATGCTAAATAAATAATAATAATAATAAAAAAAAACACCTCTGCCCCCCCTGCTCTTGCGCAAAGGCGAACGCAAGCGTCGGTCTGGCGTCATATGTAAACAGCAATTGCACCATGCATGTGAGGTATCACCGCGAAGGTCAGATCGAGGGCAGTAATTTTAGCAGTAGACCTCCTCTGTAAATCTAATGTGGCAACCTGTAAAGGCTTTTAAAGGCTTTTAAAAATGTATGTAGTTTGTCGCCACTGCGCATTTGTGCGCAATTTTAAAGCATGTCGTGTTTGGTATCCATGTACTCGGCCTAAGATCATCTTTTTTATTTCATCAAACATTTGGGCAATATAGTGTGTTTTAGTGAGTTAAAAAAAGGGTATTTTTTCCCCAAAAAATGCGTTTGAAAAATCGAAAAAAATGCAACACCCACCATTTTAATTTGTAGGGCCTTTGCTTTAAAAAAATATATAATTTTTGGGGGTTCAACGTAATTTTCTTGCTAAAAAATATATGTTTTCATGTAAACAAAAAGTGTCAGAAAGGACTTTGTCTTCAAGTGGTTAGAATAGTGGGTGATGTGTGACATAAGCTTCTAAATGTTGTGCATAAAATGCCAGGACAGTTCAAAACCCCCCAAATTACCCCATTTTGGAAAGTAGATACCCCAAGCTATTTGCTGAGAGGCATGTCGAGTCCATGAAATATTTTATATTTTGACACAAGTTGCGGGAAAAAGACACCTGGCTGAAAAGAATGATACCAAGATGATACCTAAACCCGCATGCATCATTCTGGTATAACCATTCAAAGTCCAGCAACATACCAGTACGTTGCTGGTCCTTGTTGGACAGGTATTGTAATCTTTGTTTTCATGCAGCCTGACGAAAAAAAGAGATTGATCGGTGGGTATGCCCACAATTAGAATAAAAATTATTATTTTTTGTCATTATTCAATCACTTCAATCAAAAATAAAATATTCAATGGGCTTGAGATGTCTACTCTCCAAAATGGGGTCATTTGGGGGAGTTTTGTGCCATCTTGGCATTTTATGGCCTTCGAAACTGTGATAGGTAGTGAGGAGTGAAATCAAAAATGTATGCCCTTAGAAATCTTGAAGGCAGTGATTGGTTTTCGGGGTCCTGTACGCGGCTAGGCTCCCAAAAAGTCCCTCACATGTGGTATCCCCGTACTCAGGAGAAGCAGCAGAATGTATTTTGGGGTGTAATTTCACATATGCCCATGGCATGTGTGAGCAATATATCATTTAGTGACAACTTTGTGCAAAAAAAAAAAAAAGTTTGTTATTTTCCGGCAACTTGTAGCAAATTATACAATTTTCCATGGACTCAACATGCCTCTCAGCAAATAGCTTGGGGTGTCTACTTTCCAAAATGGGGTCATTTGGGGGGTTTGTGCTATTTTGACATTTTATGGCCTTCGAAACTGTGATAGGTAGTGAGGAGTGAAATCAAAAATGTGCGCCCTTAGAAATCCTGAAGGCGGTGCTTGGTTTTTGGGGCCCTGTATGCGGCTAGGCTCCCAAAAAGTCCCACGCATGTGGTATCCCCGTACTCAGGAGAAGCAGCAAAATGTATTTTGGGGTGTAATTCCACATATAACCATGGCATGTGTGAGCAATATATCATTTAGTGACTAACACATTTTTATTTATTTTTTTGTCATTATTCAATCACTTCGGACAAAAAAAACAAAAAATATTAAATGGACTCAACATGCCTCTCAGCAATTTCCTTGGGTGTCTACTTTCCAAAATGGGGTAATTTGGGGGGGTTTTGTACTGCCCAGCCATTTAAGCACCTCAAGAAATTAGATAGGCAGTCATAAATTAAAAGCTGTGTAAATTCCAGAAAATGTACCCTAGTTTGTAGATGCTATAACTTTTGCGCAAACCAATAAATATACGCTTATTGACATTTTTTTACTAAAGACATGTGGCTGAATACATTTTGGCCTAAATGTATGACTAAAATTGAGTTTATTCGATTTTTCTTATAACAAAAAGTAGAAAATATAATTTTTTTTTTTTTTTCGGTCTTTTTCCGTTTATATCGCAAAAAATAAAAATCGCAGAGGCAATCACATACCATCAAAAAAACCCTCCATTTGTGGGGAAAAAAAGGACACAAATTTCGTTTGGGTACAACATTGCATGACCGCGCAATTACTAGTTAAAGCAGCGCAGTGCGAAATTGTAAAAAGACCTCTGGTCCTTAGGCTGACAAATGGTCCGGAGCTGAAGTGGTTAAGCTGGCCAACTGCGTCAATGTAATCAATCTTTAGCCAGTCCTACTCTGCTCTGCCACTGCAAATGCTACTGTGTGTCACCACCGCTGGATCCAGGACAATCTGCGCCATTCCTTGAGTTTCTGGGTTGTAGACAATGAGGGTAGAGATATGATCGTCTCCTGCATTTGTCATTTTTCTGAAAGAGGGGAAGGGGTGTGGCTTACCAGGTGCTATGTGTTTCAATGGTTACATACAGCCCCAGCTAGGAGTGTGGACACACAAGCATCTCCTTAGCTGGCTAGCTAAAGGGGACACCCGTACACAGGGAGGCAAGGGCAGCAGTTTGGGGACTGGCCAGATCAACAAAAAAAATAAAGTTGTATTGGATTTCCACCAGACATGTTCGGTGTTGAGGCCAAATAATTAAATTTTAGTCTCCTCTAACCACCTTAAATGCAACTTGAAGATTCAGAGGCCACATGGAAAAAGGTGTTATGGTCAGATGAGACTAAAATTATTTGCCCTCAACACAAAACGATATGTCTGGCAGAAATCCAATACAGCTCACCATACAACTAACACCATTCCCACAGTAAGGCATGGAGGTGGTAATATCCTGTTATGGGGGTGTTTCTCTGCAGTAGGGACTGGAACACTTGTGGGGACAGAAGAAAAATGGATGAGGCAAAATACCATAAAATTCTTGAGGAAAATCTGCTGCCCTCTGCCAGAAAGTTTTCAATGGGAAGAAGGTTACATTCCAACATGACGATGACCCCAAAGCACACAGTAAAAATGACCACACAGCGGTTGAAGGAGAAAAAGGTGAATGTCCTTGCATGGCCTAGTCCGAGCCCAGACTTGAACCCCATTGAAAATCGGTGAAATGACTTGAAGACTGTAGTCCACAAATGTTCACCATCAAATTTAACTGAACCTGAGCAGTTCTGCAAAGAAGAGTGGGCACAATTAGTAGAGACATATCCCAAGAAAGCCTGTAATTACAGCAAAAGGTAGTTCAACAAAATACTGACATTGGGGGACGGGAGGGGGGGGATGGGAGGGGGTGTGATCTTCTTTCCAACTTGGTGATTCTGTTTTTGAATAACTTTTTTTTTTTTTTTTTTGGCGTGTTGGTGTTCATATCTTTCACTTGGATGTTAAAAGGTGCACTAGTAAATACAGCTGGATAAAACGAAAACAGTGTCTGCCTATATACAGTCAGGTCCATAAATATTGGGACATCGACACAATTCTAATCTTTTTGGCTCTTTACTCCACCACAGTGGATTTGAATTTAAACGAACAAGATGTGCTTTAACTGCAGACTTTCAGGTTTAATTTGAGGGTATTTACATCCAAATCAGGTGAACGGTGTAGGAATTACAACAGTTTGTATATGTGCCTCCCACTTTTTAAGGGACCAAAAGTAATGGGACAGATTAACAATCACAAATCAAACTTTCACTTTTTAATACTTGGTTGCAAATCCTTTGCAGTCAATTACAGCCTGAAGTCTGGAACGCATAGACATCACCAGACGCTGGGTTTCATCCCTGGTGATGCTCTTCCAGGCCTCTACTGCAACTGTCTTCAGTTCCTGCTTGTTCTTGGGGCATTTTCCATTCATTTTTGTCTTCAGCAAGTGAAATGCATGCTCAATCGGATTCAGGTCAGGTGATTGACTTGGCCATTGCATAACATTCCACTTCTTTCCTTTAAAAAACTCTTTGGTTGCTTTCGCAGTATGCTTCGGATCATTGTCCATCTGCACTGTGAAGCGTCGTCCAATGAGTTCTGAAGCATTTGGCTGAATATGAACAGATAATATTGCCCAAAACACTTCAGAATTCATCCTGCTGCTTTTGTCAGCAGTCACATTATCAATAAATACAAGAGAACCAGTTCCATTGGCCGCCATACATGCCCACGCCATGACACTACCACCACCATGCTTCACTGATGAGGTGGTATGCTTTGGATCATGAGCAGTTCCTTTCCTTCTCCTTACTCTTCTCTTCCCATCACTCTAGTACAAGTTGATCTTGGTCTAATCTGTCCATAGGATGTTGTTCCAGAACTGTGAAGGATTTTTTAGATGTTGTTTGGTAAACTCTAATCTGGCCTTCCTGTTTTTGAGGCTCACCAATGGTTTACATCTTGTGGTGAACCCTCTGTATTCACTCTGGTGAAGTCTTCTCTTGATTGTTGACTTTGACACACACACACCTACCTCCTCGAGAGTGTTCTTGATCTGGCCAACTGTTGTGAAGGGTGTTTTCTTCACCAGGGAAAGAATTCTTGGGTCATCCACCACAGTTGTTTTCTGTGGTCTTCCAGGTCTTTTGGTGTTGCTGAGCTCACCGGTGCGTTCTTTCTTTTTAAGGATGTTCCAAACAGTTGATTTGGCCACACCTAATGTTTTTGCTATCTCTCTGATGGGTTTGTTTTGTTTTTTCAGCCTAATGATGGCTCGCTTCACTGATAGTGACAGCTCTTTGGATCTCATATTGAGAGTTGACAGCAACAGATTCCAAATGCAAATAGCACACTTGAAATTAACTCTGGACCTTTTTATCTGCTCCTTGTTAATGGGATAATGAGGGAATAACACACACCTGGCCATGGAACAGCTGATCAGCCAATTGTCCCATTACTTTTGGTCCCTTAAAAAGTGGGAGGCACATATACAAACTGTTGTAATTCCTACACCGTTCATCTGATTTGGATGTAAATACCCTCAAATTAAACCTGAACGTCTGCAGTTAAAGCACATCTTGTTAGTTTCATTTCAAATCCATTGTGGTGGTGTATAGAGCCAAAAAGATTATAATTGTGTCGATGTCCCAATATATTTGGACCTGACTGTGTGTATGTGTGTGTGTGTGTGTGTGTGTGTGTGTGTGTGTATATATATATATATATATATATATATATATATATATATATATATAAATATTTAAATATTTACTTGCTATGTTGCAACTTGTTACTGTCATGCATTCCCACACCTCATAAAATATATAAACCTCCAAAGTACAGCGCAACAAGTAAAATACTAATAATATGATCCTACTGTGCCAAATCACCAAAATACAATATTCCCCCAAATCTCCTGTGTGTGCAACAAACAACATCAACAATACATAAAATATGAATAATCACTAAATAAATAAATAAGTAATCAATATTAAACTCAGATTCTCAAAAACACAGTCCGCAATTGTCTTTATAAATTATGTGTTGTTATTGTGAGAACACATGCATCCATTTACAAGCATGCAGTGCATGTTCCACCAGTGCGATTCATCACCTCTCAATAAAGCCTCTTACCTCTATGTCTGACCTCCACAAGGGTAAGGTCACACAAGGCTTTCCTATGGTGTAGGAATAAAACAAACTTAACATGCACAAAACGACTTTAAGTTCTTGACTCATTCTAATGCCGCGTACACACGATCGGAAATTCCGACAAGAAAACCGTGGATTTTTTTCTGACGGAATGTTGGTTCAAACTTGTGTTGCATACACTCGGTCACACAAATCTTGTCGGAAATTCCGACCATCAAGAACGCGGTGATGTACAACACGTACGACGAGCCGAGATCAATGAAGTTCCATAGGCAGTTCGGCTCTTCTGCTTGATTCTGAGCATGCGTGTTTTTTTGTGCGTCGGAATTGCATACAGACGAGCGGATTTTCCGATCGGAACTTTTTCCGTCCGAAAAATAGAGAACCTGCTCTCAATCTTTTGTTGGCGGAAATTCCGACAGCAAAAGTCCGATGGAGCATACACACGGTCGGAATTTCCCACCAAAAGCTCACATCGAACTTTTCTTGTCAGAATTTCCGATCGTGTGTACGCGGCATAGGAGTTTTTTCCTAATGAGCTCTGGAACTCATCTGTGCTTACAATGTTCCTGCAGCTTTTGTCTAATATCTAATGAAACTTGAGCATTTGTCTCTGGTGATATTTGTATTTTGATTGACTGTCCATTTCTCCTTCTTCATAGCTTCTTTTTATGGTGAAAGTTATGTTGAATTGAAAAAGGTGGAATCATTCTCAAAGATATCTCTTCAGTTACGGTTCCGAACCAGCAAGGCAGATGGGCTACTGTTTCTGGCAGCTGGGAAGAATGATTATTTTTTGGTTGGATTACATGCAGGTCGTGTACAGGTAAGATATATAAACATCACAGATTTTATATTGCACCTTCCTTTCCACAATCTGTAGATTAACGTTTCTGGGTACAATGCCCCATGCTTATGGTATATACTGTAAACCTACATTGCTTATTCACAATGTGCGTGGCTGCTGTCAGAACCGGCCATCACTGACAGCTCTGGTCCTTGAGACCTGGTTCACACTGGTCCGACAAACGCTCCCACATTAGAAGCTCATGTCGCATGACGTGTGAAAATCAATGTTTCCCTATGAGAGCCGTCTTAACTGGTCCGACACAAGTCGGTCCGACTTTGAAAATGCTCCCTGTACTACTTTGGTCTGACTTTGATCCGACTTCAGCCCATTGAATATCATTGAAGTCGGATCAAAGTAGGATCCTTGTCCTAACCATCCGACATTTGACATCCGACATGGTGATTACAGCAGCAGTAAAAGGAATTTATCTCACCCTGGGATTGTTTTGATTGGTCAAAGGACAAGTCAGACTAGCACAATGTCGGATCAAAGTAGTATCCTGTTCATGAAAGTCGGATGGATGTCGGACCAATGTAGGATCAATGTAGGACTGATGTCGCAGAGCAAAGAAGGATGAAAGTCGGATGAATGTCGTGTAGTATCAGTGTGAACCCAGCCTAAAGATCAGAAACCGATCAGAGTGGCTCCCAATCATGTTATCACAATGTCAGCTATGACCTAGAGGTCTATTGATAAAGCAGAGTTTCACAAACCTCCAGGTGCATGTGTTTAAAAAGGGAGTTATTGATTCTCCACAAGCAAATGTTTTAAAAAAAAATGTGATTCTTTATTATTCCTTCTATCCACTCACACAGATTACGCAGTCAGATGTATTCACAGCATGCATTTTATTTCTTGTTACATTATTGATATTCGCTGTCAGGCTCATTGACATGATAAAGAGACAAGAAAATTAAGCCACTTAATGTGCACTAAGTCATAGAGTAAACTTTTTGCAAGGAATGTTAATAGGAGTGCAACAGTTAAAAAAACTCACGGATCGGATCGATCCTCGGATCAGAGTCACGGATCGGTTCATTTTTCGGATCAGCAAAAAAAAAACAAGACAAATCTTGTTACACCCACCGGAGTTTTAGATTTCACAGTTATTTTTAACACAAAACTGAGCTTATATGCGTAAATACAGTATTTGTAAATCCGATGGACTGTTTACATGTTAAATTTTAAAATCAGCAGCAAACCTGCTGACCTTACATGGTTGCTAATGTGACAGAACACCACTGATTTTCACATTTAACTAAATGTCAAATGTGAAAATCGGAGGTGTTCTGTCACATTAGCAAGCATGTAAGGTTTGCTGCTGCTTTTAAAATTTAACATGTAAACAGTCCGTTGGATTTTCAAATACTGTATTTAAGCATATAAGCTTCGTTTTGTGTTGAAAATAACTGTGAAATCTAAAACTCCGTTGGGTGTAACAAGATGTCCGCTTGCCCACTTCTCGCTATCATTACTGTGCAGGAGTGTGGGGTGGAGCAAGATGGCAGGGACGAAACATCACTTCCTGACGAGACAGCCGCCGCCGGGTGTACCAAGATGGCCGCCGCTCTGGAGCTAGGCTAAAGCCGGGGCCTTTCCTATGGCCGAGGCTGTGGAGTGCTCCGCGGATCACGTGGTGTGCCGATCTGAACAGGGTGACCCGTTCGGATCACGGATCGTCACCGATCCGTTGCACCACTAAATGTTGATATTTAAAACAAATGCAAATAAAGCCCAATTATATCTAATATTTAGGGGCAATAATCAAACATTTTGATGGCAAAAAAAAATGATGTAAAATGGTAAACTTGGTTATAATAACTCGTACAGCTTGGTGAACTGATATTTTACCGTACCTTACAGTGAACTTGTGGGCAAGCTATGAACATTGAAGTTCTGTATTTACACACTTAAGCAGTAAATGAACTTTAAGGCTGGGTTCACACCTATACGAATTGGATGTGGTTTTTCACGCATCCAATTCGCATTACAGGAGATTGTGACCGACTCTCTATGGAGCCGGTTCACATATCTCCGTTGCGGCTGCAGAGCGGCTTGCACAGGAATGCTGTGCGTCTCTGGCTCCGTTTCAGGGCCAAATTCAGGCAAAAAGTCATCCCTGAAATGGAGAACAGGGATGTACCGGACTGGACCCCTGCTGCGAGCCACCTCTTCGGCGATAAAACATCTTTGTGTCCCCTCCCCTGCATTGACATCTTCTACCCAGCTTCTTCTGGGTTCGGCATCTTCAGCCATTAAGATTTGCCAGCTGGGATGATGCAGCTCCTATGCATGTGCTCAGAAGTTCATTCATCCCTACCCCTCACAGATGCCAGGATTGTACACTTAATTCTGCATTTGAATCTGTGTGTGCACATTAAGGAAGATTACGGACAATAAGGTAAGAAGTCTTTATTGCAGAGGAGACATTAGGGTTAACTTACTAAAACTGGACAGTGCAAAATCTGGTGCAGCTGTGCATGGTAGCCCATCAGCTTCTAACTTCAGCTTGTTCAATTAAGCTTTAAAAAAAAAAAAACTGGAAGCTGATTGGTTTCTGTTCAGAGCTGCACCTGATTTTGCACTCTCCAGTTTTAGTAAATCAACCCCATTGTATGTTTCTTTTGCAAAAAAAAAACCTTTGTAGTTTGTGGCGTTTTTTTTTTTTTTTTTTATAAAAAAAAACAACCCTTCCCTGACCTTTGCGACTGCAGGCGCTGTGCAGCAATTTATCCTCAAAGTTCAATGCAGAAGCTGTTCAAGTTGTCTCAGCATCTCATCAGACCTAGCTTCCCCATCAGAGGATTTGCTCTGTAACCACATAGATTTGAAAGCTGGAAGGCTGTCAGTTCCCTTCTGAGCGAGGAGCAGGGTGAGCTGAGCTTTAATTCTTCTTATGTCAATTTTGAGAATTTTCTCCACAATGCCTGCAGCTGCAGAGGCCGGTGAGGGTTTGTTTTAAAACCCATCTATGCTTTTTAAGAGTATGCAACAATGACATTTCCATAGCCTGACTGCAGTCATAATTTATCTAAAATTATGCAGCGATAGATTTCGATGTATTATACTTGACAGTAAGATGAGATGCCTTTTTTGTGATTTTTTTTTTTTCTAACCTCAGTGGTGCAGTACCGGCTTTTCTATTTTATTGCCTATTCTCAAAATATGTTGTAATAATCACAGCTTTGTGATCCATTCATTTGAACAGTGATTAGTTACTGTACATCATGAATTAATCATATGAAAGCATAATGTCTGATCATAGATATGAGATAACAATGTCCTTTATGTTTTGCAGGTTAAAATTAATTTTGGAAAGGATGAACTGGTGCTCTCTTTTGACCAAGGCCCACATTTAGATGACTTGGAGTGGCACTTAATCAAAATAAGGCACGAAGACAGGAATATTACCCTTACAGTGGATACGCATGTGAAATCTGATATTATTGTTTTTGGATTCAATACATTTAACATACAGCATGGCCTCTATGTTGGTGGATTTGGCAGCCTTAAAGTCCCTTATGCAAAAGATATGCATGCTTATTTCAGGGGATGTCTGGATGATGTTCTATTCAATGAATATGATCTACTATCAAACCTTAGGCCATATGCTGGTCTGAAAAATATTCATGAGGTATCTCTAGGATGCAGTGATGAGTTCTTTATAAGTGAAGAGGATCCTATCAGTTTATTTAGTTCCAAATCATACTTGGCTTTCCCACGCTGGAATATGGAGGATGATGCTGTCTGGGAATGTTTTCTTCAGCCTTCAGTTGGAAGAGGTTTGTTAATGTATCAATTGGGGAAAGGCGAATATTTTATTTCTTTAGAAATAATAGACTGGGTTGTAAGAGCCAGCATTGGAAAGGGGAACAATACAGGACATCTTGATTTCCCAAGTTCAATCACAGAGAATAAATGGCATTATATCAAACTAAAAATCACATCGAGACATTTTCATCTTACAGTAGGGGAGAAGACTGAGAAAGCTTTGCTCCCATCACGTGTTAAAACTCATGGTCCCATGTATGTGGGTGGTGTCAGTGATGTTTCACGTGAACATGTAAAGCATTTGGGTCTGATGTCACTTTTTGGGAAGCATTCAAAAGGAGGATCATTTAAAGGTTGTATTAAAAACATAAAGGTGAATTCAGTTAAGCTTGGATATAGAAATGTTCTATCCACTAAAGATGTTTCACCCGGTTGCCAAACTGAAGCTGCACTGAGCACTGTTCCAACACAGGAAGTAAAAACTGTTCTTTTAACATTAGCTCCTATTACTTATCACGTCCCTACAGTGGTAACCAAGAAAAATGAAAATGTCTTCCTCACCCTGAATAATTTGGTGGTACAGGAAGGTAGTAAAGGCACTCTGCAGTCTAAACACATAAAATTGAATTTAAATTTTAAGGAGCTTGGTATTCGTCAGTCTCAAATTTTATTTAAGGTTGTTAAGTACCCACTACATGGCCAGTTAAAGTTTGATGTCTCTTCACAAGAAAAGGGTATGTTTACCATGCTAGATCTGTGGCATGGAAGAATTGCCTATACTCATGATGGCACCGAAGGATCAAGCGATCAGTTTAGCTTTTCTGTTACTACGAATAGCAAGAATGAGATGCCTCCCTATCTTCGTGGGGAAACATTGTATGTCCTCAATATAACTGTGACACCCTCTAACGATGCCCCAGAGCTTTCTTTGCCAAAAGGAAATTTGTTCACCCTACTGGAAAACTCCAAGAAATGCCTTTCTGGAAATCTGATAAATATTTCCGATGTGGACTCTGAGCCACAGAACCTACATCTGGTAATCCTTGGTAACTTGAATGTAGATGCTGGATTTTTAGAAAATGTTAAAGATCCTGAAAAAGCCATTACCACATTTTCTTATTCTGATTTGCTTGAAGGCCACATATATTATGTCCACCGTGGAGTTAAGAACTCAAGACTTGTATTAAGAGTTAGCGATGGTGATAACGTGAGTAATACAGTCGTGCTGAGAATTTTGGCCATACCCCTAGAATTTAAAGTGGCAAATAACACCGGCATTGAAGTGATTCAAGGGGGAAATGTTTTACTTCAACCAAGTAACTTGGCAGTGGAAACCAATGCTGTAAACCAGGACATAGAAATTAAGTTTGATGTTACAGAAATGCCAAAGTTTGGTCAAATCCAGAGACGAAGTTCTGCAAATGAATGGAAGCCAGCAGTCTCCTTTACTCAACGTTCTCTGGAACGAGATAGAATACGATACCTTAATACATACAAAGAGATCCAAGAAACTCATGTGATTGAAAAGTTTCAATTTAAAATCACTATAGCTAATAAGTCTAGCGAAGAATTGATATTTCCAATTAAAGTACAGTGGCTTAAATATACATTGCTTAAAAATATTCCTTTGAAGATTGAGAACACAGAGAAGACTATTTGTGGTGTTGACAACCTACGTGCCACAGTGGAGGGAATTCATATAGAAGATAAACATATTTTTTTTAAATTAGAATCTGTTCCCACTAAAGGAAATATTCTAAGTAAAAATAAGGTTTTAAGTAAAAATAGTGTGTTCAGTCAGATTGATATTATAGAGGGAAATATTGAATACAAATTAAATGACCAACCTCGTGAAGATGCCCAAGATTCCTTCAAGTTCCTTATATTCACAAAATATGCACAATCGAAGTTATATAATTTTAGAATACTTATTACGGCAGACTTGAATAGCATCATTCTAACAAACAAAGGATTGTCATTAGGAGAGGGTGAAACAAAACTTATAACAAAAGATGAGCTGTTTGCACAAACTTTAAATAATAAAACATTTTTCTTCAAGGTTTTGAGGAGTCCACTCAATGGTAAACTCAAATTAATTAATTTTTCAACTTCTCTAATGAGCAATGATAATATCACTGCCTTTTCCACACAAGATATCCTGGGTGAACGCCTCATGTATGTCCATGACGATTCAGAAACCTTGTCAGATGGCTTTGTTGTTCTTGCTTCTTCTGAATCAGAATCCCCTGACCTGGGTGCTAATCCAATTCAGACTGAATTTACTTTTAACATATCCATAGAGTTGAAGAATGACGAGAAGCCTATCCGTGTGGTTGATAAACTTTTTCATGTAGTCCGAAATGGTCAGAGGTTACTAACACTGGAAGACTTGTGCTACCATGATCCTGATACCGATTTTGACGATGCACAGTTAATATATACAAGGCGTGGTATTCCAAATGGAGATCTTGTTTCATCTGGTGATACTTCTAAAAAGCTTTACCAGTTCACCCAGGATGACTTGAAGAATAAACACATCCTTTTCATTCACCAGGGCGGGGCCTATGGCCGTTTTGTCTTATTTGTAACTGATGGAAAACATTACACATCCTCACTGCTAGAAATTACAGCGTCCGAGCCCTTCATTAAAATAATAAACAATACTGGTTTGTTGGTCCAGAAAGGAAAGAATAAAGTAATAACAACAGCCAACTTTAGCATTGCAACAAACATGTATGTAAATGGTGAGAGTGACATTCATTATAGCATAAGTCTACCACCAAAACATGGAAAGATTATTAGAGAAAAACAGGCTTCAACATCGTTCACACATGAAGACTTGAAAAATGGACATGTGGCTTATAAGCACAATGACGGCAATCATCTTTCTGACGCGTTTACTGTCACTGTGAAAATTGATACCATGTCTGTAGAAGTTGAAATTAAAGTTCGAGTCTATTTGGAAAGTCATCAGAGACTTCCAACTGTACAAAACCTCAAGTCCCTTATGGTCGAAGAAGGAAGGCCGGTTAAAATAGACAAAGACAAGTTGCAAGTAAGTAAATTTTGTGAAAGACTTTGGGAGATGCATAAAACCGTGTGGATGGTTATTGTAAAGTAGCCTAAGGTCAATTTTCTCCCACCTCTTTCTCCCATTTTTGGTAAATGCTCATACAAATAAGTAGCAGTAAAATGCTTCCCTGCAAGCATCACTACAGTTATAGCTCTGGCAAGGGTGCAGATCTGTGTGTGGGAGTGGTACTGATTGGCATTTTTGGCAAAGGCAGCCAGTCAGTGTTTCTCTCACACAGATCCCACCCCTCACCACTCTAACCATTCGATATCCATGGAGCATTGGAACGCTGGAGAACAGAGGGAAGTGGTACCACTTGTAGATACTGCATTGCTTTTATTAATAGCTAGTATTAATGAAGAACACAACCTAAGTGTTTCCCAAAGCCGTTACTTTCAAGGCATGCCTCTGGTCATAACTGTCATAGTTGCCAGTTCAAATATATGTCCGCTCTTAACTGGAACTTCAAGCCCTCCAATGCTCAGTGTAATAGCTGGTCATGTGTGCAGTACATGGCAACTGCACATCTAAATAGAGGCCAAGATGACATTGGGGTTGATTTACTAAAGGCAAATCCACTTTGCACTGCAAGTGCAATTGGAAGTGCAGTCGCTGTAGATCTGAGGGGAATATCTGAAATGAGGGAAGCTCTGCTGATTTTATCATCCAATCATGTGCAAGCTAAAATGCTTTTTTTCATTTTCCTTGCATGTCCCTCTCAGATCTACAGCAACTGCACTTGAAAGTGCACTTGTAGTGCAAAGTGGATTTGCCTTTCATAAATAACCCCCATAGTCTTGAACTGTAAAGGATGGAAGGGTTTTGTTCTGCTTGAAGTGAAGTAAATTAAACTCCTTTTTATTATATTGATTGATTTATTTTAAAATCATCATAAAATGTCATGTGTGAGACAGTTTAATACTGTATTGCCATGTTGCAGGGTATTCCCCCTAACTATCATTGGGGGAGCAAGGTGGAGAGCTGGAAAACAAGTTGTAAGTGGATTTATGATTTAATAAAAAAAATAAAAATAACTAAGAGCCTAAAAATGGCAAAGAAATGGTTGTTCCAACCCACACCACTCCAAACTAGATACTAATGGATTAGAGCATCCACAGGTTATATGGTTCAGTTCTTGAGATCTCCCTGATGGAGATCTTGGCTCTGCCTATCTCAAAATGTGAGTCTTATTCCTTAACCACTTGAGCATCGGGCCAGTTCTAAAACTTCTCTAATATATGTAAAAATCTATGTAAAAAATCTATGTTAAAAAAAAAAAAATACTTTGATCCCCCAAACATTATATGTTTTACGCAGAGGCCCTAGGGAATTAAATGGTGGATGTTGCATATTTTTTATGCCACACGATACTTGCAGAGCATTTTTTCAACTGCAAATATTTTAGGAGAAAAACACACTTTAAATAGGAAGTAAACCCTGGTGGGTTTTCTTCCTTTCTTCTTCCCTGCAACATAAAGGCATAATGTGCTAGTATGCATCGCATACTAGCATATTATGTGACACTTAACTGCAAATTAAGCCCACATTGTCCCTGCTGGAGGCCGCATCCATCTTTGCCCGCCTTTTTCCGGGTCTGCGGACTCTGGCTGTGTAACTGGCCAGAGCTGCGTGACGTCACTCCTGCGCATGCGTGAGAGCCGCCGGTAACGGCACACGCTCCTGAAGAATCTGCACGGGGGGCCGTTCTTTCAGAGCGCATACACCAAGGTCTTCATGGGCGCAGTATATAGTAAATATCTCCTAAACGGCGCACGTTTAGGAGATATTTACAGTACCTAATGGGCATGCCTTATTTTAGGCTTACCTATAGGCTGGGCTTTTTTTTTCAGAGAATAGGTGCAGGAACTCCCCCCTTCTGAGACCCCCCTTGTCTCCGCCCCTACACTCTTCTGAGCACCATCCCTTCATCCCTACCCACCTCCCAGTACTGTCCCAAGTGTCATTTTGTGGTGCTAAATAATTTGTATGGAATTTGCTCTTGTCTAAAAATAAGAAAAACAGTAAAATAGATCCCATGGAGCCAGCAACAATAGAACCCCACAGTAACAATAGACTCCACCCCAGCAACAATAGGACCCCACCCCAGCAACAATAGATCTGTAACAGAACCATAGACTCCCCTAGCAACAATGGCCCCACCCCAGCAACAATAGGTCCCCCCAGCAGCAATAGACCTCACCACAGCAACAATAGATCCCTCACACAACAATAGACCCCCCCACACACAGCAACAATGGACCACCCACAACAAAATACCACCCGCAGCAACATTAGACCCCCCAGCACCAACAGCGGGTCTCCCAGCAGCCAACATCAATAGACCCTTCAGCATACAGCAACAATAGACCTCTCCCTCAGTACTAGATTACTACTAGCAACATAAGACCCCCCAGCAACAATAGACCCTCACACTAAAACAGATCCCCACTAGTGACAAAAGATCGCCCTGCAATCAGCATGTGGTCTGTAATTTTTATCATAGGTACTCTTCAATTGTGAGAGACGGAATTTAAAACAAAAATACACTAAATCACATTGTATGATTTTTAAATAATTAATTTGCATTTTATTGCATGACATAAGTATTTGATCACCTACCAACCAGTAAGAATTCCGGCTCTCACAGACCTGTTATTTTTTCTTTAAGAAGCCCTCCTGTTCTCCACTCATTACCTGTATTAACTGCACCTGTTTTAACTCATTACCTGTGTAAAAGACACTTGTCCACACACTCCATCAAACAGACTCCAACCTCTCCACAATGGCTAAGACCAGAGAGCTGTGTAAGGACATCAGGGATAAAATTGTAGACCTGCACAAAGCTGGGATGGGCTACAGGACAATAGGCAAGCAGCTTGGTGAGAAGGCAACAACTGTTGGCACAATTATTAGAAAATGGAAGAAGTTCAAGATGACGGTCAATCTCCCTCGGTCTGGGGCTCCATGCAAGATCTCACCTCGTGGGGCATCAATGATCATGAGGAAGGTGAGGGATCAGCTTAGAACTACATGGCAGGACCTGGTCAATGACCTGAAGAGAGCTGGGACCACAGTCTCTCAGAAAACCATTAGTAACACACTACGCCATCATGGATTAAAATCCTGCAGTGCACTCAAGGTCCCCCTGGTCAAGCCAGCGCATGTCCAGGCCCATCTGAAGTTTTCCAATGACCATCTGGATGATCCAGAGGAGGAATGGGAGAAGGTCAGTGGTCTGATGAGACAAAAATAGAGCTTTTTGGTCTAAACTCCACTCTGCATGTTTGGAGGAAGAAGGATGAGTACAACCCCCAGAAAACCATCCCAGCCGTGAAGCATGGAGGTGGAAATCTCATTCTTTGGGGATGTTTTTCTGCAGAAGGGACAGGACTGCACCGTATTGAGGGGAGGATGGATGGGGCCATGTGGGGTGGCCAACAACCTCCATCCCTCAGTAAGAGCATTGAAGATGGGTCGTGGCTGGGTCTTCAAAGCATGACATTGACCCGGAAACACACAGCCAGGGCAACTAAGGAGTGGCTCCATAAGAAGCATCTCAAGGTCCTGGAGTGGCCTAGCCAGTCTCCAGACCTGAACTCAATATAAAATCTTTGGAGGGAGCTGAAAGTTCGTATTGCCCAGTGACAGCCCTGAAACCTAAAGGATCTGGAGAAGCTCTGTATGGATGAGTGGGCAATAATCCCTGCTGCAGTGTGTGCAAACCTGGTCAAGAACTACAGGAAACGTATGATCTCTGTAATTGCAAACACAGGTTTCTGTACCAAATATTAAGTTCTGCTTTTCTGATGTATCAAATACTTATGTCATGCAATAAAATGCGAATTAATTACTTAAAAAATCATACAATGTGATTTTCTGGATTTTTGTTTTAGATTACGTCTCACACAGTTCAAGAGTACTTATGATAAAATTACAGACCTCTACATGCTTTGTAAGTAGGAAAACCTGCAAAATCGGCAGTGTATCAAATACTTGTTCTCCCCACTGTACATTTACTGCTGGAGGTGCCGGAACTGCGTTCCCCTGCGTTCCTGCTGAAAAAAAGACCTGCCTATAGGTACAACTTTACATAGGGGGGTTTACAACCTCTTTAAGAAACTGAGTTGCTTGGTAAAATATAAAAGATGTTACATCGAGTAAAAGGATACCTAACATGTCACACTTTAAAATTGCATACACCCATCGAATGGTGCCAAACTACGGTACCTAAAAATCTCCATCCGCGACAATTCAAAAGCTATTACAGTTTACAGTTATAGAGGAGTTGTGGCACTAAAATTATTTACTCTTTCGTCCATGGACCGACACAGCTTCTCTATTGACAAAGTGGGTATTATCCGTTAATTAGGAGTGACTAGGCAGAAAAACTTGTAAAAAGTGTTGCATCACACCTTCTACAGTACCGCCCAGGGGGCGGGCCCTCTGGGTATACCCTCTCAGTCTGCATCTTCGCAGATCAGTTTTTTTCTGTCTAGCAAGGAGTAGGACATGGCTCCCTTTGGGCCCATTGGTCCGGGGAAAAAAGATATATATATATATATATATATATATATATATATATATATTTATTTATTTATTTATTTATTTATTTTTGCTACATTTGTTGTTTCCTGCGATCTTCGATCAACTGCCGACTGGGTGACAGGCTGGATCCTCGATCCTTGTAGTCTCCCCAGTTTCGGCCATCGAGCGTGTGCCGACCCTAGCTACGCGCTGGGTTTTCCACGACATGCCCGTCGCTCCACGGGTGGCCGGTGAGCTTACGCTCCAGGGCCTGCATCGGACCGCTTAGCTTCGGCTGACCTTACGGCCGAGTCGCAGCAGCCTGGCCGGTGAGCTTACGCTCCAAGGCTTGCATCGGACCGCTCAGCTTCGGCTGACCTTACGGCCGAGTCGCAGCAGCCTGTCCGGTGAGCGGCATGCTCCAGGGCATACATATGATCATCCCTTCTGGGTCCAATCACAGCATGCCTGGCCAACAGTCACCTTCCGTGCGCGGACGATGATCTGTTTGGAATGTCTTCCAGCAGAATACATGCAGGATAGGTAAGTAAAACTCCCCTGCCTCGGCTGGGTGATTTAGCTGGACATTCCTGGAGAGATCAAGTAAGTGGTTGTGGCCCCTTTCTTCCCTCTCTCCCTGCCTTTCCCTCCTCCCTGGGCTTCTAGCTAAAGGTTGCTGGGTGCTGAGGGTCACCTAGGGGGTCCCACTGGAGCGGGGCTGGCTGTAACTAACATTTAAAAGAAATGTCATTTTTTCTTACCTGTGTTTGTGTCCTTCCTCCTCCATGCTGTCGGCGGCCATTTTGAGGTGGTCCATGCCAAGTTTGGCCTCTTGTGACTGCCCGGCGGCCATCTTCCTGTGGTTCGGCCACACCCACTGGCCCCTATCAGCTGATCGGCGGCCATGTTTGTCCACCCTGTATGCAGATATTGCCGTTCGGCGGCCATCTTTTTGTGGGCTATGGCTGCTTGACCTCTATCTTCTGTCGGCGGCCATTTTCTTAGAGCCCACATTATCTTCCATACGGACGTTTTTGGCAACCATTTTGCGAGAGCCTCCGGCCTCTAGGGTGCATTACACTGGCGCGAAAATTCACACAGGAAGTGCTGATAAAAGAAGCAGACTGACACAGCAGCAGGGGGACAGCATCACAGGCGCAGCATAGCAGTACCTATTCAGGGTGGTGAGTCCTCTGGGTGACCCAGCCTCTCTGCAGCACAGGAGGGTGGCCTATTGATATCTTGCCTGGAGCCCTGTGGGTGTCAGCGTGTGGTCAGCATGGCATCTGAGCCAGATGTCTTCTCCCCTGAAACACCAGATTTAGCAGCTGGTGTCCCTGAGGTGTCTATGGACGCTATGTCGGCAATCCTAGAGGCGTTTGCTGCCAGGGTGGAAGCAGCACACGGGAATACAGGGGGTAATAAACGCCCCCTTCCCCTGCAATCTTCTGGGGATATTTCTGATGCAGAACCAGGTCCAGCTACGGCTCATGGCCCAGATTCTGATGCATCAGAGACTGCAGACCGTGACCGATCGGACAGGTCAGTACGCGAGACGGCTTTGGTATCTGACCTTATTACTGCAGTGCGGGATACGCTAAAGTTGGAAAAGACTGCAGAAGTAGCAGATACTCCAGTCCCCTTTGGGTTTCGTAAACCTGCCCGCACTGCTAAGGTGTTCCCTTGTGTGTCTTATTTTGACAAACTCTTATACAAGGAATGGGAGAACCCACTGAGGGTCTTTACAGCCCCAAAGAGGTTTGCAGTACGGTACCCCTTTGATGATTGTTTTCTGAAGATATGGACCTCTCTCCCTATAGTGGACCCTTCGGTGTCCAGACTTAATAGAGCCACCACTATTCCAGTAGAAGGGGCTCCTGTTTTCAAGGACCCTGTGGATAAGAAGGCTGAAGCACTCGCTCGCTACCTATACTCAGTGGTAGGCTCGGCAGTACGCCTGGCATTGGCGGGGGCCCTAGTGTCTCAGACACTTACTGAATGGGCAAAATTGCTACTCCAGGGGTTAAAGGAGCGAGATGCTCCTCCTAATGAGATAACTTTGGCCGACCAGTTGGTCCAGGGCCTTAAGTTTGTCTGCGAGTCAGACATGGATACTATTCCCCTGCTGTCAAGAGCTTCGGTTTATGCAGTAGCAATACGCCGCCTGATCTGGCTAAAGGGCTGGTCTGCGGACCAGACTTCCAAGAAAGCCCTGTTGGATCTGCCTTTTAAGGGCGACAGACTTTTTGGGGCTTCTCTGGATGACATCATCAAGGATGCCACAGGAGGTAAGAGCACTTTGCTTCCCCAAACTAGCAAGGGTAAGGGACCACGCCAAGGGCAAGGGCCCTCCTTTACTGCACGTAAGCGGTTTTTTCGCCCCCTTAAGGCGACAGGGAAAAGACCCCAGGCCGATAAAGCGCCTGCCCAAGGACAGAAGCGTCCTTGGTCCCGCAGACCCAACAAGCCTGCGGACAAATCTGCGTCCACATGAAGGTCCACCCCCACCCAGCTCTCGGGTGGGGGGACGTCTTCGCAAATTCGCGACTCAGTGGACTGCTCTAGTCTCCGACAGGTGGGTTTGCAAAGTAATCTCCTCAGGCTACAAGATAGAATTTCTCTCTTGTCCACCAGACAGATTCATCACCTCCAATCTCCAGCTACTACCGACCCATCGGGAGGCCCTGTATGGGGCGGTCCAGGGTCTACTGGAACGCGGGGTAGTTATTCCAGTTCCAGAACAGGAATGGGGTCAGAGTTTTTACTCAAATCTGTTCATTGTGCCGAAGAAGGAGAGGGTTCGTCCAATCTTGGATCTCAGAGCCCTCAATTGCTTTGTGAAGGTACAAGCAAAGATTTCGGATGAAGTCGGTTCGATCTGTAGTCACAGCTCTCCATCCGGGGGACTTTCTGGCCTCCTTGGACATCAAGGACGCATACCTGCATGTCCCCATATAATCAAGACACCAGAGGTTTCTGCGATTTGCTATCGGGAAGAACCACTACCAGTTTGTGGCCCTCCCGTTTGGCCTTGCCTCAGCACCCAGGACGTTCACCAAGGTGCTCGCTCCGATTCTGGCACTTCTAAGACAGCGGGGTATCGCTATCACAGGTTACTTGGACGACCTTCTGCTAAAGGCCCCTTCAAGCTCAGAATTAGAGGTAAGCGTGTCCATTACCTGTCAGACTCTTCGAGACTGTGGTTGGATACTAAACACGCAAAAGTCAGTATTGGTGCCCACTCAACGCCTAGTGTACCTGGGGTTGATTCTGGATTCTTCAGAGGCAAAGGTATTCCTCCCTGTGGAGAAGTTGCAGACCCTCCGGGCTGCAGTACGGCAGCTGACTTCCAGGAATTGGTCGTCACTCCGTTTTTGCATGCGAGTGTTGGGCCTCATGGTAGCCTCCTTCGAGGCGGTCCCATATGCTCAATACCACACTCGAGTGTTACAGAAGGAAGTTCTGTCCAGATGGAACAGATGCCCTTCATCTCTGGATTATCAAATCCGAGTGAGCCACCTAGTCAGGAGATCCCTGGTATGGTGGCTGACAGCACCGGCTCTAATGGCCGGGAAGTAATTTCTTCCGGTTTACTGGATAGTGATCACGACGGACGCCAGCCTTACAGGTTGGGGGGGAGTCTGGGGTGTCCAGTCGGCGCAGGGTCGCTGGACCCCAGAGGAAGCCCTCCTGCCGATCAATGTCCTGGAGATCCGGGCGATCAAGCTGTGCCTCTTCAAATGGTCTCAGAGACTGCAAGGGCGTCCGGTCAGGATCCAGTCAGACAACGCCACAGCAGTGGCATATGTCAATCATCAAGGAGGAACAAGAAGCTCAGCTGCAGCATCGGAGATCGCTCGCATCCTGAAGTGGGCAGAGAGGAGCGTACCGGCACTGTCGGCCGTGTACATTCCGGGTGTGGAAAACTGGCAGGCGGACTACCTGAGCCGCCAGATGCTGGACCAGGGATAATGGTCCTTACACCTGGAGGTGTTCCAACTCCTCTGCCAAAGATGGGGCACACCAGACGTAGATCTTCTGGCTTCCCGACTCAATCGGAAGGTATTGAGATTTGTGGCCCGGTCAAGAGACCCATGGGCAGACGCAACGGACGCGTTGGTAGCATCGTGGGGTCAGTATCGGCTAATCTATGCCTTCCCTCCCTTAAGGCTTCTTCCTCTTCTGCTCCGCAGAGTGGAGGCAGAGGGAATTCCAATGATCCTAATCGCTCCAGATTGGCCTCAGCGTCCTTGGTACGCCGATCTAGTACGTCTGGTAGCAGACGTCCCCTGGCGCCTACCACTACGGAAGGACCTGCTATCGCAAGGTCCCATATTCCATCCTGCTTTACAGTCATTGGCTTTAACGGCATGGCTGTTGAGAACCAGGTACTGAGAGACCGGGGCCTATCAGACTCAGTAATCTCTACTATGAGAAGTGCTCGAAAACCGTCCTCTAGGAAGGTCTATCACCGCACTTGGAGGGCCTACATCTCCATGTGTGAGGAAATGAAATGGCATCCGCGTACCTATTTGGTTTCCAGAATCCTGCTGTTTTTACAGCATGGGGTGGACCAAAGGCTTGCCCTAAGTACGATGGTAAGGGACAGATATCTGCCCTGGCTGTCTTTTTTCAGCGACCCCTGGCGACTCACTCTCTCGTGAGTACATTTGTGCAGGGGGTCCGACATGTGGCCCCTCCGGTCCGTCCCCCGTTACCTCCGTGGGACTTGAACCTGGTCCTCTCGGTGCTTCAGAAGGCACCGTTTGAGAATATTAGACATATTCCCCTGTTGACACTTTCTCAGAAAGTGGTCTTTTTGGTGGCTGTTACGTCAGTTAGAAGAGTCTCTGAGCTGGCAGCCTTGTCCTGCAAGGCTCCCTATTTGATTTTCCACAAGGATAAGGTGGTGCTGCGGCCGCAGCCTTCCTTTCTTCCGAAAGCCGTTTCGGCTTTTCATCTCAACGAAGACATTGTACTTTCATCCTTGTGTCCTCAGCCGTCGAATCCTAAGGAGTCGGCGTTGCATTCCTTGGACGTTGTCCGAGCTTTGAGAGTATACCTATCTGCTACTTCCCTGTTCCGGAAGTCAGACTCACTGTTTGTTTCAGTGGCTGGTCCCAAGAAGGGCCAAGCAGTCTCATCGGCCACCATCTCTAGGTGGATCCGACAGATAGTAATCCAGGCTTACGCCTTAAAGGGTCAGGCGCCCCCCTTTCCTGTCACGGCGCATTCGACCAGGGCAATAGGTGCCTCTTGGGCTTTCCGACATCAAGCGTCTGTTTCCCAACTATGTAAAGCGGCGACTTGGTCGTCCGCTCACACTTTCACAAAATTCTACAAGGTTGATGTAGGTGCATCTTCGGATGCCTCTTTTGGCCGCAAGGTTTTGCAAGCGGCTGTTTAGAGTTGCAACTCCTCCGTTGGAGGAGTGCTGTTTTTGTGTTTTGGGGGTGAAGTTTGTTTTTATGCTGTTACCACCCCTCGTTTTTTTCTCTGACACTGCTTTGGGACGTCCCACTTTGTCAATAGAGAAGCTGTGTCGGTCCATGGACGAAAGAGTAAATAGGATTTTTTACTCACCGTAAAATCCTTTTCTCTGAGTCCATGGATCGACACAGCACCCACCCCTCCTTTTAAGTTTGTGCTGCTTTTTGACGAACTGATCTGCGAAGATGCAGACTGAGAGGGTATACCCAGAGGGTCCGCCCCCTGGGCGGTACTGTAGAAGGTGTGATGCAACACTTTTTACAAGTTTTTCTGCCTAGTCACTCCTAATTAACGGATAATACCCACTTTGTCAATAGAGAAGCTGTGTCGGTCCATGGACTCAGAGAAAAGGATTTTACGGTGAGTAAAAAATCCTATTTTATCTGCTCTGATGTTCGCGGCGATACTTCGTGTAGTTTTATCTGTGTTTACATATGCATGCGAGACATTTTGCATTTGCGTGTAAGTACGTGGTAACGGGGTGCTTTTTAAATATTATTTTTTTACTCTTATATTGCTGTCAGAAGGGATGAACAACATCTCTTGTGATAGCATGGGCAGTGACAGGTCCAGACTTCTCCTCTGCCCTCCAAAGCATCTGATCAAAGATAGTTTTGATGAGATGCTTGTAACGGCTTGTTTACATGAGACCGAAACCGGACTAAATCCTCATTGCTTCAGTTTTCTGAAGTCACATAGTGGGAGGTACAACATCAATTCCCTCTTGCTGTGTCCCATGAACCAGATGCCGCCGTTCACATTTTTACCAGGCTCCCTGATCGAATGGGAGAGCCTGGTAAAGACAGCGGTGGGAGGGTTGTGGCACCCCCTTCCACCACCTGTAAAAGTAAAACAGTGGCTTCTTAGCTGCTAGGATTACTTTTACATTGAAGGGAATCACCAGCCCTAAAGAAATGAAATCTCGATCATTGCTGTAGCTGCATCGATGACCACGACATCACCCCTTCAATCCAACGACATATCCGTACATTGTTCGATTGGCAAGTGGTTAAGACACAGCAAGCAGCATCTCAGTCCTAGAACAGTTTCTCCAAAGTGATTGTTTTTGTATTATCCATCTGGAGATCCCTTTGCAATGACAAATATGGGAGGGTGGGTAGGGTTTCGGAACTCAAAAAGATCTCTCTGCCACAGTCCTCAGGTGATAAGAGTGTGGGTGAATCCTCCTCCTTCCAAATTCTAGTTAAAGTGGAGTTCCACCCTAAAGTGGAACTTCCGCTCATCTGATTCCTCCGGTGCCACAATTGGCACTTTTTAGGGGGGGGGGGCAGGATAAATGTCTTTGACAGGTATCCTTTCCCACTTCCGAGAGTCCAGGCTGTGGCCCGTGATGTCACCTTGGGATTTCCTCCTCCTCCCCGGGCCAATAGAAGAGAGGAGCGGGGCCTCGCGCATGCCGAAAGGCTACACTGCCAGGTTCCCTTACCCGCAATGGTGGCAGCACCCAACAGCTGACGGACACATCAGCTGCAGTGCCGACATCGAGGGACTCCAGGACAGGCAGTGCCCATTTATTAAAAGCCAACAGCTGTAGTATGTGTAGCTGCTGGCTTTTAATAAAAAAAAATTGTCCGGAAACCCGCTTTAAGACAAAAAAATCAGTTCTGGGTCAACAGCTTTTTGCATCTGGATCCGGCCATAGCTACCTGCAGTGTACTTGCACTTCCACTATTTTGTAGTTATCTTGGGCTAAGTGCCCTGAAGCAGGACTTGTGTAAAATACTTTCAGTGTTACCACCGATATACTTGCTCACTTGCCACTTTGCAAAGCACTTGCAAGGCCTCAGCCTTGCCTAGCTGTAGACATACTGTGAAAAAAGGGAGAATGGTCTACAAAAGTCACATAAGAAAAGGAATTATTATAGATCAAACCACAGGCATCAGCAGACCTTTTTTTTTTTTTTTACATGCAGTGTAAGTGAACACAAGCACATTGGGTTGAAGTTGGACTGTGGGATTAGTATATTTTATCTTAAAGTGATACTAAACGTTTTAATACAAAAATAAATTGAAGTATCTTTTTCCTAATCGATATACAGTTGTCACATGACCCAGCTCTTTCCCAGCCTGTATACAGGGAAACATAAACAGGAGGAGCCTCTAGTCCTCTGCTAATGGTCACATGTTAAGAAAAAAAAAGCCATTGGAATACAGAGTAAAAAAAATATCAATAAACTGTTTGTTTTAAATTGGCATACAAATATACACTTGAAATCAGATCTTTATTATTTTGTGGAAATACCATGGTGTGGGCAGATTTCGGCCAGTCACAAGCTGTGTCACGCCCCTCCAGTCTGTGTCTTAGAATAAGAGAGAGGTGAAGCCTCCATTATTCTACATATAATATCCCACCCCCATATAATATCCCATCCCCTATGTGTTCAGCTGGTTAGTGGGCATGGAGGAGGAGGGAGGAAGTGGGCTGTCATTTACCACTGTGTTTTTACGCCCACATGTGACTCTAGTCACATGGGCTGCTCAGATGTGATGGGGAGGATTTGCTCAGCATAGAAACTAACAAAAAATTGAGCATGTGCAGATTTGCCACCACAGCTGCAAAATTCCTAGATGAATTGGGAACTTGAACAGAAGGTGGCGGTAGAGAGCAGCAGGATCAACCAGATTTTTTGCAGAATACAGAAAATTAAATCTCATAGTGACTGAGTATGCACATGAAAGCATGTAATACACCATTTATTGATAGGTTTCTATGATGTGGGTTTAGTAACAAGTATATTATTTATATAATAATATTACATGATGGCAAAATCTATATTTACCAAGTTAATGCCAGCAATCTGTCTCAAACAAATGGTTCTTTTTGTGGTTCCCAGTTACTACTTTTAGCACCTTCATCAATGGTGTTTTTTTTTTGTTTTGTTTTTTTCTGTCAAAACTGATTTTCTATCAGTTATTGTCAATGCAAAAGCATCTTGATACCTCTTCTGAGGAAGTAAAATCAGAATCATGCGGATGCAGATCAGATGAACTTTATGCCAAATTCTCCTGTCAATGAATTCTGAATAATCTCAGAAGCTTCTGAAACTGAACTCAGATGAAAGAGGTATGTAACAAGAGCTCAGCTATGAGGAAAGATTAGAGGAACTACATTTCTTGTTCATACATCACGGGACACAGAGCGGCGTAGTCATTACTATGTGGGTTATATAGAATTACCTTCAGGTGCTGGCACTGGCAACTTCCAAAACAGGAAGTACCCTCCCCTATATAAGCCCCTCCCATCCGGGAGCACCGCAGTTTTTTGCCAGTGTCTAAGGTGTTGGCCAAGGTTAACATGTATTCATCTGGGCTTGTGTACAGGTTCTCTGGGCCTTAGCAAGCTATTCCGGATCCGACCAAAAAAGCTTCATAGCTAAACGGTCGGTACCCGGGCCTTGCAGAGAAGAGCAGGGTTTTGCCTGTAATGCCTCTCTTAGGAGGGCTGGACCCTGGGATCCAGAGCTCTGGTCATACCCAAAACCAAGAGGCTATCTGTGCAGGGTGCTATACAGGTCCAGGGGAGTGGAATCCTTGGGAACCCGGTCCCTGAAGGTCTAGTACAATGCCTGCCGTGAGAGGTGAAGTTTGGGCTTCTGTGGACCAAACAAAGTCCTGCGGCGGGGAAAAGGTAAGTGGGGGCCCCTCAGGAACTTGGTTCTATTGAGGGGACCCCCAAGCCTAATATGTCTTTCTGCCTGTTACCTAAAGGTATTCCCGCTAATAGCTGTATATGCCTAAGAAATCCTAGAAATGTCTTTTCATAAAGGAAGTTTTAAAAACTGTAAACCTAGAAATGTTTTTCATAAAGGAGGTTTTAAAAAACAAAAAAAAAGAAAAAGACAAAAGTGCGGTACCTGTGTTTGTCCACTAGAGGCCGCTGTGGAACGTCTTTTTTTTCTTGGGACTATTCCTTCCATGGTGAAAGTCCAGGCAGATGAGTGAGCTCTCTATCAGGGAAGCTGCATTCCTCTGTCATGCTGCCAAGTAGTTTCCTTCCATCCCCGAGTCCTGGTGAAACAGGGACCCTGGCTCCTCTCCCTACATGGCGCCAAGAGCGCACACGTGCACGCGCGCGCGCACACACGCTTTCTTTTTATAAGATTTAGCTTCAAAAAAGGGGGCGGAGCCTGGCGGATGACGCGCTCTGTGCACCCAGCGCTTCTGCGCATGTGCGGGCGTCCCAGCAAGATAAAAGGACTCTGTCCACGCTGCTTGCTATGGACACAGAGCATGAAAAGGAGCTGGTAGCATGGTATAGGGGCTTACAGCGGGCGGTTGATACAGGCATCCCCAGAAAGACGCATTAGTAGACACCCACTGATGTACATAGCAGCAAATTGCATTAGACTATTTCAGTAAAGGGGTGTATTGCGGCTGGAATACCTCAGCTTTGAACTAAGGAATATGCCGCCTAAAAAACTCCGAGATATACCTCTCAGGAAGTGTAGGGGGTCTCCATCGGGCTCTGAGGATCTGGAGCAGTCATCTGCACCTTCCTCCCCTGAGAAATCAGAGGTTAATACCCATAAGGAACCCCCAGGAGTGCATATATAACAGAGGAGGTTTTTTCCTCAACTCTGGAGGGATTGGAGCAGAGATTGGCAGCATTGATCGCTTCTTCTCTACAGGAAAGAAAGCGCGCCAGATCTCCATCCCCTCCATTAGAGTGCCTGTTGGCAGAGCAACAGTCCCAGGAAGGGACTGACCTTCCTAAAGGGGATCAGGAGGAGGTTAACTCTGTTTTTGAGGAATCGACAGTAGATGAACCATTTTCAGCATCACAGACTGAAAGATTGTGGGTCCAGACCCTAACTGACATGGTTCGATCTGCATTTAAAATGCCTCTTGTTGAACCATCAACTACTGCTGTCTCCTCGTTGGGGTCGCTAAAAGCTCCACAGATTAATTTCTCCTTTCCAATTCATCCATTATTGGAAGGACTTATATACCAGGACTGGGAACATCCTGATAAACTATTTGTTCCACCTAAGAAATTTCAGGTGATCTATCCCATGGAGGAAAAATTCACCCAGAGATGGAATGTTCCTACGGTGGACGCAGCCATTTCTTCTGTGAACAAATCACTGACATGTCCAGTAGATAATGTTCAAATGTTCAAAGATCCAGTAGATAAAAAATTGGAATCTTTATTAAAATCTGCTTTTTCCACAGCAGGGGCTGTTACACAGCCAGCAGTGGCAGCTATTGGGGTCTGCCAAGCTTTAAAGGATCAAATGAAAATGGTCCTGAGGGATTTGCCAGACCAGCAGGCCCAGGCTCTGGCTGATCTGCCTAGAGCATTATGCTTTGCGGTTGACGCCATCAAGGATTCTATCCATCAGGCCTCCCGCCTCACGCTGTCTTTGGTACATATGCGTAGGCTTCTGTGGCTCAAGAACTGGTCTGCTGAGGCTCCCTGTAAGAAGCTCTTAGTTAGCTTCCCATTTCATGGAGAACGCCTTTTTGGCGAAGACCTGGATAAATATATCCAGAAGATTTCCAGTGGTAAAAGTACTCTCTTACCAATTAAAGAGAGGTCTAGGGGTCCGTCTTTTAAGAGGACTACCTCTCCTATCCCTGGGACGTCTGCTACTAAGCAGTTCCGACGGCCTCCTCGGTCAAACTCAGGAGGTAAAAATCAGGGACAGTCACAGGGTAATAAAAAGCCCTGGATCCGAAGAGGTACTAAACCAGCCTCCAAGTCAAGCCTATGAAGGGCTGCCCCCACTCAAACGGGTGGGGGTAAGACTTCAGTTGTTCACAGAGACCTGGCGGGAGACGATCAAAGACAGATGGGTGCTCTCCGCAGTAACTCGGGGATACAAGTTGGAGTTAAAAGAGTCTCCTCCTTCCCATTTTATGTGGTCAGGCATGCCTAAAGACCCTCTGAAAAGAAGGTGTCTCCTAGTGGCGTTAGAACAACTATTGCTCCAAGGAGTAATTATGGAGGTTCCTATGGAAGAGTGGGGGTTGAGTTTCTACTCAAACCTTTTCACAGTCCCGAAACCAAACGGGGACATAAGACCCATATTGGACCTAAAGATTCTAAACGTCCGGTCCTTCCGGATGGTGTCGATCCGATCGGTCACCGCTGCCCTACAGGGGGAGGAATGGTTAGCCTCGATCGACATCAAAGATGCTTACTTGCACGTTCCCATCTTTCCAGGTCATCAAAAATTTCTACGCTTTGCAGTAGAAGGGCGCCATTTTCAGTTCAGAGCCTTACCATTCGGTCTGGCCACAGCACCACGAGTGTTCACAAAAATTCTGGCCCCACTGTTGGCCGATCTAAGAACACGAGGTGTAACGATAATGGCATACCTACACGACCTGTTGTTGATGGACCACTCAGTTGCCAAGCTAGAAGTGGTAATTGTCGATACAATCAAGTATCTAGAATCTCACGGTTGGGTCATCAACCTGGACAAGTCAGCCCTACAGCCAGTGAAAAACCTGGTATATCTAGGGCTACGGCTGGATTCAGACCAGAGGAAGATTTTCTTACCTCTAGACAAGGTATCCTCTTTGAGGGGCTTGGTCCGTCTGCTTTGTGCAAAAAGACAGCCGTCCATACGCCTGTGCATGAGGCTGCTAGGAAAGATGGTAGCATCATTCGAAGCTGTGCCATACGCCCAATTCCACTCAAGGAATTTACAGAGGGCCATATTGTCAGCCTGGAACGGAAAAATTCAGGCTCTAGACTTCCCGATGGCTTTGTCCCCTTCCGTTCGGAAGAGTCTCTGCTGGTGGTTGATCCCCCAGAATCTCCAGAAGGGAAAACCCTTCAGTCCGATATCCTGGAAGGTGGTCAATACAGATGCCAGCCTTATAGGCTGGGGGGCAGTACTGGAACAATGGTCTCTCCAGGGCAGATGGTCAAATGTAGTAAAAACCCTGCCCATCAATCTCTTAGAGATACGAGCAGCCCGGTATGCCCTAGTAGCCTGGGCATCCAGACTCCAAGGGTCCCCTGTCAGAATTCAATCAGACAATGCCACAGCAGTGGCATATATCAATCATCAGGGAGGCACCAGGAGTCGTGCAGTCCAGAAGGAAGTAAGTCACATCCTGGAATGGGCAGAAAAGCATGTCCCATGTATATCAGCTGTCTTCATTCCAGGGGTGGAGTATTGGAAGGCGGACTTTCTAAGTCGCCAACAGTTATGCCCAGGGGAATGGTCCCTTCATCCCGAGGTCTTCCGAGCAATATGTCAGCGGTGGGGAACACCGGATGTAGATCTGCTAGCATCCAGATTCAACGCAAAGGTGGACAGATTTGTCTCCCGGACAAGGGATCCCCTCGCTTGCGGCTCGGATGCTCTGGTGTTCCCTTGGAATCAGTTCAGACTGATATATGCATTCCCTCCGCTACAATTGTTGCCTCGACTCCTTCGCAGAGTCAGGTTGGAAAAGAAGCCGGTGATCTTGGTGGCTCCAGCGTGGCCCCGAAGGGCCTGGTACGCGGAGATCATCAAAATGTCTGTGGGGAGTCCTTGGACCCTTCCACGTCGTCCGGACCTGCTTTCGCAAGGGCCGATATACCACCCTTCCTTACTAACTCTAAGTTTTTAACGGCCTGGCTATTGAATCCCACATCCTAAAGAAGAGAGGTCTCTCTAACTCTGTGGTATCAACTATAATCAATGCCAGGAAGCCTGTATCCAGGCAGATCTACTATAGAGTTTGGAAGGCGTACATCACTTGGTGCGAGGCCAGAAAGTGGCATCCACGTAAGTACGTTATAGGCAGAATTCTGGACTTCCTACAGTGGGCTGTAGACAGGAAGTTTGCCTTAAGTACTATCAGGGGTCAGGTTTCGGCCTTATCAATACTATTTCAAAGGCCCCTGGCTATGCATTCACTTGTCAAATCCTTTATGCAAGGGGTGACTCGTATTATTCCACCGATTAAAGCTCCCATATGTCCATGGGATCTAAATTTGGTTCTGTCGGTTCTGCAGAAGCAGCCATTTGAACCTTTGCGGCACATTTCCTTGGTTCTACTCACCAGAAAAATGATATTTTTAGTAGCCATATGCTCGGCTAGAAGAGTGTCGGAAGTAGCCGCCATGTCCTGTAAAGAGCCATATCTGGTTATTCATGAGGACAGAGTAGTATTACGTCCTCACCCAGCCTTTCTTCCTAAGGTGGTATCGAGGTTTCACTTGAACCAGGATGTGGTTCTTCCTTCTTTTCCCCAAACCGAGCTTGGTAGAGGAAAAGTTATTGCATTCTTTGAATGTAGTAAGAGCAGTTAAAGCTTATCTAAAAGCCACTGCTCAGATTCGTAGAACGGATTCTTTGTTTGTTCTGCCGGAAGGCCCCAGAAAGGGTCAGGCAGCATCAAAATCTACTTTAGCCAAGTGGATTCGACAGGTCATAATACAAGCCTATGGCTTGAGAAGTAGACCGCCTCCGTTCAAAGTTAGGGCGCACTCCACGAGAGCAGTTGGAACTTCATGGGCAGTGCATCACCAGGCCTCCCTGGCTCAAATTTGTAAGGCCGCAACATGGTCTTCAGTACACACGTTTACCAGGTGGACGTTAGAAGTCAGGAGGATGTCGCCTTTGGGCGCAGTGTGTTGCAGGCCGCAAAAGATCCTCATGCCTGATGGCGCCCAGCTTATGTATGGTGTATCCCCCCCCTCATTTGGCATTGCTTTGGGACGTCCCACATAGTAATGACTATGCTGCTCTGTGTCCCGTGATGTATGAACAAGAAAGTAGGATTTTTAAAACAGCTTACCTGTAAAATCCTTTTCTTGGAGTACATCACGGGACACAGAGCTCCCACCCCTCTTTTGGGGACACGTATTGCTTTGCTACAAAACTGAGGTGCTCCCGGATGGGAGGGGCTTATATAGGGGAGGGTACTTCCTGTTTTGGAAGTTGCCAGTGCCAGCACCTGAAGGTAATTCTATATAACCCACATAGTAATGACTATGCCGCTCTGTGTCCCGTGATGTACTCCAAGAAAAGGATTTTACAGGTAAGCTGTTTTAAAAATCCTACTTTTTTCTCTCTTGAGAAGAGGAGATTAAGGGGGGGGGGGGGGGGGTATGATGAACATGTACAAATACATAAGTGGTCAATATAGTGAACTTGGTGTTGAGTTATTCACTTTAAGGTCATCAGAGAACAAGGATAATCTCTTTACACCTAGAGGAAAAGAGATTTCATCTGCAAATACAGAAAGGTTTCTTCACCGTAAGAGCTGTGAAAATGTGGAATAGACTCCCTCCAGAGGTGGTTCTGGCCAGCTCAGTAGATTGTTTTAAGAAAGGCCTGGATACTTTCCTAGGTGTACAGAATATAACTGGGTACTAAAATTTATAGGTAAAGTTGGTCCAGGGAATATCCGATTGCCTCTCGGGGGATCAGGAAGGAATTATTTACCCTGCTGTAGCAAATTGGATCATGCTTTTTCAGGGGGTTTTCGCCTTCCTCTGAATCAACTGTGGGTATAGGATTGTGTATATGGGATTGTGTGTTTGTTTTGTTTTTTATGGTTGAATGAGATAAACTTGTGTATTTTTTTTCCCCAAACAGACTAACTATGTAACGGGGGTGGGGGGGGGGGGGGTTATTTACTAAAGGCAAGTACACTTGGAAGTGCAGTCGCTGTAGATCTGAGGGAGACATGCAAGGAAAGTTTAAAAAACAGCATTTTTGCTTGTACATGCCTGGGTGATAAGATCAGCAGAGCTTCCCCTCAGATCTAAGGCTCAGTTCACACCTAAGACAGAGCCGTCTCACAGCAGGGGTCCGGTGCATGCTGAAACTGACTAAAAGACGCACTGGACCTGTTGCAGAGATATGTTAACCCGTTCCATAGAGAGCCGGTCAAAATCTCCTGCTATTGCAAATTGGATGTGGGGATCCCACATCCAATTCACAATAGTGTGAACCCAGCCTAAAGCGACTTCTTTTCCAGTGGAAAGTGGATTTGCCCCTAGTAAATCAACCCCTATGTATCAGCAGGTTGTATTTGTCCAAACCCCATTGACACGGGCCATAAATAACACTCATGATATAAACAAGACCAAGGATAAATTCAAGGAAAGATCCAAGCTTTACTCACCGGCCAGCCCGCTGACAACCGAATCAACCTATCTAACAGTATGCGTTATAACAGGGGTTTAGGCTGCACACATTTGCAAATACATGCATAAGCCACAGAGCCTTGTCACGGCACCCTGGTATCTGTGGTCCTATCTCTAGCTTATGAGAGATTCCACAATGGAAGCACATGCATTCTGATGGATAGGTGGAGGTCAGGTGGACTGAAGGGAGCCACCAGTTTTTAAAGGTACAGGAGCACACTGAACACCCAGCAAATCGCACAATGGCTGCAAAGGTGTCAGTGCGTTGCCTGACCAATATAACAGTAATATTACAACAAAAAACGGTGTCAACCACCTCCACCTATAACTGGCCTTTGCAGCAAGTAGCATAGGAAGGCAACATATGATAAAAACAAGACCAAGGATAAATCAAAGGAAAGATCCAAGCTTTACTCACCTTTACTCATATAAATAACACTCAACAATGCTTCAATGATTGCAAGTCTTTTTTTATCAGCATCTAAATTAAGAACTTTGGTTGGAAGTACAGTATATTCAGACATTATGTAGCTCTGATATTTATATTTTTATTTTCTCTAATTTAGGTTGTCCATGAGGATAATGCACCCGGTGATATAGTTTTCACTGTGGTCACGCCGCCAAGATATGGATATATACGCAGACTTGAGTCCCTGGTACACCGTTTTCCCGATGACCTGGCTGTGATGGTGTTTACACAGGAAGATATTAACAATGATGACATTCAGTATGTGCAAACTGAGGCTGGCCAGTTGCAAGACAACTTTAATTTAGATGTGACCAACGGTGTACGGGAGATAATGGGCATAACCGTGTCTGTAGACATAATCCCAATTCAGATTCCACTGGAGGTTCAAAATATTACTGTCAAGGAAGGGGCATCCAAAGCCTTGACGCAAGAATACCTGCATATACCTAGCAAACATTTCCAGAATTTCAATTCTGAGTTTATTCTGGTTGACCCCCCTGCTCATGGCTACATTGAAAACACCAAATTTCCTGGAATAAAGTTATCCACTTTTACCAAAAAACAGGTAGATTCCAAATTGAAACACTAATGTCATGTTTTTGGTGTAATTAATGAAAAAAAACTGTGGTGGGGAAAAATAATATGGAGGCCTCTAAAAAAAATGTAGTTTCTTAGCTGTCATGCCAGTCCAGTTGATTCAATATTTCCTGAGTTACTGACTTGAAAGTGTCTACATATCAGGAGCTATGACTTCACTTGCTGCTTGGGTGTTTCATGTCTCTTAGAAAATAGAGAAGTCAAAAACAGACGTGCAACTGTATTATTTTTATACATCAGCATGTTACCTTTAAAGCAGAATTCCACACAAACAAATGTAAATTTTATAGTTTATTAAATTTAATAGTTTATTATCATATGAGCATTATGATATTCACTGTGTTTTCAAAGTCCTGTAAAGAGCATCTGGGCAGCATTTTCACAAAAACACATATGCATTACAGAGGACTGAATCATTCTAATGCAGAAAGTCCAGTAGTAGAGTACTGTACAATTTTAGCCATTGACTAATGCAAACTGAAAACTTTCTACAATGCTGTACGTCTAAGTAACCTCCATCCTGTAAAATAAATGCAGAGATGGGTGAATAATGCAAAAGAAAAACGTTAAAGCCTTTTTTAAAAATTAAAACTGAACCAGCCCTAAACCACAACAATCATTTAGATTTCAGTTTATTGGAGTCTTCAGCAGTGAAAAAAAAATTCCAATTGGAGGCTAATGCCACGTACACACGGTCAGAAATTCCGACAAGAAAAGTCAGATGTGAGCTTTTGGTCCGAAATTCCGACCGTGTGCATGCTCCATTGGACTTTTGCTGACGGAATTTTCGCCGACAAAAGATTGAGAGCTGGTTCTCAAATTTTCCGATGGAAAAAAATCCAATCGAAAATTCTGATCGTCTGTAGCAATTCCGACGCGCAAAATTCTGATGCATCGGAAACAATTTGACGCATGCTCGGAAGCATTGAACTTAATTTTCTCAGCTCGTCGTAGTGTTGTACGTCACCGGGTTCTTGACGGTCGAAAGTTCAGAGAACTTTTGTGCGACCGCGTGTATGCAAGCCAAGCTTGAGCGGAATTCTGTCGGAAAAACCATCCAGTTTTTATTGATAAGAGGTTTGTTTTTCATAACGTACATCCATACAGAAAGGTACACAAACACAGACAATGAGAGCGCAATACCCTTGCGTACCATATTCTGTTATATCAGCTTACCTAATATACATGGTAGAACCAAAGAGCAAGAACACATTCTAGGCCTAGTCTGCAAGTACTTCACGTATGTTGTAGCTAGGACGAACACCAAACCTAACATCTGAATATCTTAACAGCCGGAGTTGCAAGGGGACTCCAGAAATAAAGAAAAAGGGGAAAGAGAAGAGAAAGAGTAGAAGGAGAATGTCATCAGAGTGGCTCACGTACCATGTCCGGGTGGGTCCTCCCGTCGGTGCCATAGCTCCCAGACCTTGTCATGGGCTTCCAACCTGTCCTGCAGTCTGGCAGTCATTTTCTCCATCATCTCCACATCCTTGATCCTGGCATACAGGGCTTCAGGGGGTGGGTGGGGGAGAGCGGCGCTTCCAGTGCAGCGCCACCAAGCAACGTACCGCCGTGAGGATGTGCCGGGGTCAGCTTCTTATAGGGGGGTGGGAGTTTTAGTGGTGATAGACCCAGGAGGAAGAATTTTGGGGTGGAAGGGATCCGTCGGGCCAGCAGCTACTGGACCGAGTCCCAGAAGGAGGCTATCTTAATACTTAAGGTCGGGATAAGCCAGACCTCCATCCAATCGTGCCGCCGTTAGTACCGAACATGGTATTCTATGGCGTTTGTAGTTCCAGGTGCACTGGAGCAGGTCCGTCCTGGAGCTTTCTCAAATGGGCGTAAGGTACCGGGATGGGCAGGGTTTGGAATAGGTATAATACCTTCGGGAGGATTGTCATATTTACCGACGCCACCCTCCCCAGGAGAGATATATGGTGCTTTTTCCACTGTAGGAGAAGGGTTCTAATGAAGCGAAAGAGGGAGGGGGGGGAATTTTCCTGATAGAGAGTGACAAATTTTGGGGTAATGTAAATCTCCAAATACTTCAGGGCTGTAGTTTTCCAGGTGTAGGGGAAACATGCCCGCAGGTGGGCCACCTCCCTCGTGGGGGTGTTAATTGGGAGTGCCTCCGATTTGGATGCATTCATTTTGGATATTTCCACTTTTTATTATTTTTCACAGTCTTATTTTTATTATTTCACCTTTTATGAAGAGTCATTTATGGATGTGTTTTGCAATTATCAATATTTGATGTTTTATGCACGCTATTTTATATAGTTTAAAATATTTTTATAGTAAGCGCCCCCTCACCCCCCCCCCCCTTTTTATTGTTCAAACGATGCATCGCGATACCATTAATTTTGAATGATACTCCAAGCACCTTGTTAGTACGCAACAGTCTGCGGATGTGCATTTTGTGAATGGCCAGATGGAGAAGGGACACCATGGCTGGTGTCTTCAGAGATCTGTACTGCTCCTATCCATAGTGGGCCTTAAGGGCCGTACACACGGGCCGAATGTCAGGTGGCATTGGCCGGTTCAATAGAGACTGATAAACATCTGGCTTGTGTCTACAGCAGCTGATCCAACAGAAGCCTGTCAAAGGGGCATGAGAGCATTGGCCAGTGTGTTCTAGCAAGGGGGCTGTCCCCATGTCAGAACACAATAGCTCAGTTGGGGAGATCGCTTACTAACATCGAATTGTTAGTACAGGATCTCCTTCCGTGTTCTTCCTTTTTTTTTTTTCCTTCAGCCCACTAGGTTGTACGAAAAAAAGTTAGCGTGTACCAAGCTTTAGGTACAGCAGGAGCTGTAATATTTGTAGGAACAACTAAACTGTTCTACAGCTGTCTGAAAAAAAGGCACAGAACACCTGTGCCTTTTAGTAATCTCTGCCTTTTTTTTCCTGCAAAGTAAAGACATAATGTGCTTGTATGCATCGCATATTAGCATATTATGTGAAACTTGCCTGCAAACGAAGCCCTCGTTGTCACCGTCTTTGCCCATCTTCCTTCCGGGTCCGCCGAGTTCGGCAGTGTGACTGGCCGAAGCCACGTGACGTTACTCCCGGAAGCCGCCGGTCACGGCACAGGGCTCTGAAGAAATGGCACTGGTCGCTGTTCCTTCAGAGCGCATGCATCGAAGTATGTCATCAGCGGCGTATACAGTAAATATCTCCTAGACGGTTTAAGTTTAGGATATATTTACAGTACCTACAGGTAACCCTTATTATAGGCTTACCTATAAGTGAAAACAATACAGGGGGGGTTTATTCCCTCTTTAAATTATTTTGAAGGAATATATAACTGGACTACGGTTTACTTATCACAAATTTAATTAGTATGTATACACAAGTAATTTCTTTTTTTTTTGTTTATTTTAAGGTGGAGCAGGAATTGATCTATTATGCCCATGATGGTAGTGAAACATTGCAGGATAATTTTACAATAATTTTGAATAATACAGAAGTTTCCAAACAAAGTCTCCCGCGGTCCATATTTGTGTCTGTTATACCCATAAATGATGAATACCCAGTGATAACATCCAGCAACATATTTCTAGTAAGTATGTAAAACAGAGAAGAGACTGCACCCTAACACTAAACTGTCTGCATTGTCCCACAGTAACGTTTCCAAATTTGTATAAATTAAAAAATACCACGCTACTAATATTTTTAACATTTATGTGAATTGAATAACAAATCATACATCAAAATATAATCTTATAAATCATAAACAATCAAACCCCAGTAAGAGTAAGGCTCCATGTACACGGGACGTTTTTACAACTGCTCCTAAATGATTAAACTTGACAGATAGTAACCCACGTTTAAAACTGGCATTTTGCCGCGTTTACATGCTGCATTTAGCGGCGTTTGGCCGCGTTTGCATTTAGAAGCGTTTCAAAAAAACATTCTCTTTTCGTCCATGGACGGACAAAGCTCCTTAATTCATGACCATTGGGTTATGTTCCTGTTCTATAGGAGAGGAATAGGCAGAACATGTTGACATTTAATACATGTTACTTTAACAGAGTTGAAACAGCCCCGCCCAGGGGGCGGTCCCTCCGTACATAACCCTCCGCCCTGCAGCAGCAGCCTAAGTTTTTTTCTGCCTAGTAGAGGAGAAGGAAGTGGCTCCCTTTTGGGCCCAGCGTCCTGAGGAGATTTTTACTTTTATTATTTTATTTTTGAGAATATTCTATCAACTGCTGGCTGGGCATGACAGGCAGGATATTATAGATCCTTGTAGTCCCCCCAGTCCGGCCAGCGAGCGTGTTACAGTCCCTTGCAAATAGGCGTCGGGTCTGTCGCGACATACCCCATGGCTCCAGGGGTGGCCGGTGAGCTTTGCTCCAGGGTTCACATATGACCGAGCGGCTTGCTGTCTCAGTCACAGTGGACCGGGCCGACAGCTACTCCGTACTAATAATAGTAGAAAGTGCAGCGCAGGTAAAAGTCCCAAAAAAATTAAATATAAATGAAAAATATTCAATGAAGATAAAAAATGCAGTCTATGGTAAAGGTGAACAGATTTTTCCACGAAATATTCCACCAGTGCTCCAAACCACATTCATTGACGATCCCTCCACCTCTGTAATTCTAATTACCTCATAGCATGGACCCCTGAATTAACAAGTGGTCATGCAAGCAGAGAAATACAAGCAGGTATATAACGTGGATCATAGATTCCTCAGCAATTCTCTTCAGTCCTCCGTGAATCCCCAGTATAAGAGATAAGGAAAAGATCTAAGTGCTCTCTGTTTGTTCAGTAAATTTATTGCATTCAAGATAAAGGGTACTCACATTCCATGAGATAAAAAACGGCATGTAAACTAGGCTGCTTCAGGATTCAAACAGCGGGTAACGTGTGCACAGCTCCTTCCCCCATACGCGTTACGGTTGTAGGTCTGTCAGGAACTCACCAGCAGGTCCTCGCAGGGACGGGTAAGTACAGTTCCTCCTGCTTCGGTGGGATGGAACAGCTGGGAATTCCTAAGGGGGTCGTTCTCCTACCTTCCCCTCTCTCCCTCTGTCACCCTTTTTTACTCCTCCCCTCCGGGGCTACTGCGACCAGGGAATACCTTAGGGGGGCTCCTGGTCCCAGCGGGGGGCTGTGGGGGTGTCCGGGCCCGCTCTGTGTGGGGGGTGGTATTTTCTTAGGAGCCTTCGCTGCTGGCCTTCTCATCCACCTCGCTTGCTGGGCGCCGAATTTTGAAGCGCTGGCGCAATTTTTCTGGGGTCTATGCCTTGCATTGTATTTTCCGTTGGCGGCCATTTTGCCATGGTCGCACCATGCTGCAGGCGGGCGGCCATTTTCTTGTGGTCCGCGCGCTTTCTCTGAGGTACTCGGCGGCCATTTTGGAGGGTGTTTTGGCCTCTAGTGCTGACTGGCTTCCTTGCTCACTTCCTGAACGGCGCGAATGGCACCATTCACTCCACACAGTCTTCTTAGTCACACGCGGTGTGAGGATGGAGAGCGGGCGGCGGCGCTAGGCGGTCCTTGGCTGGCGGTGAGTCCCCTGGGTATTCCCCCCTCGGTCAGTGCAGCTAGGAGGGTGGACAAAGTTATGTGTCAGGTAACTTACTAGGTCCCTAAGGGTGGTCAGTGGGTGATCAGGAGCCAGAGGCTGGCGTATTTCCCTCAGACATTCCAGCGGCAGAATCCGGTGCTCTGCACCTGCGGTTCCCATGGGCACTGTTTAGGCAGTCCTGGAGTCCTTGTTGCCATGGTGGAAGAGGCGTGTGAGCGTAAGAAGAAGGTTGCTAAGCGCTCCCTCCCCCGCCATCACCTGGGGAATTGCTCTGACTCAGACTCTGGCCTGGCTGCAGCGCAGGTTCCTGGTGCTGATATGTCAGAAGAGGCATACAAGGACCTTCCCTGTGTGGAGGACCCCTCGTCCGGGCCACCTCAAGACAGCATCACTGCTGTGAGGGACACTCTCAAGCTGGAGGATACAGCTGGGACTTCCACAGCAGACTCTGTCCTTTCTTTGGGTCGCACAAACCGACCCGCAATGTTTAAGGTTTTCCTTACATAGTTACAGACCGGTCGCAGAGACCCCTTGCGGTTCCTCAGCGCACCCCGGTCTCTCGGTTATAATAGGTAACCTCTATCCCGGGGGCCCCTTTTTATAATGACCCCACTGATAGGAGGTCTGAAGCGGTGAGTCGCTCTGTGTTCACCATGCTGGAGCATTGCAGCCTCTAGGGCTGCTACCTGGGTGTCCCTGATACTCTCGGAGTGGGCAAATAATGTAGCACCGCAAGGCAGCACAGCGGTGTAGTGGATAGCACTCTCACCTAGCAGCGAACATCTGCCTGAAGTTTGCATGTTCTCCCTGTGTCTGCGTGGGTTTCATCCGGGTACTCTGGTTTCCATACACCAAAGTCATGGTAACTGGGGTGGAGATTCGGGGGAGCAGTCCCCTTAAGATCTCCAGGACCGCCGTATCTGCGGTAGTATGGCGCCCCTAATATGGGGAAAATGCTGGTCTGCTGACTAAGCTTCTAGGAAAACTCTGTTAGTTTTACCTTTCTAAGGTGGGAGACTTTTTGGTGCCTCACTGGACGACGACATGTAGGGTGTCACTGGGGGTAGGAGCATGCTTCTCCCTCAATTCCACTACAGGGAAGGAGATGCGCCGTAAGCCGAGGCCCTCCTTTCCCACACTGAGAGAGGTGTTTTGTCAGGCGGGGATACCCTCCCAAGTGGAAAAGGTCTTGCTGAGGGACAGAAGCGTCCCTGGGTGCGCAAGTCCACCTGACCTGCAATCGAGCCTGCTACGCAGGAAGTTTTGCCCCCACCCGACTCCAGGGTGGGGGGGCGGCTTCGCAGGGTTGCAGCTCAGTGGCCTTCCCTGTTCCCTGACCAGTGGGTTCACCTCGGGGTACAAGATAGAATTTCTTTCTTGTCCACCAAACAGATTTTTTCCTCACAAGCTGCCTCTCCTTCCAGCTCGTTGGGCTGCCATGCGGGGTGATCTTACCCGTGCCATTGCAGGACAGGTTTCAGGGTTTCTACTCAAATCTGTTTGAGGTCCCAAAAAGGGATGTATTCCGTCTAATCTTGGACCTCAAGGCCCTCAAAGTCTTTATCTGTATTCAAAAAGGTTCCGGGTGGACTTGATTCGTTCGGTGAGGGCTGCGCTTCATCCGGGGGGCTTCCTGCGTCCTTGGATATCAGGGACGCATACTTGCATGTCCCCATCTGCGTCAGGCATCAGAGGGTCCTGCGCTTTGTGGTAGGCGTAGACCACTGTCACTTGTGGCCTTTCCCTTTGGCCTAGCTTCGGCTCCAAGTGTTTTCTCCTAGGTCTTTGCCCCGATTCTAGCTTTGCTGAGACAGCTCGGCAGCTGGACAATCTTTTGTTTTTTTTTAAGAGCCTTCTTCAAACTCAGAATTAGAGGAGGACGTGTCTAGCCAGTATACCCTTCGGGAGTTTGGTGGATACTGCATCTCCAGAAGTCGGTGTTAGTACCGACCCTGAGCCTGGAGTACCTGGAGTTGTTCCTAGACTCCTTGGAGGCCAGAGTCTTTCTTCCCTTGGGTAAGTGGCAGGCACTCCAATCTGCGGTGAGGTTGTTGACATCCCGTGAATGGTCGTCGCTCCGTTTTGCATGCGAGTCTTGGGCCTCATGGTAGCCTCTTCAAGGCAGCACCATATGCCCAATTCCGCGCTCGGGTCTTGCAGACGGAGATTCTCAAAACATGAAACGTATCTCCGGGGTCTCTGGAAGATAAGTCATCCTGTCGGGTCCTCTCTGAGTTGGTGGCTGAGCTTCCCGGCTCTTCGGTCCGGGAAGTCATTCCTCCTGTCTGACCGGGAGTCTGGGGGTTCAGGCGGCCCAGGGCCGCTGGACTCCGTCCCAATCCCAACGACCGATCAATGTTCCGGAACTCCGGGCGATCAGGCTGGGCCTTTCCAGGTGGTCTCACAGACTAAGGGGGTGTCCAGTCAGACATTCAAGGCGGAACAAGAAGCTCTGCTGCAACGTTGGAAGTCGCTCACATCCTACGGTGGACAAGAACGTGCCAGCCCTGTCGGCTGTTTACATGCCGGCGTGGGAAACTGACAGGCGGACTGTTTAGTTGCCAGATGCTGGGCCGCAGGGCTTCTGGAGGGGACGCGCCAGACGTGGATCTCACGGGTCTCTCGCTCGACTCAATCGCAAGTGTCGAGGTTTGTGGCCAGGTCGAGAGGTCCCTGGGCAGTCGCGTCAGACGCTTTGGTGGCCCCATGGGGTCAGCTCGGCTAATTTATGCCTTCAACCACTAAAGTTGCTTCCTCGTCTACTCCGCAGAATAGAGTCCAAAGGAATTCCGGTGATTTTAGTCACCCCAGATTGGCCCAGGCGTCCCTGGTTCGCCGACCTTGTGTGACTGGTGGCGGATATGCTTAAGGGGCAGTTTTCAACCTTAGCTGTTTTCTTTCAGCGACCCCTGGTGTCTCAGTCACTAGGAAGTACGTTGGTGCACGGGGTCCGGCATGTGGCTCCTCCAGTGCGACCACCACTATCTCCGTGGGATTTGAATCTGGCACCACTATCTCCGTGGGATTTGAATCTGGTGCTCTCGGCGCTTCAGAAACCTCCTTTTGAGGACATTAGGGAAATTCCTCTTTTGACACTCTCTCAGAAGGTGGCTTTCCTGGTAGCCATCACATCTGTCAGGAGAGTTTCTGACTTGGCGGCCTTGTCTTGCAAGTCCCCATATTTGGTCCTACATTAGGACAAAGCGGTGCTACGCCCGCAGCCTTCCTTTCTTCCGAAGGTGGTTTCTGCTTTTCACCCAAATGAGGACTTGGCACTTCCACGTTGTGTCCTCGGCAATCGCATTCCACGGGGATTGCGCTATTTTCTTTAGATGTGGTATGTGCCTGCGGGTGTACCTGTCTGTATCGGCTCCGTTCCGGAGGTCTGACTTACTGTTTCTGTCGGTGCCTGGGGCCTGTCGGTCCGTCGACCACCATGTCTCGGTGGATCAGGCGGACCGTCATCCAGGCCGATGCCCTTGGAGGGCAGGCGCCTCTTTCCCGTTATGGTGCATTCGACCAGGGCTTTTGGTGCCTCTTGGGCTTTCCGACATCAAGCATCTGTATCACAGGTGTGTAAGGCGGCGACCTGGTCGTCCGTTTACATTTTTTCACAATCTTACAAGGTTGATGTGAATGCATTTTCGGATGCTAGTTTGGGCCGCAAAGTTTTGCAGGCCGCTGTTTGAGGTTGCACCTCCTCCATTGGGGAACTCTGCTTCTTTGGGGTGAAATAGTTTTTTTGATTGCTGTGCCCACCCCTCGTTTTTTGACACTGCTTTGGGACGTCCCAATGGTCATGAATTAAGGAGCTGTGTCCGTCCATGGACGAAAAGAGAAAATAGGATTTTTGTACTCACCGTAAAATCCTTTTCTCTGTCGTCCATGGACGGACACAGCACCCACCCCTCCTTTTTAGGTTTGTACTGCTTTGTTACGAACTGAGGCCGCTGCTGCAGGACGGAGGGTTATGTACGGAGGGACCGCCCCCTGGGCGGGGCTGTTTCAACTCTGTTAAAGTAACATGTATTAAATGTTAACATGTTCTGCCTAGTCCTCTCCTATAGAACAGGAACATAACCCAATGGTCATGAATTAGGGGAGCTGTGTCCGTCCATGGACGACAGAGGAAAGGATTTTACGGTGAGTACAAAAATCCTATTTCTCTTATCGTCCATGGACTGACACAGCTGTCATACTGATTACGTGTGGGTATATGTCCCTGCTTGCAGGAGAAGACCTAGGCAGAATGTTAGATGTTAAAACATTCTAGAACAAACCAGAGCTGAACAGCCCCGCCCAGGGGGGCGGTCCCTCCAGACATTACCCTCCCACCTGCAGCTAGCAGCCTCAGTTTTTTTCTGCCTAGCAGAAGGAGAAGACGTGGCTCTCTCAGGAGCCAGTCTCCTGGAAGATTTTACTTTTAAATTTTATTCCTTTGGGAATTTTATTATTTTATTTTTGAGACCTTCAATCAATTGTCGGTTGGGCAACATTTTGGGTACACTGATATCCTCGTAGTCTTCCCTGTCCGACCATCGAGCGTGCTGATCCTCGCCTTGTGTGCGTGAGTTCACGACATACCCCATGACTCCAGGGGTGGCCGGGTTGCTTTTAGCTCCCGCGGTCCTCTCAAGATTGAACAGTACCTGACTGACTGTATCTCTCGCGGTGGACCGGGCCGACAGCTACGCAGTACTACTCTGTGATAGGTCTGTCTGAAACAAGCCAGTGGGTCCCTGAACGGGACGGGTAAGTAGTCTCTCCTACTGCAGGTGAGTACATGCTGGCTGTGTTTCTTTATATGGGGGGTTTCTCCCTGTCTTCCCCCCCTGTTATGCTGCTCTCTGCACCCTGTACTGGTGCTGTGCTGTGTGGGGGTGCTTGGGGGTCACTCTGGCCTGACTGGGGGCACTCATGTCTGTTTTAATGGCCCTGGAAGAGGTGCAGTGTTCTGGTGTGAGGTTGTACATACTGTTGGGAGTAGTGGTTACAGGCATGCTTAGCAAGCTAAGCTTCACAGGTTCGGTTCCTGAGGGGGGCTGTTTGTGTTCAAACAAGCCGCTTCAGCACTTGCCCTGCCGCAGCCAGTGAGGGCAGGAGCTCCTGCCTTGTGGTTAGTGAACCGGACAACTGCTAAACGTGTGCGCCATTAGCGCTGTGAATTTTTAAATAAACCGCGCTCGGTGGCCATTTTGCCGTGGACCGATGGGGCAGTAATGTATGCGGCCGGCGGCCATTTTCTTGTAGCCGCAGCGTTTTTGCTTTCAGTTTCGGCCTCTATCGGCCGCTGCTGCGGCGCGAACCTCACAATCTCCTCACAGTCAAGTCTCCTCAGTCTCCTCACTCTCCCAAGGCTTCACCCGCGCGGCAGCGCGGTTTCATACAGCGGAATGAGCGGTCCTTACAGGGGTTGGTGAGTACTCTGGGTATCCCCTCCTCAGCTTCAGCATAGCCAGTGGGTGGACTGTGTTACTCACTATGATAGTGTTTCAAAAGTCTCAGAGGGTGGCAGTATGGAGTCTGCTTCTCCACACTTGTCTGAGGCAACTGGCAGTGCTCCTGCACCTGCGGTCCCTAGCGACTAGTTGTCGGCAGTCCTGGAATCATCCATGTCAGGGTGGAAGCGGTGTGCGAGCGCAATGGAGCTGTAAAGCGCCCCCTCCCCACACATCCTTCTGTAGGGGAGTGCTCTGTCTCAGATATGGGCCTAGCTATTGCTGCTCAGGACCCTAGCTCTGAGGATTTTAATGTTTTATTCCCTGTGAGGAAGACCCCAGTTCTGAAAAATTGACAGGGTGCTTGTAAGTGAACTCATTGATGCTGTGAGGAACACTCTCAAGCTGAATGTTGAGGCTGAGGAATCTCAGGTGGAAGCTGTCTCCTTTGGATCCTTTAAAGCCGTTTTGTTCAAAAAGTTTTTTTTTTCCATACGTGCCTTTTTTTGATACATTCATTGACTAAGTCTGGGATAAGCCGCAGAAGACTTTGACGGTCCCGGGGCGCCTAGCCATGAGGTGCCCCTTTAAGGAGGACCTGGTTAAGAAGGGGCTCTCCCCCCAGTGGTCGACCCCCCGGTCGCCCGTTTGAACAAGGCTACCACGCTCCCAATGGAAGGGACTCCTGCATTTAAGGATCCCACTGACAGGAGGTCAGAAGTGGTGAGTAGAACTATGTTTACCTTATTGGGGTCTGCCTTACGCCCTATAGGGGCGGCGACACTTGTGTCTCAAGACACTTACAGGATGGGCAAAGATTTTGCACCAAGACAGTTTAGGAGCATAATCTCCCTCCTGAGACCATTACCCTGGCTCACCAACTGGCGCAGGGTTTAGTCTCTGTGTGCAATGCCACTTTGGATGCGGCCCCTTTAATTTCTGGGGCCTCTATCTGCTGTGGTGCTGTGTCGCCTTGTCTGGCTGAAATGCTGGTCGGCCGATCTAGCTTCCAAATAGCTCCTGGCTGACTTGCCCTTTAAGGGCGGTGGACTGTTTGGGGCCGCCCTGGATGCCATTATTATGGATGTCACAAGGGGTAAGAGCACCTTCCTTCCTCAGTCTGTTACGGACAAAGGAGCCCCACCGTAGGCCGGGCCCTTCCTTTCCGGCAAAGGAGAATGATTTTTTTCTCGTCAGTCAGAATCCACGGGTAAGCCCTCCCAGACTGGGAAAAGTGAGACTGGGGGACATAAGCGTGCCTGGGTGCGTAAGCCTCCAAGCAAGCTCCCAAGCACACCGCCACATGGAGTCTTGTCCCTGCCCGACTCTGGGGTGGGGGGACGTCATTGCAGGTTCACGGTTCGGTGGACCTCCCGGATCTCCGACCGGTGGGTGTGCGAGGTGGTCACCTCAGGATACAGATTAGAATTCCGTTCCTGGCCCCCAGACAGATTCTTTCCCTCAATTCTCCTTCTCCTTCCTGCCCGTCGGGCGGCCCTCTTAAGGGCTGTACAGGATTGATCAGGTCCGGAGGATTGTGCCGGTTCCGTCACAAGAGAGGATTTTCAGGGTTTCTACTCAAATCTGTTTGTAGTCCCAAAAGGTGGACGGGGTTCGGCCAACCCTGGGCCGCATGGAATCCATTCGCGCAGTGTTCACTATACTCCAAGGGGATTTTCTGGCATCCTTGGACATCAAGGCCGCCTACTTGCATGTTCCGATCTGCGCACGTCAACAGTAGTTTCTGCGCTTGCGATCGGCGAAGACCACTATCAATTGTGGCTCTTCCCTTCGGCCTAGCCTCGGCACCAAAGGTTTTTTACCAAGAAGCTTGCTCCGATTCTAGCCTTGCTGAGACAGCGAGGCATTGCTATTATGGGCTATCTGGATGATCTTCTTCTAAGAGCAGACAATGGCTCAGAATTAGAAGAAGTGTGACTATGTCAGTCAGACCCTTAGGGACTTCGGGTGGCGCCCGAACATTCAGAAGTCGGTCCTGGTCCCGGCTCAACATTTGGAGTATCTCGGTCTGATCCTGGACTCCATGGAGGTGTAGGTATTCCTAACCCTGGAGAAGTTACTTACTTTTCAGTCTGTAGTGCGGGTCCTGACGTCTCGGAAATGGTCGTCAGCCCATTTTTTGCATGAGAGTCCTGGGACTCATAAGGGCCTCGTTCGAGACTGTTCCGTATGCCCAGTCACACACACGGGCATTACAGTAAGAGATCCTGTCCACTTGGGACAAATCCCCGTTGTCTTTGGATCTTCAGATCCAGATGAGTCACCCACTTAGGGCGTCCCTGGCGTAGTGGTTGGGGTCCCCGGCTCTTCGGTCCGGGAAGTCTTCCCTCCCCATCCAGTGGACGGAGTTCATGACGGACACCAGCCTGACAGGCTGGGGCGGAGTCGGGGGAGTCCTGTCAGCCCCAGGGCTTTGGACTCCGGACGAAGCCCGTTTACCGATCAATGTTCTGGAAATACGGGCAATCAGAATATGCCTCCCCACGTGGTCTCTATCGGCCGTCTAAGTTCAAGCGTAGACAATTGGCAGGCGGACTATCGGAGTCGCCAGACGCTGGACCAGGAGATTGGTCCTTACACCTGGACATACTGGATGTGGACCTGAGGGCCTCTCGACTCAATCGTAAGGTGTCAAGGTTTGTGGCCAGGTCCAGGGATCCTTGGGCGGATGCCTCGGATCTGTTGGTGGGCCCCATGGGGTCATTATCACCTGATATCTGTTATCCTCCGCTGCAGCTGCTTCCTCGCCTGCTGCGCAGGGTTGTGGCCGAAGGGATTCCAGTGATCCTCTTGTGCCGGGTGGGTCTCGGCGTCATGGTACGCTGATCTGGTACGTCTTATCGCGGACGTTCCTTGGCGGTTGCCAATAAGGGAGGACCTTCTGTTTCAAGGTCCTATTTTCCATCCTGTTTTACAGTCTCTGAATTAATGGCATAGCTATTGGAAGCCAGGTGCTGAGAGTCCGAGGTCTCTCGGATTCGGTCATTTCGACCATGTTCAGGGCACGGATGTCTTCTGCTTGAAAGACATATCACCGTACCTGGGAAGCTTACATCGCTATGTGCAATGAGCTGGACTAGCGTCTACGGACGTATTCCGTCCCCAGTATCCTGCGGTCCTTGCATCGTGGTGTGACCCAAATGCTTGCTTTGAGTACCATTAGGGGTCAGTTTTTGGCCTTGGCCATCTTCCTTCAGCAACCGCTAGCGGGTCATTCCTTGGTAGCACCTTTGTGCAGGGGGTTCGCCATGTGCTCCCTCCTGTTGAAACCTCATCTCCCTCTTCAGGATTTGAATTTGGTGCTCTCGGTTCTCCAGGAACCTCACTTTGAAAATATCAGAGATATTCCCCTCTTGACCTTGTCTCAGGAGGTGGCCTTCTTAGTGGCCATTATTTCTGTCAGACGGGTGTCTGAATTGGCGGCCTTGTCCTGCAAGTCGCCCTATTTGGTCATCCATAAGGATAAGGCGGTGTTGCGTCCGCGACCTTCCTTTTGCATAAGGTGGTCTCGGTTTTCCACCTACATGTGGACATTGTCCTCCCGTTCCTTGTGTCCTCACACATCGTATTCCAGAGGGTTTGCGCTTCACATATTTTATGTGGTACGTGATATGACTCACTAGTTGTGTCTGTCTCGGATCCGAACAGGTGTTGTCTGCCACTTTTTCTAGATGGATCAGACAGACTGTTATACAGGCCTATGCCATTAAGGGGATGGCCCCTCCCTTTCCGGTTATGACGCATGCCACCAGGGCAAATGATGCTTCCTGGGCTTTCCGACATCAAGCGTCGGTTGCACAAGTGTGCAAGGCGGCGACCTGGTCGTCCGTTCATGCCTTTTCAAAATTCTATAAGGTTGATGTGGCTGCATCTTCGGATGCTTCCTTCGGCTGCAAAGTGTTGCAGGCCGCTGTTTAATGTTGCAACGCCTCAGTTGAGGAGCTCTGCTGGTTTGGAGTGAAGTTTTGGTTGTTCCTTTACTAATTTGCTCCCACCCTTTTCTTATACTGCTTTGGGACATCCCACACATAATCAGTATGACAGCTGTGTCAGTCCATGGACGATAAGAGAAAATAGGATATTTGTACTCACCGTAAAATCTGTTTCTCTGACGTCAATGGACTGACACAGCACCCCCCCTTCCTTTTAAGGTTTGTACTGCTTTGTTACGAACTGAGGCTGCTAGCTGCAGGTGGGAGGGTAATGTCCGGAGGGACCGCCTCCCCTGGGCGGGGCTGTTCAGCTCTGGTTTGTTCTAGAATGTTTTAACATCTAACATTCTGCCTAGGTCTTCTCCTGCAAGCAGGGACATATACCCACACGTAATCAGTATGACAGCTGTGTCAGTCCATGGACGTCAGAGAAACTGATTTTACGGTGAGTACAAAAATCCTATTTTTTTTATTTATTTTTTAAATGGCCAGAAACTAAAAATGCTTATAAACGGAACGCTGCTAAAGGCGGGTTACCGTGTTTAGCCGCGTTTGGTGTCTGAAACATGGAAATCTCCGGCGTCTGAACTCCTTTTTTTTGCTTTCAAAAAAATGCTGTTAAAAGCAACTGCCTAAAAACTACTGTAAACAAGACTGTGTACATGGTCACATAAGATAACATTGAATGAGTTCAGGGGCAGTTTAAAAAAGTTTCAAACTGCCTCTGAACGTCCGTTTAACTGCAGCAGTGTACATGGGGCCTAAAATTCTATTAATAAAATTTTAAATGTCCAATAAGTACATTTATATATGTAATCCGGCATTCCATGCCTATGGCATTATAAAGAGTTCTAAAAATGTCATGGCAAACTATGAAATGCCTAAAAATTAATACATTTCACAGCTAAATAAATCTTTATATACTCCTTGTTCAAATATTTTATTGAGAAAGAACAGGTACAAGAAATACTGTATATATAAAAAGAAAATCCTGTCACAGGATAAGTTTGACAAAAAGATAGCACAATAGCGCATCAAATCAGGGGCGCAGCTCCAGAGGCAACGAAGCTAAACAGTATACAGTACAACAGCCACATATCTTTAATTAGTAAGGACAATCACTGATACCCAACAAAGTTGTACAGATACAAGCCCTAAGGGTGCCGGACCTGATTATGTTTGGTATGTGTCCAGCGTTATTAGGTCCATGAGTTATGATTGCATGAAAGAGGGACAAATATAAGGTTGCATAGTACGAGAAAGAGGGAGTACACATACTCCATCTAGTGGCAGAGAGCCAAATTGCAGAGCCCTTTGCAAAGAAATATGATGTATAAAGATATATTTAAAAATATTATAAAAAAAAATAAAGCGACCATCTAGATTAGCAAAACTGACCATCACTTATAGAGAATTTTATTCTAACTGAGGTTTTGATGTTTGAGAGAGGCTAGCTTAGAGGAAGCAAGATATAGGGTAGGCCCCATCACTTAAAGCTGCGTTTCAGACATTTTTGTGTTTATTAAAGGCTAGCAGCTGCAAAATTTTTAGCTGCTAACTTTTAATAAACACACACTCGCCTGTCCCACGATCCATCGCTTCTCTTCCTCGCCTCTCCCCGGCATACAAAGTGTGGGCACCCAGCTTCGACTGCTTGTGGCTTCACAGCCAGGTGCGCATGCATGTGTCACGCTGTGCCTCCTCAATGGTCAGATAATCTTCTAGGACCTGTGACGTGTCCCAGAAGATTGTAGGGAGGGGAAGAGGAGACCTTCCGCTTGAGTCACCTAGGTGGCCCGAGCGAAGGTGGGAGCAGGTACCCTGTCAAAACTAGGTACCTGCTCAAAAAAAAAAAAAAAATGACATGCCAAATGTGGCATTGGAGGGGGGAGGAGTGCTTAAAGTGGAACTTCCCCCTTTGGGTGGAGCTCCCCTTTAATTGCCTTTGGACAGACTTTAGAACAGTGAAGGATAATCCATGTCCAAGAAATATGGCTTCCCCTATATACATACAGTATATATTTTCTAAATAATCATAGAAACAAGCTTTTCAAAACAAAACATTAGTAAAATAAATAAAATGAACATGGTAGAATCTATTTAGAAAAAAATGGATTGCCTAATAAAAGTAAGCATAACTAAATGTTACTAGAATCATACATGGCTATAATGTTAACTTTATTTTTTCTTACCGTCCATGGACTGACACAGCCTCTTCATTCTTGACAAAGTGGGTTATGTTCCTGCTCATAAGAGAAGACTAGGCAGAATGTTAGATGTTTTAACATACATTCATTTACCAGAGCTGTACAGCCCCGCCCAGGGGGCGGTCCCTCCAGACATAACCCTCCTACCTGCAGCCAGCAGCCTACGTTTTTTCTGCCTAGCAGAGGAGAGGACGTGGCTCTCTTCAGAGCCAGTCTCTTGAAGAAATATTTTATTCTTTAAAAAATGTTTATTATTTCCCTGATATGGTTCTTTAGCACTGCTTTGGGACGTCCCACTTTGTCAAGAATGTAGAGGCTGTGTCAGTCCATGAATGGTAGGAGAAAAAAGGATTTTTGTACTCACCGTAAAATCCGTTTCTCTGACGTCCATGGACTGAGACGGCACCCACCCCTCCTTTTTTAGAGTTTGTAGTGCTTTGATACGAACTGAGGCTGCTGGCTGCAGGTAGGAGGGTTATGTCCATAGGGACCGCCCAATGGGCGGGGCTGTACAGCTCTGGTAAATGAATGTATGTTAAAACATCTAACATTCTGCCTAGTCTTCTTTTATGAGCAGGAACATAACCCACTTTGTCAAGAATGAAGAGGCTGTGTCAGTCCATGGACGTCAGAGAAACTGATTTTACGGTGAGTACAAAAATCCTATTTTATCTTTGCTTACAACCTATCAGCATGCAGATTGAAGACATTACAAAACCATGCACAGGTAAAATGCAAATGTTGCAATTGTATACATTTTTTGTGAAAAGTCAAATTTTTGTGCAGCGATCAAAAATGAAAATACATATATCATATATACTCGAGTATAAGCCGAGTTTTTCAGCACATTTTTTGTGCTGAAAAGGCCCCCCTCTGCTTATACTCGAGTCTGGTTCTCCTCTCCCGCCATGTCAGTATTGATGAGGAGGGAAGGAGCCATATTACACTGTACATTGTCCCCTCTGATTCACAGCAGGGCTGTGTGTATAGGAAGTCCGTGCCGTCCACGCTGTCCCGCCTCCTCCACGTCCGTCCGTGATGAGGCGGAGCTTTGTTACAGTGGACGGCGCAAACTTCCTATACACACAGCCCTGCTGTAAATTAGAGGGGACAATGTTCAGCGTAATATGGCTTTCCTTCCCTCCTCCTCAATACTGACACGGCGGATAAGGTACATGGGCACAGTGAGGGTTGCAATGGGCACAGTGAGGCTGCAAGCGGGCATTGTTGACCCTCTTTTACACTTACAGTAGCTGCTGCATTTCCTACCCTAGGCTTATACTCGAGTTAATACGTTTTCCCATTGTTTTGTGGTAAAATTAGGTGCCTCGGCTTATATTCGGGTCGGCTTATACTCGAGTATATACGGGTATATACAAACTATTGTAGACTGTGCAATGACCATAAAAACTAATAATAATGAAAAAGATGTGAAATTCACACCACAACTAAAGTCTATGTGCCATCATATAAAGGTTGTTTTAAAACATAAACATAACAGTCTTTGCATGGATGGTGAAAACAAATGGTGTAAATAGAAGTAGGATTCCACGTGACATCAACGTTGAAGGGAAGTCAACAAGGCTTATGGTGCAACCACCAAAATATAGGACCTCCACGTCTGGGCTCCAGATAAAGTTGTAAGACCATCCAATTGGTCAAGAGATGTCACAGAGAAGCTGTCCTCAGAAGCAGCCAACTTGTCAGACCAAATCCTCTCAAGTATTTAAAATGGCATGATCAAAAAAGAAAATACTCCACATAGTGTGAATCCGTATAAACATAAAAATGTATTAAAAGAAAATTGGAAACACTCACGTTTAGAAAGTGGATCGTTGTCAGGCTAAGTACTTACCGAGGCCGAGATGCCGAGAGTGGTTCACCCTTGCACCCAAGCGCACTCCGCCCCCCTGGAGGTGAGACAGGGAGAGGACAGCACGAGGGAGCACTGGCCACCAGCAGGTAGAGGTGTCTTGCTAAAGAATCTAGCAGGGCTGAGTCTGAAGAACAGGCCGGGAGTCAAACACCAAGGGTAGACAGGGTCAAACAGCAAACAGTAGCAAGGGCACAAGTCCGATTAGGATTTTTAGCGGAAAGCACCAGACTAGTCAGGTTAAGCAAGAAGTCCAGGGTACAGGCAGAAGGTAGAGGGCTGGAGGCAGGCAGCAGATCCGGGTCACAGGCCGAGGGTCAAGCACAAGGAGAGAGGTAGAAGTCCGTTTAGCAAGCCAAGGGGTCAGGTTCAGGAGAAGCAGAAGCGTAGTCAAATCCGGTCCGGGTCACAGCAGGAGAACTTTAACTTATTTCAGGCACAAGAAAAACACAGCAAAGCTGACAAACCAGCAACCAGATAGTGTTACTGCGTCTGTTTAAATAGGCCCGCCTGTAGTCCCATTGGCGAGCTATTGCGCACGCGCATTCGTCGTTGCGCCGGTGCGCGCACGCCGAAGCGCCGTCCCGCCGCGCATGCGCCGATGCGCCGTTTCGCCGCGCATGCGCACTGAGCGCAGATTGGTGACAACAGACGGGGAATTTCCCTGACAGTGCCCCCCCCCGAGGGGCGGACTCCGGACGCCCAGACTGGCCATTAGTTCCGGATGTTCTTGGTGGAAGGCTCGTATTAGGTGAGGAGCATGCAAGTTCCTGGATGGTTCCCAGGAGTTGTCTTCTGGGGGGTACCCTTTCCATTTAATTAAGTATTGTAACTGTCTGCCTTTTTTCCTACAGCCCAGGATGGATTCCATCTCAAATTCCTTTTCCCCATCTACTTCAACTGGTGGAGGAGGAGGTCCATCTCTTCCAGGAAAGGCGTTGGGAATGACGGGTTTTAATAAAGATGAGTGGAACACTGGGTGAATCCTATAGGAATCAGGTAACGCTAGTTCAAAAGCCACAGGGTTAACAGCTCGTTTGATCTTGAAGGGCCCGATGAATCTAGGACCAAGCTTTCGAGAGGGAATAGGCAATCTGAGGTTGGCGGCGGAAAGCCAAACTTTTTCCCCGACTCTGAACGCTGGTTTTTCCTTCCTCCCCCGGTCATAAAATTTCTTGTAGGATCCTTGGGCATTCCGCATCATCTCCTGGAGTCTTTGGAAATTCGCCTGGACAGAGGCCACTCGGTCCTGGACCGCGGGAACAGGGCTCTCGGGGATGTTTGCAGGGAGGAAGGAGGGATGAAAACCGAAATTGGCCCAAAAGGGGGTTTGATTGGTAGCAGAATGTATTGAATTGTTATAGGCAAACTCTGCGTAAGGAAGGAGAGATGCCCAGTCATCCTGGGAAGCAGAGCAGAAACAACGGAGGTATTGCTCCAGGGTCTGATTGGTTCTTTCTGTCTGGCCATTGCTTTGGGGGTGGTACGCAGACGAGAGGCAGGTTTTGACTTCTAGTGACTTGCAGAGTTCCTTCCAGAATTTCGAAGTGAACTGGACACCTCTGTCGGAGGTGATACTCTTTGGTATTCCGTGAAGCCTGGTTATCTCCTTAAAAAAGATTTGAGCAGTATCCATGGCTGAAGGTGTCCCAATCATCGGTAAAAAGTGAGCCATTTTTGAGAGGCGGTCCACAACGACCAGAATCGTGGTAAACCCTCCGGAGGATGGCAAGTCCACGATAAAGTCCATGGACACGTCTGCCCAAGGGCGCTCAGGAATGGGTAAGGGCTTGAGCAGGCCCCAACTCTTGGTGTTTGACCCCTTGTTACGCTGACACTGAGTGCAGGAAGCGACATAAGACTTACAATCTTGCCTCCAGCCTGGCCACCAGAAGGAGCGGGAGACAAGTTCTGACGATTTACGTGCTCCGAAGTGACCTGCCAGTTTAAGATCGTGGAAGGTCCTCAAGACCAGCGGTCTTGTTTCCAAAGGGACGAAAATCTTGTCCTGGGACCAGAATAGGCCGTCCCGCTTTTCCAGGGAGGTAGTGACCGGATCAGAGCAGAGCCCGGAAGTGATCTTAATAGAGGTGAGTAGATCGGCCCGGGGAATCAACAGAAAGTTCTGAGCTGACAGAATGGTGCCCGGTTGGGCCGACTGAGGGGTTTCCGGAAACATCCTGGATAGCGCATCCACCTTCCCATTCTTGGAGCCGGGTCTATAGGAAATGTGAAAGTTGAACCGGGTGAAGAAAAGGGCCCAACGGGCCTGCCTGGGGCGTAGACGTTGAGCTGTTCTTAGGTACTCTAGATTTTTATGATCTGTGAAGATCATGATGGGGTGTACTGCCCCCTCCAGAAGGTATCGCCATTCCTCCAGTGCGAATTTTATGGCCAGTAATTCCCGGTCCCCTACATCATATTTTCGCTCCGGGGGAGTCAACTTTTTAGAGGCAAAGGCTACTGGATACAGGAGAGCCTTGGGGCCTCGTCTTTGAGAGAGGATGGCTCCGATGGCTGTCTCAGAGGCGTCCACTTCCAGGGTGAACGGCAGTAGAGGATCCGGGTGCTGAAGTACTGGTGCTGAAGTGAAGACGTCCTTGAGGCGGGAGAAGGCCTCTTGAGCTTCTGGAGACCAGTGGAAACGGTTATTTTGCCGGGTAAGTTGGGTTATTGGGGCTACAATGGAGGAAAAGCCCACGATGAATCTCCTATAGAAGTTGGCGAAGCCTATAAACCGCTGTACCCCCTTCTTGTCGGTTGGGGCTGGCCAGTCCTGGATGGCCTTCACCTTCTGCGGGTCCATCGCGACCCCATCGATGGAAATGATAAAGCGGAGGAACTGTACGGTGGTCTTTTCGAACTCACATTTCTCAGCTTTGAGGTAGAGTTTGTGCTTCCGAAGGATGGTGAGGACCTTCATGACATGAGCCCGGTGGAGTTCGATGTTGGTGGAAAAGATGAGGATATCGTCCAGGTACACTACTAAGAAGTCGTCAAGGTGCTGTCTGAAAATATCGTTGACTAGGTGTTGGAAGGTGGCTGGAGCATTACAAAGTCCGAACGGCATGACCGAATACTCAAAGTGCCCGAAACGAGATCTGAAGGTGGTTTTCCACTCATCTCCGGCCCTGATTCTGATAAGATTGTAGGCCCCCTGTAGATCCAGTTTGGAAAAGACCCGAGCAGATCGGAAACGCTGAAATAGCTCTGGAATAAGGGGTAGTGGGTACCTGTTCTTAATGGTTATCTTGTTTAGGTCCCGGTAATCGATACAGGGTCTTAAGGACCCGTCTTTCTTTTCCACAAAGAAGATCCCTGCACCGGCTGGAGAGGAGGAAGGGCGAATAAATATTTTCTGGAGGTTTTCATCAATATAAGCCTTGAGGGCTTTCAACTCGGTTTCGGACAACGGAAAGATACGTCGGAACGGAATTTTAGAGCCCGGCAAGAGATCGATAGGGCAATCATAGGGCCGATGAGGTGGTAGATGGTCGGCTTGCTGCTTATCGAACACGTCCCGGAATTCTAGATAGACTGAAGGAACATGCTGTAGGTTGTCCGGCTTGGCAATCATGGAAGCGCAGGCCGTAGAGGCAGAGGCAAGACAGTTCTGGGAACAATAGGAGGAGGTGAAGCTAACCTCTTTCTTCACCCAATTTATGAGGGGCTCGTGTGCCTGTAGCCAGGGAAGGCCCAGGATGATGGGGAACATCGGGGAAGGTATGAGGTCTAACCGGAGAAGTTCTTGGTGACCCGAGTCAGAGATGGCAAGGATAGGTTTGGTTTCCAGCGTGATCAGCCCTGAACGGGGCAAGGACCCATCCGCCAGGTGGAGCTGAAGGCAGTGGTCCTTAGGTTGAGTGGGGACATGGAATCTTGAGGCTAAAGCAGAGTCCAGGAAGCAGCTGCAGGCTCCGGAATCAAGAATTGCCGGGAGGCGGATTGCCCCTTCCGGCAGCTGTAGACACAAAGAGAATGACATAAGACTGAGGGTTGTCAAAGAGTTGATAGTTTAAAATGTCTTTAGAGATAGACTTACTAGGTCTTACGGGGCAGTTGAGGAGGAAGTGGCCGGCACCCCCGCAGTATAGGCACAGGTTGGCCTGGCGCCTTCGCTGTTTTTCCTCAGGAGTCAGGGGAGCCCGAACTAACCCGAGCTGCATGGGTTCTGGCTCAGGAAGAGGTGTGACTGCAGGCGCAGAGGTTGGTGGATAGTGAGGTACAGTCCTGGATGGGGGCCAGTTTGGACGAGGAGATTGAAATCGCTCCGCCCGTCGTTCACGCAGACGCCTATCGAGTTGTATGGCGGATTGGATCAGGTTCTCCAAGGTAGTGGGGGTTTCGATCCTGGCCAGCTCGTCCTTGAGCGTCTCAGATAGTCCCTGGCGGTATTGGTATCTGAGGGCCGCCTCATTCCATTTGGTGTCGGCGGACCATTTCCTAAATTCCGACGTATAGTCTTCCACCGGTCTTCTCCCCTGAGTTAGGCTATGGAGGACGGACTCGGCCGTGGCTGATCGCTGGGGATCATCGTATAGTTGAGCCATATTTTCAAAAAATGTCTCTACTGAGTCCAATATGGGGCTCTGTTGCTCCATCAGGCCATGGGCCCAGGCTTGAGGGTCATCCGTTAAGAGAGAGATGATAAACCCCACTTTTACTGCTTCCGAAGAGAAGGTCCTTGGTTGGAGGGCAAGGTAGAGGGAGCAGGCGTTTTTAAAGGCCCGGTATTTTTTGCGGACACCCGAAAAACGTTCCGGAATAGGGACCCTGGGTTCAGGGGTGGCCATCACTACTGTAGAACTCGTAGGTACTTGGGAGTTGGTGGCAGTGTTGGCAGAGGTGGCAGCTGAGGAGGCTGGTCCTAGGAGACCAGTGAGCTGTTGAAGACGGCCATCAATCTGAGTGTATCCCTCTTGGAGTCTTTGGACGGTGTCCGTTAAGGTGGAGACCTGCTGGCAGAGGGTGTCAAACGGGGAACGCACTCTGTCGGCCTCAGACATCTGGCTGGTTTGTACTGTCAAGCTAAGTACTTACTGAGGCCGAGATGCCGAGAGTGGTTCACCCTTGCACCCAAGCGCACTCCGCCCCCCTGGAGGTGAGACAGGGAGAGGACAGCACGAGGGAGCACTGGCCACCAGCAGGTAGAGGTGTCTTGCTGAAGAATCTAGCAGGGCTGAGTCTGAAGAACAGGCCGGGAGTCAAACACCAAGGGTAGACAGGGTCAAACAGCAAACAGTAGCAAGGGCACAAGTCCGATTAGGATTTTTAGCGGAAAGCACCAGACTAGTCAGGTTAAGAAAGAAGTCCAGGGTACAGGCAGCAGATCCGGGTCACAGGCCGAGGGTCAAGCACAAGGAGAGAGGTAGAAGTCAGTTTAGCAAGCCAAGGGGTCAGGTTCAGGAGAAGCAGAAGCGTAGTCAAATCCGGTCCGGGTCACAGCAGGAGAACTTTAACTTATTTCAGGCACAATAAAAACACAGCAAAGCTGACAAACCAGCAACCAGATAGTGTTACTGCGTCTGTTTAAATAGGCCCGCCTGTAGTCCCATTGGCGAGCTATTGCGCACGCGCAATCGTCGTTGCGCCGGTGCGCGCACCCGAGCACGCCGAAGCGCCGTCCCACCGCCGATGCGCCGTTTCGCCGCGCATGCGCACTGAGCGCAGATTGGTGACAACAGACGGGGAATTTCCCTGACAATCGTCATCACCCCAGATGATGTCGCTTTAGATGAAACGCGTCAGAATGAGCCCTGCTGATGTCATTGCATTACCCACAAACCTCAATTTTAAGCGCTTAATCCACTTTCTAAATGTGAGTGTTTCCAATTTTCTTTTAATACGTTTTTACGGATTCACACTATGTGGAGTATTTTCTTTTTTGGTCATGCCATTTTGAATACTTGAGAGGATTTGGTCTGACAAGTTGGCTGCTTCTGAAGACTGCTTCTCGTGACATCTCTTGACCAATTCGATTGTCTTACATCTTGATCTGGAGCCCAGACGTGGAGGTCCCATGTTTTGGTGGTTGCACCATAAGCCTTGTTGACTCACTGAGCATATGCCCATTTGAGTCCTCTCACTCCGGTAAGTCTCCTCACTAACCGGTGGTGGGTTTATTGTCTGTGTCTTACCTTCAACATTGATGTCACGTAGAATCCCACTTCTATTTACACCATTTGTTTTAACCGTCCAGTCACAAACTGTTAGGTTTGTCTTAAAACAACCTTTATATGATGGCACATGGACTTTAGTTTGGGTGTGAATTTCACATCTCTTTTTCATTATTATTAGTTTTTATGGTCATTGCACAGTGTACATTAGTTTGTGTGTGTGTGTATATATATATATATATATATATCAATTTTCCTTTTTGAGCACTGCACAAAAATTTTACTTTTCACATACGCCTTGATTTACACTTGTCTTAGTGTTGTGCTGGCTGCTATATGTCAACGCGATATACACCAATTTTTCTATTTTATACATTTTTGTGGCAGTGATGCTCTGGTTTGATATTAATGTCACTGTTGATATCATTGGCAGTCGGTTAATTCCCCCCAGTGTCAGATTTCCCACTGCACTATCGCAGTCCCATTAGAAGTTGTTGATTGCCGCCATTAGTAGTATGAAAAAACAATTCCAGTATACATGCCATAGCTTGTAGGTGCTATAACGTTCACACGAACAATATACACTTATTGGGATTTTTGTTTTATCAAAAGCGTGTAGCAGAATACATTTTGGCCAAAATATATGTAATGAAATTTTTTTTTATGGCAATTACTAAAAAATATTGGTGTTTTTTTCAAAATTGTCGATCTCATTTAATTTAGATAGCAAAAAATAACCCAGTGGTGTTCACATACCACCAGAAGAAAGCTCTATTTGGGGGAAAAAAAAGATATCCATTTAGTTTGCGCTGTCATGCAACGCTGTACCCAATGGCCAGTTAAAGTAGCGCAGTGCAGAATAGCAAAAAATAGCCTTGTCATGAAGTGGGTAGAATCTTCTGGAGCTGGAGTGGTTAAGCTATGAGAAGAAAGATGTTAGATTTCTGCATGGTACAGACAAACGCATACTAAACCCTTCAAACCTATTAAAATGGTGCCATTCAATGGGCTTTATCAAGGCAATTTTTAAACATAAATGATATTAAGATAATCAATTTAATATCTTCTACAAAGGCAATCCTCTGGTAATATGAAGGGTACAGTAGGTTATAAAGCTCCGTGCCATTGATCCATGAAGACTGGCCTTGCATTAAAGCATGTGTTTCATGTGTCTTTTTAGGTCTGGGTTGGCTCTGTGACTGAAGTGACTTCTAATGATCTGTTGGCTGAAGATAAGGACACCTCCCCAGCTGATCTGGTATTCTTCATCACTCCCCCCAGCAATGGCCACCTCTCACTGAAATCCCATCCAGATCGGAGCATTCTCAATTTCACCCAGCAGCACATAAATAATGGACAGCTGGTGTTTGTACACAATGGTGAGCAAATGAAATTTCCTTTTTTTTTTTTTTTTTATTTATGCTGGATTTACAGGGAGATGGATGTCCTACAGTGTGAAATATTGGTTACACAAGCATAGTAGCATTTGGGCAGTGCCACTCTTTATAGGAAATTTGCCTATATTTACTATTGTTCTCCATGGTCTCACTGTATGTAGGAACATAGCCATCCTCTCTTGCTCACTTCTGAGATGGACCAGGCACTATGGCATAGAGCAGTGTTTCTCAACTCCAGTCCTCAAGGCGCACCAACAGGTCATGTTTTTGGGATTTCCTGCAGATAAAACAGCTGTGATAATTACTAAGGCAGTGAAACTGCTCAAATCACCTGTGAAAATAAATGGAAATCCAAAAAACATGACCTGTTGGTGCGCCTTGAGGACTGGAGTTGAGAAACACTGGCATAGAGTAGTGCAACTAACCTGCATTACTTGTTCCAAACAAGAGAGGGGAAAAAGTAGAGGTTCATGAGCTCACAGAGGTGGCAAAAAACATGGTAAGAAACTATTTAATGAAAAATAGATTGTAGGGTCATTAACGAGTTAACGTGTGTAAATTTATTTTTGGAGAATAAAGATGTAATTTAGTGGAAGTTAAGAAAGATATGTGACAGTCTGTTTTACAGTGTAGAAATAGTCATGGGGTGGATTTACTACAGGGAAATAGACTGTGCACTTTGCAGGTGCTGTTGCTCCAGAGCTTAGTAAATGAGGCAAAGCTTCACTTTTTAACCGCTTGCCAGCCGTCAAATGACGGCTGGGCGGTGCGGCTCTTGTTCTGGCTGGGCGTCGTATGATGTTCTCGGCCCTCTAGGGGGCCCGCGCGTCACTCAGGTACAGATGCGTGTGCCCGGTGGCCGCGATGTCCGTCGGGCACCCGTGATTGCCCTGTAACAGAGCAGGACCGTGGATCTGTGTGTGTAAACACACAGATCCACGTCCTGTCAGGTGAGAGGAGACCGATGGTGTGTTCCCAGTACAGAGGAACACCGATCGGTCTCCTCCCCTTGTGAGTCCCCTCCCCCTACAGTTAGAATCACTCCCTAGGTAACACATCTAACCCCTTGATTGTCACATTTATACAATAATCAGTGCATTTTTATAGCACTGATCGCTGTATAAATGTGAATGGTCCCAAAACAGTGTCAAAAGTGTCCGATATGTCTACCGCAATATCGCAGTCACGATAAAAATCGCAGATCGCCACCATTACTAGTAAAAATAAATAATAAAAATGCCGTAAATCTATCCCCTATTTTGTAGACGCTATAAAACTTATTGCGATGTATTTATTTATTTTTTTATTTTATTTTTTTACCAAAAATATGTAGAAGGGATGGATACATATCGGCCTAAACTGAGGAAAAAAAAAAATTGGATATTTATTATAGCAAAAAGTTAAAAATATTGTGTTTTTTTTTTTTCAAAATTGTCCGTCTTTTGTTTATAGCACAAGAAATAAAAAACGCAGAGGTGATTAAATACCACCAAAAGAAAGCTCTATTTGTGGGTAAAAAAATTCATTTGGGTGCAGTGTTGCATGACCGCGTGTCATGGATATGCAGTAGTGTTTGTCTGCCATCTTACCTTTCCTCCTCATGTGTTCATCTTAGAGGCCAGACCCTTTCACCTGGCTTCCTTTATAATCTCCTCCCAGCCTGACTCCACCCCAGGCCCTATCACAGAACACTATATTAACCTGTGCACTGCAAGCCTGCTTTGCTGATCAACGTGTTTGTTAAGCATTGTGTGTTTGGGTTCCTCCCTGCCGTGTGCTACGTCTGTCTCTGTGTTACCGATATTGGCTTGTTCCTGACTATCCTTGTCTGCTTGTGACCTTGACCTTCGGCTTGTCCTTCGTTTATCCTTGTCTGCTTGTGACCTTGACCTTCGGCTTGTCCTTCGTTTATCCTTGTCTGCTTGTTGCCCTGACCTTGGCCTTTCCCCTCACTATTCTTGTATCCTGTGCTGCTGCTTCCCCTCTTTCCTCCTTACCCTACGAGGCGTGAGCTAGGAGACCTGGACCTAGCTGCAGTGTACATCCTCACCACTAGAGGCTCTGGTGAAGACCTGCTGGGTCTTAGACTCCGCGCCCTGGGGAATCTAGGCTTTAGCTTCCTGTGGATCTCAGTTGTGCCCCTCTGGTCCTGCTTTCCACAACCACCCAGTATCCTATCCGCAGCAGTCAGCCATAGGGTTCACTACCTTGAGGTGCACTCCTGACCCCCTACGGTGTGCATCTGGCATCTGGCCACAGGTGACCTGACACCGCGCAATTGTTATTCAAAGTGTGACAGTGCTGAAAGCTGAAAAATGCCTTGGGCAGGAAGGGGGTTTAAGTGCCCTGTATTGAAGTGGTTAAAGAATACCTAATCATATGCAAAGAAAATAACATTTAAAAAGCGTGTTTGCTTCCACATGATTGGATATCAGTGGAGTTTCCCCCCATTTACTAAGCCCTGGAGAAACTGCACTTGCAAATTGCCCAGTCTATTTGCCTTTAGTAAATCAACACCATGTTCTACTAAATCCCGTTTTGGAAGTAAAACAGGCAGTGTTGTACCCTTGCTGATGTTCTCTTTGGTCTTGTTTCAGGACCAATGTCTGGGGGATTCAACTTCCAGGTTACAGATGGTTTGAATTTTGCACCTAGACAAATTTTTAGTATCACTGCAAGAACCCTGGTTATACATCTGGAAGTAAATAAAGGTCTTGCTGTATTTCCAGGTAAGTACTGTGTGACAGGGGTCACTTTGGGCACAGGGTGAGCAAGAAAATAATGGACATTAAGATAATGTCTTGGATTGCTTTAAAATGGGACAGTGATATTTTTCCACAATATTCCCCAGGATATCTGTAAAGAACTATTTGCTGTTTGATTATGAACTCAACAGGTTAACTGAAAAGTGACTCCTTCATGATGTTGGGACACATACTGTTAGATGCTAATGTCACCACATCCAGCCCCCACCTGTGTCTGCTAAGATGTCAGATGTGTATTGGGAGACCGTGAGACTAGCCTAAAGGTCATGTGTCTGAGTCATCACTGTAGTTAATTAGCTCATGTAAATTAGGTCTGTTCAAAGGTGTATTGTCTGAGGAGAATGTAAGAACCTCCTCTCTGTGTGTATAAAACTGGGAGTTGGTCATTAAAGATTGTCAGTCCAGTTGGAAACTTCATACAGAGTGTTTGTCTCGTATGTTTGGAAGGATTAATCCTATGGGAAGCGGTCGCCTGACTGTGGAGGATCGGCAGTGGATATGTGTCCAGAGAGGGAATATTCTAAATGGCGTTAACCCCTTTCATACTTGGGGTGCTGTTACATACTGCAACTGCATTTTTTCATAGTTGGTAAGGTTGAATAAAGACATCAGTCCATCCAGTTCAACCTGGATGAACTGATGTCCTCCTATTTTTATTTTAAATTTAAATTTAAAACAGATGCACTGTTATAGAAATCTGGTTTCTGATGTTTTAGTCGTCTAAAGATAGTCATGGGTGGCACTTCAAGGTCTGCTAAGAATCTAACCACAGAACACTTTCTCTCTCTCAAATACATGCTTATATCCTCCAAATTGACATGCTGATATTAAAAACCATATACTGTTTGAATTTAATTTTAGTCAGTTCCCAATGAATTTCCTGAAACTCTCTATGGCCCTGTCCAGCCCCCTCCCACCCAACATCCTTAAAAAATGTAAGATGCTGCGTGGAAAATTGTTAGCCGAACAGCAACTTTATTTAAGTGGATGTTTCTTTATCGTACATCATGGGACACAGAGCCTTAAGTAATTTACTTAATGGGTAATAGGACTACCTTCAGGTGTTGACACTGGTAAACCCTAATTAAGGAAGTTTACTCCCTATATAACCCCTCCTTCCAGGAGCACATCAGTTTTTTCGCCAGTGTCTAAAGGTGTTGGTCACAAGTGAAGATGTGCTCTGAGGAGCTCCAGGAGGGATCCATGCTGGATTTAAATTCCTCCATAAAAAGAAGCCAGATCCACCACAGTGCCACTGTGGCCTAAATGGATGGTACCTCGTATCCGAAGCACAAGGTTTTGCCTGTAACGCCTCTCTTTGTAGGGCTGGACCCCAGGAAACCAGGGCGTAGGTCTTGTTACATTACCTATTTGCTTCCTGATGGGGTGCTATACATGGCCCAAGGCAGTGGAAATCCCTTTTCAGGGACCCCCATCCTTGAAGGTTTGGCTAAACACAGCCCACCGTGATGGGTGAAAGCTGGATTTTTTCTGTTAATTCAGAAAAATCCTGTGACGATAAGGTAAGGAAGAAACTTAGGTATTTTCAATGTCTATGTATTTCTTCCATTAAGGAAAAGAGATTGTCATGCCTTAAAGTCTCCACTAGAGGGAACCTATGCACTTACCATACTCTGTCGTCTTCCCTAAGCTCAGTCCGTGCTTGATTGGTACAGCAGGTGGAGGGGATATTCTTACCAAGGTAAGATAAAGCCTTTTAAATTAGTTTTTCCCCCCTCTGATGGGACCAGTGGGTTAGGGAGACAGCAGCGCTGCACCCCCCTTACTTACCCCCTCCCCCCGCCGTGGGGGACGCAGAGGTCCCGCTATGTACCACGATAGGATTGTCTGGCTGTTTTTTTGTTTCTCTGCCTCATTGCAGTGTCTGCTCCCCTCCCCCTCCCCTTCTCTTGTTTGGTCAGGGATCCATAAAAAAAACAAAACTATTTTTTTTTTAAATGGAAAAAGGGGGCGGAATATTTTCCGGAGGGGGAGGAGCCTAAATGCAGTACCGCGAAAATGGGAAACATATAGCCATGTCAGTCTCTCCTCCGCTGCTGAGGAGGAAGCATACACAGAGACACACGAGCTGTGAGACACGTATGGGTTGCACTGGCATTCCTGATTCAGGAAAGACACTCTTTTCAGCACTAGGCTGAAACTTTATAGCGGCTTTTAAAGTCATGACTATTTTCAGCGATTTAGTGCAAATTGTATAGCGCCTCTGTTTTTGTACTTAGGACTATGCCTACCAAAAAAGACACCTCAAAAGCCAAAAAAGCAAAGATTTCACCCCCAGGCATTGAGACTTCTAGCTGTAATTCCATGCTGTCATTCTCGCCTGAATTACCAATTATGGCAACACAGGGTGAGCCATTGGAACAAATTGATGGTGCAACTGCCTCTCACATCTCAGCACCTAGATGCCCTCTCCTCCTCCCTCCAGGGTATGGAAGAAAGATTAGCGGCTTTAATCGCATCCTCTATTCAGAGTGATAAGAAACGTACTAGCCCTTCCCCCACTTTAGCTTTACTAGGGGAACAGTGGACTCACGATGAGGTGTTACCCTCAATCGATCAGGAAGAAAGACAAACCGATGATTCCTCCTTGGAGGAGACAACGGTAGATGAACCTTTTTCAGCTTCCCAAACTGAGAAATTGCTGATACAATCTCTTACAGAAATGGTTTGCTCCACCTTCATGCTGCCTCTAACAGAGTCTCATGAAAACCCGGCCTCTTCCTTAGGTTCTTTGAAACCTTCCCATGCTTTGCATGCGTTTCCAGCACATGCATTGCTAGAACAGCTTATTTTTCCGGAATGGGATCATCCGGATAAACATTTTCTCCCTCCTAAGAGTTTTGCAAATCGCTATCCTCTGGAGGAAAGATTCTCCAAAAGATGGAAAGTACCAGCAGTTGACGCTGCGATTTCCAATGTGAATAATAACTTGACTTGTCCTGTAGACAATGCACAAATGCTTAAGGATCCAACAGATAAGAAGTTGGAATCCCTGCTAAAATCTGCCTTTTCCATAGCAGGTGCCGTCACTCAGCCAGCAGTCGCCGCAATAGACGTCTGCCAATCCCTAAAGGACCAATTTAAATTGGCCCTTAGAGAACTTCCTACACAACAAGCTCAGGATTTGGCTGAACTACCTAAGGCATTATGTTTTGCCATAGATGCCATTAAAGATTCCATTCACCAGGCATCCCGCCTTACGCTTATGCTTGTACATATGCGCAGGATCCTGTGGCTAAAGAATTGGTCAGCTGAAACACCATGTAAGAACCTCCTAACTGGGTTTCCCTTCCATGGGCAGCTACTTTTCGGAGAGGACTTGGATAAATATATCAAGACAATTTCTAGTGGGAAAAGCACGCTTTTACCCGTCAAAAGAAAATACAAACGCCCTTCATTTAAACGGGCCCTTTCCCCTGTGCCAAGGGCTTCCGCCTCTAAGCAGTGGCGACGGCCTCCGCCATCAGACTCTAGAGGAAGACTTCAGAGTCAGACCCAGGCTCAAAAGAAGCCCTGGGGTAGGAAATCTGCAAAACAGAATCCTAAAGCCTCGTCATGAAGAGGCAACCCCCCTCACCAAGGTGGGGGGAAGACTTCTGCACTTTTCAGAAGTCTGGAAAAGGAAATTCAGGACACATGGGTCATCTCCACGGTAACGCTGGGATACAAGCTGGAATTCCGGAAAGGTCCACCATCTCGTTTCCTAAGATCAAGCATACCCAAGGATCCAGAGAAGAAACAATCTCTGTTTCAGGCACTAGACCGATTAAGATCTCAAGGGGTGATCATACAGATCCCCACAAGGGAACAAGGTCTGGGGTTTTATTCAAATCTTTTCATGGTACCAAAACCAAATGGAGACGTCAGACCCATTCTAGATCTAAGAAAGCTAAATCAATTCCTGAAGATCCACTCCTTTCGCATGGAGACAATCAGATCAGGAGTTTATATCCTTCTAGGAGGAGAACTTCTCGCGTCAATCGACATCAGGGATGCATATCTGCATATCCCTATATTCCCTGCTCATCAAAAATTTCTGCGGTTCGAATTAGAACAACAGCATTTCCAGTTTGTAGCCCTGCCCTTCGGGCTAGCCACAGCACCCCGGGTGTTCACCAAGGTGCTGGCCCCACCTCTAGCCAGGTTAAGGGCACAGGGCATAACAATCATAGCGTACCTAGATGATCTATTACTTATAGATCAATCAGTGATTCGCTTGGAGCAAGCTGTACGCACTACAACCGACTATCTGAAAGCATTGGGTTGGATTCTCAATCTGGAGAAATCTTCCTTAATACCGCTAAAAAGACTAAAGTACTTGGGTCTGATCATAGACACAGCCCAGGAAAAGATGTTCTTGCCTCTAGCAAAGATCAACTCCATAAAAGAATTGGTACGGCGGGTCAGGTCAAATGGCAATCCCTCCATTCGCCTCTGCATGAGGTTACTAGGAACCATGGTGGCTTAATTCGAAGCAGTTCCTTTTGCCCAGTTCCATTCAAGACTGTTGCAAAACAGTATCCTGTCTGCTTGGAACAAAACAATTCAAGCCTTAGACTCGCCAATGCGGCTGTCCCCAAGAGTGGCCCAAAGCCTCACTTGGTGGTTACTAACCCAGAATCTGCTGAAAGGAAGATCCTTCAGACCAGTTATCTGGAAGGTCGTAATGACGGATGCCAGCCTCTCAGGCTGGGGAGCAGTACTAGAAAGGACAACTGTCCAAGGACAATGGTCAAGGACCGAAAGAGGCTTGCCCATCAATATCCTAGAGATTCGGGCAGTACGTCTGGCTGTAAAGGCCTGGACTTCCAGGCTACAGCATTACCCTGTCAGGATTCAATCCGACAATGCCACAGCTGTGGCCTATATCAATCACCAAGGGGGCACCAAGAGTCTCTCAGCGCAGAGAGAGGTGAACCATATTCTAACTTGGGCAGAAAGGAATGTTCCTTGCCTTTCTGCAATATTCATTCCCGGAGTAGAGAATTGGCAGGCGGACTACTTAAGTCGCCAGCAGTTATTCCCAGGGGAATGGTCGCTTTACCCCGACATATTTCGGGCTGTTTGCCAAATATGGGGGACTCTGGACGTAGATCTCCTAGCATCCAGATTCAACACAAAGTTGGTCAACTTTGTGGCCAGAACAAGGGATCCATTCGCATGCGGAACGGATGCGTTGGTGACCCCATGGGATCAGTTCTCACTGATATATGCGTTTCCCCCCATCCAGTTGCTGCCTCGACTTCTTTGCAGAATCAAGCTGGAAAGGAAGCCGATTATTCTGGTAGCACCAGCATGGCCCAGAAGGTCATGGTATGCAGAAATCGTAAAGATGGCAGTGGAGGGCCCATGGTCCCTCCCACTACGGTCAGATCTGCTCTCTAAGGGACCGATATTCCATCCTTCCTTACGGTCTCTAAATTTAACGGCTTGGCTATTGAAACCCACATTCTAAAGAGACGTGGGCTTTCCGGGTCAGTTATCTCCACCCTGATCAATGCCAGGAAGCCAGCTTCCAGAACAATATATTATAGAGTCTGGAAGGCTTATGTTTCCTGGTGTGAATCCAAGGGTTGGCACCCTCGGAGATATATCATAGGCAGAATTCTTGCCTTTCTACAATTAGGGGTAGAGATGAAATTGGCCTTAAGTACTATTAAGGGCCAAGTCTCAGCTTTTTCGGTCTTATTTCAGAAACCACTTGCTACTCATTCTTTAGTCCGGGGCTTTATACAAGGAGTAACGCGGCTTAATCCGCCCTTCAAACCTCCCTTGAATCCCTGGGACTTAAATTTAGTTTTGTCTGTGTTACAAAAACAGCCATTTGAACCGATACAACATATTCCCCTAGTCCTTCTGACAAGGAAGTTGGTATTTTTGGTTGCTATATCTTCAGCAAGGAGGGTATCAGAGTTGGCTGCTCTTTCTTGTAAAGAGCCGTATTTAATTTTTCATGAGGACAGAGTGGTACTACGCCTTCGTCCAGGCTTTTTGCCAAAAGTAATTTCAGGTTTTCACCTGAACCAAGATATTGTCCTGCCATCGTTTTTTCCAAAACCATGTTCCAGGGAAGAAAAGTCACTACATTGTCTTGATGTGGTGAGAGCAGTGAAAATCTTTTTAACCACTTAACGACCGCTCACTGTATATATACGTCGGCACAATGGCACCGACAGGCACAATCACGTAGAGTGTACGTGATTGCCTTTGTACAGTTGGGGGGTCCAATCGGACCCCCCTTCTGTACAGTGAGCGGTCAGAATTCGTTGGGGAGCGATCCGACATGAGGGGATGGCCGTTCGATTCCGGCCACCCCCCGCGATCGCTCCCGGCGAATGGAAATGCCCCCTCTGTCTGTCGAATGTACACACAGGCAGAGGAAGCAGGAGGAAGTGATGTCATCTCTTGTGCGGCGCTCACATATACCGAGCGCCGTACAAGAGAAGACATCAAGGTTAGTGCACAAACACTACACTAACACCAGCACACATAGGCACATAAATCGCCCCCCAGGCCCCCCCAGATCACCCCCCAGCCCATTTATTTACTGATCACTGCAATCAGTGACATTTGTGACTGTAAAAGTGTCACTACATTTAGTTTTAGGTCCAGTGTAGCCCCCTAACCCCCCCCCCCTAATAAAGGTTTAACCCCTTGATCACCCCCCAGATAACCCTTTCACCCCCTAGCACCGCCGTCGCTAAGCGATCATTTTTCTGATCGCTGTCTTAGCGTCGGTGAGGCAGATCGGTAGCCAGTAATTTTTTTTAGGTTCGCCGCAGGTTTTTATATCGTCAGGTACCCCCATAAATTATCTAATAAAGGTTTAACCCCCTTGATCGCCCCCCAGGTAACCCTTTCACCCCATATCACCACTGTCGCTAAGCGATCATTTTTCTGATCGCTGTCTTAGCGTCGGTGATGCAGATCGGTAGCCAGTAATTTTTTTTAGGTTCGCCGCAGGTTTTTATAGCGTCAGGTAATCCCATATATTATCTAATAAAGGTTTTAACCCCCTAATTGCCCCTAGTTAACCCTTTCACCTGTGATCATCATATAAGTGTTACGGGTGACGCTGGTTAGTTAGTTTGCTTTTTATAGTGTCAGGGCACCCGCCGTATATAACCCAATAAAGGTTTAACCCCCTGATCGCCCGGCGGGTGATATCAATTAGGTTTTAGCGTCAGAGAGGGTCTGCGTCACACCCCAGGCAGCGTCAGATTAGTGCCAGTAACGCTAACACCCACGCGTGAAGCATACACCTCCCTTAGTGGTATAGTATCTGAACAGATCAATATCTGATCTGATCAGATCTATACTAGCGTCCCCAGCAGTTTAGGGTTCCCAAAAATGCAGTGTTAGCGGGATCAGCCCAGATGCCTGCTAGCACCTGCGTTTTGCCCCTCCGTCCAGCCCAGGCCACCCAAGTGCAGTATCGATCGATCACTGTCACTTACAAAACACAACACACATAACTGCAGCGTTCGCAGAGACAGGCCTGATCCCTGCGACTCCAGTGCTGTAGGAGGTGATTTCACCACCACAGTTAAAAAAAAAAAGCAAATATGCCGAAGCATTGGGGCAGCAGGGGCGGAGGAGTGATTTTGCTCCTAATGCCGCGTACATACGGTCGAAATTCCGACGGAGTCTTGCCCGTGGAAAAGTCCGACCATGTGTGTGCGGCATAACTTTTTTGCGGGAGGATGCCCCCATGCTTCGGCATATATAAATGGTGCATGTATGCCCATCATTAGAAGTGGGTGGATGAAGGGCGGTATTCTAATGGTGGGCATACCCACCGATCAATCTCTTTTTTCGTTCAGCCACCTGGCTGCATGAAAAAAAAAGATTACAATACATGTCCAACAAGGACCAGCAACGTACTGGTATGTTGCTGGACTTTGAATGGTTATACCAGATTGATGCCTGCGGGTTTAGGTATCATCTTGGTATCATTCTTTTCAGCCAGCGGCCGGCTTTCATGTAAAAGCAATCCTAGTGGCTAATTAGCCTCTGGACTGCTTTTACAAGCAGTGGGAGGGAATGTCCCCCCCCCCCCGATATAAAAAGCGCCATTGGGAAATTGGGAAAGCATTTTATCACACCGATCTTGGTGTGGTCAGATGCTTTGAGGGCAGAGGAAAGATCTAGGGTCTAGACCCCAGTTTTTTCAAAAAAAGAGTACCTGTTACTACCTATTGCTATCATAGGGGATATTTACATTCCCTGAGATAACAATAAAAATGATAAAAAAAAAAAAATATGGAAGGAACAATTTAAAAATAAAATAAAAAAGCTAAATTAATAATAAAAAAAATAAATAAAAAAAAAGCACCCCTGTCCTGCCCTGCTCTTGCCCAATGGCGAACGCAAGCGTCGGTCTGGCGTCATATGTAAACAGCAATTGCACCATGCATGTGAGGTATCACCGCGAAGGTCAGATCGAGGGCAGTAATTTTAGCAGTAGACCTCCTCTGTAAATCTAACGGGGTAACCTGTAAAGGCTTTTAAAAATGTATGTAGTTTGTCGCCAATGCGCGTTTGTGCGAAATTTTAAAGCATGTCGTGTTTGGTATCTTTGTACTCAGCCTAAGATCATCTTTTTTATTTCATCAAACATTTGGGCAATATAGTGTGTTTTAGTGCATTAAAATTAAAAAAAGTGTATTTTTTCCCCAAAAAATGCGTTTGAAAAATCGCTGCGCAAATACTGTGTAGAAAAAAAAAATGCAACACCCACCATTTTATTCTGTAGGGCCTTTGCTTTAAAAATATATATAATGTTTGGGGGTTCAACATAATTTTCTTGCAAAAAAATATATGTTTTCATGTAAACAAAAAGTGTCAAAAGGGCTTTGTCTTCAAGTGGTTAGAGTGGATGTAAGCTTCCTAATGTTGTGTATAAAATGCCAGAACAGTTCAAACCCCCCCCCCAAATGACCCCATTTTGGAAAGTAGACACCCCAAGCTATATACTGAGAGGCATGTCGAGTCCATGAAATATTTTATATGTTGACACAAGTTGCGGAAAAAAGACAATTTTTTTTTTATTTTTTTGCACAAAGTTGTCACTAAATGATATATTGCTCAAACATGCCATGGGCATATGTGGAATTACACCCCAAAATACATTCTGTTGCTTCTCCTGAGTACGGGGATACCACATGTGTGAGACTTTTTGGGAGCCTAGCCGCGTACGGGACCCCAAAAACCAATCACCGCCTTCAGGCTTTCTAAGGGTGTAAATTTTTGATTTCACTTCTCACTGCCTATCACAGTTTCGGAGGCCATGGAATGCCCAGATGGCACAAAACCCCCCCAAATGACCCCATTTTGGAAAGTAGACACCCCAAGCTATTTGCTGAGAGGTATTGTGAGTATTTTGCAGATCTCGCTTTTTGTCACAAAGTTTTGAAAATTGAAAAAAAAAAAAGAAAAAAAAAATGTTCTTTCTTCATTTTCAAAAACAAATGAGAGCTGTAAAATACATACCATGCCTCTCAGCAAACAGCTTGGGGTGTCTACTTTCCAAAATGGGGTCATTTGGGGGGGTTTTGTGCTATTTTGGCATTTTATGGCCTTCGAAACTGTGATAGGTAGTGAGGAGTCAAATCAAAAATTTGTGCCTAGAAATCCTGAAGGCAGTGATTGGTTTTCGGGGTCCCGTACGCGGCTAGGCTCCTAAAAAGTCCCACCCACACATGTGGTATCCCCGTACTCAGGAGAAACAGCAAAATTTATTTTGGGGTGCAATTCCACATATAACCATGGCATGTGTGAGCAATATATCATTTAGTGACAACTTTTTGTAATTTTTATTTATTTTTTGTCATTATTCAATCACTTGGGACAACAAAAAAAAAATATTCAATGGGCTCAACATGCCTCTCAGCAATTTCCTTGGGGTGTCTACTTTCTAAAATGGGGTCATTTGGGGGGGTTTTGTACTGCCCTGCCATTTTAGCACCTCAAGAAATGAGATAGGCAGTCATAAATTTAAAGCTGTGTAAATTCCAGAAAATGTACCCTAGTTTGTAAACGCTATAACTTTTGCGCAAACCAATAAATATACACTTATTGACATTTTTTTTTTTACTAAAGACATGTGGCTGAATACATTTTGGCCTAAATGTATGACTAAAATTGAGTTTATTCGATTTTTCTTATAACAAAAAGTAGAAAATATCATTTTTTTTCAAAATTTTCGGTCTTTTTCCATTTATTTCGCAAAAAATAAAAATCGCAGAGGCAATCAAATACCATTAAAAGAAAGCTCTATTTGTGGGAAGAAAAGGACGCAAATTTCGTTTGGGTACAACATTGCATGTCCGCACAATTTACAGTTAAAGCAGCGCAGTGCAAAATTCTGAATTCACCTCTGGTCCTTTAGCTACCAAATGGTCCGGGGCTTAAGTGGTTAAAGAAAACTGCTCAGATTCGTAAGACTGATGTCTTATTTATTCTGCCGGAGGGTCCTAAGAAGGGACAGGCAGCGTCGAAATCCAGTGTCGCTAAGTGGATTCGGCAAGTGATATTTCAAACTTATGATTTAAGGGGCAAGATTCCCCCGTTTCGAGTTAAGGCGCACTCTACCAGGTCGGTTAGTGCTTCTTGGGCAGTGCGTCATCAGGCCTCCATGGCTCAGATCTGTAAGGCCGCAACTTGGTCTTCAGTGCATACATTCACACAATTTTATCAGGTGGATGTAAGGAGGTATGAGGATATCGCCTTAGGGCGCAGTGTGCTGCAAGCAGCAGTGTAGATCCTCAAGTCTGGGTGTACCCTGCGGGTTGTTTCTCCCACCCCTCAAGTGGCATTGCTATGGGACGTCCCATTAAGTAAATTACTTAAGGCTCTGTGTCCCATGATGTACGATAAAGAAAATAGGATTTTTATTACAGCTTACCTGTAAAATCCTTTTCTTGGAGTACATCATGGGACACAGAGGTCCCTCCCCTCTTTTGGGATTTAGACATATTGCTTTGCTACAAAAACTGATGTGCTCCTGGAAGGAGGAGGGTTTATATAGGGAGTAAACTTCCTTAATTAGGGTTTACCAGTGTCAACACCTGAAGGTAGGCCTATTACCCATTAAGTAAATTACTTAAGGCTCTGTGTCCCATGATGTACTCCAAGAAAAGGATTTTACAGGTAAGCTGTAATAAAAATCCTATTATCTCTTGCTCAGGTGTTCTGACAGCTGCCAGTGACAGCTGTCAGAATGCAATTTCCCAGCCGAAGGGATTCATCCATCCATGCTGTAAATGTGGCGGAAGGAATCTGTTGGACTTTTAAAACCGCATATTGCCAGCATTAGTAAGCTGTTCGCTAAAAGATTTTTGCATTACCAACAGTAACACAGACTGTCTGTATTTGTATAACAGTACTATAAAACCCTGGTACACACTGTAAGTATAAAGCCCGCTGGGCTGAAAGAAAAAAGAACAAGGAGGTCCTGTACTAGCGATGCAATTTTAGTACAGCGATCTCCCCGTTAAACTATCGTGTTCTGAAAGGGGGAATGCCTCTCTGACAAAACACACCAGTCAGCTCTCGCAGCTATTGGCCAAGAGTGCTAATCAGATGCCGATCAGCTGCTGGTCATGAGATCGGCTTCTGTTAAACAAGGACAAATGTCTGCCGGTGTCTGCGAAAGATTTTCCACCCATGTGTATGTGGCTTAAGACTGCCAGATCAAATGTTTTAGGCTGGGTCTACTGCGATTAGCCTTGAACTCAAACCTCTCCCCTCCACCACCCCCCCTCCCGCTAAGATTATTTAGTCCTATATGCTACATAATTATGATAAATAAATATTATACATTTTACAGAATAAACATATCCTATTGTACTAGCAGTAATAAGGTTAGAGCAGCTACCGGTATTTAAAAAAAAAAAATATATATATATACACACTCAATGGAGCAGGGACTTCTAATTGTATAGTTCCCAGATTTCACTGACGGATGGCCATAAAGCTATAGTCAAGGTAACAGATGCTGCTAAATTTGGTCTGGGTGTCAAAGCTTTAATGACATCTTGTCTTGAAAGGGGTAATTTTAATTTTATTTTTTTGTGTTAGGTGGTGTTGTGCTTCATCTGTTTACTACTTTTGTCCTTATCTACCTTTTTGTTGTACGTACTGCCGTATGGATTCATATATATTTTTTCATTGTCCAGGAACACGAAGGGTCCTTTCTTCGGGGGTGTTAAAAGCTGTAACCAATGACCAGAATGACATAAATAATAGGACAATAACATTCCAAGTGTCCAGACCTCCAAAACACGGGCGAATCCTAAAATTGGAACAGGAAAATGCAACAACAGAAGTGTTAACCTTTACCCAGTCAATGGTAAGTAACCGTTTATATGCCATTTCTACTAAAAACATTATTGTGGGGGCAAAAAATACAAAGCTGATCTGAAAACACATCAGGCCGTAGTGGTGATTTTTGAGAAAGAAGGTAAAATAAAGCAGCAGCAGAAAATTATCTGTTGCTAATAGCATACAGATTCCTTGGTTTGGCCTGTTTCTTGGTGTAATCTGATTTGTTGGCATGGGACAACACCACCGTTGTTGATCACTGTTCCTTATTGATTGAATATAAAAAAGGGCGATAATGAAAAGTTAGTTCTTCTGAAATCAGCCCATCCAATTTCAGCTGTATTTTCACTTGTGGAGTTTAGAGAACTCGATTTTTAACTGGAACTGTCAACTATCATGGGATGTACTCCTAGTTCAATCTGTCTTTCTTGCTTTGTTTACCCTAGCATTTTAAAAACACTCTAATATTTTTCAAAGGCCTTTTGCCTTGAAAGAACCCTTGAAATTTGTAGGTTGAGTGAACCTCAGAAGAAAAATTCTTATATCTATAGATTAAAGTATGTTGTATGATCAGCAGGGTTGTAAATTGAATATCCAATAATTATTGGTGAGTTTTGAGTAGAGTGTTTGTTTTTCTGTGGAACTTCTTGGTTTAAGCTATCTAGTCTCTTAATTTTTTATGTTTTGTTTTTTTTTTCCTTCTACAACAGGGATGTCCAACCTTTTGAAGAGCGAGGGCCACTTAAGCGACTTATTAACCAGTCGTGGCCCACAATTAGCAGATGACAGGTCCGCGTCCACTCTGCGTATGCAAAGCGGACACAAACAGCTCACTCCACTCTATGGGCCCTCTCATCTGATCAAATGGAAGGGGACGGATCCACTTCTGTTTTTTTTTAGCAGATCAGATTTGAAATAGGGAGGTGTAAACAGACACAAGTCTGTTTACATCTGCTGCTCCATGGAGGTGAATGGAAGGTCCGATTGGGTCAGACAGATCATGTTAAAGGGGCCTAAGGCTACTCTTACACTGATGGTCTGCAGTCTACCCACACCGTGGATGCAGCGCAGCGCACCTGTGGCTTTCCTGCAGGTTAACTGTACTTTGCCATAGAATTCTTTTATGTCCTGCAGGTGTGGTGCACTTTCTGAAAGTGCACCAAACCCACAGGTAAAACCAGAAGTCTATGGCTCAGTGCAGGTAAGCCACAGGTGCACTGCACTACACCCGTGGATCAGTTTGAAAGCAGCCCAGTAACCACTGCAGAACAGATATGTCCATATATACACTGTGATTTTAGTAATAAACTTGCTGTCCCAGGCAGAGTGCATTTGGTATCACTCCACCAATGACAGGAGTCGGTGCTGTACAGGAAACATTGCTCTGCAGCTGCTTGCTTTCTCTACCGCTGGCTTCATTCACAACACTTATGCTCTGGCATGGTGGGTAGGCAACCTGCAATCTGGGCTTGCCAACCGCCACCCCAGAGCAGGAAGTCGTGGGCCACATCAGAGGGCTCCGCGGGCCACATGTGGCCCCTGTGCCAATGGTTGGGCACCCCTGTTATACAAGGACCCATTAACAGTTTGCTGTTCTTGTGTTGCTCATTAATATGTCTTGCGTTGAGACATCCCTTTGATTTTGAATTAGCTGCCAACACAGAAGGAACAGACAATAAAAATGCATGCAGCATTGTGTTATTGTGCAGTGTGGTGCAAAGAGATGCATTGAACATATACAGCCCATGTACACGATTTTAAAGTGGTAGTAAACTCTGCTTTTTGACTTGTACCTACAGGTAAGCCTAAAATAAGGCTTACCTGTAGGTACAGTGAAAATCTCCTAAACGTGTACAGTTTAGGAGCGACCAAACACCACCGAAACCCCTCGGGAGAGAGCTTCCCAGAGAGGGTTATATATTGCGGGGAGAAGCCGAGAGAGCCACCGTGGGACCCCAGAACAGGAGGTTTAGGACAACTCTGTGCAAATCGAACTGCACAGTGGAGGGAAGTATGACATTTTTTTTAAAACGGGAACCTTTACAACCACTTTAATCATTCGGTCCTACTTTTGCAACTAATTTTTACAGGTTTAAAAAGACTGCCAACTGACTGATCTACTGACACAGAGATGGCCTTTGATCGGGTGGACTGGCAACTCTTAATGATCCACTATGGCTCACATAGACCTGGGCAGTCACATAATGATGTGGATCTTGGCACTGTGCTCTCACCCTACAGCCCTAGTGAAGATCAATGAAACCTGATCTAATTATTTTCTTCTGTCCAATGGGACCTGACAGGGATGTCCCCTTCTCCCTTAAATTTTTATACTTACTCCTGAACTGGTTTTATGTAAGGGGAGATTGGAAACATCTGCTGCCTATGCAGATCTCCTGTTCTGCCTTACAGAGCCCGAGTCCTCCGTACCAGCATTACTTAACTTGTTTTCACAGTATGGGAAACTTTCAAATTTTTCAATCGACTTGAGGCCTTGAATATAACATTCACTCAGTATAGAGTGGCGCATATACAGAAATCTTGCCCATTTCATTGGACCTTGTCCACCATGAGATACGTTTACACCAACATTAATTTGAATCTGTCTGTACTATATGAGGCCAACTTAAGCCCCCTGCTGACAAAATCCGATTAGATCTTTGAAAATGGCAGGGCCCAACTCTCACCTGGTTCGGTTGATGTAACGCCTACAAAATTACATAGTTGCTTCAGAATTTTAACCTAATCCAAGTGTTACCTATCCATTTATAATCGTTGGTGCACCATGTTAATCAAGTTTATATTGTAGCCTGGATGAGACTTGCTCTCCTCACTATCCTTAGAATAAACAGCGGGATTGGCCTTCCTTACATCGTGCTTAATTATATGGCCTCATATTTGTCTAGGTTTGTGATGTGGCGCATCTCGCCACATTATAAATTATCGGCCCAGGTTGAACAGCATTCCTCCCCAGTGGCCCTATTGACACTGCCTTGGGTACCACTCAGAAATTACCATCCTCTCAACCTCTTCCCGCCCGCACTATAGCCATAAGACAGCTACATCGTGTGCTTCTGGTTCTGGAAGGGCGTACATGAACATCCTCCTGCGTGCCCCCTGGGGCGTGCATCTGGCACGCTCTGTGGACACAGCTGATCGCGGTAAAGGGCCATTCACAGTGCCCCTTTTACCATGTGATGTCCAATTACAGTTGGTCACATGTAAACAGACTTTCTGGTTATTGGCATTCCTTTCCGCTGTGTGAATGTCTGTGTGAGGAAAGGAGAGCCGTTAACCAGAAAGACAGACAGTACATTATTTATACTGATTGTCAGTGTAGCTCTATCGGAAGAAAAATTACTTATTTGCTAACTTTTATAATGCAAACTAAGAAAAAATATATACATTTTTTTTCTTAAACATTTCTGGTCTTTTTTTAGTTTGTTTAGCAAAAAAAGAAAAGAAAAAAACAGTGGTGATTAAATACCACCAAAAGAAAGCTCTATCGGTAAAAATGTCATATGGGTACAGTGTTGCATGATCGCGCAATTGTCATTGAAAGTGCGACAGTGCTGAAAGCTGGAAATTGGCCTGGGTAGGAAGGTGTTGAAAGTGTCCGGTATTGAAGTGGTTAAAGGTCACCATACCATTGAAGTCGCTATAGCAGGTATTCACCAAACTCTCCTCCAAAAGGGACTATCCCCTTATCTCTCTCCATTAAGTCCATTATAGTCACATACTGTACATATACAATCCTGCGTTTTAAGCATTTGATTACTATCATTTGACAAAGTATTGCTTTGACAATGATTTTCTTTGACAATGCTGTTTCATTTACCTTTAATTTGAAAATATGTTTTCTGTCTTGTACAGGTTGAAAAGGCAGTGATCTTCTATGAACATACAGATACAGAAGCTCTGGTCTGGAGTACACAGGATTCCTTCTCCTTCACAGTCTCTTCCCCTCCGGCTGTGCAAGAAAACCAGAAGTTCCTCATAACTATATCATATGAGATTGATGATCCAGACAGGCCAACCCGTCTCATTGCAAATACTGGTAACTTTTTATGTTTCATATTTTTCAAAGGTATTCTCCAATCAGGCCTCCTTTAGTAAATGTTTATTTGTGAAATTTCCTCAGCCTATTCAAATTTTATTTAATTAAGACGGTCATAGAAGAAGTACAGAGGTAAAACAAAATGGGCATGCAGCTCAAAACAAGAACTCTTGCCCTTTTTTTTTTTCTCTTCTGTAACCTTGCATTTCCTTTTTGCCTTTTTTTGGGTTCTCGATAGTTATCTGCTCAAAGGTCATCTTCTCAATTTTGCAAGGCACTTGGTTACCTGTATTATATTGGCTGAGCGATTTATATGACCTCTTGTAGGTTCTTTCTTTAAAGCAGAGTTCCAGTCTGGGGGGAAAAATAATTAAGATAAATACTGTAGCTGCTGACTTTTAATATAAGGACACTTACCTCTCCAGGGAACTCACGATGTCGGCACCCAAAGCCGATCCGTCCATCAGCTCCGGGTGCAGGCGCTGGAATTGCTAGTAAAGGAAACCGGCAGTGAAGACTTCAGGCTTCACTGTCAGTTTCCTACTGTGCATTTGAGAGTCCCATTGCGTTTTCTGAAAAGGTACCAGAAAGCCCTAAAAAAAAAAAAAAAATACATATCCAAAAATGAGGGGGGAGGGAGGGAGGGGGGGGGGTTGTACTGCTTATGACAGAGTTGTCTTTTTGCCTGGAACTCTGCTGTAAAGTAATTCTAAAGGCTGGAGGTTTTTTACCTTCATGCATTCTATGCATGAAGGTAAAAAAAAACTTCAGTATGCAGCCCTCTCCCTAGCCCCCTCGCCCAAATACTTACCTGAGCCTGATCTCAATCCAGGGATGTGCATGAGTGCAGCTGCTCTCAAGTCTCTCTCTCTTCTCATTGGCTCAGACACAATGGCTCAGACACAACATCTCTCGCTGCTGTCAATCACAGTCAGTGAAGAGATTGGGGCAGGGCCGAGCCCCACTTTGTGTGTCTTATGGACACAGAGTGGGGCTCAGGAGTGAGCATGCACAACTTCACCCATAGCAAGCAGCTTGCTATGGGAGCACCAAGCAGGGGGGAGGAGCCAGGAGCGCTGGCAGGGACCCGAGGAGGATCGGAACTGCTTTGTGCAAAACCATTGCAAAGAGCAGGTAAGTATAACGTCTTGGGTGGGTTTTTTTTTTTTTTACCTTTTTAGTATCACTTTAAGCTGTCCACCTTCTAATTTATATTTCATAATTTTTTATAGGTGCTTCTGTTTTGGAAGGAGAAAAAATTCAAATAGACAAAACAAAGCTGGATGCCTCCAACCTTCTAGTCAGGCTGCCAGAAACTCAACGAGCTGCGTATGAAGTCTGGTTCCAGGTAACCATGTTACCCAAACATGGCGTGATCATAGTTGGAGACAGGAATATTACGAAAGACAAGCCCAACTTTTCCCAGTACATCGTCAATAAATTTGGGATTACCTATGCGCACAATGGAGCAGAGTCCCCTACAGATAACTTCACTTTTGCCACATGGCTCAATTTAAAAAGTAAATCTGCTGTTAAGCCAGATTTTGATGTTCTAGAGGAGATGTTTAATATCACTGTAATACCTGTTAATGACCAACCACCAGAGCTTAAAACAAAACGGCCCAATCTGAGAGTTCTTCAAGGAAAAATGGCTGTGTTTAGCCCAGAGAACCTGAATGTTGAAGATCTGGATAATCCACCAGAAGATATAACATACACGGTTATAAGCGCACCTAATAATGGCTTCTTAGCCAAATTGGACAACCTAAATGAATCCATTCAGCATTTTACACAAGTGGATATTAATAATGGCGACCTGTGGTTTGTACAAGATGGAAGCCCAAGCTCAGGTGTGTTCTATTTCAGTGTGACAGATGGCAAACACAAACCATTATATAAACTTTTTAATTTAGATGTTACCCCTGTTTCCATAACTTTAGTTAACAAAACAAATCTTGTCCTTGCCCAAGGACAGACCTATGCCACAATTACAACAAAAAATCTAGCAGCTACTACAGATGGAAAAAGCCCAGTGATTCATTATGAGATCTCGCAGACACCCATGTTTGGCAGGATTTTAGTCCACGACACACCTGTGACTAACTTTGATCAGAGAGAAATAGAGTCTGGCAAAGTAGTATATCACATGAACAACTTTACTGCATCTCAAGACAGTTTAGAATTAATGGTCTTTACTTCAGAAAGTAATCTGACAGGACAGATTCTGAACATCACTGTGGAGCCTCTAGTAAATGTCGCTATTGGGTTAAAAATACCAACGGGCTTAAAGTACACCCTAAAAACTGGGGACCTGAATGCAACCGAGCTAGCAAATCTGACCAGCAGTGACCCAGAATATTATGTTGTTGATGCACCAGCTTATGGTAAACTTGTAAGAAGAAAGACATCTAAAAAAGACGAGTATGAAGAGATTGAAAAGTTCACACATAGTGACATTGAAGCCAGACAAATAGTGTTGGATGTTGACGCCAATGTGACAGATCAGAAAATGATCAACGATTCATTTGCTTTTATGCTAAATGCTAATAATGTGCCTCCTGCTCTGGGATACTTTGCCTATTCTGTGGTCCCATATGATCCAGTACTTGTGGACTCTTCTCCAACTGCAGAATCTTTTTCATTTACCACAGCCGTTCTATTGTACACCAGCCTGAGTCATGAGAAAAAGACAACCAGCCACTGGCTGAACAGAAATGTTACAGAAGCTCCCATAAAGAGATTTGGCAATCAAAATCGATGGGGAAATCAAAGACATGACGAGCCAACTCTTCCTTTGGAAATAGCAACCACAAGCTCTTCTGGTCACAAAACCACAATTAAACAAACTACAGATGATCCAAAAGCAGAGCCTAGCCAAACTGATCCCCTTTCAATCATAATCCCTTTGGTAGTTGTTGCTGTCCTGCTGCTGGTCATCATTTTTATTGTTTGGTTTCTTTTTAAGAAACGAAGGGGAAAAAAGGCTCCCCCGCATGTCAGAAGTCACTCCTATAGCATGGTTCCTCGGGTTCCTTCACCATACATGGAGAGAAGTACCACTGTGCCAACTGTGACTGTAACCCCCCTACAAAGACCCAATGATTACTGCTCTGCAAGCCCATTGATGCCACCCAGGCATGGCCATTTACTTGCAAATTCTGCTCCGGCGTTTGGTGCCAACACTGATCAGAAGACCTGTTTGCAGATGGATCCAGAAATGATACAACATTGCAGAAAAACAAATCCCACCCTTAGAAATAATCAGTATTGGGTGTAACAAACCGTACTCATCTTAACTTTTATATACTAATATATTTTATAAATATGTTCATTTTTGGTATTTACCAAAACAGCCATTATATTCACAAGGTGCATAAGTTACTGTAGATTTTAGGAGGCGTCAGTCCATTCTAGGAGCCAATAGATTATTGTAGGCCAATTGGCATCATGCGTTTGCCTTAAATAGAGAAGTCAGCTGTGCCTTTTTTAGATGTGTCAGCTGTTGGGCCTCTAAAAATTTTCCAGGTTTGATCTAGGTTTGCACCAATATCGTTTTTTTAACCTTCGAGTACAAGTACCGATATTTTCGGTCAAGTACTTGCCAATAACAAGTACCCTTTACCTTTGCAGTGTGATTTGAGCCCATAAAAAAATTAATGAGCTCAAATCCCACTGTAAAGAATTGATTTAAACAGGAATATGCTGCGATTTCCAGCACCACTCTTGTGTGAACCCAGGCTGAAGTCACTATGACAAGCCTGGGTTCCCACAAGAGCGATGCGGGAAACCGCATGCGATTCGGACAGGAATCGCACTACATTCCTAATTGCATACGATTCTATACAGTGTGATTTGAGCCCATTCATCATTAATTTTGTATGGGCTCAATTTGCACTGAGAAGGTATCGGTTTCGGGTACCAGAGCATTTGCACGAGTACTCGTGCAAATACTCGGTATCGGTGCAATCCTACTTTTATCGTATGTATTTTGTCTTTTATGTGTTGAAAAACAAGATGTCTGCATACTGGTGTGTGTGTGTGTGTGATTTTTGCCCCCATCCACATTGGTGCGCTTTCCTGGTTCCAAATCGCATGACAAGTCACACCCCATTATCGGCAATGGAACAATTCAAATTGCCGCGACTCATGTTGCAGCGACTTTAAAAATACTTTTTGCCAGTTTCAATGTGACTTGCATAGACTTCTGAAATTGGCAGTGCAAGTCTCACTGATGTGCAGCTTTGAAATCGTGCTGAAGTAGTGCGATTTCAAAGCCTCACCAGTGTGAACGGGGGCTCAGATTAGCAGTCATTTTTTATGCTACCTCTTTGTTGGTACTGGATTACTAATTGACTGTTTTATATAACAGACTGCACATTGCTGATGTTAAATATTTGTGCCATGTCCATGACATTTTTAATGCCACTAGTGACGGGTTTGTGTTGGTTTCACATGAGGATTTTAAAGTGTTTGGTTTGCTTTGATAGCTGGAACATTGTACTACTGACATGTATTTATTTATTTATGGTCCTAATGTGATTGCAGGACTTTCTATGGTCCGTCAGACCTTAATCACCACGTGCTTTTACATCTTGAATAGCGATTGGACAGCACTACTGCACAAATAAATTATTTTGTGCTGTACGTAAACTATCGGTCTGGTAATATTGTGGGTTTGAAGAATAACATCAAAACATGTCTTACTGTAATTTATTTTATTTTGTTGAAAGATCATCTGGTAATTAGTAAGGTGTTAGGGGTCTTAAAGTGATTGTAAAGGCAGAAGGTTTTTTTTATCTTAATGCATTCTATGCATTAGGATAAAAAAAAACTCCTGTGTGCAGCAGCTCCTCTAATACTTACCCAAGGTCCCTCTCTTTCCAGCAATGTGAATGAGTGCCTCAGCCATCCGGCACTCTCCCTCCTGATTGGCTGAGGCACAGCTGCTGTCAGTCAGCCAATCAGGAGAGAGAGGGGGCAGGGCCAAACCACAGCTCTGTGTCTGAACGGGCACAGGGAGCTACTGCTCGGCTCGGCTGCCCCCATAGCAAGCTGCTTGCTGTGGGGGCAACTCAACAGGAGGGAGGAGCCAGGCAGTCTGAAGAGGGACACAAGAAGAGGAGGATCTGGGCTGCTGTGTGCAAAACCACTGCAACAGAGCAGGTATTACATGTTTGTTATTTTTATAGACAAAAAAAGACTTTAGTATCACTTTAATTTTATATTATCACTTTTGTAGCCATATTGAGGTAACATATATGTCACATGTTCACATTCACATAGTATAACTTTAAAAAAATGGCTGCTTAGCTTTTGATTTGCCCTTACATTTTACTCGAGAACTGCATAATCCAGGGGAATACAAGGGGGTTTGGGGAGTAAATGTCTGCCACATTTAACCATGTATGCACTGTGCTGGCAGATCTCCATTTTATAACTTGTAAACTAGATTTGAGCACTGCATGTTCTAAAAAGAGTATTGGACAAAGTGTGTTAGTTGCAGACGACAGTTTCTGGTAAAGATGATATCATTTGTGTATTCATCCTCTATGTCCTGAGCTAGCTGCTTTAATGCTTGGTAAACAATATGTTTCAAAAGACTGACATTTTTAGCACTGTCACCTTAACCACTTCAGCCCCGGAGGATTTGGCTAACCAATGACCAGGCCATTTTTTGCGATTCGGCACTGCGTCGCTTTAACTGACAATTGTGCGACGTGGCTCCCAAACAAAATTGACGTCCTTTTTTTCCCACAAATAGAGCTTTCTTTTTTGGCTATAAACAATTTTTTTTTGACAATTTTGAAAAAAAAAGCAATATTTTTTACTCTTTGCTATAATAAATATCCCCAAAAAATATATAATTTTTTTTTTCTCAGTTTAGGCCGATATGTATTCTTCTACATGTTTTTGGTAAAAAAAAATCGCAATAAGCGTATATTGATTGGTTTGCACTAAAGTTATAGCGTCTACAAAATAGGGGGTCGTTTCATGGCATTTTTATTATAATTTTTTTTTTATTAGTAATGGCGGCGATCTGCGATTTTTATCGTGACTGCGACATTATGGCGGACACATCGGACACTTTTGACGCTATTTTGGGACCATTAACATTTATACAGCGATCAGTGCTATAAAAATGCACTGATTACTGTGTAAATTACACTGGTAGGGAAGGGGTTAACCACTAGTGGGCGAGGAAGGGGTTAAGTGTGTCCTAGGGAGTGATTCTAACTGTGTGGGGGCTACAAGTGATACAACACTGATCACTGCTCCCGATGACAAGGAGCAGTAGATCAGTGTCCTGCCACAAGGCAGAACAGGGAAATGCCTTGTTTACATAGGTATCTCCCCGTTCTGTAGCTCCGTAACACGATCGCGGGACACTGGCGGACATCGAGTCCACGGGTCCCGCGGGCACAGTCACGGAGCTCGCGGCAGGGGCATGCGTGCGCCCGCACGCCGGCAAATTCAAAGCAACGTTGCTTTGCGCAGCTGTGCCATTCTGCCGACGTATATGTACTGCCGGCGGTCGGCGCAGCTGTGCCATTCTATCGACGTATATGTACTGCCGGCGGTCGGCAAGTGGTTAATATTGATTCTGCATCTCTGCAGTTTGATTTGCACATGTTGCACTTGTCATTGGTTTCCATTCGTCTGATGCAGCATGTCCGTGGTCTCCATTCATCCGATGCAGCATGACCTTGGTCTCTATTCGTCATCTGCAGCATGACTGTGGTCTTCATTTGTCGGATGCAGCATGTCCGTGGTCTCCATTCATCCGATGCAGCATGACCTTGGTCTCTATTTGTCGTCTGCAGCATGACTGTGGTCTTTATTTGTCGGATGCAGCATGTCCGTGGTCTCTACAAAAATCTTGCAGCATGTGTGAAGGAATGTGATGAGCATAATGTTAAACTAGAAAATGTCTATTCTTTATGCATCTTTACTATACTATAAAGTCTATATTGCTTTCTCATGTACACCACTGCTGTAATATTTCCTTACGCAAAATCAGTTTATAATAACAACCCCTCCCATCGAAAAGACTGGAGAAGACAGAAGATGGCTGAGACCCCCTTCTCCCACACACCTTTGGAATGCGGATATGAAGATAGAGCCGGAGGACAGCCCAGCTTAATCATCACGTTTCTGTACTCCTTTTGTATTGTAGCCAATGAGATGTGTTTATTAGTGTCACAATTAACATAATAGTGACGTATCATGCTGTGTGTAAAAGCTTAGTACTGCCTAGAATAAATCATTAGATACGGAAGCAACGGATCTGCACGGATGTGTCAGTCTTTGCTTTTCAAAACTTGCATGCAATGTTATCTAAACTTTACAATTCGGAACAGTAGTAGAATCCATATTAACCCCTTTGTGGTTAAACGACCATTACAAATGACGCCCAACGTAGGGGCTCCAGGTTTTTGACCGAAGGAAGACCGCAATCTAAGGGCTGAGTTGCCAATCAGGACTGATCGAATACAGGGACTTGCGCACCCCTGGGGTACGGTGAGTACTTATATACTTACCACTGTACAAATTCGTTCTGTCTGGGTTGGCGGCTGGCTTTGTCGGCTTCTAGAGGCAAACTAAGAGGCAGGTACTTTGTATATCTCGCCTGGGGCTGTTTTAACGAACCTGCTATTGGATCTCTACTGACTGTATTTGTTTGGTGTTTGTATTTGTTCAGTGTCTGTTGTCCTGGGCATGACAGCTCTTGGCAGACTGAAGGGTTGTTGCAATAGAGTACTCTGACTCAGGTGAGCTGTCTGCCCCTGAGAAGACGGGCCGTGTCCGGAGGTGAGCTGTCTGCCCCTCCAGAGGACGGTAAGGTTTGCAACAAAGGTCATTCAGGGGTTACCCTGACTCAGGTGACCTGCAGCACCTGAGAAGACGAGAATGGTTAACCTGAGGGCGTGATTCAGCTGCTAAGGTTTTGCGGTGCCAGGGGCTACAGGTGTAGTGTGATGTCCTGTTCTCAGTGTGTTTGTGGATTACTGTTTGGCATAAATCAACGGGGTCGGGGACTGGTAAAGAAGGTGGCTACCTGAAGGAACAATTGGGTCACAAGCCGCTGTTCCCCTTCACCCCTGATGTTTTGGTTTTTAGATTAAACGTTCATTACCCAGTGAAAGAGGGGATAGGAAAAAAGCTTGTTAGTATCCCCATGCAACGATACGAGCCCCCACCCTCGTAGAAAGAGAAAGGGAGGGGGAGGATGGGTTAGGATATCTCATGGAAAGATTCCTGTGTGTTTAATAAATGTTAACCCTTGCTAGATATGAAATCACCAGTGTAGCATACGATGAGATGTAAGGAATCAGCAAGGAAATGGTTAAAGAACTTGAAAGTGAAATGCACTAGGAGCGGACAGAAGATTTGAAAAATTAACAAGATTTGTTGGATGTGAAACAAGAACATTGTGCAGAGGACAGAAGTTACTGAAGTGGTTAACAAGTTAGTGAAAGTTTGTGAATTGGAAGACTGCCAGATAAGTGGCGCATGTTGATAAGACGGAACAGAAAGTAATTCTATGTGATAAAAGCTTATTGCAAGTGCCAGAATCTTGGTTTCGTGCTGCTAAAACATTGCATGAAGAAGCGAAGAAAGATGGCGATTGTATTGTATATGTGTACTACAGAACTGATAATGTGTGTGTCCGAAACCCCCCCCTTACGGGAACAAAGGAGGGGAGGGACATTCCTGCCCTTTCTGGCTTGAGAACAACCCACTCTGCACTTCCTCCCGGCAGCCATCTTAGTGCACTCATGCCCTCATTTCCTGCCCAGCCCTGTGCACTTCCTCCTGGCAGCCATCTTGGTGCACCCACATCCTCACTTCCTGCCCAGCCCAGTACACTTCCTGCAAGTGGCCATCTTGGTACACCCGGAAGGCCCAACCAAGGCCTCTACCTAGTTCTCCCTGTTTTAAACCAGGATGGTTCCTACCACACTCCTGTCTTCCCCAATACGGAAGTGCCATATATTAATGATGAAGAAGCGTCCGAGTGGGAAGACCAACAGCAAGCAGCAAGGCCCCCCGCTGATTTAACCCCCAATCCGGCTCCAGACTCACAGTTCAGAGAGAATCTCGAACGTATGCTGGCAACCATAAAGAACAGTACCCCTTGTCAGCCCCCGCCCCAACAACAATCTCCGTTGCCAGAAGGGGCACCGATGATGTATGTCGCTTTTACCCCATCACAAGCAGCGGCTTTAGTGACAAGTCTGCCTGACCCAGAGAAACAACCAATGCCCTTCTACCGCAGGATGGTGCAGATACAAGAAACTTATTCAGCTGCTTGGAGAGATTTGATCAGCTTATGCCAAATTAAAGCAGGACATGTCTTTTGGCCGGTCATGCAGGCGGCCTTCAATGATGCCTGCTTGACAAGTGCCACTTCCTATTCCTCGAGTGTGGAGTTCTACGCCCAACTCCACGAATGGGCAAACCCCTGTCACCCCTTATGGCAGTGTCCTCTACATGTCCCATGAATTTGCTTGGAGCTGATGTGCTGTCCAGACTACAGGCCTCAATCATTTTCACGCCTGAAGGAGGAGTGAAGCTACATACTCCCCTATCCTTGGAAGACTCATCTGCTTTGTGTTCTCTTCCTCTCATGATGATACTTCATGAAGCGATAACTCCTAGTTACATTCCACAGGAAGTACTTGACAGAATTCCTGCATGCCTATGGTCCACGGGACCGGAAGACATCGGTCACCTGAAAGTGCCACCAGTTTTAGTCAAGCTCAAAGAGGGAGCATCATTTCCCCAGAAACCACAATACCCCTTGAAGCCTGCTCAATCCGCAGCCATCTCAAGACAGGTTGAGACATTTGTGTCCAATGGAGCTCTGATACCCTGTACTTCAGAATGCAATACACCCTTGTTCCCAGTGAAGAAACGGACCCCAAGAGGAGAACCAGAAAATTACAGAATGGTCCAAGACCTCCGAGCAGTTAACGAAGCCACAGTGTTGGACACCCCAATTGTGCCAAATCCACATACCTTATTATCAGGTATACCTCCAACGGCTGTGTACTTCACTGTAGTGGACCTGGCTTACTGCACGCGTGGATCCCTGATGCATCGATCCTCATGCAACCGCTCTATGATGCTCTCAAGTCTGTGCCATTCACCCTGTCGAGCGAGGCCATGGACAATTTCTTTCTGCTGAAGCAAGCAATATCCACAGCTCCTGCTTTGGGCCTCCCAGATTATGGAATACCCTTTAAATTGTTTGTGTCAGAAAGAAATGGCCACGCCACAGGGGTCCTAGCTCAATCACATGGAGGCCGAACTAGACCCATTGGGTACTATTCATGTCGTTTAGACCCCGTGGCTAGGGGTGGCCCTTCCTGTTTAAGAGCTGTCTTTGCTGCCCAAGCACTGCTGGACAAGGCTTCTGACCTCGTTGTAGCACACCCCCTGCTTCTTTTGGCACCACATGACATTGCTGCCATCCTGAATCAGGTGCAACCCCGCCACCTGTCCACCGCCAGACATCTTCGGTTACATATCTCCCTCCTCCTTCCAGACAGTGTGACCCTCCAAAGATGTCTCACTCTCAACCCGGCCACACTTCTGCCGTTTTTCAAGGGGGGAGAAGAAGAAGAAGGAGATGGTGAAGAAAAAGACCCCTGTGCTGCTCCACATGACTGCCTTGAAATGATGCGCATGGAAAAACGCACTTACCTACAGTGAGTGAAACTCCTCTGGAAAACCCAGACTACACACTTTTTGTGGATGGCTCCTGATATGCAGATGAAGGAGGCAAGTACCACACATGTTATGCTGTGACCTCTGAATTTGAAGTTCTTCAAGCAGGAGCATTACCACCAACTGTATCTGCTCAGGAAGCGGAGCTCCAAGCCCTCACTACAGCATGTAAGATAGCAGAAGGTAAAAGAGCCAACATTTACACAGACTCAAGGTACGCCCTGGAAGTGGCTCATGACTTTGGTGTCATCTGGAGGGCTAGAGGATTTCTGACAGTGGCCGGAATGCCGGTGAAACACGGCACAGCCATCAAGGAGTTAATGGATGCACTACTCCTGCCTGACAAAGTGGCTGTCTTGAAGGTTAAAGCACATGGCAAACTGAATTCTGAAGAAGCCAGAGGAAATCACCTGGCGGATATAGCTGCCAAAGAAGCAGCGAAAGACCAATGGAAAATGGCCGAAGAGGAGAGTGAATCTTTAGCGCAGATGCCTGTGGTGGTCCATGTGCCATCTGACAGGCAATACCTAGCCTCTATGCAAAATGCAGCTCACTCAGAAGAACATTCGGAATGGATCGATAAAGGAGCAGAATACGATGGAGATCTATATCTGATGAGAGGGAAAACCTGTTTACCAAAATATATGTATCCAGCAGTTGTCCAATGGGCACATGGACCTGCACATCTCTCTAAGAACTTAATGAATTCACTGATCAGCAAGTATTACTGGGCCCAGGGATAACCACCCTAACCAGAAATTACTGCACCTCATGTGCAGTATGTGCAAAATGCAACCCGGGGAGAACAGAGAAGACACCGCAGAAGCATTTGGCGAAACCCCTCTATCCATTCCAGAGGATACAGATTGATCATATACAGATGCCAAAAAGTGGCCGATATGAATATGCCCTAGTGATGGTGCACATGTTCTCCGGCTGGCCAGAAGCCTACACTGTTACAAACATGACAGCCAAGACCACGGCTAAGAAACTATTGAGCGAGCTAGTATGTAGATTTGGGGTTCCAGAGGTGATAGAGAGCGATCAGGGCCCGGCCTTCACAGCAACATTTACAAAAGAGATTTGGGCAGCACTGGGAGTTCAGTTAGCTCTACACACCCCATACCACCATAAAAGGAGCGGGAAGGTAGAAAGGATGAATGGGACTCTAGGGAAACATGCTCTGTCCCCTTATGAAATTTTGTTTGGTTCAGCCCCCAGACCTGGCTGTTAGTTCCCACAGTAGTTGCAGTTACAATCTGATGTGTTAACTAGCTATGTCACACGTTTGTCTAGAGCATTAACTAATATCCATTCTCAAGTGTTTTCTTCCATTCCAGATCCTAAAGTAGATACAGGAACACACCAACTACTGCCAGGAGATTGGGTGCTAGTAAAGAAGTTTGTGAGGAAGCACTTCCTTGAGCCAAGATATGATGGTCCATTTCAAGTTTTGCTGACCACAGCTACATCAGTAAAGCTAGAAGGGAAAAGCACCTGGATACACGCCTCCCACTGCAAGAAAGCTCCATCTCCTGAAGACAAGATCCTGACAACACCACAATGATGGTGTTGTATATCCTTTTCCTGTTGGGGTTAGTGGGGGCTCAGCAGGTAGCCATTGCACAAAATGACAAGTTATTAACCACATTCTAGTATAACTCTTCTTCACACACGTGTGGCCACCTTTATCTTTGATTACTATAACATAGTCTCCTGTCCTCCAGTTCCCTGGCAATGTAACTTATAACATGACACACCCAGTCAAAGGAGGAAGCAAGCAGCTCCCTCCGGAAGCTTTGATCCTCATGTGTACATAGATGCCATAGGGGTCCCAAGGGGGGTCCCTGATCAATTCAAGGCCAGGGACCAGGTAAAAGCTGGTTTTGAGTCTTTGATCCCCATATTAACTGTCAACAAGAATGTAGATTGGATTAATTACATATACTACAACCAACAGAGATTTGTAAATTACACTAGAGATGCCCTCCAGGGAATTGCTGACCAGTTAGCCCCCACTTCTTATATGACATTTGAAAACTGGATGGCCTTAGACATGGTGTTAGCTGAGAAAGGAGGTGTCTGTAAGATGATAAAGAAAACGGGAACCTGTTACACCTACATTCCTGACAATACTGGCCCAAATGGTAAGGTTACTCTAGCTATAAAGAAATGAGAAGATCTGTCATTGGAGTTGAAGAAGAACTCAGGTATTACAGACCCGTGGGATCAATATTTCAGCTGGGTGGGTGGCAAAAGATGCTCGCCCAGATAGGGGTTACAGTATTAATAATCCTAGTTCTTTTAGCCCTGGTTGTATGCTGTATTCTGCCCTTTGTAAAGAAGCTAATGAGCAAGGCTGTAGATAACAGTACACCTACATTTCTCCACCAAGAAGAAGAGGATCCACTTATGAAGGAAGAGGATAAACCCTTCACTCCTTTACAGTTACTCCCTGTCCATAATTTCACAGTCCTATAGGGAACCGCCTGACTGTCCTTCCCGGCTTCGTCGAGGGGGGTAGTGAACTAGTTACTGCCCTTCTCTATACTTAGCCTGAAAAAAGGTCCTGGGGAATGGTCCAGGTGCTGGTCAGGTCCTTTAGTTTGAGGGACAGATAGAAAATAGCCATTTTAGGGGGGTCTGTGAAGGAATGTGATGAGCATAATGTTAAACTAGAAAATGTCTATTCTCTATGCATCTTTACTATACTATAAAGTCTATATTGCTTTCTCATGTACACCACTGCTGTAATATTTCCTTACTCAAAATCAGTTTATAATAACAACCCCTCCCATTGAAAAGACTGGAGGAGACAGAAGATGGCTGAGACCCCCTTCTACCACACACCTTTGGAATGCAGATATGAAGATAGAGCCGGAGGACAGCCCAGCTTAATCATCACGTTTCTGTACTCCTTTTGTATTGTAGCCAATGAGATGTGTTTATTAGTGTCACAATTAACATAATAGTGACGTATCATGCTGTGTGTAAAAGCTTAGTACTGCCTAGAATAAATCATTAGATATGGAAGCAACGGATCTGCACGGATGTGTCAGTCTTTGCTTTTCAAAACTTGCATGCAATGTTATCTAAACTTTACAATTCGGCCTCAGTGGTAAAAATGCAACGCTCCTCGTCCGTTATAACTGAAATTCAATCCTCAGTATATGGGAAGACTAGTAAAACCCCAGAAATCCTTGAGGTTTTTCAGATTTTTTACCAGGAGTTATACAAAAGTAGGATGAGAGAACAGGAGGGGGAGACGGAAACTTTCTTTCGGACTATTGATTTGCCAATGTTACAAGATGATGAGAAAGAGATGCTAGAGAGACCTTTAACACTGGAAGAGCTCAGAAATGCAACAGCCAACCTAACTAACAATAAATCACCAGGATCGGATGGTCTTCCAGGGGAAATTTATAAAAACTATGGAGACAAGCTATTGCCTGATCTTCTTTCAATTTTCAACCACGCTTTCGAGGTGGGAACTCTGCCCCCCTCGATGAATGAAGCAGTGATTATTTCTATTCTGAAACCTGGTAAAGACCCCACTAAACTGGATTCATATCGCCCAATTTCATTATTGACATCTGATGTTAAACTTTTGGCAAAGGTAATGGCAAACAGACTCTCAAAATACATTGGCAAATTAATACATCCTGATCAGTCAGGGTTTATCCCTGGCAGATCGGCAGCTAACAATATTAGACGATTATTTTTAAATTTGCAAATACCCATAGATAATACAGGAAATAGAGCCATAGTGTCTTTAGACGCGTCCAAGGCTTTTGATAGTATGGAGTGGGAATTCCTCTGGACCTGTCTAAAGAAATTTGGAATAGGACCAAGATTTATAAAGTGGGTACAATTGTTGTATAGTGCTCCGAGTGCAAGAGTCCAAATTAACGGATCTATATCCTTACCATTCTCTTTGGAAAGAGGAACAAGACAGGGATGCCCCCTGTCTCCACTTCTTTCTGCGATGGCCCTGGAACCCCTTGCGGAAGCTATCCTTAGCTGTCCAGATATTGTGGGATTCCGGAGAAGTGGGGGGGAGGAAAAAATAGCACTGTTCGCAGATGATGCTTTACTGTTTTTGGGAGACACATATAAATCTTTATTAGCAGCCATTTCACTGATTGAATCCTACGGTAAACTCTCAGGATTCAAAATCAACTGGGATAAATCCGTAATAATGCCTATTGATTCTAGTGACCCAATGCAAGTGGAGTTTCCACATCAGGAAAATCAGATGAAGCAGGTTGTATCATTCAAATATCTAGGGGTGATAATCACCCCAAACGTCAATGAATATATAGATAAAAATATACTTCCTCTAGTATCAAAATTTAGGCAACAAGGCAAATCCTGGTCTAAATTTCCATTGACTATGATTGGAAGAGCAAACCTGGTCTAAATGGTGTGGTTACCCCAACTGCTATACTTATTACATAATTGCCCAGTCCGGTTGACATTAAAATTATTTAGAGTAATTGATGCGACTTTTAGAGACCTTATATGGAAATATGGAAAACCAAGAATTAAGTTAGAAACCCTGCAACAACCAAAAGACAGGGGGAATAGCGGTACCTAACTCAAGATTTTACTATATGGCAGCACAACTTCAACATTGGAGTGGATGGGAGGAAATAGACAAACACGATCCCATACAGAATATATTAATGACCCAATTCAAAGCATCACCATTGGTACAGCAGATAGTCTCCCACCAATTCTTTAAAAGGAGAAAGATTCCAACTTTTAATTTAATTCATAGACTATGGGAAACAATACGTGCTGTTACGCAACATAGGGGATACACTAGACATATGCCAATATGGGATAACTACTGTTTACCGGAGCTGAATAAATTACCAGAATTATTAGAATGGAAAAAATTAGGATTAACACTTCTATATCAATTATTCGAAGGAGATGTGCTTTTACCTTTCGATATACTGAAATCCCGCTTTCAATTACAAAATAGCAATTTTTACCAATATCTTCAGATACGAAACGCTTTGCAGAGTCAGACCCAAACATTCCAACTTCAATACAACCCATCAGAGATTTTGACAAAGTCAACCTCTGTACGGTCCATGAAATGAGGACTAATAGGGGACCTCTATTTGATATTATTAAATGTAGAAAAAGCAGAGGGGCAGGTGAATAGCTTTAACCATTGGCAAAATCACTTGATAGATCTTAATGAGGAGGAATGGATGAGGGCCATGGAGATTCTACCTGAGGTATCTATCTCACCATCGCAACAATTGACTCAGCTTTTCATAATACACAGATCTCACTACACTCCACAAAAATTATTTGCCTGGGGAAAATATACATCACCCCTATGTCCGAGATGTTCCGTATCTAATGGATCTCATACATATGCTCTGGCGTTATCCTAAGCTTCATAAATATTGGGAAAAAGTGTTCCAGACCCTGAATACATTATGTAAGACAGAAATAACAAGATCCCCTAAAATAGGAATACTCAGAATAATTCCAAATGGAGTACTGCCAGCTGAGATGTATGCGATGTGGACTAGATCCCTCTACCTAGCCCGTAAGCTTATCCTACAAAAATGGATTGCTATAATGCCACAACCCATAAACAATGGTGCAATAAAGTAAATTATATATTGAAAAGAGAGAGACTGGCTTATGAACATAGAGGAGTCCCCTATAAATGTATTAAAATATGGTCCTATTGGCTTAACCATAGCAATTTGCTATATGATGGTCTATGTGAGGGGGAGGAGGATTAGACGAGGACAGGGAGAATGACTTATAATAAATCAATAAGCAGAAAATAGAACGAATATGAAATTTCAACTACTGGTGTAAGTGATCATCCAACAGCTCTTTTTCTTTTTTTTGTGTTGTTTGTCTGTATATATATATATGTGTATATATATATATATATATATATATATATATATATATATATATATATATATATATTACTATCTGTGTCCTGGTTGCAGATTTTCCATTACTTCCTTTTGGGTAAAACCTTTTGTCACTGGGCAGTGATTTAGAGGAAGTCTCTCTAATGGATATCTGAATGAGGTACAAGTAATATTGGTGAATTGGTATGTGCTATGGGTTATTGTGAGGTTTCCAGTAAACGTGGTCCTTCAGTTTTCAGAGTTTTTGCGGAAAATAAAATCTTGAAAGGTTGGAATGTTCGCCTGCAGGTACCTTGAATTGCCACTAACAATGAGGAAAGTGACCTTTAGAGCTCCTTCACATGACTGGTTATCTGCATTCTCTGGATTCCAGCGGTACGTTTTTGCAGGTGGAATGATCAGGTCATGTGAATAGCAGTGGCCAGTCAGCCTATATAAACTAATTACAGGCTGAAAGTGGTTGCTGCTGTTAACGTATTGCCGAATGCGTTTTCATCCGAGCCTGGATGCAGCGGACTGCATGGCGTGCGGCTACATGCGAACAGCAGCAGCTACTGTCAGCCTGTAATTCATTTATATAGGCTAACTGGCCACTGCTATTTACATGAACTGGTCATTTTACCTGCAGGAATCTATCGCTGAAATCCAAAGAATGCAGATAACTGGCCATGCAAAGAAGGCTTTAGAGATTTCTGCACTGGGGCACCCAGTGAGCCAGGTCCTATTGTCATTCCCCTTATACCTACTCCTGTTTTATGGCATTTGTAATCATGTAACTTTTATTAGCACTGCTGCAAAGACCTTTCTGTATTCTGTTCTATTGAGTTATTCATCTTTGTAGGCATTTGTTTTTAATACTTCTTTCAATGCAAACTGTAACATGGCAGCCTTAACACAGTTTCAGCCTTAAATTATTTATTCAAGATAATGTTCATTTTTATAGTGTTCTATAAAAAAATAGAAGGGAAAAAAACATCTGTTGTGTTTTGTCATTTCTTCCAGCAAACAGCAGATGGAGCTCACATCTTATTTTACAGGATAACCTGCCCGTCTTTATGAAATATAGTAGAGAGATGCCTGTGGATTAAAACTTGTGATTGTGAGTCATTGGAATAGTATGCCGCAATGGATGAGCTCAACTGGAACTCTATTTTCATTTGTCTATTCCCTGACAAAACAATTATAGTAGAATTTCCATTGTAGCACTTGTTGTACTTGACTAAGAAGTCACATGATATGTAGTGTTTCTGGGAGTTGTTTTTGACTTTTTGTTTTATAATGTTTAAAACTGTAGTGTTTATAGCAAAAAAAAATTAAGTGGGAATTCGTTAGACCCCATTCACACAGGGGAAACACGACTTCCAGCGCGACTTTGGGAGGCAACTTGGACACGACTTGAGTTTGAATCACAGTGCGACTTGGGGCGACTTACAACACAACTGAAGTCGCCTCCTGGACAGGAGGCTTTCCAGTGGCCAATCAAACAAGAATCAGCTCTGTGGGAGGGTTTGCCTGACAAATGTATGTTCTCTTCCTGGAAAGTTGCTTCTGTTAAGACAGTGATCCGACTTCTGAGGCGACTTCCATTGAAATCAATGGGTACAAGTTGCCTAGAAGTCGGATTGAAGTAGTACAGGAACCTTTTTTGAAGTTGGAGCGACTGCAGTAGTGTGCATTAAGGTGGCTCCATTCACTTGCATTGATTTTCTCATGCAGCGCGACTTGAGGCGACTTGGGGCGACTTGAAGTCGGATCCAAAGTCGTCCCCGTGTGAATGGGCTCTAAATGAAAGCTTTGGTTCTAAAAAGGCGAACTAGCTCACAACACCCTCCTCATCCCTGTCTTTGGAAGATTAACTTTCACTGCCCATGCTGGTTAATGAAGTGGTCCAGGCCTTTGAAAACTGCACTTTTCTGCACCCTTCTTTCATTCAGGATGCCATCTCAGAACAAAGAGGGCTCTGAGAGATTCTCATTGGTCAACAGTTGCATGCAGGCACTGACCATTACTCACTCCCCATTGCTAGTATTGTGATGATACACATCCTACATGCTGGGGTTGATTTATTAAAACTAAAGTGCAAAATCCTGGTGCAGCTGTTTAACCACTTAAGACCAGGCCACTTTTTGCGATTTGGCACTCCGTCGCTTTAACTGACAATTGCGCGGTCGTGCGACGTGGCTTCCAAACAAAATTTACGTCCTTTTTTTCCCACAAATAGAGCTTTCTTTTGGTGGTATCTGATTACCTCTGTGGTTTTTATTTTTTGCGCTATAAACAAAAATAGAGCGACAATTTAGAAAAAAAGTCAATATTTTTTACTTTTTGCTATAATAAATATCCCCAGAAAATATATATAAAAAAATGTTTTTCCTCAGTTTAGGCCGATACGTATTTTTCTACATATTTTTGGTAAAAAAAAATCGAAATAAGCGTATATTGATTGGTTTGCGCAAAAGTTATAGCGTCTACAAAATAGGGGATAGAATTATGACATTTTTATTATATTTTTTTTTTTTTACTAGTAATGGTGGCGATCTGCGATTTTTATCGTGACTGCGACTTTATGGCGGACACATCAGGACACTTTTTGACACATTTTTGGGATCATTGTCATTTTTATAGCGATCAGTGTTATAAAAATGCACTGATTACTGTGAAAACTGGTAGTGAAGGGATTAACCCCTAGGTGGAGCTGAAGGGGTTAAGTGTGCCCTAGGTAGTGCTTCTAACTGTAGGGGGGATGGGCTGTGTGTGACACGACAGTGATCACCGCTTCTGATTACAGGAAGCTGTGGTCACTGTCCTGTCACTAGGAAGACTGGGGAAATGCTTGTTTACATTCTTCCTCACCGTGACACGATTGCGGGTATGCCACGGTGTCACGGAGCTCGCGGCGGCGCACACGCATCCACAATGCCGCTTTTTAAAGGGGACATATATATACGTCCTTTTGCCTGCCCGTGCCATTCTGCCGACGTATATCTGAGTGCGACGGTCCGCATGTGGTTAAGTAAGCTTCGACAAAAAATAAATAAACCTAGTTGAGTATGTGGGTTTGTTTTTTCAAACCCCATACTTCTCTTTCAATACCACCATAAATTACAATATGGCTTGTGTTGCAATTGTAAATGCATTTATTTATTTATTTTATCTGCTGTACTCTTTTTCCGTCAAAGGCGTGGGCTGGTAGGAGGTGGCCATGCAGCAATGTTTTGTGCAATGAATAAGCCACGTAGGAGTTAACATAAGAGCGGTAATAAGGGGTTCCAAGCATATGAATCTCATGATCACGCAGACAGATTTTCCAATAATCAAATGGGTGTGAACCAACTATATTTTTTGGTGGGTGGGGGGAGGGGGTGATGGTGTATACACCCTGGCACATGCTGTGTATTCCATACCCATAACCTTCATTTGTGCTGTCCATAGTTTTCTGTTTATGCAGTCGCTTTACTTCAGGTTACTGCACTATTCACAAATGGAACAAAACTTTCTGAATTACGTTTCATTGTTGATTAATCCAGAGATTTATTTTATTGTCTGTTTCTTGAATAGAGCCTTTTGTGTGTGGAGTAAAATGTAATTATTGTAGGAATGTTGCCCCTGCATGCTGTAGTAATGGGATAAAACGGCTTCGTTTTGCTCACTCCCAGCAACAGTTGACCTCAAAGTTCCTATTGGATGCGCAACTCTGAAATTCTTCCATTTCAAATCCAACTGCGGCATTAATAAGTTAACCAATACCATCTGCTGCATGTGTATTGTGCTGTGCTTTCTAGGCTACATGAAACAACCAAAAATTTTCTGAGGGGTTGGAATTAACTGATGCTGAGAAAAGAGTGAATTCTGCTCTTGCTGACCTCTCCTTCTGAAACTGCTAGTTCTCTGGTTATACTGAAATAATGTCATTTAATACATGACTACATTTGCTACACGCTTATTACAGATTACAAAGGCCTAGATTAGCAAGACAACCAGGCAACTGGCATTTTCAGCACAAAGCAATGGCAGCTTCCACATTTTACAGTACAGGTTTCTTATCACGCTTTTGCTGCCAGACATTCATTCCTTTTGTGCACCTCAGATAGCAAAAACAGTATTTCCATTTATCACATCAAAAGTAAAGCCTTAAAGGAGTTGTAAAGTCGGAAGGTTTTTTAGCTTAATGAATGCAGCCTCCCAGCACCCCCTAATTACTTACCTGAGCCCCATCTCTCTCCAGCGATGTCCACGTGTCTTGCCATCCGAGACCCCCCTCCAGGTTGGCTGAGACATAGCAGCGGTGCCATTGGCTCCTGTGGCTGTAAATCAAAGTCAGTTAGCCAATCGGGGTAGAGAGGGGACGGGCGGGACTCTGTGTCTGAATGCACACACAAAGCTGTGACTCGGCTCAGGTGCCCCCATAGAAAGCTGCTTGCTGTAGGGGCACTCGACAGGAGGAAGGGGCCAGGAGCAGCGAAGAGGGACCCGAGAAGAGGAGGATCTGGGCTGCTCTGTGCAAATCCACTACAACAGAACAGGTAAGTATAACATGTTTGTTATTTAAAAAAAGAACAAGACTTTCCAATCACTTTAAATATTTGTGACTGACGTTTCTGATCCATATACAGTGGGGCAAAAAAGTATTTAGTCAGCCACCAATTATGCAAGTTCTCCCACTTAAAAAGATGAGAGAGGCCTGTAATTGTCATCATAGGTATACCTCAACTATGAGAGACAAAATGTGGAAACAAATCCAGACAATCACATTGTCTGATTTGGAAAGAATTTATTTGCAAATTATGGTGGAAAATAAGTATTTGGTCACCTACAAACAAGCAAGATTTCTGGCTCTCACAGACCTGTATCTTCTTCTTTAAGAGGATCCTCTGTCCTCCACTCATTACCTGTATTAATGGCACCTGTTTGAACTTGTTATCAGTATAATAGACACCTGTCCACAACCTCAAACAGTCACACTCCAAACTCCACTATGGTGAAGACCAAAGAGCTGTCGAAGGACACCAGAAACAAAATTGTAGACCTGCATCAGGACTGAATCTGCAATAGGCAAGCAGCTTGGTGTGAAGAAATCAACTGTGGGAGCAATAATTAGAAAATGGAAGACATACAAGACCACTGATAATCTCCCTCGATCTGGAGCTCCACGCAAGATCTCACCCCCTGGGGTCAAAATGATCACAAGAACGGTGAGCAAAAATCCCAGAACCACACGGGGGGACCTAGTGAATGACCTGCAGAGAGCTGGGAACAACATAACAAAGGCTACCATCAGTAACACACTACACCGCCAGGGACTCAGATCCTGCAGTGCCAGACGTGTCCCCCTGCTTAAGCCAGTACATGTCCGGGCCCGTCTGAGGTTTGTTAGAGAGCATTTGGATGATCCAGAAGAGGATTGGGAGAATGTCATATGATCAGATGAAACCAAAGTAGAACTGTTTGGTAGAAACACAACTCGTCGTGTTTGGAGGAGAGAGAATGCTGAGTTGCAACCAAAGAACACCATACCTACTGTGAAGCATGGGGGTGGCAACATTATGCTTTGGGGCTTTTTCTCTGCAAAGGGAACAGGACAACTGATCCGTGTACATGAAAGAATGAATGGGGCCATGTATCGTGATATTTTGAGTGCAAACCTCCTCCCATCAACAAGGGCATTGAAGATGAAACGTGGCTGGGTCTTTCAGCATGACAATGATCCCAAACACACCGCCCGGGCAACGAAGGAGTGGCTTCGTAAGAAGCATTTCAAGGTCCTGGAGTGGCCTAGCCAGTCTCCAGATCTCAACCCCAGAGAAAACCTTTGGAGGGAGTTGAAAGTCCGTGTTGTCCAGTGACAGCCCCAAAACATCACTGCTCTAGAGGAGATCTGCATGGAGGAATGAGCCAACATACCATCAACAGTGTGTGACAACCTTGTGAAGACTTACAGAAAACGTTTGACCTCTGTCATTGCCAACAAAGGATATATAACAAAGTATTGAGATGAACTTTTGATATTGACCAAATACTTATTTTCCACCATAATTTGCAAATAAATTCTTTCCAAATCAGACAATGTGATTGTCTGGATTTGTTTCCGCATTTTGTCTCTCAAAGTTGAGGTATACCTATGATGACAATTACAGGCCTCTCTCATCTTTTTAAGTGGGAGAACTTGCACAATTGGTGGCTGACTAAATACTTTTTTGCCCCACTGTATATTTTCTGAAAGTGCAGGATATGTGCAATTAAAATTGTTTCCCTGCCTTTTTTTTGTTAGAACACACACAACATAATCTCATTTATATTATATTTAGCAAAAAATATATAAATTCTTCCCCTCCACTGTCTGCGCTGCATTCTCTGACAGCTTTCTCTTCACTGTCCACATTGCGTTTTTTGTAGGGCCGAAACAACTAATCGATTAATCGACAACTAATCGATTATGAAATTAATCGATTACAATTTTCATAATCGATTAATCGGCCAGTAACATAATGGGATTAAAAAAAAAACGAAAATTAGCCCTTTATAGTACAAAAAGAGCAAATCGCTACTGTAAATATTACTTTCACTGTCCCACAGTAAAAAATTAATACCTTTCAGTAGCGATTATTTGCTCTTTTTGTACTAATTTTAGTTTTTTTAACCCCATTATGTTACTAAACCTCTCAGGCCTGGGTCACTCCTCTGTGTTTTTTGGTGCTTTTTCAGAAACACACTACAGTTCATTTACATGGTTTCCTATGGGACACGTTCACATCCATGATTTTTTCAGCTGCTGCTTATTTGGAAAGGGCAAGGACTTTTTTTTAATGCAAAACGGTGCTATTTTGTTTTTTTGGTTTAATATACTTCAATGGAGAAGCTGCAGAAAAGCATGTAATGTGTTTTTGCGGCAATTTGTGTTTTGTAATCTGCCTAACAACAAATTGGGCAAAAAAAATGCAAATCGCAGCAAAATTACCTTTTTTATACGTTTATTAACTGATTAGTCGATTAATCGAAACAATAATCGGCCAACTAATCGATTATGAAAATAATCGTTAGTTGCAGCCCTAGTTCTTTGAAATCTTCCCCTCCACTGTCTGCACTGTATTCTCTGACATCTTCCCCTCCACTGTCTACACTGTATTCTCTGATCTCTTCCCCTCCACTGTCTGCGCTGTATTCTCTGATCTCTTCCCCTCCACTGTCTGCACTGTATTCTCTGATCTCTTCCCCATCACTGTCTGCACTGTATTCTCTGATCTTTTCTCCTACACTGTCTGCGCAGTATTCTCCACTCTCTTCCCCTCCACTGTCTGCACTGTATTCTCTGATCTATCCCCCTCCACTGTCTGTGCTGTATTCTAATAATCTCTTCCCCTCCACTGTATTCTCTCATCTCTTCCCCTCCACTGTCTGTGCTGTATTCTCGGATCTCCTCTTCCCCTCCACTGTTCTCCTCCACTGTCTGCACTGTATTATCTGATCTCTTCCCCTCCACTGTCTGCACTGTATTCTCTGATCTCCTCTTTCTCTCCACTGCATTCTCTGATCTCTTCCCTATCCACTGTCTGCACTGTATTCTCTGATCTCTTACCCTCCACTGTCTGCACTGTATTCTCTGACATCTTCCCCTCCACTGTCTGTGCTGTATTCTCTGATCTCTTCCCCTCCACTGTCTGCGCTGTATTCTCTGACATCTTCCAATCCACTGTCTTCACTGTATTCTCTGACATCTTCCAATCCACTGTCCTCACTGCATTTTATGACACAAAAGGACTCTTAAACAATATCTTAATTTCCCTTCTCTATTTTTTTAAAATATTAAACATGACAAAAGTATAAGTTGGTGACAAGGGCTACTGTGAATGTTCTGCTACTAAAGTTTAACCACTTCACCTCGAAGATTTACCCCCCCCCCCCTTCCTGACCAGGCAATTTTTTGCGTTATGGCACTGCGTTAACTGACAATTGCGCGGTTGTGCGACGCTGTACCCAAATAAAATTTGCCTTTTTTTCCCCACAAATAGAGCTTTCTTTTGGTGGTATTTGATCACCTTTTGTGTTTTTTTGTTTTTTGCGCTATAAACAAAAAAAGACAAACCATTGTGGAAAAAAAAACAATATTGTTTACTTTCTGCTATAAATCGTATCCAATAAAAAAAAATTTTAATCAAATTTCTTCATTAATTTAGGCCAATATGTATTCTGCTACATATTTTTCGTAAAAGAAAATCCCAATAAGCGTATATTGATTAGTTTACGCAAATGTTATAGCGTGTACAAACTGTAGGATATATTTATGATTTTTTTTTATGGTAATAATGGTGGCGATCAGCAACTTATAGTGAAACTGTGATTATGTGGTGGACAAATTGGACCCTGACACTTGTTTGGGGACCAGTGACATTATTAAAGTGATCAGTGCTAAAAATATGCACTGTCACTATACTAATGACACTGGCAGGGAAGGGGTTAACATCAGGAGTGATCAGAGGGTTACATTTGTGCCTAGCTGCTGATTCAGTGTAGTGGGGTAGGTGCTTTTACTAGTGGAAGGCATGGATTAGTGTTTCTGCTTTACAGGTACATGACTTCTGTACTGACAGAACGGCAATCTGCCTTATTTACATAGGCAGACTGCCGTTCTTCCTGTGTACCAAACGATCAGTGGGTGCCGGCAGACATCGGGTCCACGGGACCCGCTGTGTAAAACCACGGCGGCGCACCCTCGCACCCGATACCTGGAAGTGCAGGATCGCGTGTGTGCACGCGTGTGTGTGTGTGTAATAAATATATATATACACAGTGGGTCAAAAAAGTATTTAGTCAGCCACCAATTGTGCAAGTTCTCCCACTTAAAAAGATGAGAGAGGCCTGTAATTGTCATCATAGGTATCCCTCAACTATGAGAGACAAATGTGGACACAAATCCAGACACTCACATTGTCTGATTTGGAAAGAATTTATTTGCAAATTGTGCTGGAAAATAAGTATTTGGTCAATATCAAAAGTTAATCTCAATACTTTGTTATATATCCTTTGTTGGCAATGACAGAGGTCAAACGTTTTCTGTAAGTCTTCACAAGGTTGTCACACACTGTTGCTGGTATGTTGGCCCATTCCTCCATGCAGATGTCCTCTAGAGCAGTGATGTTTTTGGGGCTGTCGCTGGGCAACACAGACTTTCAACTCCCTCCAAAGGTTTTCTATGGGGTTGAGATCTGGAGACTGGCTAGGCCACTCATGGACCTTGAAATGCTTCTTATGAAGCCACTCCTTCGTTGCCCGGGCGGTGTGTTTGGGATCATTGTCATGCTAAAAAGACCCAGCCACGTTTCACCTTCAATGCCCTTGCTGATGGGAGGAGGTTTGCACTCAAAATCTCATGATACATGGCCCCATTCATTCTTTCATGTACACAGATCAGTCGTCCTGTTCCCTTTGCAAAGAAACAGCCCCAAAGCATGATGTTGCCACCCCCATGCTTCACAGTAGGTATGGTGTTCTTTGGTTGCAACTCAGCATTCTCTCTCCTCCAAACACGACGAGTTGTGTTTCTACCAAACAGTTCTACTTTGGTTTCATCTGACCATATGACATTCTCCCAAGCCTCTTCTGGATCATCCAAATGCTCTCTAGAAAACCTCAGATGGTCCCGGACATGTACTAGCTTAAGCAGTGGGACACGTCTGGCACTGTGTCACGTACCAAGTGTGACCAGAACTGTGCGGCTAGCAACAGAGTAACACCAAACACATATAAGTGAAAATATAAAGATTTATTAAAGATAAGTGAAATAATATAGATACAACCACCTCCAATACCACACAGTGCACAACAACCAATACCAAACAGAACCCACAAATAATAACAGTAACAGACAAATATGTATAAGTAATGGGGAAAACCAGAATCATAAACAGGGCCAGGCCAGGGTCATACACAGCAGGTAGGCAGATGGACAAAGGGATATTCCAGAAGCATAAAAGTTAGCCAGGCCAAGGTCATACACAGGGAGATAAGCAGATGGGGTAAGGAACACAGGACAGGGAGAGGATGGATGGATGGGTCAGGACAGGGAGACAGGATCAAGCAGGGGGCAACCAGGCTGCAGAGCAAGGCTCCAGGGATCAGGGATTAGGACAGACACAACAGGTACAGGTTCAGGTTCAGGTTACAGGAATCAAGGTTCAGGTAGACAGGCTACAGGTCAGGGCACAAGGACGATACCAGGGCAAGGAGTGCTTGTGCTTGCCGGGTATTTATAGGAAGGCTAATTGGCTTCAGGTCACAGCTGAACGGAGGAAGGGCAGTTTGCTCCACACTGCCAGGATCCATCCACTGGTGGAAACCAGTACTGCGTCCAAGGAATAATACAACACCAGCAGGGAAAGATTCTCCTGACAGTTCCAAACTGCCAGGAGACACCTGCTGGTGGACCACAGTACTGAAAAACAAATAACACCAGCGGATGGAACCATTCCTGACACACTGCAGGATCTGAGTCCCTGTCTGCGTAGTGTGTTACTGATAGTAGCCTTTGTTACAGTCCCAGCTCTCTGCAGGTCATTCACTAGGCCCCCCTGTGTGGTTCTGGGATTTTTGCTCACTGTTCTTGTGATAATTTTGACCCCACGGGGTGAGATCTTGCGTGGAGCCCGAGATCGAGGGAGATTATCCGTGGTCTTATATGTCTTCCATTTTCTAACTATTGCTCCCACAGTTGATTTCTTCACACCAAGCTGCTTGCCTAGTGCAGATTCAGTCTTCCCAGCCTGGTGCAGGTCTACAATTTTGTTTCTGGTGTCCTTCGACAGCTCTTTGGTCTTCACCATAGTGAAGTTTGGAGTGTGACTGTTTGAGGTTGTGGACAGGTGACTTTTATACTGATAACAAGTTCAAACAGGTGCCATTAATACAGGTAATGAGTGGAGGACAGAGGAGCCTCTTAAAGAAGATGATACAGGTCTGTGAGAGCCATAAATCTTGCTTGTTTGTAGGTGACTGTTAGAGGTGGTCCAGACACATGTTAAATCTATTTGTGTCGTCTTTCAAGGCGTTTCGTTCAAAAGTCCAAGAGCCAGGCTATCTTCAAGAACGAGTGAGTTTATTCTTCAGAAAGACAAGCAAAAGACAAGGCTTACATAATGACAGCTGATAACATTTGGTAAGATGGTAGCTTCAGAAGGAGGAAGAAGTATCAGATGGTGTGTAGGGTCACTTCCCCTCATCTTCCTAACTCGTGTTCACTTGTGAGGCATTATTATACTGTTTGAAAAGCTAAGCTAAGCATAATTTACATTTAGCATCGCTCCAAGGAAGGTGATGCTACTGTCCACAGAAGTAACACCCACTTGTGTATAATAATAAGTAACATAACTCCACCCATTGTCCTGACATAGTACCTCAGAAATAGAAGTTACATTCACAGCAAATGACCTTTCTCTGTACTATGACAATAACCTCCAGAAACTTAACATTACAATTACACTACAAAATTCATGTGTTTCATATAGTATGCAGAAACTTTTATCACTTAAAATAGTAATAAATTCTAAATCTAACAATTCCCCCTCAATGCACTATAATTAACAAACAAAATAAGTGCATTCTCTTTAAATAATAAATGTTTCTGATCCTTTTTTTTTTTTTAAATACAAACAATACAATAAACATTCATACAATTTAGTGTTTCAGATATTGTACATAAGCTTTTTCCAAAAAAGAGATATTCCTGTTAAATATTTAACTATTTCATTCCATCAAGAAACTATAAATTATTATATTATTTATTAATTTTAATTTATTCTCCATCTAAATGATGTAATTTTAAAAAATTTCTTCCTTTACCTTCATAAGTTTAACTTTTTATAACTTTAACCATATCATATAACTATTTTACCATAAAGAAAAAATAAATATGTTTGATATATCAAATTACATTACCGTATATACTCGAGTATAAGCCGAGTTTTTCAGCCCTTTTTTTAGGGCTGAAAGTATACCCCTCGGCTTATACTCGAGTCAGTACCTCAAAATCGTGAAATTCTGCGGCCGGCGTCTATTGTTCAAATCTCGCGCCGTTCTCCCTGTCCCTTCGGCGATAGGCGTTTCCAGAAAACACTGTGATGAGTGTTTGCGCCTATCACGGAGGTCCTCTTGTCCGACGTCCGTGATTGGCCGAGCACTGAACACAGTGCCTGCTGGGAAACCGAGTCGGCGAATGAGAGGACCTCCGTGATAGGCGCAAACACTCAACACGGTGTTTGCTGGAAACGCCTATCACGGAAGGGACAGGGAGAACGGCGCGAGATTTGAACAATGGACGCCGCCGCGGAATTACAAGATTTTGAGGTACTGACTCGGGCACAGGGAGGCGGCAATGGACACAGTAAGGGGGCACAGTGAGGTGACAGTGGGCAGTGAGATGGCAATGGGCACAGTAAGGGGGCACAGTGAGAAGACAATGGGCACAGTGAGGTGACAATGGGCAGTGAGGTGGCAGAGTGAGATGCCAATGGGCACAGTAAGGTTGGGCAATGGGCACATCCCCCCCCCCCCTCGGCTTATACTCGAGTCAATAAATTTTCCCAGTTTTTTTGGTAAAAGTCGGTACCTCGGCTTATACTCGAGTCGGCTTATACTCAAGTATATACGGTACTCTGTAATATAAATTATTAATTAATAAATACAATTTCTTCCATTCTTTGAAATTTCAATAACTAAATAATTTTTACAATATAAGTTTTTATACATTATCCTTGACACTGAACAATTATAAACATAATAAGTAGGGATGAGCTCGGTGTTCGAGTCGAACATAGGTTCGACTCGAACATCGGCTGTTCGCGCGTTCGGCGAACAACGAACGATTTGGGGCGTTCGCGCCAAATTCGAGTGACGCGAACAGCCCACAATACACTGCGCCATCGCAGTGTAATCCCGGCGCTGTGATTGGCCAAGCATGCACTGTGACCCTGCATGCTTGGCCAATCACAGCGCCGGCAGCGAGGAGAGCAATGATTGGCCACAGGCAGGATGCCTGTGGCCAATTATAGCTGAGGGGGTTTAGTACACGCCCCACACTATAAAAGTCCGCCAGCGCGGCGGCCTCGTGTAGTGTGTTCCGGAGCAGGGACAGTGAAGGATAGGCAGGGACAGTGTCAAATCTATTCTTTGCTAAACCTTGTGTGTAGGGACAGAGAAGGATAGGCAGGGAGAGTGTCAGTGTCATATTCTTTGCTAAACCTTGTGTGTAGGGAGAGAGAAGGATAGGCAGGGAGAGTGTCAGTGTCATATACTTTGATAAACCTTGTGTGCAGGGAGAGAGAAGGATAGGCAGGGGACAGTGTCAGTGTCATATTCTTTGCTAAACCTTGTGTGCAGGGAGAGAGAAGGATAGGCAGGGAGAGTGTCAGTGTCATATTCTTTGCTAAACCTTGTGTGCAGGGAGAGAGAAGGATAGGCAGGGAGAGTGTCAGTGTCATATACTTTGATAAACCTTGTGTGCAGGGAGAGAGAAGGATAGGCAGGGGACAGTGTCAGTGTCATTTTCTTTGCTAAACCTTGTGTGCAGGGAGAGAGAAGGATAGGCAGGGAGAGTGTCAGTGTCATATACTTTGATAAACCTTGTGTGCAGGGAGAGAGAAGGATAGGCAGGGGTCCAGGGGACAGTGTCAGTGTCATTGTTGCTAAGCCTCCTGCACATTATACACCTGAAGTTAGCCCGTTTTGCTGCTTTTTCCTGGTGTGTTACACCAACAGGCATTTGCGTCACTTACAGCGGGCAGAGTGTGCTTCCTGATCATATTACACCTGAAGTTAGCCTGTATTGCTGCTTTTTCCTGGTGTGTTACACCAACAGGCATTTGCGTCACTTACAGCGGGCGGAGTGTGCCTCCTGATCATATTACACCTGAAGTTAGCCTGTATTGCTGCTTTTTCCTGGTGTGTTACACCAACAGGCATTTGCGGCACTTACAGCGGGCGGAGTGTGCCTCCTGATCATATTACACCTGAAGTTAGCCTGTATTGCTGCTTTTTCCTGGTGTGTTACACCAACAGGCATTTGCGGCACTTACAGCGGGCGGAGTGTGCCTCCTGATCATATTACACCTGAAGTTAGCCTGTATTGCTGCTTTTTCCTGGTGTGTTACACCAACAGGCATTTGCGGCACTTACAGCGGGCGGAGTGTGCCCCCTGATCATATTACACCTGAAGTTAGCCCGTATTGCTGCTTTTTCCTGGTGTGTTACACCAAAAGGCATTTGCGGCACTTACAGCGGGCGGAGTGTGCCTCCTGATCATATTACACCTGAAATTACCCTGTATTGCTGCTTTTTCCTAGTGTGTTACACCAACAGGCATTTGCGGCACTTACAGCGGGCGGAGTGTGCCTCCTGATCATATTACACCTGAAGTTAGCCTGTATTGCTGCTTTTTCCTGGTGTGTTACACCAACAGGCATTTGCGGCACTTACAGCGGGCGGAGTGTGCCTCCTGATCATATTACACCTGAAGTTAGCCTGTATTGCTGCTTTTTCCTGGTGTGTTACACCAACAGGCATTTGCGGCACTTACAGCGGGCGGAGTGTGCCTCCTGATCATATTACACCTGAAGTTAGCCTGTATTTCTGCTTTTTCCTGGTGTGTTACACCAACAGGCATTTGCGGCACTTACAGCGGGCGGAGTGTGCCTCCTGATCATATTACACCTGAAGTTAGCCTGTATTTCTGCTTTTTCCTGGTGTGTTACACCAACAGGCATTTGCAGCACCTACAGCAGGCGTAGTGTGATTCCTGCAAAATATACTCCTGAAGCTAGGCCTTATTGCTGGTTTTCCCATTTCCCTGCAGGCCATTAGAATGTCTGGAAGGCAAACAAGGAGAGGCAGACAGTCAGGAGCCAATAAAAGAGGGCAAGCAGGCTCTGTGTGTAGAGACAACAGTGCTGGTCGTGGACGCGGTGCATCGCCATCAGCACGTGGCCATGGGACACGCTTGTCCTTCTTTTCGGCAACTGGACGTGTTGAGCCGCATCATGCCAAAGACTTGGTAGAGTGGATGACCAAGCCCTCCTCATCCTACTCATCCTCTCTCACCCAGGCTCAGGGTACTGGCAAAGCAGCTGCCAAAGCGTCCTCTTCCCTGGTATCAATGTCATCATCAGTCACTCCTTCCCTAGACTAACCATGTCCTCCTGAGGAGTCCCCCGATCTGTTTGAGCACAGTGTTGGGTACATGCTCCAGGAGGATGCCCAGCGTTTCGAAGGGTCTGATGATGATACCCAGCTAGAGGAAGGCAGTAGCGTGAGAGCAGAGAGAGGGGATGCTCAAGAAGGACACCAATCTGGCAGTCATGTTCCAGCAGCTGCAGCATACTGCCAGATTGGATCCAGTGATGAGGAGGGAGGGGATGATGAGGTCACTGACTCCACGTGGGTGCCTAATAGGAGAGAGGAGGAGGAGGAGGCACATCTCCAACGAGGCAGGATGCCCTCGGGGGGCCAGCGTAAGGGCAGCACACCGATGGAATCACACCGCAGAGCTCCGCCTGTGCAGGGCGCTGCCTCTGCCCGTTATTCAAAAAGTTCTTTGGTGTGGGCCTTTTTTGAGTCGAGTGCATCAGATCGCACAGCTGCTGTTTGCAACATATGTCTCAAGCGTATATCGCGTGGCCAAAACATCACCCGCTTGGGCACCACATGCTTGACCAGACATATGTTGACCTGCCATGCAGCTCGTTGGCAAGCCTACCTTAAAGACCCACATCAAAGAACAAAGCGGACCTCTTCTTGCACCGCATCAGCTGGGATCTCCAACCCCACTATACCTTCAGTCCTCTCTGAAACCTGCACTGAGAGGAATGAAGGTGTAGAATTAGGTGTGTCACAGCCAAGTACTTGCGGGCACTCTGCTAGCAGTACACCGACGTCCGATTGTAGCAGGCAAATTTCCCTGCCCCAGCTGCTGGAACGTCGAAAGAAGTTCACTCCCAGCCATCCACATGCCCAGCAGTTGAATGCTAGCTTGGCTAAATTGCTAGCGCTTCAACTGCTGCCTTTTCAGTTGGTAGACTCGGCCCCCTTCCGTGAGTTTGTGCAATGTGCGGTTCCTCAGTGGCAGGTTCCCAACCGCCACTTTTTCTCACGGAAGGCGATTCCGGCTCTCTACCGGCATGTGGAAGGCAATGTCTTGGCCTCGCTGGACAGGGCGGTCAGCGGTAGGGTGCATATTACCGCTGACTCATGGTCCAGCAGGCATGGACAGGGACGTTACCTTTCTTTCACGGCCCATTGGGTCACTCTTTTGGCAGCTGGGAAGGATGCAGGACAAGGTGCAGTAGTGTTGGAGGTTGTTCCACCGCCACGCCTCCAAAATGCTACTACTGGTTGTGACACACCTCTGTCCTCCTCCCCCTCCTCTTCTTCTTCCTCCATGGCCTCTTCCTGTGCTTTGTCCTCGGAACCAGCGGTGCTCCGTAGGCGTTCAAGGGGCTACGCAAGTACGCAGGCAAAAAGATGCCATGCCGTGCTTGCACTGGTGTGTTTGGGGGACAGGAACCACACTGGGGCAGAGGTTCTGTCTGCTCTGCAGGGGCAGGCCGAGAGGTGGTTGACGCCACGCCAGCTTAAGCCAGGAATGGTAGTTTGCGACAATGGCACCAACCTCCTCTCCGCTCTCCGACAGGGACAACTGACCCATGTGCCCTGTGTGGCTCACGTCCTTAACCTGGTGGTGCAGCGGTACTTGGGCAGGTACCCGGGCTTACAGGATGTCCTGAGGCAGGCCAGGAAAGTCTGTGTGCATTTCCGCAGATCTTATAATGCCAGTGCTCGCCTGGCTGAGCTGCAAAAGGAGTTGAACCTGTCCAAGAACTGCCTTATATGTGACATGCCCACCAGGTGGAACTCAACGTTGACCATGCTGCAGCGGCTGCACACGCAGCAGAAGGCCATCAATGAGTACCTGTGCAACTACGGCACCAGGACAGGGTCAGCGGAGGTCGGGTTTTTTTCACCACGCCAGTGGGGCATGATCAGGGATGCATGCACTGTCCTGGCACCATTTGAGGAGGCCACGAGGATGGTGAGCAGTGACAGTGCATGCATCAGTGACACTGTACCTCTTGTCCACCTGTTGGAACATACGCTGCGTGGAATAATGGACAGGGCACTTGAGGCAGAACAGAGGCAGGAAGAGGAGGACTTCCTTGCCTCTCAAGGCCCCCTTTACCCAGACAGTGTTCCTTCTGTCCCACCCATCGCTCAGGAAGAAGAGGAGGAGGAGGAGGAGGAGGAGGATTGTGTCAGCATGGAGGTGGAGCCTGGCACTCAGCATCATCAGCAGCAGTCTTTTAGGGATGATTTACAGTCCCAAGAAACCAGTGGACTTGTACGTGGCTGGGAGGAGGTGGCTGCGGATCATGTCGTCCTTAGTGACCCAGAGGACTCCGGACCGAATGCCTCAGCTAACCTACGCTGCATGGCCTCCCTGATCCTGCAAAGTCTGCGGAAGGATCCTCGTATTCTTCGGATCAAGGAGAGGGACCATTACTGGCTGGCCACTCTCCTTGATCCAAGGAGTACAAGGGTAAGTTTGCGGACCTTATCTTACCGTCGCAGAGGGAGCAGAGGATGAGACAACTCCGGGAGGCCTTGCAGAAAGGTCTGTGCAACGCGTTCCCAGAGACTGGGAGGTTACAAACTCCTGGTCCTGGACAACGAGTTGCTGAGGCTTCGGTCAGTCAAAGAAGGAGCGGTGGGGAAGGTGGCCGTCTGACCGATGCGTTCAGACAATTCTTTAGTCCGCAGCCCCAAGGTATGATCGGTTCCAGCAACCATCGCCAGTGTCTGATATACATGGTGCAGGAATACCTAGGGGCAAGGTCAGATTTGGACACCTTCCCCACCGAAAATCCTCTGGCTTACTGGGTCTTGAGGATGGATCACTGGCCAGAGCTTGCACAGTATGCAATTGAGCTACTGGCCTGTCCTGCATCCAGCGTTCTTTCAGAACGCACATTCAGTGCTGCTGGAGGATTTGTCACGGATCACAGGGTGCGCCTGTCCACCGACTCTGTTGATCGACTGACCTTCATAAAGATGAACCAGTCTTGGATCACCACCAGCTACCAAACACCTGAAGCTGATATAACAGACTAATTTATTTTCAAATGTCACATCCCTTCAAGACTGATGCTGATGCTGAGAGACTGTCCTGTTATGTTGACTGACTATCCTCCTCCTCCTCAATGATCCGATTGATGATGATAGCTTGGAAGAACATTTTTGTAATTAAATTTTTTTATGCAATGCAGATACTAGAGTATCTGGGAGAGGTTGCAGTGTCGTGGCACCAGCACCAATTTTTCAGCCCCTGTTTAACAGGGGCGTGTAATTACAATTTTTGATGCAATACTTTGCAACAGGGCTCATTGCTGTGCTCCAAGTACAGTATCTGTGAGGGGTTGCAGTGTTGTGGCACCAGTGCCTAAGGCCCATTTTTTCTGCCCCTGTTTAACAGGGGCATGTAATTACAATTCTTGATCTAATAATTCACAGCAGGGCCCATTCCTGCGCCCACCAAGAGTAACTGTGAGGCCTTACAGTGTTGTGTCAACACCACCACCACCACCACCACCACCAAAGGCCCAATTTTTCAGCCCCTGTTCAACAGGGGCATGCAATTACAATTCTTGATCTAATAATTCACAGCAGGGCCCATTCCTGCGCCCACCAAGAGTAACTGTGAGGCCTTACAGTGTTGTGTCAACACCACCACCACCACCACCAAAGGCCCAATTTTTCAGCCCCTGTTCAACAGGGGCATGCAATTACAATTCTTGATCTAATAATTCACAGCAGGGCCCATTCATGCGCCCACCAAGAGTAACTGTGAGGGCTCACAGTGTTGTGGCAACACCAACATGTAAGGGGCAAATTTCAGCTGAGTATATACAGCAGGCCCCTACTTTCAAACATCCAACTTACAAACGACTTCTCCTTGCAAACGGAAGGATACAACAGGAAGTGAGAGGAAATCTACCCCTAGGAAGGCAAATTCTCTCCTGTAAGAGTTAATATGGGAAAAAAAGTGTCTCCTCTCCACTGATGCTTTATCACCAATTCTTGTTTCAATAAAAAACCCAAATTTTCAAAAAACATTTGTCATTAGGACGGAAAGTGAGGTGAACTGTTCTGAACAGGTGCACACTGCACAGACAGCAAAACAAATGTTACAGGGGTGATAACCCTTCCCTATGTTTTCCAAAAAGCTTAAAAATAGATTTTTTGGCTGGAGCTACACTTAAACAATGTACCTGTTCAAAATTACAAACAGATTCTACATAAGAACAAACCTACAGTCCCTGTCTTGTATGCACCGCCTCTATACGGCTGTTCAGAGTATATAGGGCCTTTTTTATTTTGTGTGCGGGGTTCCCCTTAATATCCATACAAGACCCAAAGGGGCTGGTAATGGGCTGGGGTAGGGGGGGGCTGTGATGGGGTAGCTATGCCATTTTTCTTAAAGATTTTCATCCATATTACCGGGACCAGACATTACATTAAAGCCGCAAGCAGTTTTAAATGGCTTTTTTTCCTTTAGAAATGTAATTTTGTGCAGGGACAGTTCTAAACACGGGAAACACGTGGCACTTCACAGGCATACTTTAGACACCCCCCAGGTACGATATTTAAAGGAATATTTGCCTTTTTTTTTCACTTTATGCATCATTAAAATGACTGCTCCCGAAAAACGGCCGTTTTTAAAACTTTTTTGGGGATTGATACATGTCCCCTGGTGCAGAACCCGGGTTCCCAAACCCTTTTTAGGATAATAACATTCATAATAGTCGTTATAATTAGCACTTTAGATTTCGAACGTTCGCATCCATTGTATTTAATAGGGTTCTAAAGTTCGTGCGAACTTTCGGTCCGTTCGCGGGTTCTGGTGCGAACCGAACCCGGGGGTGTTCGGCTCATCACTAATAATAAGTAATCTACTCATCGGTTGATACATAAAAACATAACTTCCCATTTGATTGTTATATTTTTATATATTCTAGCTATCTTTCTATTTATTTTTGTATTTATCTATCGGTCTATCTATTTATCTATCCATGACCAACAAGCAACTGTTTCTATTTATTTATTTTTTCAACGTTCCATATTATTTAATTCAACAGTAACTCTATTTAGACACATTAAATCAAATCCTTTTCTTCCACACAAGCCTGTATGTACTCTAACTATACTAATATTTCAAATGTACACTTTATTGTACATTCTTTTAATAACAAACTATCCATCCAATTTTCCGAAGTTATGTGTTCTATAAAAATGAATTAAAAAATAATAATAATTCTATGTGTATTAATATGTGTTCCTAGAAAAGATTTGGAAACCAAAATATAACAACTATTATGTAAACTCTGCTAGCATCATTACTATTAATTATTAGTGTGATATCAATCTTTCAATGATCTACTAAACAAAGATTGTGTATGAGAAAGTATCAAACTTCAATGTCAACATAGAGTCAACTATTTTGTTTTTATATTTCAAAATATTCCTATATTAGAATTACATCTCAACTCCCCCTCACATAATGATCGACCGATCAATATGTCGCTTTGATGCTAGTCCATATGAATAAATCATTGAAGTTCATCCAAAAATGATAGTCCTAATAATTTTGAAAAAACAAGAAGTAGTAACAAACAGAAATTTAGTAGTGCTTGTTTCATGGTCATGGAAGAATCCAAAAAAATAAAAATCCATAGAATAATTTCATTAATCAATATAAACTATTTTAGACTCCTAATCCTTTCTGTGTTTACCCATTTTATTCTTCTTTTTACCCATTATTTTTATTTTTACCAATTATTTTGAAACCAAAATATTTATAATCCCTATTACCTTAAAAATTATAAAATAACCTTCCCAATTGGCATTCCAATTGATATCTCAGTTGGCACCTCTGTTGGCATCCCTGGTACCTTCAGATCTATAATTCTTAACCATAACTTTAGCTACTGGAATAAATTACGAAACATACTCGTAAGAAGTAGAAGTCTTATTCAAAACATAATTTCTATTTAAATTTAGCAAATGCCTAGCCATGATTTGTGATCAAACTTCTGAAATTCCTATACCCGTAATTTTTTCCTTTATAACAGATTGTAAATGACCAAGTATGCTAATCTCAAAAGACATAGAAGAACAGACATTCTTCATCCTGTCATTAACTTAAAAAAATTAACAATCGCTATGTTTAAAAAAAAATACTAACGTTTTTAAACTAAAAATATAACAGGTAAATAAGTCACCTAATCTTTACCTTTTTCTTGACTCATCTTACCCTATTTAGACTTTATAATACTATTCATACGTTCTACAATACCTGAGCACTAAAGATGATAAGAAACATAAAAACTTTATTAAATACCTAAAATTGCATACGTGTCCTTCATTACCTGTCCTATAAAATGAAAAAAATCATTATCTGATTCCATAGTTTGAAATCCAACCCCAATGGAATGTGACATAAGTTCACAACAACTTAGTTTTTGTTAAAAAATTATTATTTTTTTCCTAAAATTACCTCAATTAATTTATCAAAAAAATACTAAAGAAAAAAAAACATCCTTGTATCCTCCTTTAGCAGGTGAAAAAACGAATATAATCAATCTACATAGATTGCCAAATCTCTCAATACTTTGTAGTATCAGGATACTCTTTCCTTTTGAATTGTTCTATAAACAAATAAAACAATATTCAGAAGTTTGATGACAAAATGCTCCAAAATGAGTAGTTCCGAATTTCTTTCATTAGCTTAAACAAAAAAATCAATTAATCAATTAGTCAGGCAGGTACCTGGATATGCAAAAGGAAATATTTTCATTTAAAAATAACTCTATCCATTATTGTTGGAATCAATTATTTTTACAATAAATTTTATCTCCATTATCAGTCTATATCCTGTGACTAAATAAAATTTTGTAACAGTAGTAATCTTACCAGATTATTGTATTTTTTTCTTTTACTACACTTTCACTTATAACTGCTTTAATTTTGCAAAAGAACATTAATTTAGGTTGGGCTTTCCTAAATATTCTATTTCTGAAAGAAACTTGATCATATTGAAGTACTATTTTTCAGAACCAATCATACAGTATGTTTGAATGAACCACACGTGCTCCGTCACTCTGACTGCTAAACAAACACATGGCAGTCTAAAGCTCACCTTTCAGGGAAGACATATATATACAGAAAGTTTATTATTCCATTGTGCCAATATTTGGTGCCTTCTATAGAAGCACAAGAAATTCTTTCCCAATAAATGTCCACTAAAAGTTGATAAAGTAACTTTTGCATGATTAACTTACACAACCGTGGCTCTATCACACTGCATCATTTTAGTGACGATGTATTTATATCCCATTTCAACTGACCTTTCTTTTTAACACCCAATTGTCATTAGACAAGGCTGTGTGTATAGACACCTCCTGTTTTCCTTGTCAAAACACCTTTAGTGTAACATAAGATGTTTTTCAAAACAAATGATGCAAACCCCCCTTGTTTTTTCAAAACAATTACTTTAGTAAGTAATAATACCTTTTTAAATATATTTTTTCTCATTCATGAACCCTCTTCCAGATTTCTGAAAGATTTAACACAAACGTGTTCTGATCCATAGAAGTGAAAAACTGTCATGGCAGGCTGTGTAACTCGATCTGCATTTCTCTGTTGATAGTACATTCCTTTACATGGCACACTCTTCAAAGAAAGAGCTGTTAATGTCAGTCTTAGCTACCATGCTTTGTATCCCCTTCATTGTACAATTCGGTAACAATCTCATTTATCGTTTTTAGAATTTTTAACCTTTTTTTTACAATTTTTTAAACATATATTGTTTGTACATCTGCCAAAAATCATGTACACTACGTTATAATATGACGTTCCTGATTATAATGACAAAAAATTATTTAGAGGACAATCTCGTGAAACTCACAGATCGGTTCCTGCTCATGAACTGCAATTGGCCATTTCCCCGAGAAAAATTCCTCCTCCAACCAAAGTCTTTACTTTTATCAGAAAAGCTCAAGTACAAAAACTTTTAACAATTTTTTTTCTACAATTTTTGATAATTTTTAGATTGAACAAAACTTTCATATTTTAATATTTTTCTGGGTAGCCTTAAGTAAATTGGAACAATCCAAATCCAAGTGTGGAATATTTCGTAAAAATTGCTCAATCCTTAACTTATTATTTCCTGCAACCAAATCTGTAGGATTTTTGTTAAACACTAAATACCATGTTGTTTTCCATTATCTCAATTTCCACAATCTTAATCAATAGTTTTTTTTCTTAAAACTTTGTTCTGCCCCTTGTTTGTGTTTTGAATGACCACATGTAATAACACATTTTCTGTTGTTTAGGGCTTAAAAATTCATAAACATTTACATGCAGCATTAAACTTAGTTTCCTCATATATATACAGAAAGTTTATTATTCCATTGTGCCAATATTTGGTGCCTTCTATAGAAGCACAAGAAATTCTTTCCCAATAAATGTCCACTAAAAGTTGATAAAGTAACTTTTGCATGATTAACTTACACAACCGTGGCTCTATCACACTGCATCATTTTAGTGACGATGTATTTATATCCCATTTCAACTGACCTTTCTTTTTAACACCCAATTGTCATTAGACAAGGCTGTGTGTATAGACACCTCCTGTTTTCCTTGTCAAAACACCTTTAGTGTAACATAAGATGTTTTTCAAAACAAATGATGCAAAACCCACGTGTTTTTTCAAAACAATTACTTTAGTAAGTAATAATACCTTTTTAAATATATTTTTTCTCATTCATGAACCCTCTTCCAGATTTCTGAAAGATTTAACACAAACGTGTTCTGATCCATAGAAGTGAAAAACTGTCATGGCAGGCTGTGTAACTCGATCTGCATTTCTCTGTTGATAGTACATTCCTTTACATGGCACACTCTTCAAAGAAAGAGCTGTTAATGTCAGTCTTAGCTACCATGCTTTGTATCCCCTTCATTGTACAATTCGGTAACAATCTCATTTATCGTTTTTAGAATTTTTAACCTTTTTTTTACAATTTTTTAAACATATATTGTTTGTACATCTGCCAAAAATCATGTACACTACGTTATAATATGACGTTCCTGATTATAATGACAAAAAATTATTTAGAGGACAATCTCGTGAAACTCACAGATCGGTTCCTGCTCATGAACTGCAATTGGCCATTTCCCCGAGAAAAATTCCTCCTCCAACCAAAGTCTTTACTTTTATCAGAAAAGCTCAAGTACAAAAACTTTTAACAATTTTTTTTCTACAATTTTTGATGATTTTTAGATTGAACAAAACTTTCATATTTTAATATTTTTCTGGGTAGCCTTAAGTAAATTGGAACAATCCAAATCCAAGTGTGGAATATTTCGTAAAAATTGCTCAATCCTTAACTTATTATTTCCTGCAACCAAATCTGTAGGATTTTTGTTAAACACTAAATACCATGTTGTTTTCCATTATCTCAATTTCCACAATCTTAATCAATAGTTTTTTTTCTTAAAACTTTGTTCTGCCCCTTGTTTGTGTTTTGAATGACCACATGTAATAACACATTTTCTGTTGTTTAGGGCTTAAAAATTCATAAACATTTACATGCAGCATTAAACTTAGTTTCCTCATATATATACAGAAAGTTTATTATTCCATTGTGCCAATATTTGGTGCCTTCTATAGAAGCACAAGAAATTCTTTCCCAATAAATGTCCACTAAAAGTTGATAAAGTAACTTTTGCATGATTAACTTACACAACCGTGGCTCTATCACACTGCATCATTTTAGTGACGATGTATTTATATCCCATTTCAACTGACCTTTCTTTTTAACACCCAATTGTCATTAGACAAGGCTGTGTGTATAGACACCTCCTGTTTTCCTTGTCAAAACACCTTTAGTGTAACATAAGATGTTTTTCAAAACAAATGATGCAAAACCCACGTGTTTTTTCAAAACAATTACTTTAGTAAGTAATAATACCTTTTTAAATATATTTTTTCTCATTCATGAACCCTCTTCCAGATTTCTGAAAGATTTAACACAAACGTGTTCTGATCCATAGAAGTGAAAAACTGTCATGGCAGGCTGTGTAACTCGATCTGCATTTCTCTGTTGATAGTACATTCCTTTACATGGCACACTCTTCAAAGAAAGAGCTGTTAATGTCAGTCTTAGCTACCATGCTTTGTATCCCCTTCATTGTACAATTCGGTAACAATCTCATTTATCGTTTTTAGAATTTTTAACCTTTTTTTTACAATTTTTTAAACATATATTGTTTGTACATCTGCCAAAAATCATGTACACTACGTTATAATATGACGTTCCTGATTATAATGACAAAAAATTATTTAGAGGACAATCTCGTGAAACTCACAGATCGGTTCCTGCTCATGAACTGCAATTGGCCATTTCCCCGAGAAAAATTCCTCCTCCAACCAAAGTCTTTACTTTTATCAGAAAAGCTCAAGTACAAAAACTTTTAACAATTTTTTTTCTACAATTTTTGATAATTTTTAGATTGAACAAAACTTTCATATTTTAATATTTTTCTGGGTAGCCTTAAGTAAATTGGAACAATCCAAATCCAAGTGTGGAATATTTCGTAAAAATTGCTCAATCCTTAACTTATTATTTCCTGCAACCAAATCTGTAGGATTTTTGTTAAACACTAAATACCATGTTGTTTTCCATTATCTCAATTTCCACAATCTTAATCAATAGTTTTTTTTCTTAAAACTTTGTTCTGCCCCTTGTTTGTGTTTTGAATGACCACATGTAATAACACATTTTCTGTTGTTTAGGGCTTAAAAATTCATAAACATTTACATGCAGCATTAAACTTAGTTTCCTCATTAAAGAACTTCTTTACACTCTTGCATTAATTAATGAATTACCCTACTACTGCTACATGCCTGTATTCCATATATATGGAATATATCAATTCCCGATAGTACAGGGACCTACTTCTGAGCATTGAGATGTTAACCATCCCATGGTATCCTCCACTCACTCCTTGTTTAGAATGATTGTCCTGTGTACACTTAAAAAAACAAGAGATGAATAATGTCCTTTAGCTTTGTCTGTTGTTCATTTCTTTCATTTGTTGCTTTGTCTTTGTGCTTTTTCTTGGAAGAATATTGTCTTTATCTTTTTCTTTGAAGAATAGTTTTCTTGTAGTTTTTGCCTTGTTCCTTGACTCGTGTTTTATGTAGTGTTTCTGTAGGCTGTAAGTAGGCCTAAAGTAAACAAAATGTAAGGATGCGTGTGTATTGAAAAAAAAAAAAAATCTCCTTCTGTGTATGCTGAAGGAATGCTGTGTAGTGGTAGTGTTTGCCTGTTCTTGGACCATCAAAAACATCAAAATCCAACTTTCATATTAGCTCACCCAAAGAGTACATCTGCCCGTTGTATCTACAATGGTGGCCTTTATAAATAACGTGAAGCCTTAGTTCCTATTTCAACACTTCTTCTGTGAGACTTCTCTCACCTTTTTTAAGAACTAACCTTGGCAGAAATCTCCACGTACGTAAACGTTTACGCTTTTCACAATCTGAAAGCCCTTGCTTGATTTCCATGATTTCTTGAAGCATATTGTCCAGATGGCCTTGTCAATCAACCTCGTAAGCTGAGTCTTTGTTTTTTTGTTTTTTTTTTCTTCTGCTTGCAAGTTTACAAGCAATCTGTAGGTGAGAAAACACACAGAGAAAAAACTCACCCTTGTGCTTTGAACCAAAATACTGGAGTCAAGATCAATTATTGTCTTTGTTCCAGGGCCGCAAATCTCGTCTTTAGCCAGCTCAGTTCCTTGGACCTTCTGTCCACATCTGATGGAACACAAACGCCTCTTTGTAGATTCTATTGATTGTTTTTTCCCAAGACTTGATCAATCATGAAAATTGTTTTCATCTTGTCTCATCATCTCCCTCCTGTTGTCAAGTAGTTAGGGCAAAAAAACAAATCCTGGTGCTGCTCGCCAATGTAAGAATAGACCAAGACACGTGTTATGTCAATTAGTGTCTTCTTTCAAGGCGGTTCGTTCAAAAGTGCAAGAGCCAGGCTATCTTCAAGAACGAGTGAGTTTATTCTTCAGAAAGACAAGCAAAAGACAAGGCTTACATAATGACAGCTGATAACATATGGTAAGATGGTAGCTTCAGAAGGAGGAAGAAGTGATGGTGTGTAGGGTCCCTCCCCCCCCCCCCATCTTCCTAACTTGTGTTCACTTGTGAGGCATTATTATACTGTTTGAAAAGCTAAGCTAAGCATAATTTACATTTAGCATCGCTCCAAGGAAGGTGATGCTACTGTCCACAGAAGTAACACCCACGTGTATAATAAGTAACATCACTCCACCCATTGTCCTGACATGGTACCTCAGAAATAGAAGTTACATTCACAGCAAATTACCTTTCTCTGTACTATGACAATAACCTCCAGAAACTTAACATTACAATTACACTACAAAATTCATGTGTTTCATATAGATTGCAGAAACTTTTATCACTTAAAATGGTAATAAATTCAAAATCTAACAGTGACCAAATACTTATTTTCCACCATAATTTGCAAATAAATTCTTTCCAAATCAGACAATGTGATTGTCTGGATTTGTTTCCACATTTTGTCTCTCATAGTTGAGGTATACCTATGATGACAATTACAGGCCTCTCTCATCTTTTTAAGTGGGAGAACTTGCACAATTGGTGGCTGACTAAAAACTTTTTTGCCCCACTGTGTGTGTGTATGTATATGTATGTGTATGTATATATGTATATATATATATATATATATATATATAATGTGTATATGTGATCCTGTGCAGCGCGGCCACCCTGTAGCAGTAAATGTGCTATGGGGCGAGTGGCGAGCTGTCTCCACCTCGAGAAGGCATTTGTTATTGCTAGTGGCTATACCAGCCACTAGTGATAATCACATGTAAGATCCGGCTGGCTGGTTGTACCCAAGTTGATCAATTGACCAATTTGGTATATTCAGCCTGCCCTTACATTGTTTGAATCTTGGCCAGTTCCTGCTGACTCAGCTGAGATTCAAACCATCTATGGCCGGCCTAAAGCCATGTGGTCTCTCTGCAGAAGTCCAACCAACCCCTGCTGAGTCAGATATAGAACTCTCTAATAACAACTTTTACTGATTGCAAATAGCGGCATATCACACTTTTGCAGACAGGGCACTGCTTCCACACTAATATAAAGGGTCTTTCTCTGCAGCATGCTGGCAGGAAACTGGCTTCTCTATTCAGATTGTGGCTGTTTTCTAAAGAAAATTCATCATAAAACTTGGCACACCTTTTTGTTATGATGTAATTTCAAACTTTTGTTTGACAATATGGGTTAAAACTTGATGTTAGGTTTTTTTTTTATTTTTACTTTGCTGTCACCACTCAGGTGATTTCCTTATCCTCCCATGTCAAAGACCATTGTCCCTGAAATAGTATCTGAAGGGATATTTCCCCTGCAGGAATACAAGTCAGCTCTGTCTCATGCCATCTAAAACAAAAAACTGCTTTGGCTGGAGTTCCATTTCTAGACTGGCATCTGTCTTCATAATACATTGGAAAAGGTCTAATCTCTTCAATAAAACAGAACAGAGGAGGGTGTTCCAGAAGTCTAGACAGGATGTAAGATAAGGTAAGAGCTGTTGATCTATGGAAAAGGCATTGTGATGACAGCACACACAATGCATGTTGACAGCAGCAGTGTACAAGAGAAAGACGGCAATTATTATCTAATACAGCATTGCATACATTCACTTCATCCCTGTTTGTTTAGATCAGACATTTTCTTGGCTTGTATGTGAAACTTTATCAACTGAGAAACCCAACTAAAATAACGATTTAGCACTTCTAGTCTACAATGAACAAATCATATACCTGTTGTACATCAGTAGTAGTTAAAGCCCATTTTATGCCGCAATAAAACCTGTAGTTGTATTGGTAATGCATCATTATCTGAGGTTGTCTGCCAGCCCACAAGAAGATAAATTGTTTATCCCATTTGTGTGAGCAAATCTGAGTTTAAAGGATAAGTTCACCTTTCTAAAAAAAAATTGAATGCACATTTTTTTTTTTGCAGGTACAGGCTCAGGCTCCTACAGACTGTAAGGCCCCATGTACATGAAACGATGTTAAACGCGCGTTCAGAGGCAGTTGGACACTTTTTTCAACTGCCTCTGAACTCATTCAATGTTATCCTATGTGACCATGTACACAGTCTCGTTTATTGCCATTTTTAGGCAGTTGCGTTTAACAGCGTTTCTTTGAAAGCAAAAAAATGGGTTCAGACGCAGAAGATTTCCACGTTTCAGATGCTAAACGCAGTAACCCGCGTTTAGCAGCGTTTCGTTTTTGGCCATTTAAAAAAAAAAAAAAATTTTTAAAACGCTTCTAAACGCAAACGCGGCAAAACGCAGCTAAACGCGGCATGTGAACGCGGCAAAACTGACGTTTTAAACGTGAGTTACTATCTGTCAAGTTTAATCATTTAGGAGCAGTTGTAAAAACGTCCCATGTACATGGAGCCTAAGCTGTCTGCTCGTGTCTCGTACCAGCAGGCAGTTACACAATGACAGGAAGACACAATAAACTACCTAGAGAGCTCAACAGTGCCCTGGTATTTCATTGAGAACTACAAACCGTCAGCTGCAAAGGCTGTCGGTACTTGTAGTTCATTCACAAATCTCCTTTCAAATTGTGATAGCGGGTGCAGGGAGACGATCCCCGACCAGCTGTCACAATGAAGGATGATCAGCAAGAGGCTGTGTGAGTGGAAACATGTTGCATGCCCCCCCCCCTAAAAATAAGTGGAACACGTTCCCAAAGGTGAACTTATCCTTTACCACTTCAGCCCCGGAAGGATTTGCTCCCTTTTAGATTGTAAGCTCTACTGAGCAGGGCCCTCTGATTCCTGTTGTACCAAATTGTAATGTAACTGTAATGTCTGCCTTTATTTTGTTAAGCGCTGCGCAAACTGTTGGCGCTATATAAAACCTGTATAATAATTAATGACGGGCCATTTTCTCTTATCGTCCATGGACTGACACAGCCTCTTCATACTGAAACACGTGGGTATATGTCCCTGCTTGCAGGAGAAGATCTAGGCAGAATGTTAGATGTTACAACATACATTCTAAAAAAAAACAGAGCTGAACAGCCCCACCCAGGGGGCGGTCCCTGCGGACATAACCCTCCTACCTGCAGTCAGCAGCCTCAGTTTTTTTCTGCCTAGCAGAAGGAGAAGACGTGGCTTTCTCAGGAGCCAGTCTCCTGGAAGATTTTTATTCTTTTGTGAATTTTATTATTTTATTTTTGAGATCTTCAATCAACTGTCGGCTGGGCAACAGGTTTGGTACAAGGTATCCTCGTAGTCTTCCCGTACCGACCATCGAGCGTGCTGATCCTCGCCTTGTGTGCGTGAGATTCAGTTCACAACTTGCCCCATGACTCCAGGGATGGCCGGTGGGCTTTTATGCTCCGCGGTTCTCACAAGATAGAACAGTGCCTGCTGTATCTTTCGCGGTGGACCAAGCCGACAGCCACTCAGTACCGCACTGTGTTAGGTCTGTCAGAAACACACCAGTGGGTCCCTCTGGGTCAGGTAAGTAGTCTCTCCTGCTTGCAGGTGAGTACATGCTGTGTGTTTCTCTGTATGGGGGATTTTCCCTGTCTCCCCCTTGTTATGCTGCTCTCTGCACCTTACTCTGGCACTGTGCTGTGGGGGGGTGCCTGGGGGTCACTCTGGCCAGACAGGGGGGGGCTCAGGACTGCCTGCGTGGAGCTGGGAGACTTTTTGTGTGTGTGTGCCTGGGCGCCATTCGGCGCCTTGTCTGTAGTGTTTTTTACTATGTACACGGCGGCCATCTTGCCATGGATCGATGGCGCAGTTGCACTCGGCCGGCGGCCATTTTCTTGAAGCCGCGCATGCTTTTCTCTTTACTTTGGCCTCTATCGCTGCTGGAGCGGCGCAAATCTTCTCACTCTCTCCTCGTGGCTCACTCGCGCTGGTACAGCGCGGTGCAGGCAGCGGATCTAAGCGGTCCTTTCCGGGTTGGTGAGTCCTCTGGGTATCCCCTCCTCAGTCAGTGCAGCCAGTGGGTGGACTTTTCTTCACTTTGTGCATTAAGGTCTCAGAGGGTGACGAGTTATGGAGTCTGGTTCACCTGCTTCCCCACTCTTGTCAGAGGCAACAGGCAGTGCTCCAGCACCTGCGGTCCCCTTGGACCAGTTGTCGGCAGTCCTGGAAACATTTCTTGTCAGGATGGAAGCGGTGTGCGAGCGCAAGGAAGCTATAAAGCACCCTCTCCCCACACAATCTCCACATGGGGAGTGCTCTGATTCAGATATGGGCCTAGCTGCTGCTGCTCAGGACCCTAGCTCTAAATATTTTGATGTGTTTGAACAGGACATTCCTTGTGAGGAAGACTCCAGTTCTGAGTCAGTAAATGACAGGGCGCTTGTAAGTGAACTCATTGATGCTGTGAGGGACATTCTCAAGCTGGATGCTGCGGCTGCGGAACCTCAGGTGGAGGCTGTCTCCTTTGGTTCTTTTAAGGCCATGCCTTCGAAGAAGGTTTTTCCATATACGCCTTTCTTTGATAGGTTCATTGATCAGGTTTGGGAAAAGCCGCAGAAGACTTTGACGGTGCCGCAGAGTCTATCTATTAGGTACCCCTTTGAGGAGGCCCTGGTTAAAAAGTGGGCCTCCCCCCCGGTGGTCGACCCCCCCGGTCGCCCGTTTGAATAAGGCTACCAATCTCCCGATGGAGGGGACTCCTGCATTTAAGGACCCCACTGACAGGAGGTCAGAAGTGGTGAGCAGAACTATGTTTGCCTTGTTGGGATCCGTCTTCTCAGACACTCACGGAATGGGCAAAGATTTTGCACCAGACTGTGCAGGAGCATAATCTCCCTCCATATACCATTGCCCTGGCCAACCAACTTGTGCAGGGTCTAGTGTATGTGTGCGATGCCACTTTGGACGCGGCCCCCTTAATATCTGGGGCCTCTATCTCTGCGGTGGTGTTGCGTCGTCTTATCTGGTTGAAATGCTGGTCGGCTGACCTAGCCTCCAAGAAGCTCCTAGCTGAGTTGCACTTTAAGGGCGGTAGACTGTTTGGGGCTGCCCTGGATGACATCATTAAGGATGTCACAAGGGGTAAGAGCACCCTTCTTCCTCAGACTACTAAGGGAAAGAAGCCCCACCGTAAGCCAGGCCCCTCCTTTCCAGCAAGAAAGGGTTTTGTTTTTTTTCAATCAGTCAGAATCCGCGGATAAGCCCTCCCAGACTGACAACAGTGTGATTGGTGGACAGAAGCGTCCCTGGGTGCGCAAGCCGCACAAGCCGGCTCCCAAGACCGCCACTGCATGAAGTCTTGCCCCCGCCCGACTCTAGGGTGGGGGGACGACTTTGCAGGTTCACGGATCGGTGGACCTCCCGGATCTCCGACCTGTGGGTGTGCGAGGTGGTCACCTCAGGGTACAGGATAGAGTTCCGTTCATTGCCCCCAGACAGATTCTTCCCCTCATCTCCCTCTCCTTCCTGCCCGTCGGGCGGCCCTCTTGGGGGCTGTACAGGAATTGCTCAGGTGCGGAGTAATTGTGCCGGTACCGTCACAGGAGATGTTTCAGGGGTTCTACTCGAATCTGTTTGTTGTCCCGAAAAAGGACGGGGTCCGGCCAATCCTGGACCTCAAGGCCTTGAATGCCTTTGTGAAGGTGCAAAAATGCCGTATCGAATCCATTTGCATGGTGATCGCTGCACTCCTTCCATGGGACTTTCTGGCGTCCTTGGATATCAAAGACGCCTATTTGCATGTTCCGATCTGGGCAAGGCACCAGAAGTTTCTGTGCGAAGTCTACTATCAATTTGTGGCCCTTCCTTTCGGCTTAGCGTCGACATCCGCGGGTTTTCACCAAGATGCTTGCCCCGGTTCTAGCTTTGCTGAGACAGCGAGGCATTGTTATCGTGGGCTATCTGGACGATCTTCTTCTAAGAGCAGACAATGGCTCAGAGTTGGAAGAAAGTGTGACAATAGCCAGTCAGACCCTCCGGGACTTCGGGTGGCTCCTGAACATTCAGAAGTCGGTCCTGGTCCGAACTCGGCTTTGGAGTATCCGGGGTTGATCCTGGACTCCTCGGAAGCGAAAGTATTCCTGCCCTTGGGAAAAGTTGCAGACGCTTCAGTCTGCAGTGCGGGTCCTGATGTCCTGAAAATGGTCGTCAATCCGTTTCTGCATGAGAGTACTGGGACTCATGGTGGCCTCCTTCGATGCAGTTCCGTATGCCCAATCACACACTCGGGCATTGCAGAAGGAGATCCTGTCCACTTGGGACAAGTCCCCGTTGTCATTGGATCTTCAGATCCAGGTGAGTCACCCTGTCAGGGCGTCCCTGACGTGGTGGCTGAGGTCCCCGGCTCTTTGGTCCGGAAGGTCATTGCTCCCCATCCAGTGGACGGTGATCACGACGGACGCCAGCCTGACGGGCTGGGGTGGAGTTTGGGGAGTCTTGTCAGCTCAGGGGCTCTGGACTCCGGACGAATCCCGTCTGCCGATCAATGTCCTGGAACTGCGAGCAATCAGGCTATGCCTCTCCTCGTGGTTGGAGAAGCTACAGGGCCGCTCGATCAGAATCCAGTCGGACAACGCCATGGCCGTGGCGTATGTCAACCATCAGGGGGGAACTCGGAGCTCGGCTGCGGCATCTGAGGTCGACCACATCCTAAGGTGGGCGGAAAGAAGCGTGCCGGCTCTTTCGGCCGTCTACATTCCGGGCGTAGAAAACTGGCAGGCGGACTATCTGAGCCGCCAGACGCTGGACCAGGGGAAGTGGTCCTTGCACCCGGAGGTTTTTCAACTTCTTTGCCAGTGGTGGGGCATGACGGACGTGAACCTAATGGCCTCTCGACTCAATCGCAAGGTGTCGAGGTTTGTGGCCAGGTCCAGGGACCCCTGGGCGGACGCCTTGGACACGTTGGTTGCCCCGTGGGGTCAGTATTGTCTGATATATGCTTACCCTCTGCTGCAGTTGCTTCCTCGTTTGCTGCGCAGGGTGGCGGCCGAGGGAGTTCCGGTGATCCTCATTGCTCTGGATTGGCCTCTGCGTCATTGGTACGCCGATCTGGTACGTCTCGTCGCGGATGTTCCTTGGCGACTGCCAATGAGGGAGGACCTTCTGTCTCAATATCCTATATTTCACCCTGCTTTACAGTCTCTGGCTTTAACGGCATGGCTATTGAGAGCCAGGTGCTGAAGGACCGAGGTCTCCCGGATTCGGTCATTTCGACCATGCTGAGGGCACGGAAGTCTTCCTCCAGAAATATCTATCACCGTACCTGGAAGGCTTACATTGCTATGTGCGAAGAGCTAGACTGGCGTCCAAAGACGTATTCCGTCCCCAGAATTCTGCGGTTCTTGCAGCGTGGTGTGACCCAAAAGCTGGCTTTGAGCAAAATTGAGGGTCAGATTTCGGCCTTGGCCGTTTTCTTTCAACGACCGCTAGCAGGCCATTCCTTGGTTAGCTCATTTGTGCAGGGGGCTCGCCATGTGCGTCCCCCTGTCAAGCCTCCTCTCCCCCCTTGGGATCTGAATTTGGTGCTCTCGGTTCGTCAAGAACATCCCTTTGAAGATATGAGAGAGATTCCTCTCTTGACCTTGTCCCAGAAGGTGGCTTTCTTAGTGGCCATTACTTCTGTTAGACGGGTGCCTGAGTTGGCGGCCTTGTCCTGCAAGTCACCTTACTTGGTCCTCCATAAGGATAAGGCGGTGTTGCGCCCGCGACCGTCTGTCCTTCCAAAGGTGGTCTCAGCTTTTCACCTTAATGAGGACATTGTTCTTCCATCCTTGTGTCCTCACCCATCGCATCCCAGAGAATTTGCGCTTCACACATTGGATGTGGTACGAGCCTTATGGGTGTACCTGTCTGCTACTGCTTCCATTCAGAAGTATGACTCACGGTTTGTGTCTGTCTCAGGTCCAAAACAGGGCCAAGTGGTGTCGTCTGCCACCATTTTTAGGTGTATCAGACAGACCGTCATACAGGCCTATGCCCTTAAGGGGCGGGTGCCTCCCTTTCCAGTTACGGCACATTCCACCAGGGCAATTGGTGCTTCCTGGGCTTTCCGACATCAGGCGTCAGTTGCACAAGTGTGCAAGGCGGCGACCTGGTCGTCCGTTCATACCTTTTCTAAGTTCTATAAGGTTGATGTGGCTACATCTTCGGATGCTTCCTTCGGCCGCAAGGTGTTGCAGGCCGCTGTTTAAAGTTGCAACTCCTCCGTTGAGGAGCTCTGTTGGTTTGGAGTGAAGTTTGTTTTTTCCTTTACTACTGCTCCCACCCTCTTCTTTATACTGCTTTGGGACGTCCCGCGTGTTTCAGTATGAAGAGGCTGTGTCAGTCCATGGACGATAAGAGAAAAGAGGATTTTTGTACTCTCCGTAAAATCAGTTTCTCTGACGTCCATGGACTGACACAGCACCCACCCTTCCTTTTAAGGTTTGTACTGCTTTGTTACGAACTGAGGCTGCTGATTGCAGGTAGGAGGGTTATGTCCGGAGGGACCACCCCCTGGGCGGGGCTGTTCAGCTCAGGTTTTTTTTAGAATGTATGTTGTAACATCTAACATTCTGCCTAGATCTTCTCCTGCAAGCAGGGACATATACTCACGTGTTTCAGTATGAAGAGGCTGTGTCAGTCCATGGACGTCAGAGAAACGGATTTTACGGTGAGTATAAAAATCCTATTTTTTGCAATACGGCACTGCGTCGCTTTAACTGACAATTGCACGGTCGTAGGGTGCTGTACCCAAACAAAATTGACCTCCTTTTTCCCCCACTAATAGAGCTTTGTTTTGCCCATATTTGATCACCCCCTGCAGGTTTTATTTTTTGCGCTATAAACAAAGAGCGACAATTTTGAAGAAAAAAAAAAATATTTTTTTACTTTTTGCTATAATACATATCCAAAAAGAAAAAAAAAGAAAAAAACGAATTTATTCCTTAGTTTAGGACGATATATATTCCTCTACATACTTTTGGTTAAAAAAAGTCCCAATAGGCGTATATTAATTGGTTTGCGCAAAAGTTATCGTGTCTACAAACTATAGAATAGATTATTTTTTTATTGTTTCTACTAGTAATGGCGGCGATCTGCGATTTTTAGCGGAACTGCGCCACCAGGTGGACAAATCTGACCTGAAATGTCACTTTGTGGGGACCATTGACATTATTACATTGATCAGTGCTATAAAAATGCACTGATCAGTGTAAAAATGACACCGGCAGGGAAGGGGTTAACACTAGGGTTAAATGTGTTCCCTCGGCGTGTTCTAATTGTAGGGGGGATGGGCTGCCAGGGACATGACAGAGATTACTGTTCCTGATCACTGGGAACAGTAGATCTCTGTCATGTCCCCTGTCAGAACGGAGATTTGCCTTGTTTACAAAGGCAAATCCCCATTCTGCCTCTGTACTAGGCGATCGCGGGTCACCGGCGGACATTGAGTCCGCTCAACCACGGGGACGCTCCTGCATCGTGCGCCACAGACGTACACCTACTGAGATTCGCGCAGGAGAGCCAACTTGTCACCTTATAACGACGGCGGCTAGAAGGCAAGCAGTTAAGCTATTAAAATCTGTAAAAAAATAATAAAAAGCTTTGATGCAGCAGAGCATCTAAGAATAGACAATTACATTTTTTAAATTGCTTTTTAGTAGTGTTGAAAAGAATAACATATATGAGAAGGTCAATGCATGCCCCAGCTATTGCCTGCTGGGACACTGTCCTGTGCCAGGTATTTGCATGGGCTTTTGGTGGATGATGGGTGGAACAGGAGCAAGGTAAAGATAAAGATGGCTGCCTTATGGCGCCTACCTCCTTTATGCTTAAGTTTTTTTTTTTTTTCCTGCAAGTTTTCCCTGACCCGTTTATACTCATCTTAGCTCTCCCCTGCTGCTCCTGCCCATATTATTCCCCCCCCCCATTAGGTTTTTGCAAGATTACTTTAACCACTTCAGCCCCGGACCATTTCGCTGGCCAAAGACCAGGCCACTTTTTGCGTTTCGGCACTGCGTCGCTTTAACTGACAATTGCGCGGTCATACGACGTGCCTCCCAAACAAAATTGACGTCCTTTTTTTCCCACAAATAGAGCTTTCTTTTGGTGGTATTTGATCACCTCTGCGGTTTTTATTTTTTGCGCTGTAAACAAAAATAGAGCGACAATTTTGAAAGAAATTCAATATTTCTCTTATCGTCCATGGACTGACACAGCTGTCATACTGATTACGTGTGGGTATATGTCCCTGCTTGCAGGAGAAGACCTAGGCAGAATGTTATATATTCAAACATTCTAGAACAAACCAGAGCTGAACAACCCCGCCCAGGGGGGCGGTCCCTCGGACATTACCCTCCCACCTGCAGCTAGCAGACCTCAGTTTTTTTCTGCCTAGCAGAAGGAGAAGACGTGGCTCTCTCAGGAGCCAGTCTCCTGGAAGATTTTACTTTTAATTTTCTATTACTTTGGGAATTTTATTATTTTATTTTTGAGACCTTCAATCAACTGACGGCTGGGCAACAGGTTGGGTACACTAGTATCCTTGTAGTCTTCCCTGTCCGACCATCGAGCGTGCTGATCCTCGCCTTGTGTGCGTGAGACTCAGTTCACGACATACCCCATGACTCCAGGGGTGGCCGGGTTGCTTTCATGCTCCCGCAGTCCTCTCAAGATTGAACAGTACCTGACGGACTGTATCTTTCAGGTTGGACTGGCCCGACAGCTACGCAGTACTACTCTGTGATAGGTCTGTCTGAAACAAGCCAGTGGGTCCCTGAACGGGACGGGTAAGTAGTCTCTCCTCATGCAGGTGAGTACATGCTGGCTGTGTTTCTTTATGTGGGGGGTTCTCCCTGTCTCCCCCCTGTTATGCTGCTCTCTGCACCCTGTACTGGTGCTGTGCTGTGTGGGGGTGCTTGGGGGGTCGCTCTGGCCTAGGGGGGGCGCTCATGGCTGTTGGTGAACTCTGGGAAGTGTTTTGGTGTGGAGTGTGTGCAACTGTATTGCGTGTGCCATTAGCGCCGTTTTTTAAAATTTAAATAGTGCGCTCGGCGGCCATCTTGCCGCGGCTCAATGCGCAGTTATACAGGCGCCCGGCTGCCATTTTCTTGTAGCCGCGGCGCTTTCACTTTCAATTTCGGCCTCTAGCGGTGCTGCTGACGGCGCAAAATTCCTCAGTCTCCTCACAGATTCTTCACTCTCCTCAGGCTTCACTCGCGCTGCAGCGCGGCTCATGCAGCGGAACCTAGCGGTCCCTAAGGGTGGTGAGTCCTCCGGGTATCCCCTCCTCAGCCTCAGCACAGCCAGTTGGTGGACTATATTATTCACTGTAATAATGAATAAGGTCTCAGGGGGTGGCAATATGGAGTCTGGTTCACCTGCTTCTCCACATTTCAGAGGCAACTGGCAGTGCTCCTGCACCTGCGGTCCCTATGGACCAGTTGTCGACAGTTCTGGAATCATTCCTGGGATCAAATCCCCATGGGGCTGCTACAAAAAGACAATCTAATTGTCAGGATGGAAGCGGTGTGCGAACGCACGGGAGCTGTAAAGCGCCCCCTCCCAACAGTAAAAAGGGTGTGCTCTGTCTCAGATATGGGCCTAGCTACGGCTGCTCAGGACCCTAGCTCTGAGGATTTTCATGTTTTTTAAACAGGATATTCCCTGTGAGGAAGACCCCAGTTCTGAAAAACTGACAGGGTGCTGGTAAGTGAACTCATTGATGCGGTGAGGGACACTCTAAAGCTGAATGTTGAGGCTGAGGAACCTCAGGTAGAAGCTGTCTCCTTTGATTCCTTTAAAGCCGTTTATTCAAAAAGGTTTTTCCATATGTGCCTTTTTTTGATACATTCATTGACTAGGTCTGGGATAAGCCGCAGGAGACTTTGACGGTCCCGCGGCGCCTAGCCATGAGGTACCCCTTCAAGGAGGACCTGGTTAAGAAGTGGGCTCTCCCCCCAGTGGTCGACCCCCCGGTCGCCCATTTGAATAAGGCTACCACGCTCCCAATGGAAGGGACGCCTGCATTTAAGGATCCCACTGACAGGAGGTCAGAAGTGGTGAGTGGAACTATGTTTACCTTATTGGGGTCTGCCTTACGCCCTATAGGGGCGGCGACACTTGTGTCCCAAGACACTCACAGGATGGGCAAAGATTTTGCACCCGACAGTGCAGGAGCATAATCTCCCTCCTGAGACCATTACCCTGCCTCACCAACTGGTGCAGGGTTTAGTCTCTGTGTGTGCGATGCCACTTAGATGCGGCCCCTTTAATTTCTGGGGCCTCTATCTGCTGTGGTGCTGCGTCGCCTTGTCTGGCTGAAATGCTGGTCGGCCGACCTAGCTTCCAAATAGCTCCTGGCTGACTTTCCCTTTAAGGGCGGTGGACTGTTTGGGCCCACCCTGGATGGCATTATTATGGATGTCACAAGGGGTAAAAGCACCTTCCTTCCTCAGTCTGTTACAGACAAAGGAGCCCCACCGTAGGCCGGGCCCTTCCTTTCCGGCAAAGGAGAATGAGTTTCTTCTCGTCAGTCAGAATCCACGGGTAAGCCCTCCCAGACTGGGAAAAGTGCGGCTGGGAGACATAAGCATCCCTGGGTGCGTAAGCCTACCAAGCAAGCTCCCAAGCCCACCGCCACATGGAGTCTTGTCCCTGCCCGACTCTGGGGTGGGGGGACGTCCTTGCAGGTTCACGGTTCGGTGGACCTCCCGGATCTCCGACCGGTGGGTGTGCGGGGTGGTCACCTCAGGATACAGGATAGAATTCCGTTCCTGGCCCCCAGACAGATTCTTTCCCTCAATTCTCCCTCTCCGTCACAGGTTGTTCAGGGTTTCTACTCGAATCTGTTTATAGTCCCAAAAGGTGGACGGGGGTTTGGCCAACCCTGGGCCTCAAGGCCTGGATGCTTTTGTGATGGTGTAAAGTTCCGCATGGAATCCATTCGCGCAGTGTTCGCTACACTCCATCAAGGGGATTTTCTGGCATCCTTGGGCATCAAGGCCGCCTACTTGCATGTTCTGAACTGCGCATGTCAACAGTAGTTTCTGCGCTTGCGATCGGCGAAGAGCACTATCAATTGTGGCTCTTCCCTTCGGCCTAGCCTCGGCACCAAGGGTTTTTTACCAAGGTGCTTGCTCCGTTTCTAGCCTTGCTGAGACAGCGAGGCATTGCTATTATGGGCTATCTGGACGATCTACTTCTAAGAGCATACAATGGCTCAGAATTAGAAGAAGTGTGACTATGTCAGTCAGACCCTTAGGGACTTCGGGTGGCGCCCGAACATTCAGAAGCCGGTCCTGGTCCCGGCTCAACATTTGGAGTATCTCGGTCTGATCCTGGACTCCATTGAGGCGTAGGTATTCCTAACCCTGGAGAAGTTACTGACTTTTCAGTCTGTAGTGCGGGTCCTGACGTCTCAGAAATGGTCGTCAACCTGTTTTTTGCATGAGAGTCCTGGGACTCATGAGGGCCTCGTTTGAGGCTGTTCCGTATGCCCAATCACACACACAGGCATTACAGTAAGAGATCCTGTCAATTTGGGACAAATCCCCGTTGTCTTTGGATCTTCAGATCCAGATGGGTCACCCACTCAGGGCGTCCCTGGTGTAGTGGTTGGGGTCCCCGGCTCTTCGGTCCGGGAAGTCGTCCCTCCCCATCTAGTGGACGGTGTTCATGACGGACACCAGCCTGACGGGCTGGGGTGGAGTCGGGGGAGTCCTGTCAGCCCCAGGGCTTTGGACTCCGGACGAAGCCCGCTTACCGATCAATGTTCTGGAAATACGGGCAATCAGAATATGCCTCCCCACGTGGTCTCTATCGGCCGTCTACGTTCAAGAGTAGACAATTGGCAGGCGGACTATCGTAGTCGCCAGATGCTGGACCAGGAGAGTGGTCCTTACACCTGGACATACCGGATGTGGACCTGAGGGCCTCTTGACTCAATCGTAAGGTGTCAAGGTTTGAATTTGGTGCTCTCGGTTCTCCAGGAAACTCACTTTGAAAATATCAGAGATTTTCCCCTCTTGACCTTGTCTCAGAAGGTGGCTTTCTTAGTGGCCATTATTTCTGTCAGACGGGTGTCTGAATTGGCAGCCTTGTCATGCAAGTCGCCCTATTTGGTCATCCATAAGGATAAGGCGGTGTTGCGTCCGCGACCTCCCTTTTGCATAAGGTGGTCTCGGTTTTCCACCTACATGTGGACATTGTCCTCCCGTCCTTGTGTCCTCACACATCACATTCCAGAGGGTTTGCGCTTCACATATTTTATGTGGTACGTGATATGACACACTAGTTGTGTCTGTCTCGGGTCCGAACAGGGCCGAGCGGTGTCGTCTGCCACCTTTTCTAGATGGATCAGACAGACTGTTATACAGGCCTATGCCATTAAGGGGGTGGCCCCTCCCTTTCCGGTTACGGCACATGCCACCAGGGCAATTGGTGCTTCCTGGGCTTTCCGACATCAAGCTTCAGTTGCACAAGTGTGCAAGGCGGCGACCTGGTCGTCCTTTCATGCCTTTTCAAAATTCTATAAGATTGATGTGGCTGCATCTTCGGATGCTTCCTTCGGCCGCAAAGTGTTGCAGGCTGCTGTTTAATGTTGCAACTCCTCCGTTGAGGAGCTCTGCTGGTTTGGAGTGAAGTTTTGGTTGTTCCTTTACTATTTGCTCCCACCCTTTTCTTATACTGCTTTGGGATGTCCCACACGTAATCAGTATGACAGCTGTGTCAGTCCATGGACGATAAGAGAAAATAGGATTTTTGTACTCACCGTAAAATCAGTTTCTCTGACGTCCATGGACTGACACAGCACCCACCCTTCCGGAGGGACCGCCCCCCTGGGCGGGGCTGTTCAGCTCTGGTTTGTTCTAGAATGTTTTAACATCTAACATTCTGCCTAGGTCTTCTTCTCCTGCAAGCAGGGACATATACCCACACGTAATCAGTATGACAGCTGTGTCAGTCCATGGACGTCAGAGAAACTGATTTTACGGTGAGTACAAAAATCTTCTTTTTTTACTTTTTGCTATAATAAATATCCCCAAAAAATATATAAAAAAACCATTTGCTTTTTCTCAGTTTAGGCCGATGCGTATTCTTCTACATATTTTTGGTAAAAAAAATCGCCAAAAGCGTTTATAGATTGGTTTGCGCTAAACTTATAGCGTCTACAAAATGGGGGATAGTTTTATGGCATTTTTATTAATATTTTTTTTTTTTTTACTAGTAGTTTACTAGTAGCGATCAGCAATTTTTATCATGACTGCGACATTATGGCGGACACATCGGACACTTTTGACACCATTTTGGGACCATTGTAATTTTTACAGCAATCAGTGCTATAAAAATGCACTGATTACTGTGAAAATGACACTGGCAGTGAAGGAGTTATCCACTAGGTGGCGCTCTAGGGGTTAAGTGTGCCCTAGTGAGTGATTCTTACTGTAGGAAGGATGGGCTGTGTGTGACATGACACTGATCTCCGCTCCGATTACACAAAGCGGAGATCAGTGTCATTGTCTTTAGGCAGGGCGGGGAGATGCTTGTTTACATTAGCATCTCCCAGCTCTATCTCTTCGTGAGACGATCGCGGGTATCCCCGCAGCGATCGAGACCACGGGACCCACGGTCGGGCTCACGGCAGTGTCGCGAGCGCGCCGGCGAGCGCGACCACGCGGCAGCATCTTAAAGCATCTTAAAGGGGACGTACCTGTACGCCCTTATGCCTGTCCGTGCCATTCTGTCGACGTAAATAGGCGTGCGGCGGTCCTTAAGCGATTAAGAGCAGTCTAATAATCTGATAAGCCTACATTTTTATTCTATAAAAAAAGAACTATAGGCAAATATTTTTTGTCATTTTGGATAGAGCAAGGTAGGGTAGTAACCCCTGTAAGATTTATTTTTACCATCTGTGTCCCGTTATGGAGATTTTCCCTCACTTCCTGTCCCATAGCCAAACAGGAAGATGAAATCCCAAAGTGAGAGGAAATCCCTGCAAACTAAAGCCCCGTACACACGATCGGTTTGACTGATGAAAACCGTCCGATGGATGGTTTTCATCAGACCAACCGATCGTGTATGGTACCCATCGGTCTTTTTTCCATCGGTTGTAAAAAATAGAACTTGCTTTAAAATTTTCCGATGGATAAAAAACCAATGGGAATTTCCGATCGTCTATGGGCAAGTCCATCGGTTAAAAAACCCACGCATGCTCAGAATCAAGTCGACGCATGCTCAGATGCATTAAACTTCATTTTTCTCGGCTCATCGGAGGGTTTTACGTCACCGCGTTTGGAACGGTCGGTTTTTTGACTGATGGTGTGTGGCCAAGACTGATGAAAAACAGTTTCATCGGATTTCCGATGGACAAATCCATCGGACGAAAATCCATAGGTTATCCAATCGTGTGTACGGGGCTTAAGTGAATTCCTTGGGGACCCCCAGATCACCAGAACTAGTATGACTATTGAAGGATTTCCCCGCTCTAGGAACCCTGATTTAAGGGGGGACACTGTGGCCTCTGGTGTAAAGGGGAACTCTGATGTAAGGGCTGCTCTGAGAACCCTGATTTACCTCAGTGTACTCACTCAGAGGCAGGAGAGACAAGGGGGAGAAATTAGTTACAGACCGGGTTGGATGGTGAGCTCACGCACCCCTTGGCAGTCAGCACCTCTCATCCAGAGGTATCTGAGGCTGCTAGACTTTAAATTTCCCAACCCCACTTTCCTTTTCTGAGGCACAGGGCAGGGAATTGGAGTGTGGGCAGACACAGAGGTGTAGGGGCAGGAGGAAGAGGAGCAGATCGATGCCATCTCTCCTCTCCCATCTGTAGGGGGTGGGGGGAATTGTTAGAGCTGGCTTTGGGCAGTGTGAAAGAGAGACACTCGGCTTAGACAACTGCAGCCAGCAACCCTGCTGGGAAGCCATAGTCCGGTCTGAATAATGTGTCCAGGTTTCAGACAGTCTGAAACCTGGATGCATGATTCCAAACCCGAACTGTCCAGGTGAATCCCAGACAGCTGGCAACCCTAGTAGTACCCCATTGTTGGTGTCAGTGGAGTAGTAGTTCCCCATCATTGGTATCGGTAAGAATAATGGTGCCCTATCGTTGGTGTCACTGGAAGGAATAGTGCCCAATCATTGGTGTCAGTAGGAGGAATTGTGCCCCTTTGTTGGTGTCATTGGGAGAAATAGTGCCCCATAATTGGTGTCAGTGGGAGGAATAGTGCCCAGTTGTTGATGGCAGAAACTATGCCCCACTGTTGGTATCCATGATCGGAATAGTGCCTCATACCATTGAGGGGAATAGTGCTCCAAGGGTTAGATAAAGAATAGCAGAGGTCCCCAGTTTGGAGATCACTGTTTTATATCATCTTGTGATCTGTATTGATGATCCAGCTTCTGCCTATGTTAGTCGCCAAAATAATCCGGTGTGTCTGAGTAGGGAGGAGTTTGGCCTCTAGGCTGCAGCACTGCATCATAGTCCAATTTCAATCACGATGTCCAAATGCTGTCATGTGAGAAGGAAGGGGGAGCGACAACCACGTATAAACTTCAATTTAATCCGAAATGCAGCTACACACTGGGTGTTTTGCTGCTGTTGAGCAAAGAGGAAGGAACAGTTGAAGGAAAAGGAAAAAGGAAAGGTTGAAAATAAGTGGGTTGGGGATTACGCTTTTAAAGTATAGTGACAGTGGGAGGATAAATAAGCCCCAGCATCTGAGTACTGCACTGCTGCCTTAGACAAAGTTAATTTCATTGTTGAAACTATGCAGACCCTGTCAGGAAAGATATCATAGAACCATGTCTGGTGCTGATATGCAGACTAGGGTTGCCACCTGTCCGGGATTCACCCGGACAGTTCGGGTTTGGAATCATGTGTTTGGGTTTCAGACCGCCTGAAACCTGGACACATTATTGAGACTGGTCTATGGCTTCCCAGCAGGGTTGCTGGCTGCAGTTGTGTAAGCCGAGAGTGTCCCTTTCACACTGCCCAAAGCCAGCACTAAAGCCACAGACAGGAGAGGAGAAAGGACTTGATCTGCTCCTCTTCCTCTCACCCCTACAACTCTGTGTCTGCCCACACTCCAGCAGCCTCAGCTACATCTGGATTAGAGGTGCTGACTTCCAAGGGTCGAGTGAGCTCACCATCCATCCCTGTCTGTGACTGAAGTCTCCCCCCTTCTCTCTCCTGCCTCTGAGTGAGTACACTAAGGTAAATCATGGTTCTCAGAGCACCCCTTACATCAGAGTTCCCCTTTACACCAGAGGCCACAGTGTACCCCCTTACATCAGAGTCCTCTCCATACATCAGAGTTCTCAGTGTTTCCCCTTAGATCAGGGTTCCCAGAGCATCCCTTACATCAGAGTCTGCAGAGTCCCCCCTTACAGTGTAAGGGAACTCTGCGAGTTCAGATGTAAAAAAGAAAACTCTGTGGACTCTGATGTAAAGGGGGAATCTTGTGAATAACTTCATTTGATTAGAAATGTTATTTAATTGCAAAATATATGTATAGTTCATACTATTAAAAAAGATTGCTGTACGCCGCTAAAGTGTTCGGGTTTGACTTGAAGGAAAGGTGGCAACCCTAATGCCGTGTACACACGATCGATTTTCTCGACGGTGAAAACACCGTCGAGAAAATCGACGGGAAAAACGAGGAACGGCTTGTTCCCCTACACACGGCCGGTTTTCCTGACATTTTTTCTCTTGGTCGAGAAAAACGACCGTGTGTAGGCTCCCTGGCAGTGTTTCCCTATGGGAAAACTGCCGCGGAAAAAAATGCCGTGAATCACGACGAGAAAAATTAGAGCGTGTTCTAATTTTTCTCGTCGAGATTCATGCCGTTTTTCTCGTCGGGAAAAATGATGAAAAGCCCACACACGGTCGTTTTTCTCGTCAAAGAGAAAAAATGTAATTTTTCCCAACGAGAAGAATGGTCGTGTGTACGCGGCATAATGCAGACCTTTCCAGCTTGCCGCCCCCATTGCACAGTGTCCTGGATCCTTCAGGACATTGGCACAAGTGCAGGGCAGACAGGATCCAGGCTACTTGGCAGCTATGCCGATGGCATAGACTGAAATACCTCACAGCACTGAGAGCATTCTCTATGTAGGTAGGTGGGGGCCAATAGACACGCTAATTCTACAGCTCACAGAACATTGGTGTGATTAGCGAGCTGTTAATATAACAACAATTATTTTTAGAAATCGCATTAAATAATCAATATTAAAACATACCTACTTAATGTGAAACTTGTGAAATTTATATATATGAGTTGGGGGTGAGTGGCGCTGCCTATGAACTGAAAAGTGGTCTAGTGGATCACTCTTCACAGGTGAATGTGCACTGAAGTGAAAAAAAATCACAAATAATTTAAAAGAGTATTGTTAAGTGCTCAAAAATCTCCACCTTGTGTTATTGGTATACTTATTGGAACCTTAGTGTAGAACCATAGTGTATTTATCAAATTCCCACTCTGTGCATAATACTATTATTTATGTGTCTATATTGTCTCTTTGAATGGTTTTCTTTTCCTTCTCATACAGGTGTGTGTTTCCTTTTCAATTACATCACCTAATCACTTTCACAAGGAACATATATCAGCACACTAATTAAGCAATTAGAGCTTGATTATCTTTCCATTAGTCATGTGAATAGGAGTATAAATTTGATGTGCATTTTGTGTATGTTAGCTATGAATAAGCACTGAATCGCAGTGTGAAACGCGTCAAGTCCCTTTGCTGTGTTTTTTGCTGTGACATGTGTCTGTGTGACTTTGTTTTTTAAATAAAAAATCATTTTTTGGAGTGTGGCTATCCAAGCATTTCTTCAAATTCCTGCATTATCTTATGCAATTGCCTGCACCCATGGCTTTGGATCAAGTGAGCAGATCATTAGTCACATCTGAGCGGTTACGCGCTTCTTTGTTTGTCTTGGATTTTGCATATCAAATCACCAGCTCGAGGACTGTTTGATCTTCCAATTTTACCTTTGAAAGGCTATCTACAAGCTGATCCTTTAGCCTGATTTCAACAATGAGTACTGTCACATCCACATTGCCATCAGCAGAAACCAGCTACAGCAGAACTCTCACTGCACCATCGGATAATCCATTGAGATCTATCCCACAGACACAGACGCTCCAATCCACAGACGATGGTGAGATTTCTTTAATTCGGATGTTCAGAAAATTGGAGCACTTGATGGCCAAAGAAATAAGATCTTTCTGGGACACACATTTCCTCACTGAGTATTCTACAACAGCACAGATCCCAAGAGGCCTGAGAATTAAAAAATTCCTCACCACGGAATTGTTCGATGAGGACATGAAAAAAGAGTGGACAGACACTCTCAATACTTGTTCTTTTAAACCTATAGATATCCTCATCAGGTCCAACAAGGAAACGGTGGAGAAATTACAAACTGAGATGTCGCTCATACAAGCAGACCTGACAGGGTTGCAAACACATGCCGATTTCTCTGAACTAGACAGCCAACTTAACAAAAGATTGGACAAAATGGAGAAATCCGTGATCGACACCAAAAAAGGCAAAATGAATCGTGACCGACTAGATTATGAAACTAACGTGTACACATGGAAAAAACCTTAATTTTTCCCTAGGCGGTCACGCAAAAACTCAGGTAAACGAGTGAGTTTCTCGGACCAAGAAAGTGATATGGCCAATGATACAGTGGCATTTACAGCTTCAGAATCGTCACCGGAACAACTGTCTACTCCCCTGAACCAAATGGCTGGAGATCATCCCCCCAGAAACCCTTGTGGGGTCAATACAAAAGTGAAAAAGTAATCCATCACAAAAAAACAAGAAGAGGGGGACAGAAACACAGGAAATCAGAAAAACACTCCATACACGTTACGAGGGAAGAGGAAATAACCAATGTGATGAACATTTCGGATAGAATCATGACTAATGAAGAACTCACCTTATTGTCCAAAGGACTGAACTTCTGTCCCACCAGGCATTTTGATTTATTTGGGACACTTTTAGATGTTAATAAATTTTCTCGCAGCATTACCTTAAAGAAATATTATTTTGAACCCCCAGTTGATACAGTGGATGTTCAACAGAGTGCAGCACATTTGGGTGAGTCACCTCCCTCTCCTATCTTATTTAAAGATGTCTGTATGTTACAGGATTTGATGGAATTGGCATGTGAGTCCGATCCGTGCCCCATAGACCCCACCGATGTACCGAATACTGTCTCTTTTAAATTAAGGTCAGACTTTTATCCGGTGGGTTCTAGGGGCAGTGATCTGGACTTATTCCAAAAGATGATAGAGAGGGATCTTACTCACCCGGCTCGCAACTGTTATAAGGGACCTACCTACCCAACAAAGTAATCTGACAGTTAAGGAGAAACAAGCCCTTAAAAATCTGGAATCAGATAAAACCATAGTCATCAGGAATGCTGACAAAGGGGGGTCGGTGGTGATCTTAAACTCTGTTACATATAGGGACGAGGCAATACGCCAATTGTCTTATTTAAACACCTACCAAGTACTCAGAGCAGACCCCACCATACCCTTCAAGAAAGCATTATGCTCTCTCCTAGATAGAGCTGTACTCACAGGCATATTTTCAGAAAAAGAAAGAGACATGTTTATCCCTGAATGCCCTATAACGCCGGTATTCCACCACCTGCCAAAGGTGCATAAAGGGTTAAATCCCCTTGTAGGCAGACCCATCGTAGCAGGGATCGGTTTATTTAATGAGCGCCTTGGCGAGTGGCTGGACAGTCAGCTCCAACCCCTGGTGGTGGATTTACCGGGTTATCTAAGAGACACCAAGCAGCTTCTTTCTAAATTGAACCACTTTGTATGGAATGACAACTTTAGATGGATTAGCTGCGATGTGGTCAGTTTGTATTCTAGTATCCCCCATAGTCCAGGTGTAAGAGCAGTTGCCACATTTTTACAAGAATAGGGCAGATTTTCCTTGGTTCTCCAGGAATTTATTCTGGAAGCTTTGGAGTATCTGCTAACTCACAACTTTTTCATGTTCGGGGTCTATTATCTCCAGAGATGCGGGGCCTCTATGGGAGCAAAAAATTTTCTCCCTCATTAGCCAACCTATTCATGGGTTGGTGGGAGAGGTCCCGCATCTTTGGACATGATAGCCCCCGTCGACTTGACACAACCTTCTATTGTCGGTATTTAGATGACCTGTTGTTCATCTCATCGGATGGTAAAACAGATCTTAATGATTGGCTAAAATATTTCAATGACAATTCCCTAAATTTAAATTCACGGGCAAACTCCATATAAACACTATGGACTTCCTGGATGTAACATTAATGGGTACCGGCAATAAGATAACTACCAGCTTACATAGGAAGATTACAGCAGGCAATACTCTGTTAAGAGCCGATTCGGCACACCCCAGTCACACCATTAAGGGGGTACCCTATGGACAATTTCTCAGATTAAAACATCTTTGTAGCAAGCCACATATCTTTAATGAGGAAGCCCAAAAAATGGCTTTACGATTCCAACAGAGAGGATATCCATCCCACATCATAGACAGAGCCCTTTCAACCGCAAGTGTTATACAAAGAGATAACCTGTTAACAAATGCTTGCACCACCAGGAATACAAAAACCATATCTGACACCTATAGTAACATACCGTTTTTTTCCACCCCATACAGCACCGAGTACACTAAGATCAAGAATACTGTCATTAAATATCTCCCCATCTTATTCAACAATGTAATATACAGTGAAATACTCTCTAAGGGCATAAAAACGGTGTCTCGACGGGCACCCACATTGGGGGGCTCCCTTTCACCAAGCCTTTTTTCTCTAAACTCTAGGCAATAACTGGCTTCAATTTAACCACCTCGCGCCCGCCATACGACAAATGACGGCCGCAAAGTGGTTCTAAAATGCCGGGAGGCTGTCATTATACGCCCTCCACTCCTCCGTCCACTGGGGGACGCGCACGCGTGCCCGGCGCATCACTGAGATGCCGATGCGCGTGCCTGGCGGCCACGATGTCCGCCATGTACCCTCGATCGGCCGATACACAGACAAGGACATGGATCTCTGTGTGTAAACACAGAGATCCATGTCCTGTCAGAGAGAGAGGAGACCGATGCTGTGTCCCTTGTACATAGGGACACAGATCGGTCAGCTCCCCCAGTCAGTCCCCTCCCCCCACAGTAGCAATCACTCATAGGGCACACATTTAACCCCTTCCTCGCCCCCTAGTGTTAACCCCTTCCCTGCCAGTCACATTTATACAGTAATCAGTGCAGTTTTATAGCACTAATTGCTGTATAAATGTGAATGGTCCCAAAAATGTGTCAAAAGTGTCCGATGTGTCCGCCGCAATATCGCAGTCCTGACAAAAATCACAGATCGCCGCCATTACTAGTAAAAAAAAATAATAATAAAAAAAATGTCAGAATTCTATCCCCTATTTTGTAGACGCTATAACTTTTGCGCAAACCAATCAATATACGCTTATTGGGATTTTTTTAACCAAAAATATGTAGAAGAATACGTATCGGCCTAAACTGAGAAAAAAATAGTTTTTTAAAAAAAAAATTGGGATATTTATTATAGCAAAAATCAAAAAATATTGTGTTTTTTTTCAAAATTGTCTCTCTTTTTTGGTTTATAGCGCAAAAAATAACCGCAGAGGTGATCAAATACCACCAAAAGAAAGCTCTATTTTTGGGAAAAAAAGGATGTCAATTTTGTTTGGGAGCCACGTGGCACGACCGCGCAATTGTCATTCAAAGCGTAACAGTGCCGAAAGCTGAAATTTCACCTGGGCAGGAAGGGGTTTTATGTGCCCAGGAAGCAAGTGGTTAAAGGCACATTTAAATGCGGTATTCGAAGCTGCGACTATTGTCGTTTTATTAAAAAGGGTGACCAGGTTACATCTTGCACTAATGGATGAATGTTCACTATTACACAGTTTATAAATTGCAATACTAAATATGTGATTTATGTTATAACTTGTGAGTCCTGTAATGTACAATATGTTGGACGCACTATCCGCAGGCTCAGAGACCGCCTACGAGATCATTTGTATGATATTGAGACCAACAAAAAAACTAATGTGGCCCAACATTGGAATGTTGTGCATTCAAAAGATACTTCCCATCTTCAAGTACAGGGCATTGAATACATGAAAGTTCCCATTAGAGGAGGGGACAAGTTCAGGATGTTGTGCAGGCGCAAAGTATTCTGGATTTTTTCTTTACATACAAGAATTCCACTGGGACTGAACTTTGAGTGGGACGCGTCCCACTATTAATGAAGGAGAGGACACATATATGGGAGAGATGACTGCACACCCCGTTAAGTAGTTTGTAGTCAGTATGAGCTTGTTCAAGGCATAAATGGTACTGGTGTAGACTCCCTATGCTAACAAAATGATACCCCATAGTAATGAATAAAGTTATTGGATAATATTAGCAGTATATATATATATATATATATATATATATATATGTGTGGTAATTGGTAAATACAAATTATCATGACCTAAAAGTGAAAAAAAGTAGTGGTGAGGGTGGGGCAGTGAGAAATAGGGGATGTGTCCAAAAGGGCTGCCAAAAAAGAAAAGAAAAAGGTAGTCTAAAAAATAAAAAAATATAAAAATTAAAAAATTAAAAAAAGAAGAAAAACCAAACATAAAATAAATATTGGGCTAAGGAGTGCGTATTAGAATGAGTGATGATGGGTGAATGGTGTGCTGCGACAGTTGGGCAGGGATATAGGAAATAAATTAAATGTGAGCTGTGCACTGTCGATGCAAACAGAAATGGAGACGACATGGTAGGTAATAAGTGGATGTGGGGTATTGTGATTTGGTCTTAAATAGTATTATAACTCATGAAGACAATCAATGATTCTATTAAATTACCTTAGTGCGGTTAGGCAGATGGGGGTTTTATGTAAGCTAGGGAGAAAGGGTCAGTAAAAGTATTTGATGGATTGGCCCTTTGAAGGCTAATAGAAAAGGCTAGTAAAATAGCAAAATAGCAGTATCATGGTGAGTACCTTACATGAAGCCGTGCTCATGAATTGAAAAATGCATGACGCCACAGCGCAGTGGGCACGCCGAGGAAGCTCGCGCATGCGCACTGGACCGTGAAACGTCCGGAGGTGATCGCGGGACGCCACCGGCAGGGTGATGCTCGCCCTGGCAGCCAGGAAATGTCCTGCCGCCAGGCGGGAACAAAAAAGGGGGAGGATATTGAGGACCAAGTCCACATACCCCCACCCTGCCGGGAAGTCCAGAGGAGGCAAGGCCCACCTAGAGACTGACAGGAAGAACACAGGTTTACCAAAATGGATCACAGACCTGATTCCATGAATATAACATGGCAATGGTGTCAAACAACTGTTAGTAAATTGTAAACATGGAATGGATAGTATTAGTCATATTTAAGAATATAGGGCTTTTGGGCCAGTGTGAATATTACGACATAGGAGCAGTGTGGGATTCCCTCCCCATATTACATGTATATGCAGCACGGAAAATGAAGTGTAGCGGCCTCACTCTCTCTCTCTCTTGTATTGGATGTTTGTGGCTGTTGTCTAGGGGTACTCTGGAGGAGAGAGTGCAGGACACTATGCCAAGCTCTCACCCTCCGTGTATGTGAGGTTTGAGCAAAGTCTTTTCTGAATTACCTTCGGGTCTGCATCCTGCATATGGAGCCTCCGCTTCTTCCGTGGAGTGTATCTGCCAGTAATAGAGCCCCACACCATTAAAAGTTCAACACTCCTTTATTTCTTCAATGCCAGAATGAACATAATCAGTTGAACTTCCATAACAGACAGACAGGGGTGTGGATACGAGTAGGCCCAGACACAATGAACTCTCCTATCCCTTTCTCATGCGGATAGGCCTGGCGCACGGTCTCTGCCACCGACCGTGAAGTTGGTAGCTGCCACCTACCGGGTGAACTGTTTGGAGCCCCTGCCACGGGCCTAAGTAACGGTCTCTGTCACGACCTTAGAGTAACGGTCTCTGCCACTGACCTTAGAACATGGACCACCTTCTGTGTGAATATGGCCCCTGTTTGGCGAGGACATCCATCCCGACGGTCTCCGGAGGCCCTGTCCCGGCACTGCCAATCTGCTGCACCAGATCTACGGGAAGGTCACCTGCGCGGTCCCTTACGCCTAGATTCAGACACCCGATTCTGTGGGGGCCTTAGGATGGTTCCTCCCGGGCGGATCCCAGTGGAAGAAGCTGGGCCCCAGGCCAGAACGATACACCTCACCCCAGACTGAGGGTGTCTGGGGTGACTCCTGAACTCCACGTGTCCAGGCCTAGGCCGCTTGGACACCGACCGCTGGACAGCAGCCCTCAGGCTAAAGGTGCCTGGGACTCGGACCTCGTGGCGAAGATGTCCTCCCCCTTTATAGCCTCTCCCAGCTAGCACAGCGGGTTCCCCGCCCCGCCGTACAACCGCTGCGAGAGACCAAAAAGGGTACGGCACTCCAGCGATGGTTCAACCCCGGCCCAAAGTGACAGAGTGATATTGGCTCTGGGGAGTGTTTAATGACATGATAAATTAGATTTTTATATATCTCCCCAGAGCAAATATCCCCCTGAAGAAGACCACTAATGCACAGGTCGAAACGCGTCGGGGTTGCCACACAGTTCTAACATTATGTAATGTAATGCTGTGTATACCTATATTTGCACTGTCTAATTTTGGAGTATCTATTGTACCTTATAGCCATAACTCTATTTTAAACTGTAATATAACATTGTACTTTTCAATAAACGACACTTTTTTTTATATTGTGACTTTGCTACACTATTGCTGCTAAAAATAAAACATCGGGGACCCTTTCCATTTTCGTGTCCCACTATTATGATTAGTTTTGTCATGTAACTCCCCAGAATAAATTTGTCCATTCTCATTATATTCGCTTCCTGCACACATTCTGAACTTGCATTAACAGGTGTATTAGAGCGCGTATTAACATTCCTTAAGAGCTCCCACTCCCTATATCCCCTAATTTTACTATCATCATTCTTATTTATTTTTCATTCTGTGGTTGTTTATCTTCTAGAGACAGTTCACACTTTAACAACCAATAATATGAGCATTATACCACTGATAAGAGTATATGCATTATTGGTATGTATTTGGTAAATTTGTATATATACATACGGTTCCCTAGAAGACAGACATACACGGAAGTGGGACATTGTCACTCTGCCCCCCTCCCCAGCTAGTCAGCATTTGATCCTGGAGAATACATATATACTCATGGGCGCCGGTTTTAGTAAATTTTTTAGATAGACAATGCATGCGCCTTTCAGTCTATACCAGTGAGTGTCCGAACCTTCGAGCCCATATGGTTCATCGGTCTATGGTTATTTTTTCTTTATATACTTGTTTTCTTCACTAAACAGTTGTTTAATTTTGAGAAAAATGGATCATGGAGTCATATGGCTATTAGGGATGAGCTCGGTGTTCAAGTCGAACATAGGTTCGACTCGAACATCGGCTGTTCGCGCGTTCGGCGAACAACGAACGATTTGGGCCGTTCGCGCCAAATTCGAGTGACGCGAACGGCTCACAACACACTGCGCCATCGCAGTGTAATCCCGGCGCTGTGATTGGCCAAGCATGCACTGTGACCCTGCATGCTTGGCCAATCACAGCGCCGGCAGTGAGGAGAGCAATGATTGGCCACAGGCAGGATGCCTGTGGCCAATTATTGCTGAGGGGGTTTAGTACACGCCCCACACTATAAAAGGCCGCCAGCGCGGCGGCCTCGTGTAGTGTGTCCTGGCGCAGGGAAAGAGTTACATAGGCAGGGACAGTGTCAGTGCTATTTTTACCTCAAACTTGTGTGTAGGGACAGAGAAGGATAGGTAGGGAGAGTGTCAGTGTCATATTCTTTGCTAAACCTTGTGTGCTGAAGCATATTGCTAAACCTTGTGTGTAGGGACAGACAAGGATAGGTAGGCATATTGTCAGTGTCATATTCTTTGCTAAACCTTGTTTGTAGGGACAGACAAGGATCGGCAGGGAGAGTGTCAGTGTCATATTCTTTGCTAAACCTTGTTTGTAGGGACAGACAAGGATCGGCAGGGAGAGTGTCAGTGTCATATTCTTTGCTAAACCTTGTGTGCTGAAGCATATTGCTAAACCTTGTGTGTAGGGACAGACAAGGATAGGTAGGCAGAGTGTCAGTGTCATATTCTTTGCTAAACCTTGTTTGTAGGGACAGACAAGGATCGTCAGGGAGAGTGTCAGTGTCACATTCTTTGCTAAACCTTGTTTGTAGGGACAGACAAGGATAGGCAGGGAGAGTGTCAGTGTCATATTCTTTGCTAAACCTTGTTTGTAGGGACAGACAAGGATAGGTAGGCAGAGTGTCAGTGTCATATTCTTTGTTAAACCTTGTTTGTAGGGACAGACAAGGATCGGCAGGGAGAGTGTCAGTGTCATATTCTTTGCTAAACCTTGTGTGCTGAAGCATATTGCTAAACCTTGTGTGTAGGGACAGACAAGGATAGGTAGGCAGAGTGTCAGTGTCATATTCTTTGCTAAACCTTGATTGTAGGGACAGACAAGGATCGTCAGGGAGAGTGTCAGTGTCACATTCTTTGCTAAACCTTGTTTGTAGGGACAGACAAGGATAGGCAGGGAGAGTGTCAGTGTCATATTCTTTGCTAAACCTTGTTTGTAGGGACAGACAAGGATAGGTAGGCAGAGTGTCAGTGTCATATTCTTTGCTAAACCTTGTTTGTAGGGACAGACAAGGATAGGCAGGGAGAGTGTCAGTGTCATATTCTTTGCTAAACCTTGTTTGTAGGGACAGACAAGGATCGGCAGGGAGAGTGTCAGTGTCATATTCTTTGCTAAACCTTGTGTGCTGAAGCATATTGCTAAACCTTGTGTGTAGGGACAGACAAGGATAGGTAGGCAGAGTGTCAGTGTCATATTCTTTGCTAAACCTTGTTTGTAGGGACAGACAAGGATCGGCAGGGAGAGTGTCAGTGTCATATTCTTTGCTAAACCTTGTGTGCTGAAGCATATTGCTAAACCTTGTGTGTAGGGACAGACAAGAATAGGTAGGCAGAGTGTCAGTGTCATATTCTTTGCTAAACCTTGTTTGTAGGGACAGACAAGGATAGGCAGGGAGAGTGTCAGTGTCATATTCTTTGCTAAACCTTGTGTGCTGAAGCATATTGCTAAACCTTGTGTGTAGGGACAGACAAGGATAGGTAGGCAGAGTGTCAGTGTCATATTCTTTGCTAAACCTTGTTTGTAGGGACAGACAAGGATCGGCAGGGAGAGTGTCAGTGTCATATTCTTTGCTAAACCTTGTGTGCTGAAGCATATTGCTAAACCTTGTGTGTAGGGACAGACAAGGATAGGTAGGCAGAGTGTCAGTGTCATATTCTTTGCTAAACCTTGTTTGTAGGGACAGACAAGGATCGTCAGGGAGAGTGTCAGTGTCACATTCTTTGCTAAACCTTGTTTGTAGGGACAGACAAGGATAGGCAGGGAGAGTGTCAGTGTCATATTCTTTGCTAAACCTTGTTTGTAGGGACTAGGGATGAGCTTCGTGTTCGAGTCGAACATACGTTCGACTCGAACATTGGCTGTTCGATCGTTCGACGAAGATCGAACGATTTGGGCCGTTCGCGCCAAATTCGAGTGACGCGAACGGCCCACAATGCACTACGCCATCGCAGTGTCATCCAGGCGCTGTGATTGGCCAAGCATGCACTGTGACCCCGCATGCTTGGCCAATCACAGCGCCGGCAGCGAGGAGAGCAATGATTGGCCACAGGCAGGATGCCTGTGGCCAATTATTGCTGAGGGTGTTTAGTACACGCCCCACACTATAAAAGGCCGCCAGCACGGCGGCCTAGTGTAGTGTGTTCCGGAGCAGGGATAGAGTAGCATAGGCAGGGACAGTGACTGTTATTTCTTTCTTGCTTAACCTGGATTCCTTTAGTTTAGGGAAAGAGAAGGATAGGTAGGGAGAGTGTCAGTGTGTTTTGTGCTTCTGCTATAGTGTGCTTAAAAAAAACATTTATTCTAGGGACAGAAAACTCTAGGTAGGGACAGTGTCAGTTTCTTTCACTCTGCAAGTCCTTGTTTCCAGGGACCTGTAAGGACAGTGAGTTAATTTTCCTTGTGCTATATTGTGATTAAAAAAAACATTTATTCTAGGGACAGAAAACTCTAGGTAGGGACAGTGTCAGTTTCTTTCACTCTGCAAGTCCTTGTTTCCAGGGACCTGTAAGGACAGTGAGTTAATTTTCCTTGTGCTATATTGTGATTAAAAAAAACATTTTTTCTAGGGACAGAAAACTGTAGGTAGGGAGAGTGTTTTTTTTCTTTCACTCTGCAAGTCCTTGTTTCCAGGGACCTGTAAGGACAGTGAGTTAATTTTCCTTGTGCTATATTGTGATTAAAAAAAACATTTATTCTAGGGACAGAAAACTCTAGGTAGGGAGAGTGTTTTTTTTCTTTCACTCTGCAAGTCCTTGTTTCCAGGGACCTGTAAGGACAGTGAGTTAATTTTCCTTGTGCTATATTGTGATTAAAAAAAACATTTTTTCTAGGGACAGAAAACTGTAGGTAGGGAGAGTGTTTTTTTTCTTTCACTCTGCAAGTCCTTGTTTCCAGGGACCTGTAAGGACAGTGAGTTAATTTTCCTTGTGCTATATTGTGATTAAAAAAAACATTTTTTCTAGGGACAGAAAACTGTAGGTAGGGAGAGTGTTTTTTTTCTTTCACTCTGCAAGTCCTTGTTTCCAGGGACCTGTAAGGACAGTGAGTTAATTTTCCTTGTGCTATATTGTGATTAAAAAAAACATTTATTCTAGGGACAGAAAACTCTAGGTAGGGACAGTGTCAGTTTCTTTCACTCTGCAAGTCCTTGTTTCCAGGGACCTGTAAGGACAGTGAGTTAATTTTCCTTGTGCTATATTGTGATTAAAAAAAACATTTTTTCTAGGGACAGAAAACTGTAGGTAGGGAGAGTGTTTTTTTTCTTTCACTCTGCAAGTCCTTGTTTCCAGGGACCTGTAAGGACAGTGAGTTAATTTTCCTTGTGCTATATTGTGATTAAAAAAAACATTTTTTCTAGGGACAGAAAACTGTAGGTAGGGAGAGTGTTTTTTTTCTTTCACTCTGCAAGTCCTTGTTTCCAGGGACCTGTAAGGACAGTGAGTTAATTTTCCTTGTGCTATATTGTGATTAAAAAAAACATTTTTTCTAGGGACAGAAAACTGTAGGTAGGGAGAGTGTTTTTTTTCTTTCACTCTGCAAGTCCTTGTTTCCAGGGACCTGTAAGGACAGTGAGTTAATTTTCCTTGTGCTATATTGTGATTAAAAAAAACATTTATTCTAGGGACAGAAAACTCTAGGTAGGGACAGTGTCAGTTTCTTTCACTCTGCAAGTCCTTGTTTCCAGGGACCTGTAAGGACAGTGAGTTAATTTTCCTTGTGCTATATTGTGATTAAAAAAAACATTTTTTCTAGGGACAGAAAACTGTAGGTAGGGAGAGTGTTTTTTTTCTTTCACTCTGCAAGTCCTTGTTTCCAGGGACCTGTAAGGACAGTGAGTTAATTTTCCTTGTGCTATATTGTGATTAAAAAAAACATTTTTTCTAGGGACAGAAAACTGTAGGTAGGGAGAGTGTTTTTTTTCTTTCACTCTGCAAGTCCTTGTTTCCAGGGACCTGTAAGGACAGTGAGTTAATTTTCCTTGTGCTATATTGTGATTAAAAAAAACATTTTTTCTAGGGACAGAAAACTGTAGGTAGGGAGAGTGTTTTTTTTCTTTCACTCTGCAAGTCCTTGTTTCCAGGGACCTGGAGAGACAGTGAGTGAATTGTCCTTGTGCTATATTGTGATTAAAAAAAACATTTATTCTAGGGACAGAAAACTCTAGGTAGGGACAGTGTCAGTTTCTTTCACTCTGCAAGTCCTTGTTTCCAGGGACCTGTAAGGACAGTGAGTTAATTTTCCTTGTGCTATATTGTGATTAAAAAAAACATTTTTTCTAGGGACAGAAAACTGTAGGTAGGGAGAGTGTTTTTTTTCTTTCACTCTGCAAGTCCTTGTTTCCAGGGACCTGGAGAGACAGTGAGTGAATTTTCCTTGTGCTATATTGTGATTAAAAAAAAACATTTTTTCTAGGGACAGAAAACTGTAGGTAGGGAGAGTGTCAGTTTCTTTCACTGTGAAAGTCCTTGTTTCAAGGGACAGAGAAGGACACCTGAAGGTAGCCCTTATTGCTTTTTTCCCATCTCCCTGCAGGCCATCTATTAGAATGTCTGGAAGGCAAACAAGGAGAGGCAGACAGTCAGGAGGCAATAAAAGAGGGCAAGCAGGCTCTGTGTCTGGGGGCAACAGTGCTGGTCGTGGACGCGGTGCATTGTCATCAGCACATGGCCATGGGACACGCTTGTCCTTCTTTTCGGCAGCTGGACATGTTGAGCCACATCATGCCGAAGACTTGGTAGAGTGGATGACCAAGCCCTCCTCCTCCTCCTCATCCTCTCTCACCCAGGCTCAGGGTACTGGAAAAGCAGCTGCCAAAGCGTCGTCTTCCCTGGTATCAATGTCAGACAAATCATCAGTCACTCCTTCCCTAGACCCACCATGTCCTCCTCCTGAGGAGTCCCCCGAACTGTTTCAGCACAGTGTTGGGTACATGCTCCAGGAGGATGCCCAGCGTTTCGAAGGGTCTGATGGATGAAACCCAGCTAGAGGAAGGCAGTAGCGTGAGAGCAGACAGAGGGGATGCTCAAGAAGGACACCAATCTGGCAGTCATGTTCCAGCAGCTGCAGCATACTGCCAGATTGGCTCCAGTGATGAGGAGGGAGGGGATGATGAGGTCAATGACTCCACGTGGGTGCCTAATAGGAGAGAGGAGGAGGAGGAGGATGAGGAGGAGGCACATCTCCAACGAGGCAGGATGCCCTTTGGTGGCCAGCGTAAGGGAAGTACACCGACGGAATCACACCGCAGAGCTCCGCCTGTGCAGGGCGCTGCCTCTGCCCGTCATTCAAAAAGTTCTTTGGTGTGGGCCTTTTTTGAGGCTAGTGCATCAGATCGCACAGCTGCTGTTTGCAACATATGTCTCAAGCGTATATCGCGTGGCCAAAACATCAGCCGCTTGGGTACCACATGCCTGACCAGACATATGTTGACCTGCCATGCAGCTCGTTGGCAAGCCTACCTCAAAGACCCACACCAAAGAACAAAGCGGACCTCTCCTTGCACCGCATCAGCTGGGATCTCCAACCCCACTATAACTTCAGTCCTCTCTGAAACATGCACTGAGAGGAATGAAGGTGTAGAATTAGGTGTGTCACAGCCAAGTACTTGCGCCCACTCTGCTAGCAGTACACCGACGTCCGATTCTAGCAGGCAAATTTCCCTGCCCCAGCTGCTGGACCGTCGAAAGAAGTTCACTCCCAGCCATCCACATGCCCAGCGGTTGAATGCTAGCTTGGCTAAATTGCTAGCGCTTCAACTGCTGCCTTTTCAGTTGGTAGACTCGGCCCCCTTCCGTGAGTTTGTGCAATGTGCGGTTCCTCAGTGGCAGGTTCCCAAACGCCACTTTTTCTCACGGAAGGCTATTCCGGCTCTCTACCGGCATGTGGAAGGCAATGTCTTGGCCTCGCTGGACAGGGCGGTCAGCGGTAAGGTGCATATTACCGCTGACTCATGGTCCAGCAGGCATGGACAGGGACGTTACCTTTCTTTCACGGCCCATTGGGTCACTCTTTTGGCAGCTGGGAAGGATTCAGGACAAGGTGCAGTAGTGTTGGAGGTTGTCCCACCGCCACGCCTCCAAAATGCTACTACTGGTTGTGACACACCTCTCTCCTCCACCCCCTCCTCTTCTTCTTCCTCCATGGCCTCTTCCTGTGGTTTGTCCTATGAACCAGCGGTGCTCCGTAGCCGTTCACGGGGCTACGCAAGTACGCAGGCAAAAAGATGCCATGCCGTGCTTGCGCTGGTGTGTTTGGGGGACAGAAGCCACACTGGGGCAGAGGTCCTGTCTGCTCTGCAGGGCCAGGCCGAGAGGTGGTTGACGCCACGCCAGCTTAAGCCAGGAATGGTGGTTTGCGACAATGGCACCAACCTCCTCTCCGCCCTCCGACAGGGACAACTGACCCATGTGCCCTGTGTGGCTCACGTCCTTAACCTGGTGGTGCAGCGCTTCTTGGGCAGGTACCCGGGCTTACAGGATGTCCTGAGGCAGGCCAGGAAAGTCTGTGTGCATTTCCGCAGATCTTATAATGCCAGTGCTCGCCTGGCTGAGCTGCAAAAGGAGTTGAACCTGCCCAAGAACCGCCTTATATGTGACATGCCCACCAGGTGGAACTCAACGTTGGCCATGCTGCAGCGGCTGCACACGCAGCAGAGGGCCATCAATGAGTACCTGTGCGACTACGGCACCAGGACAGGGTCAGGGGAGCTTGGTTTTTTTTCTCCACGCCAGTGGGGCATGATCAGGGATGCATGCACTGTCCTGGCACCATTTGAGGAGGCCACGAGGATGGTGAGCAGTGACAGTGCATGCATCAGTGACACTGTACCTCTTGTCCACCTGTTGGAGCACACGCTGCGTGGAATAATGGACAGGGCACTTGAGGCAGAACAGAGGCAGGAAGAGGAGGACTTCCTTGCCTCTCAAGGCCCCCTTTACCCAGACAGTGTTCCTTCTGTCCCACCCATCGCACAGGAAGAGGAGGAGGAGGAGGAGGAGGAGGAGGAGGAGGATTGTGTCACCATGGAGGTGGAGGCTTGCACTCAGCATCATCAGCAGCAGTCTTTTAGGGATGATTTACAGTCCCAAGAAACCAGTGGACTTGTACGTGGCTGGGAGGAGGTGGCTGCGGATCATGTCGTCCTTAGTGACCCAGAGGACTCCGGAGCGAATGCCTCAGCAAACCTACGCTGCATGGCCTCCCTGATCCTGCAAAGTCTGCGGAAGGATCCTCGTATTCTTCGGATCAAGGAGAGGGACCATTACTGGCTGGCCACTCTCCTTGATCCACGGTACAAGGGTAAGGTTGCGGACCTTATGTTACCGTCGCAGAGGGAGCAGAGGATGAGACAACTCCGGGAGGCCTTGCAGAAAGGTCTGTGCAACGCGTTCCCAGAGACTGGGAGGTTGCAAACTCCTGGTCCTGGACAACGAGTTGCTGAGGCTTCGGCCAGTCAAAGAAGGAGCGGTGGGGAAGGTGGCCGTCTGACCGATGCGTTCAGACAATTCTTTAGTCCGCAGCCCCAAAGTATGATCGGTTCCAGCAACCATCGCCAGCGTCTGATAAACATGGTGCAGGAATATCTAGGGGCAAGGTCAGACTTGGACACCTTCCCCACCGAAAATCCTCTGGCTTACTGGGTCTTGAGGATGGATCACTGGCCAGAGCTTGCACAGTATGCAATTGAGCTACTGGCCTGTCCTGCATCCAGCGTTCTTTCGGAACGCACATTCAGTGCTGCTGGAGGATTTGTCACGGATCACAGGGTGCGCCTGTCCACCGACTCGGTTGATCGACTGACTTTCATCAAGATGAACCAGTCTTGGATCACCACCAGCTACCACACACCTGATGCTGATATAACAGACTAATTGATTTTAAAATGTCACATCCCTTCAAGACTGATGCTGATGCTGAGTGCCTGTGCTGTTATGTTGACTGGCTATCCTCCTCCTCCGAGTCCTCAATGATACGATTGATGATGATAGCTTGGAAGATCATTTTTGTTTATGGGTGCCGCCACCAGTGCCTAACGCCCAATTTTTCAGCCCCTGTTTAACAGGGGCGTGTAATTACAATTTTTGAAGCAATACTTTGCAACAGGGCTCATTGCTGTGCTCCAAGTACAGTATCTGTGAGGAGTTGCAGTGTTGTGCCACCAGTGCCTAAGGCCCAATTTTTCAGCCCCTGTTTAACAGGGGCGTGTCATTACAATTTTTGAAGCAATACTTTGCAACAGGGCTCATTGCTGTGCTCCAAGTACAGTATCTGTGAGGGGTTGCAGTGTTGTGCCACCAGTGCCTAAGGCCCAATTTTTCAGCCCCTGTTCAACAGGGGCATGTAATTACAATTCTTGATCTAATAATTCACAGCAGGGCCCATTGCTGCACCCACCAAGAGTAACTGTCAGGGCTTACAGTGTTGTGGCACCAGCACCACCATCAAAGGCCCAATTTTTACTACCACTGTTCAACAATTATATGTAATTAAAATTCCTGATATAATAGTTGACAGCAGGGCGTTCCAGCACCAACCAAGAGTAACTGTGAGTGCTTACAGTGTTGTGCCAACACCAACAACTAAGGGGCCTATTTCTGCAGAGTATATACGGCAGGTCCCTACTTTCAAACATCCAACTTACAAACGACTCCTACTTGCAAACGCAAGAAGACAACAGGGAGTGAGAGGAAATCTACCACTAGGAAGGAAAATTCTCTCCTGTAAGAATAAATATGGGAGAAAGGTGTCTCCTCTGTACTGATGCTTTATCAGCAATCCTTGTTTCAAGAAAAACACCACATTTCAAAAACAGTTGTCATTAGGACGGAAAGTGAGGTGAAATGTTCTGAACAGGGGCACAGACAGCAAAACAAATGTTACAGGGGTGATAACCCTTACCTATGTTTTCCAAAAAGTTTAAAAATAGATTTTTGGTCTGGAGCTACACTTCAACAATGTACCTGTTCAAAATTACAAACAGATTCTACATAAGAACAAACCTACAGTCCCTGTCTTGTATGCACCGCCTGTATACGGCTGTTCAGAGTATATAGGGCCTTTTTTATTTTATGTGCGGGGTTCCCCTTAATATCCATACAAGACCCAAAGGGGCTGGTAATGGGCTGGGGTAGGGGGGGGGGGGTCATGGGGTAGCTATGCCATTTTTCTTAAAGATTTTCATCCATATTACCGGGACCAGACATTACATTAAAGCCGCAAGCAGTTTTAAATGGCTTTTTTTTCCTTTAGAAGTGTCATTTTGTGCAGGGACAGTTCTAAACACGGGAAACACGTGGCACTTCACAGGCATACTTTAGACACCCCCCAGGTACGATATTTAAAGGAATATTTGACTTTTTTTTTTTCACTTTATGCATCATTAAAATGACTGCTCCCGAAAAACAACCGTTTTTAAAACTTCTTTTTGCATTGATACATGTCCCCTGGTGCAGAACCCGGGTTCCCAAACCCTTTTTAGGACAATAACATGCATAATAGTTGTTATAATTAGCACTTTAGAATTCGAACGTTCGCATCCATTGTATTTAATAGGGTTCTAATGTTCGTTCGAACTTTCGGTCCGTTCGCGGGTTCTGGTGCGAACCGAACCCGGGGGTGTTCGGCTCATCACTAGTAGGGACAGACAAGGATCGGCAGGGAGAGTGTCAGTGTCATATTCTTTGCTAAACCTTGTGTGCTGAAGCATATTGCTAAACCTTGTGTGTAGGGACAGACAAGGATAGGTAGGCAGAGTGTCAGTGTCATATTCTTTGCTAAACCTTGTTTGTAGGGACAGACAAGGATCGGCAGGGAGAGTATCAGTGTCATATTCATTGCTAAACCTTGTGTGCTGAAGCATATTGCTAAACCTTGTGTGTAGGGACAGACAAGGATAGGTAGGCAGAGTGTCAGTGTCATATTCTTTGCTAAACCATGTTTGTAGGGACAGACAAGGATCGTCAGGGAGAGTGTCAGTGTCACATTCTTTGCTAAACCTTGTGTGTAGGGACAGACAAGGATAGGTAGGCAGAGTGTCAGTGTCATATTCTTTGCTAAACCTTGTTTGTAGGGACAGACAAGGATCGGCAGGGAGAGTGTCAGTGTCATATTCTTTGCTAAACCTTGTGTGTTGAAGCATATTGCTAAACCTTGTGTGTAAGGACAGACAAGGATAGGTAGGCAGAGTGTCAGTGTCATATTCTTTGCTAAACCTTGTTTGTAGGGACAGACAAGGATAGGCAGGGAGAGTGTCAGTGTCATATTCTTTGCTAAACCTTGTGTGCAGGGAGAGAGAAGGATAGGCAGGGGACAGTGTCAGTGTCATTGTTGCTAAGCCTCCTGCACAGTATACACCTGAAGCTACCCCTTATTGCTGGTTTTCCCATCTCCCTGCAGGCCATTAGAATGTCTGGAAGGCAAACAAGGAGAGGCAGACAGTCAGGAGCCAATAAAAGAGGGCAAGCAGGCTCTGTGTCTGGGGGCAACAGTGCTGGTCGTGGATGCGGTGCATTGTCATCAGCACATGGCCATGGGACACGCTTGTCCTTCTTTTCGGCAGCTGGACATGTTGAGTCACATCATGCCGACGACTTGGTAGAGTGGATGACCAAGCCCTCCTCATCCTCCTCATCATCTCTCACCCAGGCTCAGGGTACTGGCAAAGCAGCTGCCAAAGCGTCCTCTTCCCTGGTATCAATGTCATCATCAGTCACTCCTTCCCTAGACCCACCATGTCCTCCTCCTGAGGAGTCCCCCGAACTGTTTGAGCACAGTGTTGGGTACATGCTCCAGGAGGATGCCCAGCGTTTCGAAGGGTCTGATGATGATACCCAGCTAGAGGAAGGCAGTAGCGTGAGAGCAGAGAGAGGGGATGCTCAAGAAGGACACCAATCTGGCAGTCATGTTCCAGCAGCTGCAGCATACTGCCAGATTGGCTCCAGTGATGAGGAGGGAGGTGATGATGAGGTCACTGACTCCACGTGGGTGCCTAATAGGAGAGAGGAGGAGGAGGAGGATGAGGAGGAGGCACATCTCCAACGAGGCAGGATGCCCTTGGGTGGCCAGCGTAAGGGCAGCACACCGACGGAATCACACCGCAGAGCTCCGCCTGTGCAGGTCGCTGCCTATGCCCGTTATTCAAAAAGTTCTTTGGTGTGGGCCTTTTTTGAGGCGAGTGCATCAGATTGCACAGCTGCTGTTTGCAACATATGTCTCAAGCGTGGCCAAAACATCAGCCGCTTGGGCACCACATGCTTGACCAGACATATGTTGACCTGCCATGCAGCTCGTTGGCAAGCCTACCTTAAAGACCCACACCAAAGAACAAAGCGTACCTCTCCTTGCACCGCATCAGATGGGATCTCCAACCCCACTATACCTTCAGTCCTCTCTGAAACCTGCACTGAGAGGAATGAAGGTGTAGAATTAGGTGTGTCACAGCCAAGTACTTGCGGCCACTCTGCTAGCAGTACACCGACGTCCGATTCTAGCAGGCAAATTTCCCTGCCCCAGCTGCTGGACCGTCGAAAGAAGTTCACTCCCAGCCATCCACATGCCCAGCGGTTGAATGCTAGCTTGGCTAAATTGCTAGAGCTTCAACTGCTGCCTTTTCAGTTGGTAGACTCGGCCCCCTTCCGTGAGTTTGTGCAATGTGCGGTTCCTCAGTGGCAGGTTCCCAAACGCCACTTTTTCTCACGGAAGGCGATTCCGGCTCTCTACCGGCATGTGGAAGGCAATGTCTTGGCCTCGCTGGACAGGGCGGTCAGCGGTAAGGTGCATATTACCGCTGACTCATGGTCCAGCAGGCATGGACAGGGACGTTACCTTTCTTTCACGGCCCATTGGGTCACTCTTTTGGCAGCTGGGAAGGATGCAGGACAAGGTGCAGTAGTGTGGGAGGTTGTTCCACCGCCACGCCTCCAAAATGCTACTACTGGTGATTCTGACACACCTCTCTCCTCCACCCCCTCCTCTTCTTCTTCCTCCGTGGCCTCTTCCTGTGCTTTGTCCTCGGAACCAGCGGTGCTCCGTAGGCGTTCAAGGGGCTACGCAAGTACGCAGGCAAAAAGATGCCATGCCGTGCTTGCGCTGGTGTGTTTGGGGGACAGGAGCCACACTGGGGCAGAGGTTCTGTCTGCTCTGCAGGGGCAGGCCGAGAGGTGGTTGACGCCACGCCAGCTTAAGCCAGGAATGGTAGTTTGCGACAATGGCACCAACCTCCTCTCCGCTCTCCGACAGGGACAACTGACCCATGTGCCCTGTGTGGCTCACGTCCTTAACCTGGTGGTGCAGCGGTTCTTTGGCAGGTACCCGGGCTTACAGGATGTCCTGAGGCAGGCCAGGAAAGTCTGTGTGCATTTCCGCAGATCTTATAATGCCAGTGCTCGCCTGGCTGAGCTGCAAAAGGAGTTGAACCTGCCCAAGAACCGCCTTATATGTGACATGCCCACCAGGTGGAACTCAACGTTGGCCATGCTGCAGCGGCTGCACATGCAGCAGAGGGCCATCAATGAGTACCTGTGCGACTACGGCACCAGGACAGGGTCAGGGGAGCTCGTTTTTTTTTCACCACGCCAGTGGGGCATGATCAGGGATGCATGCACTGTCCTGGCACCATTTGAGGAGGCCACGAGGATGGTGAGCAGTGACAGTGCATGCATCAGTGACACTGTACCTCTTGTCCACCTGTTGGAACATACGCTGCGTGGAATAATGGACAGGGCACTTGAGGCAGAACAGAGGCAGGAAGAGGAGGACTTCCTTGCCTCTCAAGGCCCCCTTTACCCAGACAGTATTCCTTCTGTCCCACCCATCGCTCAGGAAGAAGAGGAGGAGGAGGAGGAGGAGGAGGATTGTGTCAGCATGGAGGTGGAGCCTGGCACTCAGCATCATCAGCAGCAGTCTTTTAGGGATGATTTACAGTCCCAAGAAACCAGTGGACTTGTACGTGGCTGGGAGGAGGTGGCTGCGGATCATGTCGTCCTTAGTGACCCAGAGGACTCCGGACTGAATGCCTCAGCTAACCTACGCTGCATGGCCTCCCTGATCCTGCAAAGTCTGCGGAAGGATCCTCGTATTCTTCGGATCAAGGAGAGGGACCATTACTGGCTGGCCACTCTCCTTGATCCACGGTACAAGGGTAAGGTTGCGGACCTTATCTTACCGTCGCAGAGGGAGCAGAGGATGAGACAACTCCGGGAGGCCTTGCAGAAAGGTCTGTGCAACGCGCTCCCAGAGACTGGGAGGTTACAAACTCCTGGTCTTGGACAACGAGTTGCTGAGGCTTCGGTCAGTCAAAGAAGGAGCGGTGGGGAAGGTGGCCATCTGACCGAAGCGTTCAGACAATTCTTTAGTCCGCAGCCCCAAGGTATGATCGGTTCCAGCAACCATCGCCAGCGTCTGATATACATGGTGCAGGAATACCTAGGGGCAAGGTCAGACTTGGACACCTTCCCCACCGAAAATCCTCTGGCTTACTGGGTCTTGAGGATGGATCACTGGCCAGAGCTTGCACAGTATGCAATTGAGCTACTGGCCTGTCCTGCATCCAGCGTTCTTTCAGAACGCACATTCAGTGCTGCTGGAGGATTTGTCACGGATCACAGGGTGCGCCTGTCCACCGACTCTGTTGATCGACTGACCTTCATAAAGATGAACCAGTCTTGGATCACCACCAGCTACCAAACACCTGAAGCTGATATAACAGACTAATTTATTTTCAAATGTCACATCCCTTCAAGACTGATGCTGATGCTGAGAGTTTGTCCTGTTATGTTGACTGACTATCCTCCTCCTCCTCAATGATCCGATTGACGATGATAGCTTGGAAGAACATTTTTGTTTCTGGGTGCCGCCACCAGTGGCTAAGGCCCAATTTTTCAGCCCCTGTTTAACAGGGGTGTGTTATTACAATTTTTTATGCAATGCTTTGCAGCAGGGCGCATTCCTGCACTCCAAGTAGAGTATCTGGGAGTGGTTGCAGTGTCGTGGCACCAGCACCAGTGGCTAAGGCCCAATTTTTCAGCCCCTGTTTAACAGGGGCATGCAATTACAATTCTTGATCTAATAATTCACAGCAGGGCCCATTCATGCGCCCACCAAGAGTAACTGTGAGGGCTCACAGTGTTGTGGCAACACCAACATGTAAGGGGCAAATTTCAGCTGAGTATATACGGCAGGCCCCTACTTTCAAACATCCAACTTACAAACGACTCCTCCTTGCAAACGGAAGGATACAACAGGAAGTGAGAGGAAATCTACCCCTAGGAAGGCAAATTCTCTCCTGTAAGAGTTAATATGGGAAAAAAAGTGTCTCCTCTACACTGATTCTTTATCACCAATTCTTGTTTCAATAAAAACCCCAAATTTTCAAAAAACATTTGTCATTAGGACGGAAAGTGAGGTGAACTGTTCTGAACAGGTGCACACTGCACAGACAGCAAAACTAATGTTACAGGGGTGATAACCCTTCCCTATGTTTTCCAAAAAGCTTAGAAATAGATTTCTTGGCTGGAGCTACACTTAAACAATGTACCTGTTCAAAATTACAAACAGATTCTACATAAGAACAAACCTACAGTCCCTGTCTTGTATGCACCGCCTGTATACGGCTGTTCAGAGTATATAGGGCCTTTTTTATTTTGTGTGCGGGGTTCCCCTTAATATCCATACAAGACCCAAAGGGGCTGGTAATGAGCTGGGGTAAGGGGGGGGGGGGGTGTGATGGGGTAGCTATGTCATTTTTCTTAAAGATTTTCATCCATATTACCGGGACCAGACATTACATTAAAGCCGCAAGCAGTTTTAAATGGCTTTTTTTCCTTTAGAAATGTAATTTTGTGCAGGGATAGTTCTAAACACGGGAAACACGTGGCACTTCACAGGCATACTTTAGACACCCCCCAGGTACGATATTTAAAGTAATATTTGACTTTTTTTTTTTCACTTTATGCATCATTAAAATGACTGCTCCAGAAAAACGGCCGTTTTTAAAACTTATTTTTGCATTGATACATGTCCCCTGGTGCAGAACCCGGGTTCCCAAACCCTTTTTAGGACAATAACATGCATAATAGTCGTTATAATTAGCACTTTAGATTTTGAACGTTCGCATCCATTGTATTTAATAGGGTTCTAAAGTTCGTGCGAACTTTCGGTCCGTTCGCGGGTTCTGGTGCGAACCGAACCCGGGGGTGTTCGGCTCATCACTAATGGCTATATGGAAACATCAGCAATAGGATATTACGGTGTAATTTGATTCTGATCTCACAGCACTTTACTGGGGACATACGCCTGTCAATCCAAATTGCTATCTGATCAATCATTAGTCTATAAACACATTACATTTCTAGCCTCAAATTCTTTTGCTTCTCTTCTGTCATTCTCCCCTCGTCTAACATCATGTGTCTTTCTTAAATCTGTGGAGATTTATCTCCCTCCATCATTGCAAACACAAGAGTTCTGCACATACACGTGCGATCTTCTCTATCTCCCGTCCACATATTCATGATTATAGTCTAATAAGACCGGGTCTATTCTCGTACATTTTTGTCCTGATAATTCATCTAGATGGAGCATTTTGGAGTAAGATACACACACCATACTACACTCATTTATCTTTATACCCATGGAAGATATAGAAATGGTAGATAAAAAGTTCTCTTTCCTTTGGATTTTTTGTACTGACGGCGCGTGCCCGTTTATGACGGGTGTCATGCCCATGTATACTTTGACATTTTAATATATATATTTTTTTGACATTCATACATGTCATCCAGATTTTTCATATATTTTTATTTTTGACCAATCATCTACCTGCGGTAAATGACACTTTGCCCACGTTCACACTGGGCTGCGGGAGTGAAGCCTGCGAGTTCAGCTGAACTCGCACGATTTCACTCCCGCTGGCAGCCCTGATTTCAGCCACGATTTCAAAGACATCTGAAACAGATGTCAATGTAAATCGTGGCTGAAATCGCAAAATGTAGTACAGAAACTACTTTTTGTAATCGGTGCAGCGCCGCAGATGCGGCGTCGCACCGATTAGGACAGTGCCATTGCCCGCAATTTGCGGCAAATTTCGCCGATTTGACATGTCAAATCGCATGTCAAATCGCACCAGTGTGAACCAGGGCTTTTAGAGACTTTTCAGAGATTTTCTAATATAAAACTTTTTAATTTTTTATCTCTTATTTGAGGTTGGAGTTTTTATATCATTTTATATTTGGCGTCGAAGGACATGTATAAAATCTCATAAAATAAGTGTATATCGTAAAGTTAGGATCACAATTAATTGGAAGCCAACTTCTAAACACATTTTATACAATAATTTTTTCCTATTTACACACATGATCGTTCTATTGGCTCCTACATTATAGAGCCCATATATGACCGTGAATTGGTTGGCTCCTTCCTTTTTTCTTGTGTTTTCCTTTTCTGCCTTTTTTCTTCCTAATATTTATATTCCCCATATTTTATTTCCATTCAATATTTATATATATATTTTTCACTTTGTTAATACTGATTATATCCACTTATAATAATTAGTACACATTCATATGTATCTTCTTACATTTATTTAGTAATTCCCAGTGGTTTACATATATCACCACTAGCACCTCAACTAATGTAGACGTATTTTTTAATTAATTTTACTTAGTCAAAACATAAAATAATTTTTTAATATGTCAATATTTTTTGATATAGATCTATGTGTATGCCAATTCACTATTATATATTGAGATGTCAGAGAACGGATATTTATCCTATTTTTCACGTTTTCTGTCTATTTGCATTTATTTATGCATATATACACACAGATAGCATTTTATTTTACTTCACATACTTTCTGCCTTATGCAAAGTATTTAATCTTATAATTTTATGCATATCTCTCACTAAGAACCTTTATTTTTTGACATACCGTATATACTCGAGTATAAGCCGACCCGAGTATAAGCCGAGGCCCTAATTTTACCACAAAAAAATGGGAAAACGTATTGACTTGAGTATAAGCCGAGGGTAAAAATGCAGCAGCTACTGTAAGCGGAAAAGAGGGCCAATAAAGCCCATTTGCAGCTTCACTGTGCCCATTACCTCACTGTGCCCATATCCACACTGTGCCCATTTGCACGCCTCACTGTGCCTATTTCCTCACTGTGCCTATTTCCTCACTGTGCCTATTACCTCACTGTGCCCATTACCTCACTGTGCCCATTATCCACACTGTGCCCATTATCCACACTCACCTTCTGCTTGCTACAGCGAAGGAAAGATCACCTCCCATGTCCATCGCGCTGCGGGCGTCCATTTTTAAAAATTTGCGGCTTCCTCCTGGTCCCGTGCGGTTCCGTGATAGGCGATTGACACTGTGTTCAGTGTTCCGCCTATAACAGCCATCTTCTCATCCTCGGACTTTCCCAGCAGACACTGTGTTTAGTGATCCGCCAATCACGGACGTTCTTTCATCCTCGAACAAAAGGAGAAGGTCCGTGATTGGTGGATCACTAAACACAGTGTAAATCGCATATCACGGAACCGCACGGGACCAGGAGGGAGCGCGATATTTTAAAAAATGGACGCCCAAGGTACACTGACTCGAGTATAAGCCGAGGGGGGGGGGGGGACTTTCAGCCCAAAGAAAAGGGCTGAAAATCTCGGCTGATACTCGAGTATATACGGTACATTTATTGTCCATATGTCTACATTGTATATGCTTCACACTGTTTCACATTTCCACAAATTTTTTAGGTGTCTTTAGGTGTTATTACTCACTACTTATACTCAGGTTCAATAACAATAATAATACATATTATTTATGTGTCTATATTGTCTCTTTGAATGGTTTTCTTTTCCTTCTCATACAGGTGTGTGTTTCCTTTTCAATTACATCACTTACCCTAATCACTTTCACAAGGAACATATATCAGCCCACTAATTAACCAATTAGAGCTTGATTATCTTTCCATTAGTCATGTGAATAGGAGTGTAAATTTGATGTGCATTTTGTGTATGTTAGCTATGAATAAGCACTGAATCGCAGTGTGAAACGCATCAGCTCCCTTTGCTGTGTTTTTTGCTGTGACGTGTCCGTGTGACCTTGTTTTTTAAATAAAAATTTTTTTTTTGGAGTGCGGCTATCCAAGCATTTCTTCAAATTCCTACATCTGGATTAGAGGTGCTGAATTCCAAGGGTCGAGTGAGCTCACCATCCATCAGGGGCGGATCCAGAGTCTTTTCTCGGAAGGGGCACTACCAAAAAATATGTTTTTTTTTGTGGGAAATTTATTGGGGAAATGGCTGGTGTCGGCACTTCAATCATCCGGGCACCATGGTTGTTATGGTGTCAGGATGATTGAAGTGCATTATTTCTATTATTACATTGTAATATAAAATTAAATAGTTCAATGCAGAATCAGTGGGAGCCCCGAGTGTGTCACTTGCCACCGTCGCCTGCAATTAGTGGGAGCCCTGAGCGTGTCACTTGCCACACGTTGCGGATTGTCACTTGCCACGTCACCTGCCACATCTTGTGGATTGTCACTTGCCATACCTTGTGGATTGTCACTTGCCACACCTTGTGGATTGTCACTTGCCACATCACCTGCCACAGCTTGCGGATTGTCACTAGCCACACCTTGCGGATTGTCACTTGCCACTCACCTGCCACACCTTGCTGATTGTCACCTGCCTGCCACCAGATGCAGATTGTCATTTGCCACGTCACCTGACACAATTTGCGGATTGTCACTAACTTGCCTGCTTAGGTGTAGTTTTGGTTGTCTCTTGCTGTGTCCCAGACTCCCAGAGTAAGGCAGCAGAGAGATAATGTAATCTCTCTGCTGCCTGCACAGTGAGGGCGGAAGTCACTGCAGGAATGCAGGGCAGGCACGGACGGTGAGAGATGAGCCTGCTCTCTCACTCTCACCTGCGCTGCCAACACACTGAGCAGCACGGTCTGCCCACGAACCGCGCCGCCCGCCCACAAACCGCGCCGCAAGCGGAGCCGCCCGCTTTCATACCCGTCTGTGGAGCCGCACGCTATCGCACCTGCCTGCAGAGCGGCCCGACGTGACTCACTGACGTCACTCGTTGCTAGACGCCAAGCGGCCCAGGCGTTAGCAACGAGTGCAGGGAAGAGGCTCCACCCATCTCCTCCTCCGCTCCTTGCATCGTGTCAGTGCGCCACGTAACTACATTAGACGAGTCTCTCTCTCGGCGCCGCTGATCGGCTGATGTGAGAAACTGAGAGAAAGACTCAGTGAGGCAGAGGCAGCCGCAGAACAAGTACTGTATATACTCGAGTATAAGCCAACCCGAATATAAGCCGAGGCACCTAATTTTACCCCAAAAAACTGGGAAAACGTATTGACTCGAGTAAAAGCCTAGGGTATAAGAGTATAAGTCCATCTGCATGCCTCACTGTGCCTCACTTTGCCTCACTGTGCCCATGCCTCACTGTGCCCATACTTCACTGTGCCCATGACTAGACTGATGTTTAACATGGGAGTCTATGGAAGGAGTGCCCGGCTTTGAAAAATCGGTTTTCCCTGACCATAGGTCTTCCAGAGACCAACCTTTGCACACTTGTAAAGGAGACATGGGGCTACATGTGTGCCAAGTTTGGGGTCCAGGGGACCTACGACCGGCCGGTACCTGGTCCGCAAAGTCACCAGAGAAATTACCGTTTAACATTGGAGTCTATGGAAGGAGTGCCTGGCTTTGAAAAATCGGTTCTCCCCGGCCGTAGGTCTCCCAGACACCAAACTTTGAACACTTGTAGAGGAGACTACATGTGTGCCAAGTTTGGGGTCCAGGGGACCTATGGCCGGCCGTTACCGGGTCCCCAAAGTCCGGGAGATGAGGCACAAAAACAAACAAACAGAGCAAGCGAGTGTGACAGATGGTCTCGGGGGGGGGGGCAATTGCCCTGTTGCCCCCCCCCTGGATCCGCCCCTGCCATCCATCCCTGTCTGTGACTGAAGTCTCCCCTCTTCTCTCTCCTGGCTCTGAGTGAGTACACTAAGGTAAATCATGGTTCTCAGAGCACCCCTTACATCAGAGTTCCCCTTTACACCAGAGGCCACAGTGTACCCCCTTACATCAGAGTCCTCTCCATACATCAGAGTTCTCAGTGTTTCCCCTTAGATCAGGGTTCCCAGAGCATCCCTTACATCAGAGTCTGCAGAGTCTCCCCTTACAGTGTAAGTGAACTCTGCGAGTTCAGATGTAAAAAAGAAAACTCTGTGGACTATGATGTAAAGGGGGAATCTTGTGAATAACTTCATTTGATTAGAAATGTTATTTAATTGCAAAATATATGTATAGTTCATACTATTAAAAAAGATTGCTGTACGCCGCTAAAGTGTTCGGGTTTGACTTGAAGAAAAGGTGGCAACCCTAATGCAGACCTTTCCAGCTTGCCGCCCCCATTGCACAGTGTCCTGGATCCTTCAGGACATTGGCACAAGTGCAGGGCAGACAGGATCCAGGCTACTTGGCAGCTATGCCGATGGCATAGACTGAAATACCTCACAGCACTGAGAGCATTCTCTATGTAGGTAGGTGGGGGCCAATAGACACGCTAATTCTACAGCTCACAGAACATTGGTGTGATTAGCGAGCTGTTAATATAACAACAATTATTTTTAGAAATCGCATTAAATAATCAATATTAAAACATACCTATTTAATGTGAAACTTGTGAAATTTATATATATGAGTTGGGGGTGAGTGCCGCTGCCTATGAACTGAAAAGTGGTCTAGTGGATCACTCTTCACAGGTGAATGTGCACTGAAGTGAAAAAAATCACAAATAATTTAAAAGAGTATTGTTAAGTGCACAAAAAGCTCCACCTTGTGTTATTGGTATACTTATTGGAACCTTAGTGTAGAACCGTAGTGTATTTATCAAATTCCCACTCTGTGCATTAACAGAAAATTTACAACATCTACTATAAACGTTTATATTCTTAAAATGTCCTCTCTTAACTAAAGGTGCAACCAGGTGAAGTACACCTCATACAAAAGTTTATAACCACACTCAAAGTGATGTGAGTGTCTTTAGTGCTTCACCAAGCACTATGCAGCACCCAGAAGATGATAGAATAAAAATATATGTGTAAACAAATAGTCCAGTATAAAAGTTGATAACACAATTTTCCGGTGACTTGTGCAATATTCAAAGTGACTTGTGCTTGCGCTTAATTCCAATCCTTGTGCCAAGGTGATAAAGTGACTGTTGTGCTCCACCCTTGGATCCCTACTCACCAGATCCTGACACCCCTACTGGGGCAAATCGCATGTGGTGAGTGTGCGGCGGCTGCCGGACTGATTTTTCCCTCCTGTAGCTCGCCCTGGGAAAGCCAGATCCTCCAAGCCGTCAAAGGGGCAATCTCTAATACACTGTTATTTCTGGGTTTAGGTAGTAGCGATTTCCTTCTCTATAATCCAGGTAGTGTATCCTCATGCAGAAAAGAGATGGACTCCCATAGTGTAAATCCACTAGACAACTTTTCAGTTCATAGAAAGCGCCACTCACCCCCAACTCATATATATAAATTTCACATCATTGGAGCTCCTTAATTGGGGGTTCCTTAGGGGAGGCTGCAGTCTAGCCTATACCATGGGCATCCGCTCCATAGGGCAAGGGGGGTCAATTGCCCCCCCTGGAATCGTAAGAGTGTTGAAGTCAGAGTGAAGACACTTGCCCCCTGTGTTGCAATGGCCACTGCAGCCGCATCCGCGGCAGCTGTGGACTTTTTGTTCCAAGTCTGCTGCTGTCCTGAGGGCTGGGGCTGGGGCTGCTCTCAGTCTTTTCCGACTACACATCAGTCCCTCCCTCCTCACCCCCGGCCTGAGCATTGGATTGGCTCTGCCGCTCAGGCCTCTGATTAACATCACCGTGACCCGGCTGTTCCGTGATTGGCTGCTGCCTCAGCCTGCCTCTGCCTGTGTAAAAAATGTATGTTGTGCCTATGCCGATCCGGCCGGCGTGGCGCCGGCTCCTCCTCCCACAGGTGCGTGGTGTGCAGTGGCCGAGACAAGAGAGAATACGCTGCAAGTGCCTGCCCTGGGCCTATCGCTGAAGAACTACAGGTAACAGCAGTGCCTGTGCCACGACACCACTGTGTACATCTTTTTGTATTGCAATACATCTGTGTTGTGGGCGACCATATTTTGATCTTGATGAAAACAACCTATACAGTATAGGCTGTTTTCATAAAGATCAAAATATGGCCACAAGCCCCTCCCCTTCATGACATTGTCAAAAAGGGACCGAGCATGGATGACCTAATGATGCCCCCCCCCCCCCTGAAAAAGTTCAGCGGACGCCCATGGCCTATACCTAAGCGCACACTCATTGGGATATATACAATGTGAAACTTGTGCTGGCTTTTTCTGCACAGATGCTTAATTCTGCGTCCAACTTGAGATAAGCAGAGCACAGGGAGGCAGGACGGCACATTACATGGGAACAGAGTACATTATAAGGCACATTACGTGAGAGCAGGGCACTCTACATGATAACAGAGCACGTTACATGGGAGCAGGGCACATTATGGGGCACAAAGCAGGGCAGAGGTTTCCATCATATGCAGAGCTAGGCAGGGAAGCAGGTGTGATCAGTCACGCTTTTCCCCGCCAGCCCCTCCTGTCCATCCCAGGTGATGTCACATAAAAGCACCTAGGATGGGGAGTAGGGGCCAGCAGGGAACAGCGTTCTACAGCCAACACTATCACAGCCGCTTCCTTGCCTAGCTCTGTAAGTCTCAGTAGAGGGGATGCAAACTACCCATCAGCTGCTTGTGACTTAAAGGTAGATTGCAGCTGAACCCCTGGCAACCTGTTGTAGAACCTCGGTTGAGAAACCCTGCACTAATTAATGTGTCATTGCATTGGCTTTGAAGTAAGTGTCAGAAGGAGGGTTGTATAGTGGGCCAAATGCTAATGTCATTAAGGTGTTACTAAACCCAAGACCCTGCATTCACTATATCTGGTCTTCCACAGAACATGGAAACACAATAATTTTAGTAAATATGAACTGCTAAATACCTTTTCTCATCAGGAGTATGTAGCAGTCTTGTGACTTCTATCAGTCTCTGGTTAAAGCTTGTAGGAGGAGTTTTCAATCTCCTCTGACTGACCTATGAGGCTGCATGACCCCCTGACCCTCTGTCTGGACAGTGCTGATTGGCCCTGTGCTGATCACATGCTTTACTGCATATACAGACTGATTTTACTGTTGTGGGTTTACTGTAGTAACACTTTAAAATTTTATTATATTAAAGTCATTAGCATTTCTTCCAAACACAAATTACATGCATTTTGGTCTGATCTATATAGATGAATATAAAATGCACTTTTTATCTATCAAAAAGTGTTTTCCAGTGCTAAACCTTTCATCCAATTTCTAAATTGCTGCATTTGTAAATCCCAAGAGCCAATATAAAGGAATAGTAGTGGGAAAAAAAGCACTTGTGGGTTTAACCAATCTTGTTTTTTTTTTCAATTCTCTTTTAATCACTTAAGCCCCGAACCATTTTGTAGCTAAAGGACCAGGCCCCTTTTTGAGATTCGGCACTGCGTCGTTTTAACTGACAATTGCGCGGTCATGCGACATGGCTCCCAAACAAAATTGACGTCCTTTTTTTCCCACAATTTGAGCTTTCTTTTGGTGGTATTTGATCACCGCTGCGATTTTTATTTTTTGCACTATAAACAAAAATAGAGCAACAATTTTGAAAAAAATGCAATATTTTTAACTTTTTGCTATAATCCCCCAAAAATATATAAAAAAAATATTTTTTCCTCATTTTTTTTACATATTCTTCTACATATTTTTGGTAAAAAAAATCGCAATAAGCGTTTATTGATTGGTTTGCGCAAAAGTTATAGCTACAAAATAGGGGATAGTTTTATGGCATTTTTATTAATAATGATTTTTTTACTAGTAATGGCTGCGATCAGCGATTTTTATCGTGACTGCGACATTATGGCGGACACATCGGACACTTTTGACACCATTTTGGGACCATTGTCATATTTACAGCGATCAGTGCTATAAAAATGCACTGATTACTGTGAAAATGACACTGGCAGTGAAGGGGTTAACCTGTAGGGTGCGCTGAAGGGGTTAAGTGCATCCTAGGGCGTGATTACTACTGTGTGGGGGCGTGGCTTGGCGTGTGACGTCACTGATCGTCATCCCCTATGACAGGGAACAGATGATCAGTGAAACTCACACTAGGAAGCACGGGGAGAGGTTTGTTTACACGTACCTCTCCCCATTCTTCAGCTCTGTGACCCGATCGCAGGACACCTGCGGCGATCAGGTCCGCGGGTCCCGCGGTCACGGAGCTCAGGACCGGGTCGCGAGCACAACCCACGGCTGGGCTTCTTAAAGAGGACGTACCTGTACGTGCTTGTGCCCAGCCGTGCCATTCTGCCGACATATATCGGCGTGAGGTGGTCCTTAAGTGGTTAAGGGGGCGTGGCAAGATGTGTGTCAAATGCCTGCATACTTTTGCCGATAGGTGTCCCTCATTCCCATCTCAAAAAGTTGGGAGGTATGCTAATTACTGAATCATGTGCATCTCAAGCCTTTTTCTTTTAATGTAGAAATATGGAGAATGCCATTGCTACACTCCTTTGAAAATGCTGCTTCTTTGGCTTTCATATTGATGTAGCGATACCTCCAACTAAGAAGGCCGCAGATTTAGTTTGGGCCCTGAAGACAGCTCCGCCAACCCCCGGCAATATACTCGACCCCCTACTGCCACAGCTAGTTCTGACAGCAAAATGTCTATCTTATACTGTATGAGTAATTAAGCACTGAGACAATACTAAAATGAAATAGGTATAGAATTTACTCAAGCTTTAGTTAGGAAAGGGGTTAACATTTATTACAGTTTACAATATATATATATTGCAGAGCCCTGCAACACTAACATACTATGAATATAAAGCTAACAGCAATAAGTGCGCCACACGGGCGACCGTTAGTTAGGCGCCCTGTGGCACAGTAACCATACAAATTAGAAAACCCCACCAGGCCTGGTTCAAACAGCTAAAACTTAGTCTATAGGGGATGATGTTCTTTTCTTCACCGGCAGGTCTTTAACGGTGGTGCACATTAACAGAGTATAATTTGTAATCCAATGGGAAAGGTAAAGATGGGATAAACACTTTGCTATGCGAACTGAGTTCAGCTCTGATAAGGTTCTTCAGTGAAAGTATCAGGAACAACTTGTGGGCCACGGCAGTCTATAGGCCTATTAACAGTAACAGTATATGGTTTGGGCATACGCCCTCTCACCCAACCGAACTGCGGTCCCAGTCCGGGAACTTCCACCGACTGTGTCACTCACACACACACACACAGTCTCTCCAGCGATCGGGTCCCCGATCCAACCAATGCTGTAATAGAGCGAAGTCCGATGCCACCCAGGCTCGCAGAGGGGTGGAAGGCTCTTTGGTGCTGCGCAAGACCTCAGGCTTCAGGCCTTGCACTCCGACACATCCGCACAGGAGGATCAGTCTCTGAAGTCTTGTGTCCCAAAGAGGCCGAGCCCAGCCTCGCCTCCTCCTTTTATAACCCCTCCCATGAGTCTCTGTGGCGGAAACATTGCCGAACGGGGTTCTGGGTAATGTAGTCTCTCTGCGTTAAAGGGGAACACCCCGCTACACACTCCCCCCACTTAAACTCTTTGGTCCCCAAAGATAAACGTTAACAAAGACTATGTACAACTCTAGTTAATTCTGCAAACGATGTTGGCATAGGGAATTCCCACCAAAACTGAGGGGTAGAATTCCCTTGCCCACAGGTCACATTATCATGGGTGGCCTGCCTAGCTGTGCCAGAGAGTGAGCTGGGGTTGCCCTCCAGTAAATGGACAGTGGAGGGATCCGGATTTTCAGCATTCCTCCTAGCGGTAACTACAGAGTCCTCTGAGCTATTCCCCATTTGTGGGTAGGTCAGCTTCCTAGGAGGCCGGATGACTCTTCGAGCCCTTTGCTCTCTTGGGATTTCTGGCTCTGGTGCCACAGGCTCCTCTTCCTCTGAGAAACTATCATGGGCATCTTCCCAGTAATCTGCTGAAGGACTAGATGGGATGAACTCTGTGGCTTCTGGGTTCAGTGTTCCATCTGGAGTGTCTTCAGTGGTTGGAAGATCTATAGTGGAAGTTCCTGGAGTTGGGGAGGGCCACAACCAATCAAGTTCTCCTTCTTCATTTTCACTAAGTTGAGAGGCCTCTCCATCTTCGGCTCGGGAGGTCTGCGACCGAGTGTTCGGCCTAGGAGTATCCAGGATAGAGGCCGGTTCAGGGGAGTCTCTCACGGGAGGTATTCTGACTGCCTCAGCAAGTGGGAGCAGGTGGTTTCGATGCCACATCTTCAGGGGGCCCACCTTTCCTTCCGGCTTCAACTTGTAGACAGGCAGGCCCGGCAACTTCCTACAGATGACATAAGGTTCAGATCTCCATCTATCTGCAAGTTTGTGCTTCCCAGGGACCCCCAGATTGCGTAACAGTACTCGATCCCCGGGCTGTAGGTCTTGTACCCGGACCTTCAAGTCGAAGTTTCTTTTGTTTCGAGCTCCCCTTTGATCTGAGGCCGCTTGAGCTTGTTCATAGGCTACTTTCAGGCTGTGTCTGAGCCTGTCCACATATCCTTTGTGGGATGTGGCTGAGGAATGGTCCAGAGAGGTGCCAAAGGCCAAGTCCACAGGTAGTCTCGCTTCTCTCCCAAACATGAGTCGATATGGGGAGTAGCCTGTAGCATCACTGATGGAGCAGTTGTAAGCATGTACTAGGGCTGCTATGTGTTTGCTCCAATGTTGCTTTTTCTCGCTTTCCAGAGTCCCCAACATGTTGAGCAAGGTTCGGTTAAACCTTTCCGGCTGAGCATCTCCTTGTGGGTGGTAAGGTGTAGTTCGAGTCTTCTTGATTCCCAACGAATCCAGGAGTTTCCGGATGAGTTTACTCTCAAAGTCCCTTCCTTGATCTGAATGAAGTCGCTGTGGCAGCCCATAATGGACAAAGTACTTCTCCATAAGTACCTTGGCTACGGTGGAGGCCTTCTGATCTTTGGTTGGGAAAGCTTGGGCATACCGGGTGAAATGGTCGGTTATCACCAGAACATTTCCTAGTCCACTCAGGTCGGGTTCGAGGCAGAGAAAATCAATGCATACCAGATCCATTGGGCCTTGACTTTGTAGATGGCCCATTGGGGCAGCTTGATGGGGTAAAGTCTTCCTCTGGATGCATCGTGCACATGAGTGGCAGTACTCCTCTACCTCTGCCCTCATGCAGGGCCAATAGAACCGACTTCTGACAAGTTGAAAAGTCCTTTCAGCCCCTAGGTGGCCATGATTGTCATGCAGGGAAATCAGAACAGTCTCTCGATGCTTCTCTGGGAGGAACAGTTGCCACTTATCTTCTAAGTCATCAGAGGGGCCCCTTCGGTAGACCACTCCCTGATGTACCTGCAACCTGTCCCATTCTTTCCTCAACAGGCGAGCTTCCTTTGAGGGATGATGCAGGAGTCTGTTTGGATCCTGATTCTCCAGGGCCTCCAGGACCAATCTCCCCATGGGGTCTTCCAATTGGTCACACCTCAACTCCTTCTTGGACAATCTCGGCAGGTTGTCTTCGTCCAATTGAGTCACTCCACAGTAGTGTTTTGGGACTCCCACCATGGTAACTCCTATTTCTTCTGCTCTGGAGCCTCCTCTGGCCTGGAATTCAGCTCCTTGACAAAGGGCCCGCACCCCGTCTGGTGCCACTTGGGTCCAATCTTCTACATCACTGGTGGGGGCATGAGATCTCCTGGACAGAGCGTCTGCGTCTCTATTCCCAGCCCCTGGCCTATACTTTAGGCTGAAGTTGAATCCAGACAGTGCGGCCAGCCACCTGTGTCCAGTGGCGTCCAGCTTGGCCGTGGTGAAAAGGTAGGTAAGGGGGTTGTTGTCGGTCTTCACAGTGAACTCTGCCCCATACAGGTAGTCTTTGAGCTTGTCTACTACCGCCCACTTAAGGGCCAAGAACTCCAGCTTGTGAGTGGGGTAGTTCTTCTCAGAGGGGGTCAGGCTCCTGCTCACATAGGCAACAGGCCGTTGTTGCCCTTCGTGTTCTTGATAAAGTACTCCTCCCAGACCGTTATGACTAGCATCTACGTGTAGTTCATAGGGCTTGGTTGGGTCTGCGTAGGCCAAGACTGGAGCAGTGGTCAGGCTCTTCTTCAATGCCTGGAAGGCCTCTTCACACTTCTGATTCCACTGATCTCTGATGGACTCTCCCGGCTTCCTGGGCCCTGAGTCATCCTCTTCTCCCTCAGTCTTGAGCAGTTCATTCAATGGTCTAGCAATTTGGGCGAATCCCTCCACAAACCTCCTATAGTAGGAGCAGAAACCCAAGAAGGATCTGAGTTCTGTTACTGTGGTGGGCCGTGGCCAGGAGGTAACTGCCTCCAATTTCTCGGGGTCTGTGGCCACCCCTTCTTCGGACACTATGTGCCCCAGATAGTTCACAGAAGACTGGTAGAACCGACACTTTTCAGGCAAAAGTTTGAGTCCCTCCTCACTGAGTCTCCTCAAGACTTTTTCCAGCCTCTCCTCATGTTCCTCCAGGGTTCTTCCAAAGGCTATGACATCGTCCAGGTATACAAGGACTTCAATAAGGTTCATGTCTCCTACAGTCTTCTCCATGAGACGCTGGAAAGTAGCTGGGGCTCCAGACAGACCTTGGGGCATCCGGTCGAATTCAAAGAACCCCACTGAGGTTATGAAAGCTGTCTTCTCCTTGTCTTCTGGGTGCATAGGGATCTGATAGTACCCGCTCTTGAGATCCATAACGCTGAACCACTTGGCCCCAGACAAGCTCTGTAGGGCATCCTCTATCCTTGGAGTGGTATATTGGTCGGGTATGGTTCTCCTGTTGAGAGTCCTGTAGTTGATACAGAGCCTCAATGACCCATTCTTCTTCCTGACCACCACTATCGGGGATGCATAGGGGCTTCTAGATTCCCGTATCACACCAGTCCTCTTGAGTTCTGAAAGTTGTCCCCTTAGATCCTCCAGATCTGCTAGTGGGACCCGCCTGACTCTCTCTCTGAAGGGCTTATCTTCCTGGAGGCGGATCCGATGGGTGGCACTCCTTGCACACCCCACATCGAACTCATCTTTAGAGAAGATCTTCTCCCATCTGTTCAGCTGGGCCTTGGCTCTCTCTTTCCAAGCCCTGGGCAGATTCGGGTTTTCCATGGATATCTTCTCCCAAGCATCTCCTCCTTCGCCCACCTCTGACAGGTTGACAGGGGCAACAGGGCTCACCTGGCCCAGCAGCATCCTGGCTGGGATTTCCATGGGGCCATCTGTATTGTTCCTAACACTCACTGGGACTCTACAATGGGCCTTCTTTAGGGCCTTCAGCGGAATCACTTCTGGTATCACTTCCAGACCGTGTGACCCTTCCCTTGGATCAGATTCCAACATGACAAAGGGTCCAGGCTGCTCCCAAGTAAGCTTCACAGTGCCTCTGAGACAGGTTACTTCGCCGGGCTGCAGCACTATCCCTCCTCTTCCAAGTCTCCACACCTTCCCTATCCCCTCTCCCGGGGTCTTCTGCTCTAAGACCAGCCTTTGGTAAGCTGTCTTCAGCATGGGGTGGATCTTGGTGACCGCTGCCCCTTTCTCTTTCACTAGAGGGGTCAGAAGTCTTCGGACCAGGTCCGTGTTTGTCCCTATTATCAGGGAACTCTTGTTGGCTCCTGGTGGCCGAGGGCACACAACTGCCAGGGTGTCAAACACTTTGGCTTTTCCAGCCACAGATGGGTCAAAGGTCATCCTGACAGGCATATAGCCATCGTAGGGGAAGTTCTGGGTTCCAATCCCACATATCTCTAGTCCCTCTATCTTCCGGATGGGTAGGTGACTCAAGTGCTTATCGTAAAAGTCTCTGTATAGCAGGGTCACTTGCGCCCCAGTATCCAAGATTGCTCTGGTGTAGACTCCCTCCACTTGAATGGACACTATAGGAGATGGGCCTACCAGCTTCTCCGGATATGGCCCGGCAGGGGTCGCTTTCTTCAGACTTTTTCTCTTTGAACCTCCTCTCGTCCAATCCCCTTTGGACTTCAGTCTTTCTTGAGTCTGGTATGCATTGACTTCCCTCCTTTTACTGGGTGTAGGGACCCACTGAGGGATACTATTGTTTTTCTTAGGTGTGCACCCCCTCTGGGGAGTGCTGTGCCTCTTCTGAGGGGTCTTACCCCCTTTCTCTGGGGTGTATCTCTGTTGAGGAATGTTGTGTTTCCCCCGAGGCGTTTTATCTCCTGTTATCTTCTGCTTTGCTTTCAGCTTGGAGCTCACTGAAGGTGATGGGCACCCGGTTGACTCCTTCACCGGGGCCCTCTGAAGTTTCCCGCCGGCTTGCGGTTGTCTATTTTCTTCTTCTTGGGACTGGAGCATGTAGCCTCAATATGTCCAATTCCTCCACAGTTAAAGCAGACTATATCTCCCCATTCTTGTAAAGATGCGGGTGCTGAGGCAACTGGGAATAATTCCTTCCTTGGTACTTCTCTCTTGGGACCCTCTGTGTTTTTTTCCATCAGAGAGGTCAACATCTCTAACACCTTGGACATTTGAGCTTTCAGGGTGTCTATCTCCGAATCTCTTTCAGGGGTCATTACTGGATTGACTAGCACCTGTGCGGGTACAACATTTGCCTTAATCATCTGCTGGTCCTGTTGCAGCGCCTCCTCATCTCTGATGATTTTTATCAAGTCAGCATAAGTCAGCAACGTTCCTCCTCGAGTCCTGAGGTTTTCAGGTGCAGCCAGACTGGATCCGAGCGTAACGCTCCCTTTAAGATTTGCTTCAATCTTGCCGCATCTGTATCTTGGGGCTTCATCCCCTTCTTCAACACAATCTTGCACAGCAACCTGTTCAGTCTCCTAACATACTCTGAAAGTTTCTCCTCTGGTTGTTGGAAAGTATGTTCAAATTGGTAGACCATCTCTGTCACCTTTTCCAATTGACCAAACTCTTCTTGCAGCATGGCTAGACAGTCTTGAGCCGTGCAATCTGCATTCCCAAACCGAAAACTTTTCACTGCTTCTGCTGCTGCGCCTTTAAGGCTTTCCATCACTCGTTGCCTCTTCTGTGCTTCAGGCACCTCCCATGCCTCTACTGCCTGCAATGCCTGCTCCACCCAGGTGTCAAAGTCTTCTTCCCCTGCGGGGACAGGGAGCTTCCCTGAGAATGTCTTTAGTCTCCGGTAGCTAGTCTCTACATGCACCGTGCTTGCCTTCTGACACTTGGTTAGCAGATCCCCTATCGCACCTATCAGTTCTGGTGATATAGCAGTGACAGGTGCAGGCGCCACTAGAGGCGTCGCCCTGCCTCCTTTTTCCGGTGGGGTCCGGGCCGTAGCCTGCGGTGAGCCCGTTGGTGATGGTTCCTTTTTTTCAGTTACTGCGTGCGCCAACCTATAGGTTCTGTTGTCTGGCGTCCGCACACACTTGCGCTTACAGGCCTCTGGCATCCCGTCCCAGTACTCCACTAATGCATACTGATATGAGATGTCTGGGTCTGACTTTATCTCTGTCACCCACGGTGTGTGATCTGGGGACACTGACTTCATTAACTCCTCTACCGTTTCAGTCGACCATTCCTCCCCAGGGAGGCTGATGACTATCGACTGGTTTGGCTCTGCGTTAGAGGCTTTGCACCACGCTTCTACTGTTTGTGGGTCCATGCCGGCACTTCTGGCGTTCACCTGCTGCATCAGGATCCCGGACGAGCCCCCACGTGTAGCGATACCTCCAACTAAGAAGGCCACAGATTTAGTTTGGGCCCTGAAGACAGCTCCGCCAACCCCCAGCAATATACTCGACCCCCTACTGGCACAGCTAGTTCTGACAGCAAAATGTCTATCTTATACTGTATGAGTAATTAAGCACCGAGACAATACTAAAATGAAATAGGTATAGAATTTACTCAAGCTTTAGTTAGGAAAGGGGTTAACATTTATTACAGTTTACAATATATATATATTGCAGAGCCCTGCAACACTAACACACTATGAATATGAAGCTAACAGCAATAAGTGCGCCACACGGGCAACCGTTCATTAGGCGCCCTGTGGCGCAGTAACCATACAAATTAGAAAACCCCACCAGGCCTGGTTCAAACAGCTAAAACTTAGTCTATAAGGGATGATGTTCTTTTCTTCACCGGCAGGTCTTTAACGGTGGTGCACATTAACAGAGTATAATTTGTAATCCAATGGGAAAGGTAAAGATGGGATAAACACTTTGCTATGCGAACTGAGTTCAGCTCTGATAAGGTTCTTCAGTGAAAGTATCAGGAACAACTTGTGGGCCACGGCAGTCTATAGGCCTATTAACAGTAACAGTATATGGTTTGGGCATACGCCTTCTCACCCAACCGGACTGCGGTCCCAGTCCGGGAACTTCCACCGACTGTGTCACACACACACACACACAGTCTCTCCAGCGATCGGGTCCCCGATCCAACCAATGCTGTAATAGAGCGAAGTCCAATGCCACCCAGGCTCGCAGAGGGGTGGAAGGCTCTTTGGTGCTGCGCAAGACCTCAGGCTTCAGGCCTTGCACTCCGACACATCCGCACAGGAGGATCAGTCTCTGAAGTCTCGTGTCCCAAAGAGGCCGAGCCCAGCCTTGTCTCCTCCTTTTATAACCCCTCCCATGAGTCTCTGCGGCGGAAACATTGCCGAACGGGGTTCTGGGTAATGTAGTCTCTCTGCGTTAAAGGGGAACACCCCGCTACACTGATATCCAAGCTTCTATACTTTCTGAGTTGCTTTCCTAGAACAAAGCATGCAGACCAACAATGTTTGAGCACAGTTGGAAATCCTGTTCCAGGGATATGGCAAGTAAGTGCAAGCTATTCTGCTAATTCTGTGTAAAAGCCAGTCAATGACCTATTTTAGAACAAGTGTCGTGCAATGGCAGCCTCCGCGGTAGAGATTTCTCTTAATATGCAGATTCTGGTGATTCATTTTACGGATCGGGCCTTTTTGGCCTTGGATGCCATTAAGGCTTTTGATAGTATAGAATGGCCCTTTCTTTGGGCTGTTCTAGAGAAATGTGGTCTTGGTGTCACATTTTGTCAATGGGTTTAATTATTATATTTGGGTTTGGGTATTTTATTAGGGTTACTAGTGTACAGTCTTCCCCCTTTAAGCTTTTTTGTGGCACGAGGCAGGGGTATACTTTGTCACACAAAAACAAAAGAAAGAAAAACGAGTCCTGTGGAATCAACCAATCCTCGAAGTGATAGTTCAAATCGTAATGCCACTTAGCAATGTCCGGTACTGTCGCTATAGCCAAACACTCTATGCATACAAAAGAAAAAAACGAAGTATTGCTACTGAGTAGGGATGAGCTCGCTGTTCGAGTCGAACATCGGCTGTTCGCCTGTTCGGCAAAGCCAGAACTTTGTGGGTCGTTCGCGCCATATTCGTGTGGCGCGAACGGGCCACAATGCACTGCGCCATCGCAGTGCATTGCTGGCTGATGATTGGCCAAGCATGCACTGTGACCCCGCATGCTTGGCCAATCACAGCGCCGGCAGCGAGGAGAGCCATAATTGGCCACAGGCAGGATGCCTGTGGCCAATTATAGCTCAGGGGGGTTTAGTACATGCCCCACACTATATAAGGCTGCCAGCGCGGCGGCCTTGTGTAGTGTGTTGGCATGCAGGGAGAAGAGCAGGATAGGCAGGGACAGTGTCAGTGTCATCTTTGCTTAACCTAGCGCAGTTACAGTGAGTGTAGTGTGTTGGCGTGCAGGGAGAGAGCAGGATAGGCAGGGACAGTGTCAGGATCATCTTTGCTTAACCTAGCGCAGTTACAGTGAGTGTAGTGTGTTGGCATGCAGGGAGAGAGCAGGATAGGCAGGGACAGTGTCAGTGTCATCTTTGCTTAACCTAGCGCAGTTACAGTGGGTGTAGTGTGTTGGAGTGCAGGGAGAGAGCAGGATAGGCAGGGACAGTGTCAGTGTCATCTTTGCTTAATCTAGCGCAGTTACAGTGGGTGTAGTGTGTTGGAGTGCAGGGAGAGAGCAGGATAGGCAGGGACAGTGTCAGTGTCATCTTTGCTTGTTAACCTGCAGCAGTTACAGTGCGTGTAGTGTGCCTCCTGCACAGTATACACCTGAAGCTACCCCTTATTGCTGGTGTTGCTGTTCTGTTGTGTAACACAGGCATCTGCAAGCAGTTACAGTGGGTGTAGTGTGCCTCCTGCACAGTATACACCTGAAGCTACCCCTTATTGCTGGTGTTGTCCTGTTGTGTAACACAGGCATCTGCAGCAGTTACAGTGGGTGTAGTGTGCCTCTTGCACAGTATACAGTGGGGATCGAAAGTTTGGGCACCCCAGGTAAAAATGTGTATTAATGTGCATAACGAAGCCAAGGAAAGATGGAAAAATCTCCAAATGGCATCAAATTACAGATTAGACATTCTTATAATATGTCAAAAAAAGTTAGATTTTATTTCCATCACTTACACTTTCAAAATTACAGAAAACAAAAAAATGGCGTCTGCAAAAGTTTGGGCACCCTGCAGAATTTATAGCATGCACTGCCCCCTTTGCAAAGCTGAGACCTGCCAGTGTCATGGATTGTTCTCAATTAGGGATGAGCCGAACACCCCCGGGTTCGGTTCGCACCAGAACCTTCGAACGGACCGAAAGTTCGCGCGAATTTTCGAACCCTATTCGTTATAATGGACGCGAACGTTCGAAATCAAAATTGCTGATTACAACGGCCAATATGCATGTTAATGTCATAAAACAGGTTTGGGGACCCGGGTCCTGCCCCAGGGGACATATATCAATGCAAAAAGAAATTTTAAAAACTAACGTTTTTTCGGGAGCAGTCATTTTAATGATGCATAAAGTGAAAAAAAAAAAGTGAAATTTTCCTTTAAATATGGTACCTGGGGGGGTGTCTAAAGTATGCCTGTGAAGTGGCATGTGTTTCCCGTGTTTAGAACTGTCCTTGCACAAAATGACATTTGTAAAGGAAAAAAATAAGCCATTTAAAACCACTTGCGGCTTTAATGTCATGTCTTGTCCTGGCCGCCATATGGCTGAAAATCCTTGAGAAAAATGGCATGGCTACCCCATCACACCCCCCCCCACCCCAGCCCCTTTGGGTCTTGTATGGATATTAAGGGGGACCCCGCACCCAAAATAAAACCCTATACCTACAACCCTATATACTCTGAACAGCAGTATATAGGTGGTGCAAACAAGACACGGACTGTAGGTTTGTTCTTAAGTAGAATCTGAACAGGTACATTATGAAGTGTAGCTCCATCCCCAAAAAATCTATTTTTAAGCTTTTTGGAGAACATAGGGAGGGGTTATCACCCCTGTAACATTTGCTGTCTTTGCACATCTGTTCAGAACATGTCACCTCACTTTCCGTCCCAATGACAAATGTTTTTGGAAAAGTGGGGTTTTAATTGAAACAAGGATTGGTGATAAAGCATCAGTAGAGAGGAGATACCTTTTTCCCAAATTAAATCTAACAGGATAGAATTTCCCTTCCTAGGGGTAGATTTCCTCTCACTTCCTGTTTTCTCTTGCCGTTTGCAAGTAGGAGTCGTTTGTAAGTTGGATGTTTGAAAGTAGGGGCCTGCCGTATATACTCTGCAGAAATTTGCCCTATTAGATGTTGGTGTAGCCACAAGACTGGTGGGCACAGGAATGGGCCCTGCTGTGAGTTATTAGATCAAGATTTGTACTTGCATGCACCTGTTGAACAGGGCAGAAAAATTGGGCCTTTGGTGGTGGTGGTGGTGGTGGTGGTGGACGGTGTTGCCACAAGACTGTAAGCCCTCACAGTTACTCTTGGTGGGTGCAGGAATGGGCCCTGCTGTGAGTTATTAGATCAAGATTTGTAATTGCATGCACCTGTTGAACAGGGCAGAAAAATTGGGCCTTTGGTGGTGGTGGTGGTGGTGGTGGTGGACGGTGTTGCCACAAGACTGTAAGCCCTCACAGTTACTCTTGGTGGGTGCAGGAATGGGCCCTGCTGTGAGTTATTAGATCAAGATTTGTAATTGCATGCACCTGTTGAACAGGGCAGAAAAATTGGGCCTTTGGTGGTGGTGGTGGTGGTGGTGGTGGACGGTGTTGCCACAAGACTGTAAGCCCTCACAGTTACTCTTGGTGGGTGCAGGAATGGGCCCTGCTTTGAGTTATTAGATCAAGATTTGTAATTGCATGCACCTGTTGAACAGGGCAGAAAAATTGGGCCTTTGGTGGTGGTGGTGGTGGTGGACGGTGTTGCCACAAGACTGTAGGCCCTCATAGTTACTCTTGGTGGGCGCAGGAATGGGCCCTGCTGTGAACTATTAGATCAAGATTTGTAATTACACGCCCCTGTTAAACAGGGGCTGAAAAATTGTGCCTTAGGCATTGGTGCTGGTGCCACAACACTGCAACCCCTCACAGATACTGTACTTGGAGCACAGCAGTCACACCTGTTGCGAAGCATCTTTTTAAAAAATTGTAATTACACGCCCCTGTTATACAGGGGCTGAAAAATTGTGCCTTAGGCACTGGTGCTGGTGCCACAACACTGCAACCCCTCACAGATACTGTACTCTGAGCACAGCAATGAGACCTGTTGCAAAGCATTGCCTAAAAATTTTAATTACACGCCCCAACAGGGGTTGAAAAATTGTGCCTTAGGCACTGGTGCTGGTGCCACAACACTGCAACCCCTCACAGATACTGTACTTGGAGCACAGCAGTCACACCTGTTGCGAAGCATCTTTTTAAAAAATTGTAATTACACGCCCCTGTTATACAGGGGCTGAAAAATTGTGCCTTAGGCACTGGTGTGGTGGCATGGATCATTGAGGAGGAGGAAGAGGATAGTCAGTGAACATAACAGGACAGTCACTCAGCATCAGCATAGGCAGTCTTGAAGGGATGTGACATTATAAATTATTCCGTTATATCCGCTTCAGGTGTCTGGTAGCTGGTGGTGATTCAAGACTGATTCATTTTCATGAAGGTCAGTCGATCAACCGAGTCGGTGGACAGGCGCACCCTATGATCGGTGACAAATCCTCCAGCAGCACTGAATGTGCGTTCGGAAAGAACGCTGGATGCAGGACAGGCCAGTAGCTCAATTGCATACTGTGCAAGCTCTGGCCAGTGATCCATCCTCAGGACCCAGTAAGCCAGAGGATTTTCGGTGGGAAAGGTGTCCAAGTCTGACCTTGCCCCTAGGTATTACTGCACCATGTATATCAGACGCTGGCGATGGTTGCTGGAACCGATCATACCTTGGGGCTGCGGACTAAAAAATTGTCTGAACGCATCGGTCAGACGTCCACCTTCCCCACCACTCCTTCTGCTACTGACCGAAGCCTCAGCAACTCGTCGTCCAGGACCAGGAGTTTGTAACCTCCCAGTTTCTGGGAACGCGTTGCACAGACCTTTCTGCAAGGCCTCCCTGAGATGTCTCATCCTCTGCTCCCTCTGCGACGGCAAGATAAGGTCCGCAACCTTACCCTTGTACCGTGGATCAAGGAGAGTGGCCAGCCAGTAATGGTCCCTCTCCTTGATCCGAAGAACACGAGGATCCTTCCGCAGGCTTTGCAGGATCAGGGAGGCCATGCAGCGTAGGTTAGCTGAGGCATTCGGTCCGGAGTCTTCTGGGTCACTGAGGATGACATGATCGCCAGCCACCTCCTCCCAGCCACGTACAAGTCCACTGGTTTGTTGGGACTGTACATCATCCCTAAAAGACTGCTGCTGCTGATGCTGATTGCCAGGCTCCACCTCCATGCTCACACAATCCTCCTCCTCCTCCTCCTCCTCATCCTCATCCTCTTCCTGTGTGATGGGTGGGACAGAAGGAACACTGTCTGGATAAAGGGGGCCTTGAGAGGCAAGGAAGTCCTCCTCTTCCTGCCTCTGTTCTGCCTCAAGTGCCCTGTCCATTATCCCACGCAGTGTATGCTCCAACAGGTGGACAAGAGGTACAGTGTCACTGATGCATGCACTGTCACTGCTCACCATCCTCGTGGCCTCCTCAAATGGTGAGAGGACAGTGCATGCATCCCTGATCATGCTCCACTGGCGTGGGGAAAAAAAGCCAAGCTCCCCTGACCCTGTCCTGGTGCCGTAGTCGCAAAGGTACTCATTGATGGCCCTCTGCTGCATGTGCAGTCGCTGCAGCATGGCCAACGTTGAGTTCCACCTGGTGGGCATGTCACATATTAGGCGGTTCTTGGGCAGGTTCAGCTCCTTTTGCAGCTCAGTCAGCCGAGCACTGGCATTATAAGATCGGCGGAAATGCACACAGACTTTCCTGGCCTGCCTCAGGACATCCTGTAAGCCTGGGAACCTGCCCAAGAACCGCTGCACCACCAGGTTGAGGACGTGAGTCATACAGGGCACATGGGTGAGCTGCCCCTGTCGCAGGGCGGAGAGGAGGTTGGTGCCATTGTCAGAAACGACCATTCCTGGCTTAAGCTGGCGTGGCGTCAACCACCTCTCGGCCTGCCCCTGCAGAGCTGCCAGAACCTCTGGCCCAGTGTGGCTCCTGTCCCCCAAACACACCAGCGCAAGCACGGCATGGCATCTTTTTGCCTGCGTACTCGCGTAGCCCCTTGTACGCCTACGGAGCACCGCTGGTTCCGAGGACAGAGCACTCGAACAGGACATGGAGGAAGAAGAAGAGGAGGGGGTGGAGGAGAGAGGTGTGTCACAACCAGTAGTAGCATTTTGGAGGCGTGGTGGCGGAACAACCTCCAACACTACTGCACCTTGTCCTGCATCCCTCCCAGCTGCCAATAGAGTGACCCAATGGGCCGTGAAAGAAAGATAACGTCCCTGTCCATGCCTGCTGGACCATGAGTCAGCGGTAATATGCACCTTACCGCTGACCGCCCTGTCCAGCGAGGCATGGACATTGCCTTCCACATGCCGGTAGAGAGACGGAATCGCCTTCCGTGAGAAAAAGTGGCGTTTGGGAACCTGCCACTGAGGAACCGCACATTGAACAAACTCACGGAAGGGGGCCGAGTCTACCAACTGAAAAGGCAGCAGTTGAAGTGCTAGCAATTTAGCCAAGCTAGCATTCAACCGCTGGCAATGTGGATGGCTGGGAGTATACTTCTTTCGACGGTCCAGCAGCTGGGGCAGGGAAATTTGCCTGCTACAATCGGACGTCGGTGTACTGCAAGTACTTGGTTGTGACACACCTAATTCTACACCTTCAGTCCTCTCAGAGCAGCTTTCAGAGAGGACTGAAGATATAGTGGGGATGGAGATCCCAGCTGATGAGGAGCAAGGAGAGGTCCGCTTTGTTCTTTGGTGTGGGTCTTTTATGTGTGCTTGCCAACGAGCTGCATGGCAGGTCGACATATGTCTGCTCATGCTTGTGGTGCCCAAGCGGCTGATGTTTTGGCAACGCAAGATACGCTTGAGACAAATATTGCAAATAGCAGTGGTGCGATCTGATGCACTCGTCTCAAAAAAGGCCCACACCAAAGAACTTTTGTGATAACGTGCAGAGGCAGTGCCCTGCGGTGTGGTACAGTTGCTGTGCTGGCCTCTAGCTGGCCTCCAGGGGGAATCCTGCCTCGTTGGACATGTGACACCGCATCCTCCTCCTCCTCCTCTCTCCCTTCAGGCACCCACGTGGAGTCAGTGACCTCATCATCCCCTCCCTCTTCACCACTAGAGCAAACCTGGCAGTAAGCTGCAGCTGCTGGAACAGTACTGCCAGATTGCTGTCCTTCAGCATCCCCTCTCTCTGCGCGCACACTACTGACTTCCTCAAGCTGGGTATCATCATCCGAGCCTTCGAATCGTTGGGCATCCTCCTGGAGCATGTACCCAACACTGTGCTCAAACAGTTCGGGGGACTCCTCAGGAGGACATGGTGGGTCTAGGGAAGGGGTGGCTGATGATGCCATTGAGTACGCGTTGGCAGCTGCTCTGCCAGTACCCTGAGCCTGGGTGAGAGAGGATGAGGAGGATGAGGAGGGCTTGGTCATCCATTCTACCAAGCCTTCGGCATGATGCGGCTCCACATGTCCAGCTGCCGAAAACAAAGACAAGCGTGTCCCATGGCCACGTGCTGATGACGATGCACGACCACGTCCACGGCCAGCATTGTTGTCTCTAGAAACAGAGCCTGCCTGCCCTGTGTTCTTGCCTCGGCACGCTCTGCCTCTCCTTGGCGGTCTTCCAGCCATTGTAGTCGGTAGTGTATATAGTATAAAAAATAGAGCTCCTATGTGTGCTCACAACACACTGTAGGTCCTATGGGTGCTGACACTAACACACTATAGGTACTATGTGTGCTGCTGACAAGAAAATATAGGAGCTCTGTTTGCTGCCACTAACACACTAGAAGTCCTATGGGTGCTGCTGAGAAGAAAATATAGGAGCTCTGTGTGATGCCACTAACACACTAGAAGTCCTATGGGTGCTTCTGAGATGAAAATATAGGAGCTCTGTGTGATGCCACTAACACACTAGAAGTCCTATGGGTGCTTCTGAGATGAAAATATAGGAGCTCTGTTTGCTGCCACTAACACACTAGAAGTCCTATGGGTGCTGCTGAGAAGAAAATATAGGAGCTCTGTTTGCTGCCACTAACACACTAGAAGTCCTATGGGTGCTGCTGAGAAGAAAATATAGGAGCTCTGTGTGATGCCACTAACACACTAGAAGTCCTATGGGTGCTGCTGAGAAGAAAATATAGTAGCTCTGTGTGATGCCACTAACACACTAGAAGTCCTATGGGTGCTTCTGAGAAGAAAATAAAGGGATTTTTATAACAGCTTACCTGTAAAATCCTTTTCTTGGAGTACATCACGGGACACAGAGCGACTTAGTCATTACTAATGGGTTATATAGATTACCTTCAGGTGTTGGCACTGGCCAATTCCAAACCGGAAGTACCCTCCCCTATATAAGCCCCTCCCACCCGGGAGCACCTCAGTTTTGTAGCCAAGCAATAAGTGTCCCAAAAAGAGGGGTGGGAGCTCTGTGTCCCGTGATGTACTCCAAGAAAAGGATTTTACAGGTAAGCTGTTATAAAAATCCCTTTTTCTTTTTCGTACATCACGGGACACAGAGCGACTTAGTCATTACTAATGGGACGTCCCAAAGCAATGCCAAATGAGGGGAGGGATACATAAGCTGGGCGCCATCAGGCATGAGGATCTTTTGCGGCCTGCAACACACTGCGCCCAAAGGCGACATCCTCCTGACTTCTAACGTCTACCTGGTAGAACCTAGTAAACGTGTGTACCGAAGACCATGTTGCGGCCTTACATACTTGAGCCAGGGAGGCCTGGTGATGCACTGCCCATGAAGTTCCAACTGCTCTTGTGGAGTGCGCCCTAACTTTGAACGGAGGCGGTCTCTTTCTCAAGCCATAGGCTTGTATTATGACCTGTCGAATCCACTTGGCTAAAGTAGATTTTGATGCTGCCTGACCCTTTCTGGGGCCTTCCGGCAGAACAAATAAAGAATCCGTTCTGCGAATCTGAGCAGTGGCTTTTAGATAAGCTTTAACTGCTCTTACTACATCCAAAGAATGTAATAACTTTTCCTCTACCGAGCCAGGTTTGGGGAAAAAAGAAGGAAGAACCACATCTTGGTTCAAATGAAACCTCGATACCACCTTAGGAAGAAAGGCTGGATGAGGACGTAATACTACTCTGTCCTTATGGACAACCAGATATGGCTTCTTACAGGACAAGGCGGCTAATTCCGATACTCTTTTAGCCGAACAAACGGCTACTAAGAAAATCAATTTCCTGGTGAGAAGAACCAAGGAAATGTGTTGTAATGGTTCAAACGGTTGTTTCTGTAGAACCGACAGAACCAGGTTTAAGTCCCAAGGACATATGGGAATACTAACCGGAGGGCTAATACGCATCACTGCTTGTATAAAGGCTTTGACTAGTGAATGCGAAGCCAAGGGCCTTTGAAAAAATATTGACAAGGCCGAAATCTGACCCTTGATAGTACTCAAGGCAAGCTTCCTATCTACAGCCCACTGTAGGAAGTCCAAAATCCTCCCTATCACGTACTTACGTGGATGCCATTTCCTGGCCTCACACCACGTAATGTACGCTTTCCAGATCCTATAATAGATCTGCCTGGATACCGGTTTCCTGGCATTGCTCATGGTAGATACCACAGAATTAGAGAGCCCTCTCTTTTTCAGAATGTGGGCTTCAATAGCCAGGCCGTCAAACCTAGGGCTGGTAAGGAAGGGTGGTATATCGGTCCCTGCGACAGCAGGTCCGGATGATGTGGGAGGGTCCAAGGACTCCTCACTGACATTTTTACAATCTCCGCGTACCATGCCCTTCGGGGCCACGCTGGAGCCACCAGAATCACTGGTTTCTTTTCTACCCTGATTCTGCGGAGTAATCGCGGTAACAATTGTGGCGGTGGGAATGCATATATCAGCTCGAACTGATCCCAAGGGAACACTAGGGCATCCGAGCCGCAAGCTAGGGGATCCCTTGTGCGAGACACAAATCTGTCCACTTTTGCGTTGAATCTGGATGCTAGCAGATCTACATCCGGTGTTCCCCACCGCTGGCATATTGCCTGGAAAACCTCGGGGTGAAGAGACCATTCCCCCGGGCATAATTGTTGGCGACTTAGAAAGTCCGCTCTCCAATTTTCCACTCCTGGGATGAAAACCGCGGATATGGCTGGGACATATTTTTCTGCCCACTCCAGGATGCAATTTGCTTCCCTCTGGGCTGCACGACTCTTGGTGCCACCCTGGTGATTGATATATGCCACTGCCGTGGCATTGTCTGATTGAATTCTGACAGGGGACCCTTGGAGTTTGGATGTCCATGCTACTAGGGCATACCGGGCTGCTCGTATCTCTAAGAGATTGATGGGCAGGGCCTTTTCTGCTTCTGACCACTTGCCCTGGAGAGACCATTGCTCCAGTACTGCCCCCCAGCCTATGAGGCTGGCATCTGTAGTGACCACCTTCCAAGAAACCGGACTGAAGGGTTTCCCTCTTTCCAGATTCTGGGGCACCAACCACCAATGGAGGCTCTTGCGAACGGAAGGGGACAGGGACATTGGTAAGTCTAAAGCCTGAACTTTTTTGTTCCAGGCTGACAGTATGGCCCTTTGCAAATTCCTTGAATGGAATTGACCGTAGGGTACCGCTTCGAATGAAGCCACCATCTTTCCCAGCAGCCTCATGCAGAGGCGTATGGATGGTTTTCTTTTTGTACCCACTAAGTGGGTCAAATCTTTTAAAGACGACACCTTCTCTGGAGGTAAGAAAATCTTTCTCTGATTTGAATCCAGCCTTAGCCCTAAGTATTCCAGACTTTTGACTGGTCTTAGAGCTGACTTGTCCCGGTTGATAATCCAACCGTGATATTCCAGATACTCGATTGTCTTGTGAATAGCTACTTCCAGCTTTTCCACTGAGTGGTCTATTAGTAGCAGGTCGTCTAGATATGCCATTATCGTTACACCCTGTGTTCTTAGATTGGCCAATAATGGGGCCAGAATTTTTGTGAACACTCGTGGTGCTGTGGCCAGACCGAAAGGTAAGGCTCTGAACTGAAAATGGCGCCCTTCTACTGCAAAGCGTAGAAATTTCTGGTGGGCCGGAAAGATGGGAATATGCAGATAAGCATCCTTTATGTCGATCGAGGCTAGCCATTCCTGCCCTTGTAGGGCGGTGGCCACCGATCGGATCGACTCCATCCGAAAAGTCCTGATATTTAGGAACTTGTTTAGCCCTTTTAGATTTAATATGGGCCTCACGTCCCCATTTGGTTTGGGGACTGTGAAAAGGTTCGAGTAAAACCCGAATCTGCTTTCTTCCAGGGGAACCTTCATGATTACTAGGCTTGTGCACAACGGAAAAATTCGTTCCGTTTCGGTTCGTTTCTTTCCGGTCCTGTTGATTCGTAATCATTCGTAATTTTGCTAGACGGGATTTTTCGTGTTCGGACTCATTCGTATTTTTGCAAGCGACATTTTTCGTTGAATTTTTTGTTGCTTTATAATTCGTACTTTCGGTAGAGTACGTTGTTTTTCGTTGATTCTGGACACAACTCCTACTTTCGTAACTTTTTTTGGGTTCGTTGATTCGTAATTTTCTGTGTCTCTCTCACGAGGACGCTGACTATTATGCCTAATGTGCTTCGAATGGATTTGTTCTTTTCAAAAAACATCGCGGTTATTTGTAACGATTCGAAATCTCGTATTTTACTTTCGTTTTTTACATGCGGCTATAGCCTCCGCCCCCTGTACACCATTTTGAGAGGGTTCAGCACGGTGAGGGAGAAGCAGAGAGCAGAGCAGAGTGTTATTGTGCTTCGAATGGATTAGAAATCTCGTATTTTACTTTCGTTTTTTACATGCGGCTATAGCCTCCGCCCCTGTACACCATTTTGAGAGGGAGTTCAGCACGGTGAAGGAGAAGCAGAGAGCAGAGCAGAGTGAGTGTTATTGTGTTTCCAATGGATTTGTACATTCGTAAGTTTTTTCATAATGAATTATGCCGAAGACATTCGGGCATTCGCTATTTTGCGGTATAATTTATTTCGGATTCGGTTTTATTCGTAATTGCTTTGTTCGGAAATTCGAATGCTTCCGAATGGCCGAAAGTTGCTAAATTCGGACGAATTTCGATTCGTTACGAAACGAATTGCACAAGCCTAATGATTACACCTTGGAGCAATAGTTGTTCTAGTGCCAGAAGGAGGGATCCTCTCTTTTGGGGATCTCTTGGCACGTTTGACCTCATAAATTGGGCAGGAGGAGTGCCTTTTAACTCCAGCTTGTATCCCAGACTTACTGCGGAGAGCACCCATCTGTCTCTGATGGTGTCCCGCCAGGTCTCTGTGAACAACTGAAGTCTTCCCCCCACCCGATTGAGTGGGGGCAACGCTTCATGCCTTGGGGGGAGGTTTTGTACCTCTCTTGATCCAGGGCTTCTTGTTACCCTGTGATTGTCCCTGATTTCTGCCCCCTGAATTTGACCGCGGAGGCCGTCGGAACTGCTTCACAGCCGATGTGCCCGGGACTGGAGAAGTAGGCCTCTTAAAAGAAGGACTTCTACCCTTGTTCTTAACCGGTAAGAGTGAACTTTTACCGGCAGAAATTTTCTGGATATATTTGTCCAGATCTTCTCCAAATAAGCGTTCTCCATGAAATGGGAAGCTAACCAGCAGTTTTTTACAGGGAGCTTCAGCAGACCAGTTTTTGAGCCACAGAAGCCTACGCATATGTACTATAGACAGCGTAAAGCGGGAGGCCTGTTGGATTGTATCCTTTATGGCGTCCACCGCAAAACACAAGGCTCTAGGCAGGTCAGCTAGGGCAAGAGCCTGCTGATCTGGTAAGTCCCTTAAGACTTGTTTCAACTGATCTTTCACTGCTTGGCAGACTCCAATCGCTGCTACCGCAGGTTGTGTCACCATACTTGCTGTAGAGAAAGCAGATTTTAGTAAAGACTCCAATTTTTTATCTATTGGGTCTTTGAACATTGGAACATTATCTACTGGACATGTCAGTGATTTGTTAACAGAAGAGATGGCTGCGTCCACTGTAGGGACCCTCCATTTTCTTATGAACTTATCCTCCATGGGATAGATCACCGGAAATCTCTTGGGGGGAGCAAATATTTTATCAGGATGCTCCCAATCCTGGTAAATAAGCCCTTCTAATAAAGGGTGGATTGGGAAGGAACAGACAGCCTGGGGAGCTTTTAGCGACCCCAGCGAGGAAACCGTAGTGGATGGTGGTTCCGCCAGAGGCATTTTAAATGCTGATCGGACCATATTAGTCAGAGACTGAACCCATAATCTTTCAGCCTGAGAAGCTGAGAAAGGTTCTTCCACTGTTGATTCCTCTATAACTGAATCAACCTCATCCTGATCCCCTTCAGGTAGGTCGATCTCTGTGTGGGGCTGTTCCTCCACTAACAGGCACTCTGAAGGAGGAGACGGAGATCGGACGCGCTTTTCCTGAGACAGGGAAGCAGCGATCAATGCTGTTAATCTCTCTTCCAATCCTCCCAGAGTTGAGGATAAAACCTCCTCTGTTATATATACAGGAGCAGGTGGACTGGGGACAGCCGCAGCACCAGGCATTCCTGCCGGGTTTCTACGGCTACTGACCTCTGAATTCTCAGGGGAGATTGGTGCAGTACAAGCATGCCCAATATCCTCAGAGCCCGATGGAGACCCCTTTGGCTTCCTGGAAGATCTATTTCCGGAGCGTCTGGACAACATATCCTTTAAGCACAAAGCTGAGGTATTCCCGTCGTCATACACCAATTTTGCTGGTAATAGTCTAACACAGGTGCTGCTATATACCCGCTGGTGTCCACTAAAGTGCCTTTCTATGGGGATGCCTGCATCAACCGCCTCTGTGTGCCACTGTTTGTTGCTAGCTCTGTTTGCATGCAGCTGACACTTGTACTGTGTCTTTTAACCATGCTGGGACGCCCGCACATGCGCAGAAGCGCCGCGGCGCGCATCGAGCGTCATCCACCCGCCCCGCCCCTTTTTTTCATAGGAGGCGCGTGCACGCGCCCGCGCGCGTGCCCGTGCGCCATTGGCGCCCTTTTCGAAATCAACAGGGGACTAGGAGCCAGGGCCCTTTTTGCCGGAAGGCCTGTGCGGTGGATGAGCGCAGCAACAGGGCAGAGGAAGTGGATTCCCACAGAGAAACTTACCAGCTGCCTGGATCTTTTGACTTGAGAAAACCAAAGATCCACATGACAAGAAAAATGGACTACAGCGGCCTCTAGTGGTTTAACACAGGTACCGCGGTCCCTGTTTTTTTTTTTTTTTTCTTGACTACTATTAAAATTTTACATTTTCAGTAGTTATAGGCAAACACAGATATTTAGCGGGAATACCGTTAGGTAACAGACAGAAAGACAAATTAGGCTTGGGGGTCCCCCAATAGAACCAAGTTCCTGGGGGCCCCCACTTACCTGATCCCCGCCGCAGGACTTTGTTTGGTCCACAGAAGTCCAAACTTCACCTATCACGGCAGGCATTGTAATTAAACCTTCAGGGACCGGGTTCCCAAGGATTCCACTCCCCTGGACCTGTATAGCACCCTGCACAGACAACATCTTGGTCGTGGGTATGACCAGAGCTCTGGATCCCAGGGTCCAGCCCTCCTAAGAGAAGCATTACAGGCAAAACCTTGCTCTTCTGCTGCAAGGCCCGGGTACCGACCGTTTAGCTATGAAGCTTTTTTGGTGGGATCCGGAACAGCTTACTAAGGCCCAAAAGAACCTGTACGCAAGCCCAGTGAAAACACATGTTACTCTTTGGCCAACACCTTAGACACTGGCAAAAAACTGAGGTGCTCCCGGGTGGGAGGGGCTTATATAGGGGAGGGTACTTCCGGTTTGGAATTGGCCAGTGCCAACACCTGAAGGTAATCTATATAACCCATTAGTAATGACTAAGTCGCTCTGTGTCCCGTGATGTACGAAAAAGAAATAGGAGCTCTGTGTGATGCCACTAACACACTAGAAGTCCTATGGGTGCTTCTGAGATGAAAATATAGGAGCTCTGTTTGCTGCCACTAACACACTAGAAGTCCTATGGGTGCTGCTGAGAAGAAAATATAGGAGCTCTGTGTGATGCCACTAACACACTAGAAGTCCTATGGGTGCTTCTGAGAAGAAAATATAGGAGCTCTGTGTGATGCCACTAACACACTAGAAGTCCTATGGGTGCTTCTGAGATGAAAATATAGGAACTCTGTGTGATGCCACTAACACACTAGAAGTCCTATGGGTGCTTCTGAGATGAAAATATAGGAACTCTGTGTGATGCCACTAACACACTAGAAGTCCTATGGGTGCTGCTGAGAAGAAAATATAGGAGCTCTGTGTGATGCCACTAACACACTAGAAGTCCTATGGGTGCTTCTGAGAAGAAAATATAGGAGCTCTGTGTGATGCCACTAACACACTAGAAGTCCTATGGGTGCTTCTGAGATGAAAATATAGGAACTCTGTGTGATGCCACTAACACACTAGAAGTCCTATGGGTGCTTCTGAGATGAAAATATAGGAGCTCTGTTTGCTGCCACTAACACACTAGAAGTCCTATGGGTGCTGCTGAGAAGAAAATATAGGAGCTCTGTGTGATGCCACTAACACACTAGAAGTCCTATGGGTGCTTCTGAGAAGAAAATATAGGAGCTCTGTGTGATGCCACTAACACACTAGAAGTCCTATGGGTGCTTCTGAGATGAAAATATAGGAACTCTGTGTGATGCCACTAACACACTAGAAGTCCTATGGGTGCTTCTGAGATGAAAATATAGGAACTCTGTGTGATGCCACTAACACACTAGAAGTCCTATGGGTGCTGCTGAGAAGAAAATATAGGAGCTCTGTGTGATGCCACTAACACACTAGAAGTCCTATGGGTGCTTCTGAGAAGAAAATATAGGAGCTCTGTGTGATGCCACTAACACACTAGAAGTCCTATGGGTGCTTCTGAGATGAAAATATAGGAACTCTGTGTGATGCCACTAACACACTAGAAGTCCTATGGGTGCTTCTGAGATGAAAATATAGGAACTCTGTGTGATGCCACTAACACACTAGAAGTCCTATGGGTGCTGCTGAGAAGAAAATATAGGAGCTCTGTGTGATGCCACTAACACACTAGAAGTCCTATGGGTGCATCTGAGAAGAAAATATAGGAGCTCTGTGTGATGCCACTAACACACTAGAAGTCCTATGGGTGCATCTGAGAAGAAAATATAGGAGCTCTGTGTGATGCCACTAACACACTAGAAGTCCTATGGGTGCTTCTGAGATGAAAATATAGGAGCTCTGTGTGATGCCACTAACACACTAGAAGTCCTATGGGTGCTGCTGAGAAGAAAATATAGGAGCTCTGTTTGCTGCCACTAACACACTAGAAGTCCTATGGGTGCTGCTGAGAAGAAAATATAGGAGCTCTGTGTGATGCCACTAACACACTAGAAGTCCTATGGGTGCTTCTGAGATGAAAATATAGGAGCTCTGTTTGCTGCCACTAACACACTAGAAGTCCTATGGGTGCTGCTGAGAAGAAAATATAGGAGCTCTGTGTGATGCCACTAACACACTAGAAGTCCTATGGGTGCTTCTGAGAAGAAAATATAGGAGCTCTGTGTGATGCCACTAACACACTAGAAGTCCTATGGGTGCTGCTGAGAAGAAAATATAGGAGCTCTGTGTGATGCCACTAACACACTAGAAGTCCTATGGGTGCTGCTGAGAAGAAAATATAGGAGCTCTGTGTGATGCCACTAACACACTAGAAGTCCTATGGGTGCTTCTGAGATGAAAATATAGGAGCTCTGTGTGATGCCACTAACACACTAGAAGTCCTATGGGTGCTGCTGAGAAGAAAATATAGGAGCTCTGTGTGATGCCACTAACACACTAGAAGTCCTATGGGTGCTTCTGAGAAGAAAATATAGGACCTCTGTGTGATGCCACTAACACACTATAAGTCCTATGGGTGCTTCTGAGATGAAAATATAGGAACTCTGTGTGATGCCACTAACACACTAGAAGTCCTATGGGTGCTGCTGAGAAGAAAATATAGGAGCTCTGTGTGATGCCACTAACACACTAGAAGTCCTATGGGTGCTTCTGAGATGAAAATATAGGAGCTCTGTGTGATGCCACTAACACACTAGAAGTCCTATGGGTGCTGCTGAGAAGAAAATATAGGAGCTCTGTGTGATGCCACTAACACACTAGAAGTCCTATGGGTGCTTCTGAGAAGAAAATATAGGAGCTCTGTGTGATGCCACTTACACACTAGAAGTCCTATGGGTGCTGCTGAGAAGAAAATATAGGAGCTCTGTGTGATGCCACTAACACACTAGAAGTCCTATGGGTGCTTCTGAGATGAAAATATAGGAGCTCTGTGTGATGCCACTAACACACTAGAAGTCCTATGGGTGCTGCTGAGAAGAAAATATAGGAGCTCTGTTTGCTGCCACTAACACACTAGAAGTCCTATGGGTGCTGCTGAGAAGAAAATATAGGAGCTCTGTTTGCTGCCACTAACACACTAGAAGTCCTATGGGTGCTTCTGAGATGAAAATATAGGAGCTCTGTGTGAAGCCACTAACACACTAGAAGTCCTATGGGTGCTGCTGAGAAGAAAATATAGGAGCTCTGTTTGCTGCCACTAACACACTAGAAGTCCTATGGGTGCTGTTGGGGTGCAATGCTGTGCTAACAGCACTGTGGTTGGTACTACTGCAATACTGTACTAACAGTAAGCACGCACCAGACTAATCCCCAGCAGCAGCTAATAACACACTAACTGTGCAATAAGCAGCAATGAACGATCAATGACTTAGGTAGCAATGGTTAAGCAAAGAAATAGCCAATGGTTTAGCAAAGAAGAGCAAATCTTTCAGTATCAAGCAAAGACAGAATCAGCAGACTGATCTCTCCTAAAGCCGGAACTCATGTGACCGGGGCCGACGGCGTGGCGGCCTTTTAAATGGTGGGGCGTGTACTAAAGCCCCCGAGCTGTAATTGGCTACAGGCGTCCTGCCTGTAGCCAATTATTGCTCTCCGAGTTTTGGGCGCTGTGATTGGCCAAGCATGCGGGGTCACAGTGCATGCTTGGCCAATCATCAGCCAGCAATGCACTGCGCCGGCCGCGCCGGCCGCAATGCATTGCGGGGCCGCTCGCATCACACGAATGTGATGCGAACGGCCCAAATAGTTCTGGGCTCGCCGAGCGAGCGAACGCCCGGTGCTCGATTCGAACGTGGGTTCGAATCGAGCACCGGGCCCATCCCTATTCTCAATCATCGTCTGGGAAGACCAGGTGGTGTCAATCTCAAAGGTTTTAAATGGCCAGACTCATCTGACCTTGCCCCAACAATCAGCACCATGGGTTCTTCTAAGCAGTTGTCTAGAAAACTGAAACTGAAAATAGTTGACGCTCACAAAGCTGGAGAAGACTATAAGACAGGGATATGCAATTAGCGGACCTCCAGCTGTTGCAAAACTACAAGTCCCATCATGCCTCTGCCTCTGGGTGTCATGCTTGTGGCTGTCAGGGTCTTGCTATGCCTCATGGGACTTGTAGTTCTGAAACAGCTGGAGGTCCTCTAATTGCATATCCCTGCTATAAGAAGATAGCAAAGCGTTTTCAGATGTCAATATCCTCTGTTCGGAATGTAATTAAGAAATGGCAGTCATCAGGAACAGTGGAAGTTAAAGCAAGATCTGGAAGACCAAGAAAAATATCAGACAGAACAGCTCGTAGGATTGTAAGAAAAGCAATTCAAAACCCACGTTTGACTGCACGATCCCTCCAGAAAGATCTGGCAGACACTGGAGTTGTGGTACACTATTCCACTATAAAGAGATACTTGTACAAATATGGTCTTCATGGAAGAGTCATCAGAAGAAAATCTCTTCTACGTCCTCACCACAAAAATCAGCGTTTGAACTTTGCAAATGAACATATAGACAAGCCTGAGGCATTTTGGAAACAAGTTCTGTGGACCGATGAGGTTAAAATATAACTTTTTGGCCGGAATGAGCAAAGGTACATTTGGAGAAGAAAGGGCACAGAATTTAATGAAAAGAACCTCTGTCCAACTGTTAAGCATGGGGGTGGATCAATCATGCTTTGGGGTTGTATTGCAGCCAGTGGCACAGGGAACATTTCACGAGTAGAAGGAAAAATGAATTCAATAAAATTTCAGCAAATTTTGGATGGTAACTTGATGCCATCTGTGAAAAAGCTGAAGTTAAAGAGAGGATGGCTTCTACAAATGGATAATGATCCTAAACACACCTCAAAATCCACAGGGGATTACATCAAGAGGCGTAAACTGAAGGTTTTGCCATGGCCTTCACAATCTCCTGACCTCAAAATTATTGAAAACCTATGGATAGACCTTAAAAGAGCAGTGCGTGATAGGCAGCCCAGAAATCTCAAAGAACTGGAAGACTTTTGTAAGGAAGAATGGGCAAAGATACCTCAAACAATAATTGAAAGACTCTTGGCTGGCTACAAAAAGTGTTTACAAGCTGTGATACTTGCCAAAGGGGGCAGTACAAGATATTAACTCTGCAGGGTGCCCAAACTTTTGCAGACGCCATTTTTTTGTTTTCTGTAATTTTGAAAGTGTAAATGATGGAAATAAAATCTAACTTTTTTTACATATTATAAGAATGTCTAATCTGTAATTTGATGCCATTTGGAGATTTTTCCATCTTTCCTTGGCTTCGTTATGCACATTAATACACATTTTTACCTGCGGTGCCCAAACTTTCGATCCCCACTGTACACCTGAAGCTACCCCTTTTTGCTGGTGTTGGTGTTGTTCTGTTGTGTAACACAGGCATCTGCAAGCAGTTACAGTGGGTGTAGTGTGCCTCCTGCACAGTATACACCTGAAGCTACCCCTTATTGCTGGTGTTGTTCTGTTGTGTAACACAGGCATCTGCAGCAGTTACAGTGGGTGTAGGTGCCTCCTGCACAGTATACACCTGAAGCTACCCCTTATTGCTGGTTTTCCCATCTCCCTGCAGGCCATTAGTATGTCTGGAAGGCCAACAAGGAGAGGCAGACAGTCACAAACCAATAAAATAGGGCAAGCAGGCTCTGTGTCTAGGGGCAACAGTGCTGGTCGTGGACGCGGTGCATCGTCATCAGCACGTGGCCATGGGACACGCTTGTCCTTATTTTCGGCAGCTGGACATGTTGAGCCGCATCATGCTGAAGACTTGGTAGAGTGGATGACCAAGCCCTCCTCATCCTCCTCACCCTCTCTCACCCAGGCTCAGGGTACTGGCAAAGCAGCTGCCAACGCGTCCTCTTCCCTCGTATCAATGTCATCAGTTACTCCTTCCCTAGACCCACCCTGTCCTCCTGAGGAGTCCCCCGAACTGTTTGAGCACAGTGTTGGTTACATGCTCCAGGAGGATGCCCAGCGTTTTGAAGGCTCTGATGATGATACCCAGCTAGAGGAAGGCAGTAGCGTGAGCGCAGAGAGAGGGGATGCTCAAAAAGGACAGCAATCTGGCAGTTATGTTCCACCAGCTGCAGCATACTGCCAGGTTTTCTCCAGTGATCAAGAGGGAAGGGATGATGAGGTCACTAAGTCCACGTGGGTGCCTGATAGGAGAGAGGAGGAGGAGGCACATCTCCAATGAGGCAGGATGCCCTCCGGGGGCCAGCTTAAGGGCAGCACACCGACTGAATCACACCGCAGAGCTCCGCTTGTGCAGGGCGCTGCCTCTGCGCGTTATTCCAAAAGTTCTTTGGTGTGGGCCTTTTTTGAGTCGAGTGCATCAGATCACACCGCTGCTATTTGCAACATATGTTTCAAGCGTATCTCGCGTGGCCAAAACATCAGCTGCTTGGGCACCACATGCTTGACCAGACATATGTTGACCTGCCATGCAGCTCGTTGGCAAGCGTACCTTAAAGACCCACACCAAAGAACAAAGCGGACCTCTCCTTGCTCCTATTTAGCTGGGATCTCCAACCCCACTATACCTTCAGTCCTCTCTGAAACCTGCACTGAGAGGAATGAAGGTGTAGAATTAGGTGTGTCACAGCCAAGTACTTGCGAGCACTCTGTTAGCAGTACACCGACGTCCGATTGTAGCAGGCAAATTTCCCTGCCCCAGCTGCTGGACCGTCGAAAGAAGTTCACTCCCAGCCATCCACATGCCCAGCGGTTGAATGCTAGCTTGGCTAAATTGCTAGCACTTCAATTGCTGCCTTTTCAGTTGGTAGACTCGGCCCCCAAACGCCACTTTTTCTTCACAGAAGGCAATTACGGCTCTCTACCGGCATGTGGAAGGCAATGTCCATGCCTCGCTGGACATGGCGGTCAGCGGTAAGGTGCATATTACCGCTGACTCATGGTCCAGCAGGCATGGACAGGGACGTTACCTATCTTTCACGGCCCATTGGGTCACTCTTTTGGCAGCTGGGAAGGATGCAGGACAAGGTGCAGTAGTGTTGGAGGTTGTTCCGCCACCACGCCTCCAAAATGCTACTACTGGTTGTGACACACCTCTCTTCTTCTTCCTCCATGGCCTCTTCCTGTGTTTTGTCCTCAGAACCAGCGGTGCTCCGCAGGCGTTCAAGGGGCTACGCAAGTACGCAGGCAAAAAGATGCCATGCCGTGCTTGCGCTGGTGTGTTTGGGGGACAGGAGCCACACTGGGGCAGAGGTTCTGTCAGCTCTGCAGGGACAGGCCGAGAGGTGGTTGAAGCCACGCCAGCTTAAGCCAGGAATGGTGGTTTGCGACACTGGCACCAACCTCCTCTCTGCTAGTGATGAGCCGAACACCCCCGGGTTCGGTTCCCACCAGAACCCGCGAACAGACCGAAAGTTCGCACAAACTTTAGAACCCTATTAAATACAATGGATGCGAACGTTCGAAATCTAAAGTGCTAATTATAACGACTATTATGCATGTTATTGTCCTAAAAAGGGTTTGGGAACCCGGGTTCTGCACCAGGGGACATGTATCAATGCAAAAAGAAGTTTTAAAAACTGACGTTTTTCTGGAGCAGTCATTTTAATGATGCATAAAGTGAAAAAAAAAGTCAAATATTCCTTTAAATATCGTACCTGGGGGGTGTCTAAAGTATGCCTGTGAAGTGCCACGTGTTTCCCGTGTTTAGAACTGTCCCTGCACAAAATTACATTTCTAAAGAAAAAAAAGCCATTTAAAACTGCTTGCGGCTTTAATGTAATGTCTGGTCCCGGTAATATGGATGAAAATCTTTAAGAAAAATGGCATAGCTACCCCATCACACACCCCCCCCCCCCTTCACCCCAGCCCATTACCAGCCCCTTTGGGTCTTGTATGGATATTAAGGGGAACCCCGCACACAAAATAAAAAAGGCCCTATATACTCTGAACAGCCGTATACAGGCGGTGCATACAAGACAGGGACTGTAGGTTTGTTCTTATGTAGAATCTGTTTGTAATTTTGAACAGGTACATTGTTTAAGTGTAGCTCCAGGCAAAAAATCTATTTTTAAGCTTTTTGGAAAACATAGGGAAGGGTTATCACCCCTGTAACATTTGTTTTGCTGTCTGTGCAGTGTGCACCTGTTCAGAACAGTTCACCTCACTTTCCGTCCTAATGACAAATGTTTTTTGAAAATTTGGGGTTTTTATTGAAACAAGAATTGGTGATAAAGCATCAGTGGAGAGGAGACACTTTTTTTCCCATATTAACTCTTACAGGAGAGAATTTGCCTTCCTAGGGGTAGATTTCCTCTCACTTCCTGTTGTATCCTTCCGTTTGCAAGGAGGAGTCGTTTGTAAGTTGGATGTTTGAAAGTAGGGGCCTGCCGTATATACTCAGCTGAAATTTGCCCCTTACATGTTGGTGTTGCCACAACACTGTGAGCCCTCACAGTTACTCTTGGTGGGTGCATGAATGGGCCCTGCTGTGAATTATTAGATCAAGAATTGTAATTGCATGCCCCTGTTGAACAGGGGCTGAAAAATTGGGCCTTTGGTGGTGGTGGTGGTGGTGGTGTTGACACAACACTGTAAGGCCTCACAGTTAGTCTTGGTGGGCGCAGGAATGGGCCCTGCTGTGAATTATTAGATCAAGATTTGTAATTACATGCCCCTGTTAAACAGGGGCATAAAAATTGGGCCTTAGGAACTGGTGCCACAACACTGCAACCCCTCACAGATACTGTACTTGGAGCACAGCAATGAGCCCTGTTGCAAAGTATTGCATCAAAAATTGTAATTACACGCCCCTGTTAAACAGGGGCTGACAAATTGGGCCTTAGCCACTGGTGCTGGTGCCACGACACGGCAACCTCTCCCAGATACTCTAGTTGGAGTGCAGGAATGAGCCCTGCTGCAAAGCATTGCATAAAAAATTGCAATTACATGCCCCTGTTAAACAGGGGCTGAAAAATTGGGCCTTAGCCACTGGTGGCGGCACCCAGAAACAAAAATGTTCTTCCAAGCTATCATCGTCAATTGGATCATTGAGGAGGAGGAGGATAGTCAGTCAACATAACAGGACAGTCTCTCAGCATCAGCATCAGTCTTGAAGGGATGTGACATTTGAAAATAAATTAGTCTGTTATATCAGCTTCAGGTGTTTGGTAGCTGGTGGTGATCCAAGACTGGTTCATCTTTATGAAGGTCAGTCGATCAACAGAGTCGGTGGACAGGCGCACCCTGTGATCCGTGACAAATCCTCCAGCAGCACTGAATGTGCGTTCTGAAAGAACGCTGGATGCAGGACAGGCCAGTAGCTCAATTGCATACTGTGCAAGCTCTGGCCAGTGATCCATCCTCAAGACCCAGTAAGCCAGAGGATTTTCGGTGGGGAAGGTGTCCAAGTCTGACCTTGCCCCTAGGTATTCCTGCACCATGTATATCAGACGCTGGCGATGGTTGCTGGAACCGATCATACCTTGGGGCTGCGGACTAAAGAATTGTCTGAACGCTTCGGTCAGATGGCCACCTTCCCCACCGCTCCTTCTTTGACTGACCGAAGCCTCAGCAACTCGTTGTCCAGGACCAGGAGTTTGTAACCTCCCAGTCTCTGGGAACGCGTTGCACAGACCTTTCTGCAAGGCCTCCCGGAGTTGTCTCATCCTCTGCTCCCTCTGCGACGGTAAGATAAGGTCCACAACCTTACCCTTGTACCGTGGATCAAGGAGAGTGGCCAGCCAGTAATGGTCCCTCTCCTTGATCCAAAGAATACGAGGATCCTTCTGCAGACTTTGCAGGATCAGGGAGGCCATGCAGCGTAGGTTAGCTGAGGCATTCGGTCCGGAGTCCTCTGGGTCACTAAGGACGACATGATCCGCAGCCACCTCCTCCCAGCCACGTACAAGTCCACTGGTTTCTTGGGACTGTAAATCATCCCTAAAAGACTGCTGCTGGTGATGCTGAGTGCCAGGCTCCACCTCCATGCTGACACAATCCTCCTCCTCCTCCTCTTCTTCCTGTGCGATGGGTGGGACAGAAGGAAAACTGTCTGGATAAAGGGGGCCTTGAGAGGCAAGGAAGTCCTCCTCTTCCTGCCTCTGTTCTGCCTCAAGTGCCCTGTCCATTATTCCACGCAGCGTATGTTCCAACAGGTGGACAAGAGGTACAGTGTCACTGATGCATGCACTATCACTGCTCACCATCCTCGTGGCCTCCTCAAATGGTGCCAGGACAGTGCATACATCCCTGATCATGCCCCACTGGCGTAGTGAAAAAAACCCGAGCTCCCCTGACCCTGTCCTGGTGCCGTAGTTGCACAGGTACTCATTGATGGCCCTCTGCTGCGTGTGCCACCTGGTGGGCATGTCACATATAAGGCGGTTCTTGGGCAGGGTCAACTCCTTTTGCAGCTCAGCCAGGCGAGCACTGGCATTATAAGATCTGCGGAAATGCACACAGACTTTCCTGGCCTGCCTCAGGACATCCTGTAAGCCCGGGTACCTGCCCAAGAACCGCTGCACCACCAGGTTAAGGACGTGAGCCACACAGGGCACATGGGTCAGTTGTCCCTGTCGGAGAGCGGAGAGGAGGTTGGTGCCATTGTCGCAAACTACCATTCCTGGCTTAAGCTGGTGTGGCGTCAACCACCTCTCGGCCTGCCCTTGCAGAGCAGACAGAACCTCTGCCCCAGTGTGGCTCCTGTCCCCCAAACACACCAGCGCAAGCACGGCATGGCGTCTTTTTGCCTGCGTACTTGCGTAGCCCCTTGAACGCCTACGGAGCACCGCTGGTTCCGAGGACAAAGCACAGGAAGAGGCCACGGAGGAAGAAGAAGAGGAGGGGGTGGAGGACAGAGGTGTGTCACAACCAGTAGTAGCATTTTGGAGGCGTGGCGGTGGAACAACCTCCAACACTACTGCACCTTGTCCTGCATCCTTCCCAGCTGCCAAAAGAGTGACCCAATGGGCCGTGAAAGAAAGGTAACGTCCCTGTCCATGCCTGCTGGACCATGAGTCAGCGGTAATATGCACCTTACCGCTGACCGCCCTGTCCAGCGAGGCCAAGACATTGCCTTCCACATGCCGGTAGAGAGCCGGAATCGCCTTCCGTGAGAAAAAGTGGCGTTTGGGAACCTGCCACTGAGGAACCGCACATTGCACAAACTCACGGAAGGGGGCGGAGTCTACCAATTGAAAAGGCAGCAGTTGAAGCGCTAGCAATTTAGCCAAGCTAGCATTCAACCACTGGGCATGTGGATGGCTGGGAGTGAACTTCTTTTGGCGGTCCAGCAGCTGGGGCAGGGAAATTTGCCTGCTAGAATCGGACGTCGGTGTACTGCTAGCAGAGTGCCCGCAAGTACTTGGCTGTGACACACCTAATTCTACACCTTCATTCCTCTCAGAGCAGGTTTCAGAGAGGACTGAAGGTATAGTGGGGTTGAAGATCCCAGCTGATGCGGTGCAAGAAGAGGTCAGCTTTGTTCTTTGGTGTGGGTCTTTAAGGTAGGCTTGCCAACGAGCTGCATGGCAGGTCAACATATGTCTGGTCAAGCATGTGGTGCCCAAGCGGGTGATGTTTTGGCCACGCGATATACGCTTGAGACATGTGTTGCAAACAGCAGCTGTGCGATCTGATGAACTCGACTCAAAAAAGGCCCACACCAAAGAACTTTTTGAATAACGGGCAGAGGCAGCGCCCTGCACAGGCGGAGCTCTGCGGTGTGATTCTGTCGGTGTGCTGCCCTTACGCTGGCCCCCCGAGGGCATCCTGCCTCGTTGGAGATGTGCCTCCTCCTCATCCTCCTCCTCCTCCTCCTACTCTCTCCTATTAGGCACCCACGTGGAGTCAGTGACCTCATCATCCCCTCCCTCCTCATCACTGGAGCCAATCTGGCAGTATGCTGCAGCTGCTGGAACATGACTGCCAGATTGGTGTCCTTCTTGAGCATCCCCTCTCTCTGCTCTCACGCTACTGCCTTCCTCTAGCTGGGTATCATCATCAGACCCTTCGAAACGCTGGGCATCCTCCTGGAGCATGTACCCAACACTGTGCTCAAACAGTTCGGGGGACTCCTCAGGAGGACATGGTTGGTCTAGGGAAGGAGTGACTGATGATGACATTGATACCAGGGAAGAGGACGCTTTGGCAGCTGCTTTGCCAGTACCCTGAGCCTGGGTGAGAGAGGATGAGGAGGATGAGGAGGGCTTGGTCATCCACTCTACCAAGTCTTCGGCATGATGCGGCTCAACACGTCCAGCTGCCGAAAAGAAGGACAAGCGTGTCCCATGGCCACGTGCTGATGGCGATGCACCGCATCCACGACCAGCACTGTTGTCTCAAGACACAGAGCCTGCTTGCCCTCTTTTATTGGCTCCTGACTGTCTTCCTCTCCTTGTTTGCCTTCCAGACATTCTAATGGCCTGCAGGGAAATGGGAAAAGCAGCAATACAGGCTAAGTTAAGGTGTAATATGGTCAGGAGGCACACTCCGCCCGCTGTAAGTGCCGCAAAATCCTGTTGGTGTAACACACCAGGAAAAAGCAGCAATACAGGCTAAGTTAAGGTGTAATATGGTCAGGAGGTACACTCCGCCCGCTGTAAGTGCCGCAAAATCCTGTTGGTGTAACACACCAGGAAAAAGCAGCAATACAGGCTAAGTTAAGGTGTAATATGGTCAGGAGGTACACTTCGCCCGCTGTAAGTGCCGCAAAATCCTGTTGGTGTAACACACCAGGAAAAAGCAGAAATACAGGCTAAGTTAAGGTGTAATATGGTCAGGAGGTACACTCCGCCCGCTGTAAGTGCCGCAAAATCCTGTTGGTGTAACACACCAGGAAAAAGCAGCAATACAGGCTAAGTTAAGGTGTAATATGGTCAGGAGGCACACTCCGCCCGCTGTAAGTGCCGCAAAATCCTGTTGGTGTAACACATTAGGAAAAAGCAGCAATACAGGCTAAGTTAATGTGTAATATGGTCTGTCAGGAGGTACACTCCGCCCGCTGTAAGTGCCACAAAATCCTGTTGGTGTAACACACCAGGAAAAAGCAACAATACAGGCTAAGTTAAGGTATAATATGGTCAGGAGGCACACTCCGCCCGCTGTAAGTGCCGCAAAATCCTGTTGGTGCAACACACCAGGAAAAAGCAGCAATACAGGCTAAGTTAAGGTGTAATATGGTCAGGAGGTACACTCCGCCCGCTGTAAGTGCCGCAAAATCCTGTTGGTGTAACACACCAGGAAAAAGCAGCAATACAGGCTAAGTTAAGGTGTAATATGGTCAGGAGGCACACTCCGCCCGCTGTAAGTGCCGCAAAATCCTGTTGGTGTAACACACCAGGAAAAAGCAGCAATACAGGCTAAGTTAAGGTGTAATATGGTCAGGAGGTACACTCCGCCCGCTGTAAGTGCCCCAAAATCCTGTTGGTGTAACACACCAGGAAAAAGCAGCAATACAGGCTAAGTTAAGGTGTATAATGTGCAGGAGGCTTAGCAACAATGACACTGACACTGTCCCCTGCCTATCCTTCTCTCTCCCTGCACACAAGGTTTATCAAAGTATATGACACTGACACTCTCCCTGACTATCCTTCTCTCTCCCTACACACAAGGTTTAGCAAAGAATATGACACTGACACTCTCCCTGCCTATCCTTCTCTGTCCCTACACACAAGGTTTAGCAAAGAATAGATTTGACACTGTCCCTGCCTATCCTTCACTTTCCCTGCTCCGGAACACACTACACAAGGCCGCCACGCTGGCGGCATTTTATAGTGTGGGGCGTGTACTATTCCCCCTCAGCTATAATTGGCCACAGACATCCTGCCTGTGGCCAATCATTGCTCTCCTCGCTGCCGGCGCTGTGATTGGCCAAGCATGCAGGGTCACAGTGCATGCTTGGCCAATCACAGCGCCGGGATTACACTGCGATGGCGCAGTGTATTGTGGGCCGTTCGCGTCACTCGAATTTGGCGCGAACGGCCCAAATCGTTCGTTGTTCGCCGAACGCGCGAACAGCCGATGTTCGAGTCGAACCTATGTTCGACTCGAACACCGAGCTCATCCCTACTCTCTGCCCTCCGACAGGGACAACTGACCCATGTGCCCTGTGTGGCTCACGTCCTTAACCTGGTGGTGCAGTGGTTCTTGGGCAGGTACCCGGGCTTACAGGATGTTCTGAGGCAGGCCAGGAAAGTCTGTGTGCATTTCTGCCAATCATATAATGCCAGTGCTCGGCTGGCTGAGCTGCAAAAGGAGTTGAACCTGCCCAAGAACCGCCTTATATGTGACATGCCCACCAGGTGGAACTCAACGTTGGCCATGCTGCAGCGGCTGAACACGCAGCAGAGGGCCATCAATGAGTATCTGTGCGACTATGGCACCAGGACCGGGTCAGGGGAGCTCGTTTTTTTTTCACCACGCCAGTGGGGCATGATCAGGGATGCATGCACTGTCCTGGCACCATTTGAGGAGGCCACGAGGATGGTGAGCAGTGACAGTGCATGCATCAGTGACACTGTAACCTCTTGTCCACCTGTTGGAGCATACGCTGCGTGGAATAATGGACAGGGCACTTGAGGCAGATCAGAGGCAGGAAGAGGAGGACTTCCTTGCCTCTAGAGGCCCCCTTTATCCAGACAGTGTTCCTTCTGTGTGTATAAAAAAGTAATGCCGAGCTGTTGAAAATTGCCTATCTGGTCCCCTATATCAAAAGGGTGATCCTGAGGGATGCTAAAAGCAAAATTTGTATCCTTGACATAAATATGTAAAAACCACAATATCTAAAACAAATAATAGCAAAGAAAGTGTGTAAAATTGTGACATAAATCTTAGAAATAGTGCATGATAATAAAAATCCGTTAAACCATATATTAATATCCAGTATATGTGCTGCAATAAAATAAGTCTGTCCGTGACTTATATTGTGCAATGGTTAAATCATAAGTATTAGTCCTTGGTTGGTGCAAACTAGAGCAAAAGTAGTGCAAACAAATAGTATTGTTTTGCGATAAAACACGGGTAAGGTGCTGGGTGATGTGACTTCCACACTGTACTTGTTTTAATGAGTGACTTCTTAGTGTGTTTTCTTGTGACTTCCACGCTGTGCTTTTAAAGCAGGGTGGCCCCTTACCTCACTGCTGTGAGGTTACAGCATATAATAAAGCCCTCTGTTGTTCCTACTTCCTGTTGTCCGGGTGGTATCTGGGAACATGGGGGTGTAGAGATGCCTGGTGGGGGTTAATCCTCTGGCCGTGGAGTCTCCGGGATGGTGTGCATATGTGGGGGTTTAAAAATATAGAGGCAAAGAAGGCCCAATATAGTGTAGTATTTTGATATAAGATTTATTTTCAGTAGATAAATGTATAGGGTACTTAGCTCTTTTGCTAGCGGAGGCCCGGTCTTCTCCGTCGCCTTCTTCTTCTCCCGCTATCCGGTTCTTCTCCCGGTTCTTCTCCCGCTTCTTTCTTCTGCCGGCCCCTCCACTAACTTTTTTAGCTCTTTTGCTAGTGGAGGAGCTGGTCTTCTCCGTCGTCGCCGTCGGCGTCTTCTTCCCTCTTCTCCTCCTCGATGTTGACTCGTTGCTTTCTCTCGCAGTAATGCTAAATCTTCGGTCCGCAGAGATTAATATAGGCTTCTCATGACGTCACAGTCACATGTTTCGGGGCACATGGCCCCGGAGCATGTGACTGTGACGCCATGGGAACATGTGACTGTGACGTCATGAGAAGCCTATATTAATCTCTGCGGACCGAAGATTTAGCATTACTGCGAGAGGAAGCGACGAGTCAACATCGAGGAGGAGAAGAGGGAAGAAGACGCCGACGGAGAAGACCGGCCCCTCCACTAGCAAAAGAGCTAAAGAAGTTAGTGGAGGGGTCGGCAGAAGAAAGAATCGGGAGAAGAACCGGGAGAAGAACCGGATAGCGGGAGAAGAAGAAGGCGACGGAGAAGACCGGGCCTCCGCTAGCAAAAGAGCTAAAAGAAGTTAGCGGAGGCCCGGCAGAAGAAAGGAAGAACCGGAGGGGAGAAGGCGACGGAGAAGACCGGGCCTCCGCTAGCAAAAGAGCTAAAGAAGTTAGCAGTGGCCCGGCAGAAGAAAACCGGAGAGCGCGGCGACGACACCGGAGACCCCCGAAGTCGGAAGAAGACCCCCGAGCTGTGCAATAAAATACTTTAAAAAGCTGTGTGGTTTTTTTATTGCATTTTTTTTCCACCAGGTGAATGGGTAGGGGTACGATGTACCCCATACTCATTCACATAGGGTGGGGGGCCGGGATCCAGGGGCCCCTTTATTAAAGGGGGCTCCCGGATTCCGATAAGCCCCCGCCCGCAGACCCCGACAACCAACGGCCAGGGTTGTCGGGAAGAGGCCCTTGTCCTCATCAACATGGGGGCAGGGTGCTCTGGGGTGAGGGGGCCACAGGTTGCCCCCCTGCCCCAGAGCACCAAACCCCCCATGTTGAGGGCATGCGGCCTGGTACGGTTCAGGAGGGAGGGGGGGCGCTCTCTCGTCCCCCCTCTTCCCCTGCGGCCTGCCAGGTTGTGGGCTCGGATAAGGGTCTGGTTTGGATTTTGGGGGGGACCCCCACGCCGTTTTTTCGGCGTAGGGGTTCCTCTTCAAATCCAGACCAGACCCAAGGGCCTGGTATGCTCCTGGAGGGGGAACCCATGCCGGTTTTTTATTTAAAATTTGGCCTGGAGTTCCCCCTCAAGATTTATACCAAACACAGTGCATGCTATTGGCGGGGATCCAAGTCGGATCCCCGTTCATTGAAAGTCGGACATATGTCGGCTTCATGTCGCAGGGCAAAGTCGGATCCAAAGTAGGACAGATGTCGTGTCGCACTAGTGTGAACCCAGCCTAAATACAACTACACTGCTGCTCTCAGCTGCTCATATCATTCTGGTCTCACTAAATAGCTAAAATCGTAAATAATACTGTTTTTGGAGCTTAGGGCGGCTCCTTATCATATACATGCAAATGTGGTAAAACACGGCATGCAAACGCCACAAAGCGCGCCTTTCTAAACGCCACTTTCAACCTTAGTTCAGAACACTTTGCACCAGCGTCCCGTCTACATGGGGCCTAAAAACGCCTATGCCATTTACAGCTCCAAAACGCCATGGTGGCCATGAGGCCATAGGCTAACATGGAGAGATCTTTTTAAGCTGCAAAAAACGCTCAAACAAGCGGTTGGAAAAACGTCCGTGTGCATGTAGCCTTATATTAACCACTTGCGCACTGCCCAGACCAAGTTTCACATTTCAGCGCTGATGCACTTTTAATGACAATTGCGCGCTCATACAACACTGTAACCCAATGAAAATGTTTTATTTGTTGGCACACAAATAGAGCTTGCTTTTGGTGCTATTTGATCACCTTTGTGTTTTATTTTTATTTTTTTTCTATAAATACAAAAGACCGAGTTAAAAAAAAAAAAAATGGATATTTTACCCACTTCAGCACTGGGCCTATTCTGGCACTTCTCTCCTTCATGTAAAAATCATAAATTTATGGCTATAAAATTACTTCAAAACACCAAACATTATATATGTTTTTGGAGCAGACACCCTAGGGAATAAGATGGCGGTCATTGCAAATTTTTATCTCGCTCGGTATCTGCGCAATAAATTTTCAAACGCCTATTGTTTGCTAAAAATATTACAAAACAGTAAAGTTACAGCCAATTTTTTGGTATAATGTGAAAGATGTTGTTATGCTGAGTAAATAGATACCTAACATGTCACGCTTTAAAATTGCGCACACACATGGCATGACACCAAACTTCAGTAATTAAAAATCTCCCTAGGCGATGCTTAAATTTTTTTTACACGTTACCATTTTGGCATTACAGAGGGGGTCTAGTGCTAGAATTGCTGCACTCGTTCTAACGCACGCAGCAATAACTCACATGTGTGGTTTGAACGGCGTTTACATATGTGGGCGGGACTTACGTGTGTGTTCGCTTCTGAGCGCGAGCTACCGGGGACATGGGCGTTTTTTCTTATTTTTTTTGTTTTTTGTTTTTTGACTTTTTTGTATTTCTTACTCTTTTTTAATTTTTTTTATTTTTTGGGATCTCTTTTATTCCTATTACAAGGAATGTAAACATCCCTTGTAATAGGAATGTGTGTGACAGGTCCTCTTTATGAAGAGATGTGGGGTCAATAAGACCCCACATCTCTCCTCCTGGCTGGAAAGCATGATATTGTTCCAAAAAAATCACCAATCTCATGCTGACAGCCAAGATCACGGCTTGGTTAACATACGGGAACACGGCGTGATGTCATAACGTCGTGCCCACGCCTCCGACGGTCATAGAGATGACTGATGACCATCTGGTCACCAGTCATCTCCAAATCGTTCTCCGAGCCCCATATGGCACGGGAGAGCCCGGGTGAAGCACCGGATGGCGGCAAGAGAGGGGGGGGACGTCCCATCCCCCCGCCTATAAGAACGATCAAGCGGCGGAACTGCCACTATGATTGTTTTTATTGTGCACAGAATCGCCGGCTGAAAAGAATGATATCTGAATGATGCCTGCAACTGCAGGCATCATTCAGATGTCACCACCCAAAGCCAAGTGTAGCGGGGTCTTTAAATTTAGTTGGGGTACACCTGGGTGGTAGTATGACCCAGGTGTGTAATTGTGAGAGGTTTTGGACCCCTTTGTGTTCGTGGAGGATTGGGTGGTGTATTATTCTCCTTGGCCTGTGGGTGGCGGTGTACCCGCAGGCTCAAGGTAGAATCACTACCACAGTGCTACCCTTTTTGTCCCTTTCTGGAGACGGTACGGCAAGGGCGGGGAACCGGCCGTGGTGTCAAAGGGAGGGGATAAAAGGGGGAGACACCCTCACCACGAGGTCTTCGAGGATCTTCTCTTCACGCACCCAGGCACCTTAGGCCTGGGTGCGGGCGGTTTGGAGTTCTGGCCCAGGCACCCTAGGCCTGGCTGGAATGGAGTTGGAGTCCGTCCCAGGCACCTTCAGCCTGGGGTGAGGTACTAGATCGTAGGCCTGGGGCCCAGTAACTTCGACTGGGTCCCGCAAGGGTGAAGTGATCCAAGGGTCCCCGAGGTGGACGGGACCCGCATCTGAGGTGAGGAGGCTGGGGAGGTCACCCGTCCGGAGATTCCGGAGCAGCATCAACCCAGTGACGGATGGGCCTTCGGTAACTCCCTCAGAGGGACATCTTCCCCTGATAGGGGCCACAGCGCAGCGAAGGTACTCCTAAATACGTTCTCTTGAGTTGCTGGTAGAGACTCATAAGTTCCATGTTCTGTGCTAATCAAGGCTACGATAACCACTGGTGAAACCACAGTGGTGTAGACTGAAATTAGGATAGTGCCTCGACCTGCTCATCCCACCGTATCAGGCTGTTAAGAAAATGTCCCAACCAGTTGGCTACAGAAGTACTGTTTATTGTGAAGCTTACAATAAAACAAGAGTTGGACTGTGATCGGTGTGTGGACTCTGGTTAATGGGAGCAAAGGAGGGTACCAGCATAGCAGGACTGAGTTTCATAACCAAAACACATTGGCCCGAGGAAGATACTGATACTGGCCTTCACCTCATCCACAGCCATGGGGAGGACATGGGCCGTAGCGCATCTCACCCTGTCGTGTGACATACCCCTAGAAAAAGGAGACGGGGTGAGGCCGCTACACAATGATGTCATTTGACGGTGGGCAGTAGGAAACTGGTTAATATTTTAAAAAAAGGTAATTTTTCTTCTTCATTGATGTACACTGATGAGACTGCACTGATGGGCACCGATAAGGTGGCAAGGGTGGGCACTGAGAGGTGGCATTGCTATTTAGCACTGGTGGGCAGTGAGAAGTGGCACTGCTAGGTGGCAATGATAGTTGGCAGTGATGGGCACTGATAGGCACTGGCAGCACTGCTAGGTGCCACTGATTGGCACCAGTGGTGGGCATTTATAGGTGGCACTGGCAGGGGCTACTAATTGTCACAGATGATGCAGAATTGCCTCTTCCTCTTCGGGCCCCATGTCCCTTGCACATAAGCCGGTGATTGCCTTTTTTTTATGCTCACGCTGTCAGCACAAGGAGAAAACAAAAACCATTACCCAGCTTTTGTTTACATCACGTGATCAGCTGTCATTTGCTGACAGCTGATCACATGGTAAAGGGCAGGGATCGGCCCCTTACTCGGATCTGTCATCACCCGAGTCACAGTGACTCTGTGACCACAGCGCGCGCAAAGGGGAGGACGTTTATTGACGGACTCCCGGCAATTGAGGACCATGCTGTGGCCGTCGATCAGTTATAGCGCTGATCTCAAGTGATTAAAGAGGGTCAAAATGGGCCATTGACATGCATCACAATTCAACTTAGGAATGAGTCTTTAAAAAGTTAAACTAAATAATTTGGCCACTTTATCCTTCCAAATAATTCACTTCCTGTCACATAGCCACACAGGAAGTGAGGGGAAAATCCCTAACAATGTCTTTCCTTGGGGACACACAGGTCAGTCTAAATACTTTCCCCATTATGCACATTGCACTCGAGCATATTGCGGGGTACACCACAAATTATTATTAGGTAGTTTGGACTGTGGGGTTTATTTACTAAAGGCAAATCTACTTTGCACTACAAGTGCACTTGCTATATATCTGAGGGGGACATGCAAGCCAAAAAAAAACATCTTTGCTTTTACATGATTGTAACATCCAATCACCAGTACTTTCCCTCAGATTTTCAGCAGCTACACTTTTACTGCAGAGTGGATTAGTCTTTACTAAACCCCAAACTACCCAATGATTTGGGGTGTACACAACAAAGTGCTAGAGTGCAATTTGCTTAATGGGGACACTAGTTAGATTGATCTGTGTGTCCCCAAGAAAAGCCATTGGTAGGGTTTTACCTTCACTTCCTGTTTAGCTGTGTGACAGGAAGTGAAGCCAATGTTAAGCAAGGAGACAAAGGCCAAACTTCAAAAAAAATATCTAAAAAAAAAACAAAAAAAAAACACACGCAGGGGTTCTAACATTTACTTTGTTTCCCTCAAAATGCCCACAATTAGAATTGTATGGCCTTGAGCTATTTTTAAGTGCAGTGCTCTAAATCAGTGCTTCTCAAGTACCCCCAACAGGCCATGTTTGCAGGTTTTCCTTCATCTTGCACATGTGCTTTAAATCACAGTCAATGGTTTTGATTTTTGGACAGCAATTCTCGATAAGATAAATTCACAAAACATGTCCTGTTGGGGGTACTTTAGGACTGAGGCTGAGAACCACTGCAGTAAAAAAGGAAAATTGAATACTTACCGCTCTGTACTTTTCATTTCCTGGTGACGCTCCATGGCAACACACAATACAATCCATGCATATACTACCATGAAGGCACCAGATTAGACAAATCACATCTGTTTTGTTTTGACATGCCAATCAGCTGTCACATTTGTTGCAAAGAAAACACAAAACAAACATCAAAACTTTCCATCTAATTTTATTGTTCAACAAAACATGTGGGAAGGCAAAATAAAAAACATGGTCAATTTGAAACAGTTACAGACTCAACATCTTGAGCAATTTTTGGTCAAAAAAATGCAGCAGACAATTAAATCAAAGTGAACAAACAACACACATTAACAACATCAGAATTATTTCAGGGGAACATATCTCCCCCACACCAAAAATATACAATCCACATAAGTTAACCAATCACTTGTTTTGCAAAGACATAACAAATAAAATACATGTGTTACAAACTCGATAAGGACACACACACACTTGCCTCTTCTTAAGGCAATCGAACGAATGCTCTGTGAGCTTTATATAACATATGTTTGTGTGCTAATGAGGCAATTGAAAACACATGCACAGTCCATGAAACACCCAGAATGCAAGTTCTCCCAATGTAGAGACTGAAATTCAAAGTGGGCACACCTGTTAGGATGTCCTTCAATTTCTAACCCATAAAAACACTCTCTGAGTGAGCATGCCCAGAAATATCCAGGCGCTGTTCACACACAAAAAGCACACCAAAAAAAAAAAATAACTGGCTGGGCATGTGCAGAACAACACCAATGCAGAAGGATTTCTTTTTCTTTTCTTGGAACCAACTTTTTCCTTGGATATCTGGTCTTGGTCTGAGCTGAAGGGATTGATCCGGTTCAGGCTTCCAGCCGTGGAGGAACAAGGACAACAGCAGATTGCCACGACCTGAGTGGACATAAACCTTTACGACCCAGCATCGTACGGTGACTTGGGTCCGAGTCCTGTGGTAAGAGTATTTAATTCTCTTTAATACTTGAGATGATGATGCTATCACCTTGTATCAGTTGAAAACCTTGAAGTGTCCCCTCCCTTCCTACCATCGGTGTATCTACACCTGGAAGAATAGTAATGGAATAATTTACACCACATTCCAGGAATTTGATATCCAAGAGGACATTATACCCAATTTCAGGGTTTCCAAGTGTCCCATATGACCGCCATTTATCACTTATTATTTGGGGGACATTGGACACACATCTGATGTTGTGGACACTTGTTATAGACTATACCACTATAGCTTTCTTGTTAGATATGCACTTTACTGATCATCCTTTGATTCATATCTCATGATTAGCAACGTTGTTATCTTTATTGCTTGCAGCTTATTTCTCACTTATAGGGGTCAATACACCCTGTGGCTCATTTGAGTGTGATCACATTTTTAGTTTTGTTTTGTGTTTTATGGTCACATGTTATTGATACACAGTGATCACGCTTAAGATTTGGAGGACTCACATAGAGTTTGTGGTCATACATTCACCAGTGGAGTTTTTCATCTTTTCACTTACCAGTCGATTCAAAACTTTTTTCCCCATTTTTTCACTCACCAGTGACACAACACTGTGGAAACACTTGTGTATCACGTTCACATAGTCATTGCTTTTATTTATTTGGATTGTATTTAGCGCTCACATTGTATACACATATTTTTTCGCAACCAGTCAATTGTTATGTAAGCAGCTTATTACCATTCATTATTATTATTTGATATTTATTTATTCATATATTTAACATTTTTTACACTTGTTGATTGGCGCAGTATTATCCGCATACCTGCATCAAAAACTTACCAAAAATGCACCGGAACGCATGAAAAAAGTGCATGCAGAAAAGCACCTGGAACGCATCCAGATTGTGTTTCTATGGTGTGAACTGGCCCTAGTTCACACTATAGAAACGCAGTCTGGGTGCATTCCAGGTGCTTTTCTGCATGCGCGTTTTTGACACATTCCAGTGCATTTTTGAGGCGTTTTTGATGCAGTCCAGTGTTTTTTTCGCCTCTTTTCACTTAGGACAAGTGTGTTGCAGTGCGTCTTTGGTGCATTTAGGTGCATTCCAGTGCATTTTTGGTACGTTCCGTTGCGTTTTTGATGTGTTTTACTGGGGTCCAGTACAGTTTTGTACCTAAAAAATGCAGCATGACCAATTATTTTTTGGCTTTCTGAAATGCACTGGGACGGACTGCAGTGGTGTGAACTATGCCATTGGCATTAATGTGATCAACTTTCTTTGCGTTTTTCAGGCATCAAAAAAACGCACTGCACTGCATCCGGTGTGAACTGGCCCTAAATATCATCCCCGGGGGGTGTCTATAGTATGCCTGTAAAGTAGCACATGTTTTCCATGTTTATAACAGTTGGAGAGCAAAATGACATTTCTAAAGTAAAATAATAGTCATTTAAATGTCCTTGCGGCTGTAATGAATTGCTGGTTCCTGTCAATACAGATAAAAGTCATTGAAAGTCTCTGCTAACCAAAAAAAAAATGCGTGGGGGTTCCCCCAAATTCCATAACCAGGCCCTTCAGGTCTGGAATGGATATTAAGGGGAACCCCGCTGCAATTTTTTAAAAAAATGACGTGGGGTTCCCCCCAAATATCCAAACCAGGCCCTTCAGATCTGGCATGGATTTTAAGGGGAACTCCACCCCAAATGTAAAAAAAAAATGGCGTGGAGTCCCCCTAAAAATCCACACCAGACCCTTTATCCGAGCACATAACCTGGCCGGCCGCAGGGGAAAAGGGGGGACGAGAGCGGCCCCCCCTCCCTCCTGAACCGTACCAGGCCACATGCCCTCAACATGGGGAGGATGTCCCCATGTTGATGGGGACAAGGGCCTCATCCCCACAACCCTTGCCCGGTGGTTGTGGGGGTCTGCGGGCGGGGGGCTTATCGGAATCTGGAAGACCCCTTCAACAAAGGGGACCCCCAGATCCCGGCCCCCCCTGTGTGAAATGGTAATGGGGTACAAATGTACCCCTACCATTTCACAAGGAAAGTGTAAAAAATGTAAAAAATGACAAGAGCCGGTTTTTGACAATTCCTTTATTAAAGTGGTTGTATACCTAAAATTTGTACAAGCACCTACAGGTAAGCCTACATTAAGGCTTACCTGTAGGTGCTTGCAATATCTCCGAGACCTACACAGTCTCGGAGATATTTGCAAAAAAGACTGTACCGCTATCTACAGCGCATGCGCGCCGTAGATAATGGCGCAGGCGCACTGAGCACGGCGGCTCTTGAATGGGAGCCTGCCGGACACTGCCGGGGATCATGCCGTTCCCTGCGCATGTGCGGGAGTGACGTCATCGCCGCTCCGGCCAATCACAGCGCCGGAGCGGCGATACCCGGAAGTCACTCCGGGTATCATGGATGTGACGGAGGACGTGTCCGAGGACTGCTGCGGGGGCTTGAATCTAAGGTAAGTGATTGATAATGAGCTAGTATGCTAGTCATACTAGCTCATTATACCTTTGCCTTGCAGGTTGACAAAAAAAAAAAAAAGTTTTGCGGTATACAACCGCTTTAATGTCTTTTCTTTTCTTCCATCTTCTTCCTTCTTCTTCCATCTTCTTCTTTTCTCCATTCGGGTTTCTTCCTCCATCTTCATCTTTCTCTTCATCTTTATCTTCATCTTCATCTTCCTTCTTCCTTCGGTGTTCTCGTCCAGCATCTTGCTCCGGCGTCTTCCCTTCTTCTTTCTTCTCCGGCCTCTCCTTTTGAATTGGAGGTTCCCGCTGTGCGACGCTTCAGTTCGCCTCTGGGTCCGCTTACACCCGGTGACCCCGCCCCCCTCTGACGCACATGGATTTCACGGGGACTTTCCCCGTGGTGACAGAGGGGGGCGGAGCCACTGGGTGTAAGCGGACCAAGTGGAGAACTGAAGCGTCGCACAGCGGGAACCTCCAATTCAAACGGAGCGGCCGGAGAAGAAAGAAGAAGGGAAGACGCCGGAGCAAGATGCGGACGAGAACACCGAAGGAAGATGAAGATAAAGATGAAGATGAAGATAAAGATGAAGATGGAGGAAGAAACCCGAATGGAGAAAAGAAGAAGATGGAAGAAGAAGATGGAAGAAGAAGAAGGAAGAAGAAGATGGAAGAAAAGAAAAGACATTAATAAAGGAATTGTCAAAAACCGGCTCTTGTTATTTTTTACATTTTTGACACTTTCCTTGTGAAATGGTAGGGGTACAATGTACCCCATTACCATTTCACACAGGGGGGGGCCGGGATCTGGGGGTCCTCTTTGTTAAAGGGGTCTTCCAGATTCCGATAAGCCCCCTGCCCGCAGACCCCCACAACCACCGGGCAAGGGTTGTGGGGATGAGGCCCTTGTCCCCATCAACATGGGGACATCCTCCCCATGTTGAGGGCATGTGGCCTGGTACGGTTCAGGAGGGAGGGGGGCCGCTCTCTCGTCCCCCCCTCTTCCCCTGCGGCCAGCCAGGTTATGTGCTCCGATAAGGGTCTGGTGTGGATTTTTGGGGGAACTCCACGCCATTTTTTTATAAAATTTGGGGTGGAGTTCCCCTTAAAATCCATGCCAGATCTGAAGGGCCTGGTTTGGATATTTGGGGGGAACCCGCACGTCATTTTTTTAAAAAATTTGCAGCGGGGTTCCCCTTAATATCCATTCCAGACCTGAAGGGCCTGGTTATGGAATTTGGGGGAACCCCCACGCTTTTTTTTTTTTGGTTAGCAAAGACTTTCTATGACTTTTCTCTATATTGCCGGGAGCCGACAATTCATTACAGCCGCGGCTGCTTTTAAATGTTTTTTTTTTCCTTTAGAAATGTCATTTTGCAGGCGCAATGGAAAGTTCAGAGCCGCGCCTGTTCAACTTATGCAAATTAGTTTACGTGACTTGACATTTACTAAGATTTTGCCGGCGCAGTGTCCCGGCGCATTTAAACCATTGAAATTCCCGTGCTGAGCTAAAAAAAAACTCCCGCAGCTCGAATCGGAATTCCTGGCGCAGCGGGCTGGTTTTGAAAAAGTTACTTTCCCACTCTATTTTGGCCATGTTTGTTATTTGGGCAGGTGTCCCTACACTTCCTCACATCACCCCATGTCACCCCCATTATATTCTCACTTCCAACTTCTTTATATTTATATTTTAACATGCCCATGCGCCAGGTCCATAGTAGCGCACTGAGCGCCTCCTCCCGGGCGCAGAGAACACTATAGTAAATGGGAAATAGGGCTGCGCTACAGGCGCTAATGTTTTGTAAATACCAAAACAGCCATTGCGCACGCAGATGCGCCAATACTCATGGCGCAAACGTTTGGTAAATCAGCCCCATTGTGTTTGTCAAATCCATTTATGATGTTTTGTACGTGTTCTTTAATTCTAATTCTGAGGAGTCCTTTTGTGCATCCCACGTACTGTAATCCACAGCTGCATTCTAACATATATACAGCTCCCTCTGTATTGCAGCATGTGAATGCTTTTATATCGTATGTGTTGCCTGTGCTCTTTGAGCTGAACTTGAACTTTTTTTCATTTGGTTTCTTGGACCTTATGCAAGTATAGCAGCGCTTGCATTGGTAGAAGCCCTTTCCTGTAAAAAAAAAAGTGGGACCTTTAATTGGGGGATCCGGTACATTCTTCACTAGTTTGTCTCGAAGTGTGGGGGCTCTTCTGTATATGAAATTCGGATGTGTCGGTAATGTTTCCTTTAGCTGAGTGTCTGATAGTAGCACGCTCCAGTGTCTCTTTATTATTTATTCTACTTTTTTGTGCTGTATGCTATAATCTAAGATCACGGGTACTTTATCTGTAATTAATTTTTGTTTGCCTTTATCCTTTATTAGGTCACCTCGGTTCATCCTTGTCACTTCTTCTATGCTTTTTTCGATTATTTTGGGACTATAGCCTTTTTTGATGAACCTCTTACCAATGTGTCTAGCTTGTGATGTGAACATATCTATATGTGTGCAATTGCTCCTTAATCTCATTAATTGGCCTTTTGGGATGTTGCACAACCAATTCTTATGGTGGCAACTTTCTATGGGCAGGTAGCTATTTCTATCTACGTTTTTGAAATGGGTTTTTGTTGTTATAGTTCTGTTTTCTTGTAACAGTTCCAAATCTAAAAATGTAACTGTTTTTCACTAATCTCCCAGGTGAGTTTAATGTTACGGTCATTTTTGTTGAGGTTTTCCAAGAAGAGTACTAGTCCTAATTCTTCTGCTTTCCATAAGATGAAAACGTCATCTATGTACCGTCTAAAGATGATAAGTTCACTTGGGATTTGTGAGAAAACGACTTCTTCCTCCCATTGGGCCATAAAGAGGCCTGCGACGCTTGGGGCAAATTTAGCTCCCATAGCAACTCCAGTGCGTTGGAAATAGTCATCTTGATTGTGCCAAAAATAGTTGTTCTTGAGACAAAAGTCTAATCCTTTCACTAGGTATTTTCTTTGTACACATGGTAGATTGGTGTGCTTCCTAAGTCCCCATTTCACAGCCTCGCATGCTAAGTGGTGTGGGATGATTGTGTACAGGGAAGAGACATCTGCTGTGGCCATGATCCAAGGTGTGTCTGTTATTGGGATGTTTTCCAAAAGTTGTAACATCTGTTTGGTATCTTTTAGATAAGCACGTGTTTCTTGTACTGCCGGCTGTAGATAATGGTCGATGTATTCACCCATTCGCGAAGTTAAAGAGTCAATTCCATTCACTATTGGTCTTAGTGGTGGATTGTTACTATCTTTATGTATTTTGGGCACACAGTAGATGACTGGAGTCCGACATGACTCTGGGATCAGATATTTTGCTTCCTTCTTGTTCAATATTTCTCGTTTTAGACCCAGATGTATTATTTGCTCCAGAGCTTTCCTACACTTGAACATTGGATTCCCCAATAATTTGTAATAGGTGTTTTCATCTTCAAGGAGTGTGTTCATGTTGTCTTGATATTGTTCTTTAGTGAAAACTACTATTCCTCCACCTTTGTCCGCAGGTCGGATGACTAGGTCTTTTCTCTTTGTAAGTTTGTTAATACCACTTTTAATATATTTGGGCTCTTCTTTCTTGTGTACTTTTAAGTCCATCAGGTCTTTTACTACTAGTTTCTTGAAAACCTCAATGTGTTTATTGTTTTTTATTGGAGGGTTAAATGTTGATTTGTTTCTCAGGTTGCTGTGGCTGATGTCCTCTTCTTGTGCTTTTGATCTGGGTTTGGCTGTGTTACTTGCCATATATTTTTTGATATTTAGTTTCCTGATGTATTTTTGGATTCCTATATAGGTATGAAACTTATCCAGATTTTTTGTGGGGGCATATTTAAGTCCTTTATCGAGAACCCCTACTTCTTCTTGTGTTAGTGGTTTACCACTAAGGTTAAAAATACCTTCTCCTTTTATTCCCCTTCTCTTTTTCTTTTGTTCTCTCTTGCCTGATCGGCATCCTCTCTTGTTTCTGGGCTTCTTCTCCCATTTGTTGTCCCCTCCAGATTCCTCGGAGGATAGTGATTCCGACCTTTCTCTAAAAAAGACCTGCTTTGTTCTGTTTCAGGATGATATGTCTCTTGTTTGTATTCGTCGTGGTAATTTCTTAATGGTGCGTAGTGATTATATGTTGGTATAGGACTACGTTCATGTTGTCGATATGGACCTTGGTTATAGGGGCCCCTTCTCTCGCCGTATCCATATTCTTGGTACGGTATGGGGCTTCTTCTTCTCTGCCTTTGTTGATCATATGGTGGTCCTCTCTATTCATAATGACCTCCTCTGTTATTTCCCTGATCTTGTGGGTATCCTCTGTTGTCTCTCTGTTCATTTTGATTTTTGTGTCAATTGTTGTGTCCATAATAAGTTTTTTTGTTTTTCCAATGTGGTTTCTTCCAACCATTCTGTGGTGTTCTGTGATTTGGGGGTCTTCTGTCTCCTTTGTATGGGGTATTGTGTTGTTGGTTCCCATTTCCTGTGTTTATTTCTGTGACGTCTTGGTGTCTCTGCCCTAGGTCTAGGGTCTTGATGGGATCTTATGGGTGTATTTCGATCTTGGTTTGGATTAGGGTTTGTGTGTTGTGATTGCATACGTACAGTTTTCTCTGGTGTTGAGAATGTTGAAATGGGGTCTGTACGTCCCAATTGGCTTTGCTATTTAAAAGTTTGGTCATTTCTAAAGTCATTCATATCTCTGGTGTATTTTTTGCTTTTTCTTTCTTGTACCTCTTTGTCTTTTTTGGTAAGGTCTCTATTTAGCTGTGTTGTTAGTGTTGTGAATTCTGTTGTATCTTTATATTTATCTAGTTCTTCCTTCACTTCTGATATGGTTTGATCTATTTTTTTAATTTTGATTTGTTTCCTTTGTAATAAAAAGGTCAGAAGTTCTAACCCCTTGCCATTAAAAAATTTAAACCAGTCATCTATTGAGTCTTTGTCTGTTAATCCATCATTAGGTGGTACATCCCATCTTAGCCGCCTTGGCACTATGCTGTCTTTTAAGTATCTGTCAAAGGTGGTTATGTCCCACCATGTACTTATCTTTTTCTCCATATTTTGTCCTAATTTCCGCATAAGACTTTCTAAGTTGTAATTTTTTGTGTTGATAGGTTTGTCAGCATTGAAAATTTCATCTAGATTAATTTGTCTCTTATCGAGAAATGCAAATACTTCCATAGTGGCTGCGTAAATGGATGGGTTTTGATGAGAAAGTATGGGTATAGAAAGTATTTACGCGCTACTATATATAAAAACAAAGGGATTGTTACAACTGCTGCAAGGCACTGAAGGGTACTAAAACCATAACCAGAATAGAATGTGTATAAAAAAGTAATGCCGAGCTGTTGAAAATTGCCTATCTGGTCCCCTATATCAAAAGGGTGATCCTGAGGGATGCTAAAAGCAACATTTGTATCCTTGACATAAATATGTAAAAACCACAATATCTAAAACAAATTATAGCAAAGAAAGTGTGTAAAATAGTGACATAAATCTTAGAAATAGTGCATGATAATAAAAATCCGTTAAACCATATATTAATATCGAGTATATGTGCTGCAATAAAATAAGTCTGTCCGTGACTTATATTGTGCAATGGTTAAATCATAAGTATTAGTCCTTGGTTGGTGCAAACTAGAGCAAAAGTAGTGCAAACAAAACGTATTGTTTTGCGATAAAACACGGGTAAGGTGCTGGGTGATGTGACTTCCACACTGTGCTTGTTTTAATGAGTGACTTCTTAGTGTGTTTTCTTGTGACTTCCACGCTGTGCTTTTAAAGCAGGGTGGCCCCTTACCTCACTGCTGTGAGGTTACAGCATATAATAAAACCTTCTGTTGTTCCTACTTCCTGTTGTCCGGGTGGTATCTGGGAACATGGGGGTGTATAGATGCCTGGTGGGGGTTAATCCTCTGGCCGTGGAGTCTCCGGGATGGTGTGCATATGTGGGGATTTAAAAATATAGAGGCGAAGAAGGCCCAATATAGTGTAGTATTTTGATATAAGATTTATTTTCAGTAGATAAATGTATAAGGTACTCACATTAAAAAGTATCAAAAGGGTATGTAAAATACGAGCGCCGAGCTCGTCCGCGTCACCTCCGGTGCTTGCTACGTCCCTACGCGTATCGTCAACCACGTGACTTCATCAGGGGATGAACAACAAGCTCAGGAGATGTCTTTATATTTACTTGGGTAATCAATATAGCGGCGGCCATTTTCTCGAAGTCCGACCGCCGGAAATGCTTCGGCGGCCATATTGCTGCATGTTTATGTACAGCACTGTGTGCCGCCTTTTAAAGCAAGTCATATACCGAACATCTTCCTTTTAGCACATTCTGCCTTTTTTTCATTATAGTATCCTCAGATGTCAATTGTTAATAATTTTTACGTCCGAGTCATTTCCGGTACTACTCATTTTATATTTTAAAATTTCTTAAATCTTTTAAGGGGTTTAACAGCAGTTTTTAAGCTCAATAAAACTAGTTTTAACCTATTTTAGCTTCATTCATAATCTTTACATCCGTGTATAGGATGCACATTGTTTATATTTTTTCCTCTAACCAACAAAATGGCGGCGCACAGTGCTGTACATAAACATGCAGCAATATGGCCGCTGAAGCATTTCCGGCGGTCGGACTTCGAGAAAATGGCCGCCGCTATATTGATTACCCAAGTAAATATAAAGACATCTCCTGAGCTTGTTGTTCATCCCCTGATGAAGTCACGTGGTTGACGATACGCGTAGGGACGTAGCAAGCACCGGAGGTGACGCGGACGAGCTTGGCGCTCGTATTTTACATACCCTTTTGATACTTTTTAATGTGAGTACCTTATACATTTATCTACTGGAAATAAATCTTATATCAAAATACTACACTATATTGGGCCTTCTTCGCCTCTATATTTTTAAACCCCCACATATGCACACCATCCCGGAGACTCCACGGCCAGAGGATTAACCCCCACCAGGCATCTATACACCCCTATGTTCCCAGATACCACCCAGACAACAGGAAGTAGGAACAACAGAGGGCTTTATTATATGCTGTAACCTCACAGCAGTGAGATAAGGGGCCACCCTGCTTTAAAAGCACAGCGTGGAAGTCACAAGAAAACACACTAAGAAGTCTCTCATTAAAACAAGCACAGTGTGGAAGTCACATCACCCAGCACCTTACCCGTGTTTTATCGCAAAACAATACGTTTTGTTTGCACTACTTTTGCTCTAGTTTGCACCAACCAAGGACTAATACTTATGATTTAACCATTGCACAATATAAGTCACGGACAGACTTATTTTATTGCAGCACACATACTGGATATTAATATATGGTTTAACGGATTTTTATTATCATGCACTATTTCTAAGATTTATGTCACAATTTTACACACTTTCTTTGCTATTATTTGTTTTAGATATTGTGGTTTTTACATATTTATGTCAAGGATACAAATGTTGCTTTTAGCATCCCTCAGGATCACCCTTTAGATATAGGGGACCAGATAGGCAATTTTCAACAGCTCGGCATTACTTTTTTATACACATTCTATTCAGGTTATGGTTTTAGTACCCTTCAGTGCCTTACAGCAGTTGTAACAATCCCTTTGTTTTTATATATAGTAGCGCGTAAATACTTTCTATACCCAGTGTTCCTTCTGTCCCACCCATCACACAGGAAGAGGACAAGGAGGAGGAGGAGGATTGTGTCAGCATGGAGGTGGAGCCTGGCACTCAGCATCAGCAGCAGTCTTTTAGGGATGATTTACAGTCCCAAGAAACCCGTGGACTTGTACGTGGCTGGGAGGAGGTGGCTGCGGATCATGTCGTCCTTAGTGACCCAGAGGACTCCGGACCGAATGCCTATGCTAACCTACGCTACATGGCCTCCCTGATCCTGCAAAGCCTGCGGAAGGATCCTCGTATTCTTCGGATCAAGGAGAGGGACCATTACTGGCTGGCCACTCTCCTTTATCCACGGTACAAGGGTAAGGTTGCGGACCTTATCTTGCCATCGCAGAGGGAGCAGAGAATGAGACATCTCCGGGAGGCCTTGCAGAAAGGTCTGTGCAACGCGTTCCCATTGACTGGGAGGTTACAAACTCCTGGTCCTGGATAACGAGTTGCTGAGGCTTCGGTCAGTCACAGAAGGATCGTGGAGAAGGTGGCCGTCTGACCGATGCGTTCAGACAATTTTTTAGTCCGCAGCTCCAAGGTATGATCGGTTCCAGCAACCATCGCCAGCGTCTGATTTACGTGGTCCAGGAATACCTAGGGGCAAGGTCAGACTTGGACACCTTTCCCACCAAAAATCCTCTGGCTTCCTGGGTCTTGAGGATGGATCACTAGCCAGAGCTTGCACAGTATGCAATTGAGCTACTGGCCTGTCCTGCATCCAGCGTTCTTTCGGAACGCACATTCAGTGCTGCTGGAGGCTTTGTAACCGATCACAGGGTGCGCCTGTCCACCGACTCGGTTGATCGACTGACCTTCATAAAGATGAATCAGTCTTGGATCACCACCAGCTACCAAGCACCTGAAGCTGATGTAACCGAATATTTTTTTTTTAAATGTCACATCCCTTCAAGACTGCCTATGCTGATGCTGAGTGACTGTCCTGCTATGTTGACTGACTATCCTCTTCCTCCTCAATGATCCTTCTGATAGCTTGGAAGAACATTTTTGGTTCTGGGTGCCGCCAGTGGCTAAGGCACAATTTTTCAGCCCCTGTTTAACAGGGGCGTGTATTTACAAATTTTTATGCAATGCTTTGCAGCAGGGCTCATTGCTGCGCTCCAAGTACAGTATCTGTGAGGGGTTGCAGTGTTTTGGCACCAGTGCCTAAGGCCCAATTTTTCTGCCCCTGTTTAACAGGGGCATGTAATTACAATTCTTGATCTAATACTTTGCAATAGAGCTCATTGCTGCGCTCTAATTACAGTATCTGTGAGGGGTTGCAGTGTTGTAGCACCAGCACCAGTGCCTAAGGCCCAAGTTTCTGCCCCTGTTCAACAGGGGCATGTAATAACAATTCTTGATCTAATAATTCACAGCAGGGCCCATTCATGCGCCCACCAAGAGTAACTGTGAGGGCTTACAGTGTTGTGGCACCAGCACCACCACCAAAGGCCCAATTTTTCCTACCACTGTTCAACAATGGCATGTGTAGCGATGCCTTCAACTAAGAGGGCCGCAGATTTAGTTTGAGCCCTGAAGACAGCTCCGCCAACCCCCGGCAATTTACTCGACCCCCTTCTGGCACAGTTAGTCTAGGGTAACAATATATTTCTTATGCTCTATGATCAAACTCAGACACCAAGGCAATAATAAAGGAATATCTGATTTACTTTAGATTGTGGTAAAAGAATCAACAGTGATAACAGTTTACATGAAATTGATTGCAGAGCCCTGCAGCAATAAACACACTATGTATTATGGAACAGTAAAGGTGCGCCGCGCGGGCGACCATTAACTGGGCGCCCTGTGACGCAGCAACTAAATGAACTATCTATTTAACCAGGCCTGGCTCAGATACCTAAAACTCAGTCTCTAGGGGATGATGGTTTCTTCACCGGCAAGTCTTTAAAGGTGGTGCACATAACAGAACAACATTTGTAATCCAATGGGAAGATTGTGATAGAACAACACTTTACTGAAGAACCTCTGAGTTCAACTCTGATATGGATCTCCAGTGAGAGTATCAGATATAAACTTGTGGGCCACGGCAGTCTATAGGCACATCAACAATAAACAGTATATGGTCTGAGCATACGCTCGCTCACCCCTCCGGACGCGATCCCAGTCCGGGTACTTCCACCGACTGTGTCCTCACACACAGTGTCTCCAGCGATCGGGTCCCCGATCCAACCAAGGCTGTGAATAAGCGAAGTCAGATGCCACCCAGGCTCGCAGCAGGGTGGAAGGCTCTTTGGTCCTGCACAAGGCCTCAGGCTTCAGGCCTTGCACACCAGCACCTCCGCACAGGAGGATCAGTCACTGAAGTCTCATGTCCCAAAGATGCCGAGCCCAGCCTCGCCTCCTCCTTTTATAACCCCTCCCATGAGCCTCTGGGGTGGAAACATTGCCAAAAGGGGTTCTGGATAAGGTAGTCCTGGGAGTCTTAAAGGGGACCCCGCTACACACTCCCCCCACTTAAATTCTTTGGTCCCCAAAGAAAATTCTAGCATACACTGCGTACAACCCTAGACAACATTTCGTACGAATTTGGCATAGGGAATTCCCACCAAAACAAAGGGGTTGAATTACCTTGCCCACAGGTCACATTATCATGAGTGGCCTGCCTAACTGTGCCAGAGAGTGAGTGGGGGTTGCCCTCCACCCAATGAACAGTGGAGGGATCCGGATTCTCTACACTCCTCCTGGCAGTGACCACAGAATCTTCTGAGCTCTTCCCCATTTGTGGGTAGGTCAACTTTCTGGGAGGCCTTATGACTCTGCAAGCCCTTTGTTCTCTTGGGGTTTTTGGCTCTGGCGCCACAGGCTCTTCTTCTGTAACAGGCTCAGGCGACACGGCAGGCTCTGTAACATCTGCTTCAGGAGCCGAGGGATCTATAGAGTCTCTAGGGTTCTGTTCAGGGTAAATATCACTGGTATCTTCCCATGAGTCTGATGAAGGACTAGATGGGATGAATTCAGCGGCTTCTGCATTCAGTTGTCCATCTATAGTGTCTTCAGTAGTTGGAAGATCTATAGCAGAAGTTCCTGGAGTTGGGGAAGGCCACAGCCAGTCAAGTTCTCTTCCTTCATCTCCACTGAGTTCAGAAGCTTCTCCATCTTCAGCCCGAGAGGTCTGGGACCGAGTGTTTGGCCTGGGGGTATCTAGAACAGAGACTGGTTCAGAGGAGTCCCTCACTGGAGGTATCCTGACAGCTTCAGCAAGTGGGAGTAGGTGGTTTTGATGCCATGTCTTCAGTGGTCCTACCTTTCCTTCTGGCTTCAACTTGTAGACAGGTAGGCCCGGCAGCTTCCTACAGACAACATAGGGTTCAGATCTCCATCTGTCTGCAAGTTTGTGTTTTTCAGGGACCCCCAGATTGCGTAGCAGTACTCGGTCCCCGGGCTGCAGGTCTTGCACCCGGACTTTCAAGTCGAAGTTTCTTTTGTTCCGAGCTCCCCTTTTGATCTGAGGCCGCTTGAGCTTGTTCATAGGCTACTTTCAGGCTGTGTCTGAGCCTGTCCACATATCCTTTGTGGGATGTGACTGAGGAATGGTCTAAAGAGGTGCCAAAGGCCAAGTCCACAGGTAACCTTGCTTCTCTCCCAAACATGAGTCGATATGGGGAGTAGCCTGTAGCATCATTGGTGGTACAGTTGTAAGCGTGTACTATAGCTGCTATGTGTTTGCTCCAATGTTGTTTCTTCTCACTATCCAGAGTTCCCAACATGTTGAGCAGGGTTCGGTTAAACCTCTCCGGCTGAGCATCTCCCTGTGGGTGATAAGGTGTGGTTCGAGTTTTCTTAATTCCTAACGAATCCAGGAGTTTCCGGATCAGTCGACTCTCAAAGTCCCTTCCTTGATCTGAATGAAGTCGCTGGGGCAACCCATAATGGACAAAATACTTCTCCATAAGTACCTTGGCTACTGTGGAAGCCTTCTGGTCTTTGGTTGGGAAAGCTTGGGCATACCGGGTGAAATGATTGGTTATCACCAGAACATTTCCTAGTCCACTCAGGTCGGGTTCGAGGCAGAGGAAATCAATGCATACCAGATCCATTGGGCCTTGACTTTGTAGATGGCCCATTGGGGCAGCTTGATGGGGTAAAGTCTTCCTCTGGATGCAGCGTGCACATGAATGGCAGTACTCTTCCACTTCTGCCCTCATGCAGGGCCAATAGAACCGACTTCTGACAAGCTGAAAGGTCCTTTCCGCCCCTAAGTGGCCGTGATTGTCATGTAGGGCAATCAGAACAGTCTCTCGATGTTTCTCCGGAAGAAACAGTTTCCATTTATCTTCCAGGTCATCAGAGGGGCCCCTTCGGTAGACCACTCCCTGATGCACCTGTAACCTGTACCACTCTTTCCTCAACAGGCGAGCTTCCTTTGAGGAGTGACTCGGGAGTCTGTTTGGATCCTGATTCTCCAGGGCTTCCAGAACCAATTTCCCCATGGGGTCTTCTAATTGGTCGCACCTTAGCTCCTTCTTGGACAATTTTGGCAGATGGTCCTCTTCCAGTTGAGTTACTCCACAGTATTGTTTGGGGACTCCTACCATGGTAACTCCTATCTCTTCCGCCCTTGAGCCTCCTCTGGCTTGCAATTCAGCCCCTTGACAAAGGGCCCGCACCCCGTCAGGTGCCACTTGGGTCCAGTCTTCCATGTCACTGGTGGGGCCATGAGATCTCCAGGACAGAGCGTCTGCATCTCGATTCCCAATCCCTGGCCTGTACTTTAGGCTGAAATTGATTCCAGACAATGCGGCCAGCCACCTGTGTCCAGTGGCGTCCAGCCTTGCTGTAGTGAAAAGGTAAGTAAGGGGGTTGTTGTCGGTCTTCACAGTGAACTCCGCTCCATACAGGTAGTCTTTGAGCTTGTCTACTACCGCCCACTTAAGGGCCAAGAACTCCAGCTTGTGAGTGGGGTAGTTCTTCTCGGAGGGGGTCAGGCTCCTGCTCACGTGGGCAACAGGCTGCAGTTGTCCTTCGTGTTCTTGGTAAAGTACTCCCCCCAGACCATCATGACTAGCATCTACGTGTAGTTCATAGGGTTTGGTCGGGTCTGCGTAGGCCAAGACTGGGGCAGTGGTTAGGTTCTTCTTCAACGCCTGGAAGGCCTCTTCACACTTTTGGTTCCACTGATCTTTGACTGACTCTCCCGGCTTCCTGGGCCCTGAGTCGTCCTCTTCCCCCTCGGTCTTGAGTAGTTCATTCAATGTCCTAGCAATTCGGGCGAATCCTTCCACAAACCTCCTGTAATAGGAGCAGAACCCTAAGAAGGATCTGAGTTCTGTTACTGTGGTGGGTCGTGGCCAGGAGGTAACTGCCTCCAATTTCTCAGGGTCTGTGGCCACCCCTTCTTCAGACACTATGTGCCCCAGATAGTTCACAGAAGACTGGTAGAACCGACACTTTTCAGGCGAAAGCTTGAGTCCCTCCTCACTGAGTCTCCTCAACACTTTTTCCAGCCTCTCCTCGTGTTCCTCCAAGGTTCTTCCAAAGACAATGACATCGTCCAGGTATACAAGGACTTCAATAAGGTTCATGTCTCCTACAGTCTTCTCCATGAGACGTTGAAAGGTAGCAGGAGCTCCAGATAGTCCCTGGGGCATTCGATCAAACTCAAAGAACCCCACTGGAGTTATGAAGGCTGTCTTCTCCTTGTCTTACATAGTTACATAGTTAGTCAAGTTGAAAAAAGACACAAGTCTTCTGGATGCATAGGGATCTGATAGTATCCACTCTTGAGATCCATAACACTGAACCACTTGGCTCCAGACAAACTCTGTAAAGCGTCCTCTATCCTCGGAGTGGTGTACTGGTCGGGTATGGTTCTCCTGTTGAGAGTCCTGTAGTCTATACAGAGCCTCAATGACCCATTCTTCTTCCTGACCACCACTATCGGGGAGGCATAGGGGCTTCTAGACTCCCGGATCACACCAATCCTCTTGAGTTCTGCAAGTTGTTCCCTTAGATCCTCCAGATCTGCTAGTGGGACCCGCCTGACCCTCTCTCTGAAGGGCTTGTCTTCTTGGAGGCGGATCCGATGGGTGGCACTCCTTGCACACCCCACATCAAACTCATCTTTGGAGAAGATCTTCTCCCATCTGGCCAACTGGGCCTTGGCTCTCTCTTTCCAAGCCCTGGGCAGATTCGGGTTTTCCATGGACAGCTTCTCCCAAACATCTCCTCCTTCACCCGTCCCCTTGACTTCTGACAAGTTGACAGGGGTAGCAGGGCTCACCTGGCCCAGCAGCATCCTGGCTGGGATTTCCATGGGGCCATCTGTAGTGTTCCTAACACTCACTGGAACTCTATAATGGGCATTCTTCAGGGCCTTCAGTGGAATCACTTCTGGTATCACTTCCAGACCAGGGGACTCTTCCCTTGGGTCGGACTCCAACATGACAAAGGGTCCAGGCTGCTCCCAAGTAAGCTTCACAGTGGCTCTGAGACAGGTTACTTTGCCGGGCTGCAACACTACCCCTTCTCTTCCAAGTCTCCATAACTTCCCTATCCCCTCTCCAGGGGTCTTCTGCTCTAGGATCAGCCGTTGGTATGCCGTCTTCAGCATGGGGTGGATCTTGGTGGCCGCTTGCCCCTTCTCTTCCACTAGAGGGGTCAGGAGTCTTCGGACCAGGTCCGTGTTTGTCCCTATTATAAGGGAACTCTTGTTGGCTCCTGGCGGTCGAGGACACACAACTGCCAGGGTGTCAAACATTTCGGCCTTCCCAGCCACGGATGGGTCAAAAGTCATCTTGACGGGCAGATAGCCATCGTAGGGGAAACTCTGGGTTCCAATCAAACATATTTCCAGCCCCTCTATCTTCTGGATGGGCAGGTGACTCAAATGTTTATCGTAGAAATCCCGGTATAATAGGGTCACTTGTGCCCCAGTATCCAAGATTGCTCTGGTGTAGACTCCCTCCACTTGAATGGGCACTATAGGAGATGGGCCTACCAGCTTCTCCGGATATGGCCTGGCAGGGGTCGCCTTCTTCTGGCCCTTTCCCTTCGGGCTCTCTCTCGTCCAACTCCCTTTGGACTTTAATCTTTCTTGAGCCTGGTATGCATTGACTGCCCTCCTTTCAATGGGTGTACAGACCCGCTGAGGGATACTATTATTTTTCTTAGGTGTGCACCCCCTCTGGGGAGTGCTGTGCCTCTTCTGAGAGGTCTTGTCCCCTTTTTCTGGGGTGTATCTCTGTTGAGGAATGTTGTTTCCTCTGAGGTGTTTTATCTCCTCTTTTCTTCTGCTTCGCATTCAGCTTGGAGCTCACTGAAGATGATGGGCACCCGGTTGACTCCTTCACCGGGGCCCTCTGAAGTTTTCCGCCGGCTTGCGGTTGTCCGTTTTCTTCTTCTTGGGACTGGAACATGTAGCTGCAATATGGCCAATTCCTCCACAGTTAAAGCAGACTATATCTCCCCATTCTTGGAAAGATGCGGGTGCCGAGGCAATTGGGAATAGTTCCTTCCTTGGTACTTCTCTCCTGGGACCCTCTGGGTCTTTTGCCATCAGAGAGGTCAACATTTCTAACACCTTGGACATTTATGATTTTAAAGTGTCTACCTCTGAGTCTCTTTCAGGGGTCATCACTGGATTGACTAGCACCTGTGCGGGGACAACATTTGTCTTAATCATTTGCTGGTCCTGTTGTAGCGCCTCCTCATCTCTGATGATTTTTATCAAGTCAGCATAAGTCAGCAACTTTCCTCCTCCAGAGGTTTTTAGGTGCAGCCAGACTGGATCCGAGCGCAACGCTCCCTTTAAGACTTGCTTCATTCTTGCCGCATCTGTATCTTGGGGCTTCATTCCCTTCTTCAACACAATCTTGCACAGCAGCCTGTTCAGTCTCCTAACATACTCTGAAAGTTTCTCCCTGGGCTGTTGGAAAGTATGTTCAAATTGGTAAACCATCTCTGTTACCTTTTCCAATTGATCAAACTCTTCCTGTAGCATGGCTAGACAGTCTTGAGCCGTGCAATCTGTATTCCCAAACCGAAAACTTTTCACTGCTTCTGCTGCTGCGCCTTTGAGGCTTTCTATCACTCGTTGCCTATTCTGTGCTTCAGGCACCTCCCATGCCTCTACTGCTTGTAATGCCTGTTCCACCCAAGTATCGAAGTCTTGATCCCCTGCAGGGACAGGGAGCTTCCCTGAGAATGTCTTCAGTCTCCGGTGGCTAGTCTCTACATGCACCGTGTTTGTCTTCTGACATTTGATTAGCAGATCCCCTATTGCCTTTATCAATTCTGGTGATATAACAGTGGCAGGTGCGGGTGCCACCGGGGGTGTCGCCCCGTCTCCTCTTTCTGGTGAGGTATGGGCCGCAGCCTGCGGTGATCCCATCGGTGATGGTTCCTTCTTTATAGTTACTGTGGGCGCCAACCTATAGGTTCTGTTGTCTGGTGTCCGCACACACTTGCGCTTGCAAGCCTCTGGTACCCCGTCTCCGTATTCCACCAGTGCATACTGATATGAAGTGTCTGGGTCTGACTTTATATCTATCACCCATGGTGTGTGATCTGGGGACACTAACTTCATTAACTCCTCTACCATCTCAGTCTTCCATTCCTCCCCTGGGAGGCTGATGACTATCGAGTTGTTTGGCTCTGCCCTAGAGGCTTTGCACCACTCTTCTATTGCTTGTGGGTCCATGCCGGCACTTCTGGTGTTCACCTGCTGTATCAGGATCCCAGACGAGAACCCCCACGTGTAGCGATGCCTTCATCTAAGAGGGCCGCAGATTTAGTTTGAGCCCTGAAGACAGCTCCGCAAACCCCCGGCAATTTACTCGACCCCCTTCTGGCACAGTTAGTCTAGGGTAACAATATATTTCTTATGCTCTATGATCAAACTCAGACACCAAGGCAATAATAAAGGAATATCTGATTTACTTTAGATTGTGGTAAAAGAATCAACAGTGATAACAGTTTACATGAAATTGATTGCAGAGCCCTGCAGCAATAAACACACTATGTATTATGGAACAGTAAAGGTGCGCCGCGCGGGCGACCGTTAACTGGGCACCCTGTGACGCAGCAACTAAATGAACTATCTATTTAACCAGGCCTGGCTCAGATACCTAAAACTCAGTCTCTAGGGGATGATGGTTTCTTCACCGGCAAGTCTTTAAAGGTGGTGCACATAACAGAACAACATTTGTAATCCAATGGGAAGATTGTGATAGAACACTTTACTGAAGAACCTCTGAGTTCAACTCTGATATGGATCTCCAGTGAGAGTATCAGATATAAACTTGTGGGCCACGGCAGTCTATAGGCACATCAACAATAAACAGTATATGGTCTGAGCTCGCTCACCCCTCCGGACGCGATCCCAGTCCGGGTACTTCCACCGACTGTGTCCTCACACACAGTGTCTCCAGCGATCGGGTCCCCGATCCAACCAAGGCTGTGAATAAGCGAAGTCAGATGCCACCCAGGCTCGCAGCAGGGTGGAAGGCTCTTTGGTCCTGCACAAGGCCTCAGGCTTCAGGCCTTGCACACCAGCACCTCCGCACAGGAGGATCAGTCACTGAAGTCTCGTGTCCCAAAGAGGCCGAGCCCAGCCTCACCTCCTCCTTTTATAACCCCTCCCATGAGCCTCTGGGGTGGAAACATTGCCGAAAGGGGTTCTGGGTAAGGTAGTCCTGGGAGTCTTTAAAGGGGACCCCGCTACACATGTAATTACAATTCCTGATATAATAGTTCACAGCAGGGCGTTCCAGCGCCCACCAAGAGTAACTGTGAGGGCTTACAGTGTTGTGGCAACACCAACACCTAAGGGGCAAATTTCTGCAGAGTATATACAGCAGGCCCCTACTTTCAAACATCCAACTTACAAACGACTCCTACTTGCAAACGGAAGGAGACAACAGGAAGTGAGAGGAAATCTACCCCTAGGAAGGGAAATTCTCTCCTGTAAGAGTTAATATGGGAAAAAGGTGTCTCCTCTCTACTGATGCTTTATCACCAATCCTTGTTTCAATAAAAACCCCAAATTTTTCAAAAACATTTGTCATTGGGAGAATTGAAAGTGAGGTGAAATGTTCTAAACAGGTGCACAGACAGCAAAGCAAATGTTACAGGGGTGTTAACCCTTCCCTATGTTCTCCAAAAAGCTTAAAAAATGATTTTTTGGCTAGAGCTACACTTAAAAAATTTACCTGTTCCAAATTACAAACAGATTATACTTAAGAAAAAACCTACAGTCCGTGTCTTGTTTGCACCGCCTGTATACTGCTGTTCAGAGTATATAGGGCCTTTTTTTATTTTGGGTGTGGGGTTTCCCTTAATATGCATACAAGACCCAAAGGGCTGGTAATGGGCTGGGGTAGGGTGGGGGTGATGTGGTAGCCATGCCATTTTTCTCAATGATTTTCATCCATATTGCCGGGACCAGCCAGACATTACATTAAAGCCGCAAGCAGTTTTAAATGGCTTTTTTTCCTTTAGAAATGTCATTTTGTGCAGGGACAGTTCTAAACACGGGAGACACGTGCCACTTCACAGGCATACTTTAGACACCCCCCAGGTACGATATTTAAAGGAATATTTCACTTATTTTTTTTCACTTTATGCATCATCACTGCTCCCGAAAAAACGACCGTTTTTAAAACTACTTTTTGCATTGATACATGTCCCCTGGGGCAGGACCCGGGTCCCCAAACCCTTTTTGGGACAATAACATGCATATTAGCTGTTAAAATTAGCACTTTAGATTTTGAACGTTCGCGTCCATTGTATTTAATACGGTTCTAAAGTTCGCGCGAACATTCGGTCTGTTCGCAGGTTCTGGTGCAAACAGAACCAGGGGGGTGTTCGGCTCATCCCTACTACTGAGGTAAAAAAGCGGCTTCTTATGCAACAAAGGGTCTTAAACTAGTTTGGGATTCCAAGAAAAATACAACATTTATTAGTATCAAAACGAGCACATACTATAATTTCCAAATAGTGCATTTAAAAATATTGTGACAGATTCAGCCAAAATATTACTGGCGATCTCCTTCCAGGGGAGGAAGGGGCCCCAGTAGTGGATGTAAAACCAAATCAAAAAAACGGTTAGGACAAATACAACAAGTACAAAGGACAAAACACAGAAAAGTCCGGACACCAACATACAATTCAGAGTGAAGTTGTAAAGCGATATAAATCGCTTAATAATAATATGGGACCTTTGAATAAATCAAAATAAGTATATAAATACATACAACTTCACTGTGAATGACCCCGGGGGTTCAGATTCAAATATCGGGTATGTGTATATTGTTATAACCCTGGATCTGATTCTACAGAGGGTTGCCTGAAAGTAAATGGTTCCAAATATTAATTTAATAAGGGGATGCCTCTCAATCAAAGTCTATCATTGATTAATAAGGATGGAACTAGCCAGATAATTGGCCATTTTATTCATAGATATCTTGCCGTGGAATGACGTTAACATATTGGTTGTTGTTGTTGCATGATCACATTAATTTAGCTCAACACAGGGAATTTGGCTGAGATTGAACAAAGTTCATTGGAGCACTGGAATCAATGGCAGTACTTTGAATAACCAATACCAGTATCACTGCAATAAACTAACGTATTTTACTTCTATATAGGTACCGGGAATGTAAAGTTCAGATGCAGACGGGTAGGTGTGATAGGATCAATCCTGATAGGAAACCAAATGCAATCAAAAGTTAACAGTAGGAAGCGCGCCCATACTTTACCATACTGACATGGCCGGCTATCACAGCGTCCCGCACGACCTTGGTTTTGATGTTAGACCAGGCTCCGTGACATGCACAGTTTGCTTGGCTCATAGGGGCCGCACGGCTGTGGTAGGGTCTTTACCATGCAAGGACTGCTGGTCTGCTCTCTTCACGGTAACTACCGCATGTTCACCATGTTTAGTGAATGCAGTAGATGGTGTATGGTAGGCGCTGATTTCAGATCCGCGGCATTAGTTTGAACAGGGTTTCCGTAGCTGGCATCACGTGACTGCTGTGACGTCAACGCGTTTCGCTTGAAGGTAGCGTAGCTTCGTCTGGACTAGACCGCCAGTAATATTTTGGCTGAAGCGGTCACAATATTTTTAAACGCACTATTTGGAAATTATAGTATGTGCTCTTTTTGATACTAATACATTTTGTATTTTTCTTGGTATACTTTGTCACCCCTGATTTTTGCCATTGCCATTGCTATTGATCCCAGTGGCGGCCTGTCCATTAGTTGCGCTGACCCCTCTATCCACGGCCTCCACCCTCAGGACACCAGGTGCGTGAATTACAGCGGCGGGGGTGTTCTTTTTTTTTTTTCAAGCACCTGATTGGAGCCAGAGACTCTAATAGGCTTCAAAATAGGGTGGGCTCATGGCGCAGAGCATTGCACCAGGAGCCCACCCAGGTGTTACAACAGCAAATATTCGCTATTGAAATACTGATCATCAATCCGGCCAATCAGAAGCAGGTCTGAGACCCGTTTTCCGATTGGCCGAAAACAGAAGAGTCTCATTTGGCCGCCGACGAGGAGGAGGAGGGAGGAAACTGAAGTCGGCACGATGTCCGTGTGGAGGAGGGGAAGGGAAAGCCGTCACAGCCCTCAAGCAAGGGAAGCCACGGTGAAGCCGGGGAGAAGTGCTGCCCACCCTATAGATGGGGTAAGTGCACCCGACTGACCTGGGGGGGTGGTACTGTTTGCCGCCCCCCAAAAAAAAATTACCACCAGCCGCCATTGATTGAACCCTTGGCGTGCCTTTTATGGGCTGCTTCAGACGTAACTGGCCTGGTTAGAGGAAATATGGAAGAAAAGGTAGCACTGTATGCCGATGATGTTATTTTATTTTTATTTAATCTTCGGTCTTCTGTGAATTTATGAATTTAATTTAGTCTTCTTCCAGCATTTATGAACTATATGGATGAGCTTGCCAGAGTCTTAGGGCTATCTATTAACTGGGAGAAGTCTGTGATTTTGCCGCTAGATCAATTGCCGAAGGATTTACCATCGACGTGGCCACATCTTGAAATTGTCTCCTCTTTCAAATATTTGTGAATAAGCATAACCGCGTCTCCTCTGTCATATATAGCGGATAATGTTGCCCCTTTGTTGACAAGATTTCAAACCCAAAGTAGGGTCGGGTGTAGACTTCCCCTTTCAGTAATAGGCCATATAAATTTAATAAAAATTATCTGAATGCCACAGATTTTATATTTCCTACACAATTTCCCAGTCTGGATCCCTTTAAAGAACTCTATTAAGATCAATGGACTTCTTCTGAGCCTCACGCATCCTCTGGAATGCTCTACCCCAATCTGTCCAACTATCTCCTACTTTGTCTACCTTCAGACGATCCCTGAAAACTCATCTCTTCAGAGAAGCCTATCTGGCCCCCACCTAACAACTGTACATTTATTTTCTCCATCAGCACGTCCCCCACAGTTATTACCTCTTGTATTTCTTGACCCTCCCTTTTAGATTGTAAGCTCTAACGAGCAGGGTCCTCTGATTCCAATGTATTAAAGTGTATTGTATTTGTACGGTCTACCCTTAAGTTGTAAAGTGATGCGTAAACTGTCGGTGCTACATAAATCCTGTATAATAATAATTTAGAAATTGGATTTGGAGGAATAAGACCCCTGTATTAAATTGGATCTCTTACAATATCCAAGGAGGCTGGGGGTTTAGCGGTTCCAAACACGAGAATTTATTTTCTTGCAACCCTATTGCAGTATTTTGCACAGTGGGAATCCGAGGTTTTTGTCACTGCCTCATTTTGCTTAGTCCTGGAGGGGGCGTTGGTGTGCCCTGCTTTCTCTAGTATGCCCACCTTTGTGCTTCTATAAAAGGTGTGGGATTCTGTTAAAAAGGTAATGGGTGTTTCCTCCTTGAGTAAATATATCCCCATTTGGGGCAATGAAAGGCTCCCTGAGATAATGACCCTCCAGGGTTTTCAGCAATGGGAATGGGGCGGGGGATTCTCTCTTTTCTCTCTTTGTCAGAAACCATGAATCAGACCGAGACAGAAGTACAGTTAAATCACACTTGTTTAATAATAAAAATAAAAAGGTAAACAGAGTAAGCGTAGTCAAAACATAGCCAGAGTTCAGTAACCGGATCTGGTAGTCGGCCAAGCCAAAGTCCAAGAGCCAGCGATAAAGGTAGTAGTTCAGCAAGCAGGATCTGTAGCCAGAGGAACGTCAGCAAGCAGGTCTTCAACTGGAACGCAGGAGAAAGTCTCTTGTGATGTTAACACAGGCGAAAGGGGAGAGCAAATGAACTAGAAGGCTTTAAGTAGGCAGAGCTGATGAGTGGATCATCAACAGGTGGATCACTGTGGAGAGATGGAAGCTGGCAATTAGCTGACAGCTGAGCAGGGATGAGCCGAACACCCCCCTGTTCGGTTCGCACCAGAACCTGCGAACAGACAAAATGTTCGTGTGAACTTTAGAACCCTATTAAATACAATGGACTCGAACGTTCGAAATCGAAAGTGATAATTATAAAGGCTTATATGCAAGTTATTGTCCTAAAAAGTGTTTGGGGACCCGGGTCCTGCCTCAGGGGACATGTATCAATGCAAAAAGAAGTTTTAAAAACGACCGTTTTTTCGGGAGCAGTGATTTTAATAGTGCTTAAAATTAAAAAATAAAAGTGAAATATTCCTTTAAATTTCGTACCTGGGGGGTGTGTATGATATGCATGTAAAGTGGCGCATGTTTCCCGTGCTTAGAACTGTCCCTGCACAAAATGTAATTTTTGAAGGAAAAAAAGTCATTTAAAACTCACTCACGGCTAATAATGAAATGTCGGCTTTTATAAATACATAGAAAAGTCATTGATAAAAAAAAAAAAAAAGCGTGGGGGTCCCCCAGAATTCAATTACCAGGCCCTTCAGGTCTGGAATGGATATTAAGGGGAACCCCGCTGCAAATAAAAAAAAAATGGCGTGGGGTTCCCCCTAAATATCCATACCAGGCCCTTCAGATCTGGCATGGATTTTAAGGGGAACTCCACCCCAAATTTAAAAAAAAATGGCGTGGAGTCCCCCCAAAAATCCATACCAGACCCTTATCCGAGCACGCAACCTGGCCGGCTGCAGGGGAGAAGGGGGGGACGAGAGCGGCCCCCCCTCCCTCCTGAACCGTACCAGGCCACATGCCCTCAACATGGGGAGGATGTCCCCATGTTGATGGGGACAAGGGCCTCATCCCCACAACCCTTGCTCGGTGGTTGTCTGCGGGCGGGGGGCTTATCAGAATCTGGAAGACCCCTTTAACAAAGGGGACCCCCAGATCCCGGCCCCCCCTATGTGAATTGGTAAGGGGTACATTGTACCCCTACCATTTCACGAAGAAAGCGTAAAAAAATGTAAAAAAAACCACACAAACACCTTGAAAAAGTCCTTTATTAAAAAAAAAAAAAAAAAAACATTCCAGCGGTGAAATCCAGTGTCCCGCGGAGATCCGATGTCCAGCGCTGTCCGTCACTGGTTTTCCCTGAGGGGACCTGATGGGGAACTTCCTCCTCAGTGTTTTAAATGTATAGACCCGCCCCTTCTAAAGTTTCCCATCAGGTCTGCTCAGCGGAACATGACAAGGGGCGGGTCTATACATGTATTACCACAGTGAGAGAAGTTCCCCATCAGGTCCGCCCCCTCGGTATGTCGGACCCGCCTACGTCATTGGCCTGAGCGGGGAACTTCCTTCACTGTGTAATTTAAATTTACACAGTGAAGGAAGTTTCCCGCTCAGGCCAATGACGTAGGCGGGGTCCGACATACCGAGGGGGCGGACCTGATGGGGAACTTCCTTCACTGCGTAATACATGTATAGACTCTATAGACTCTATACATGTATTACGCAGTGAAGGAAGTTCCCCATCAGGTCCGCCCCCTCGGTATGTCGGACCCCGCCTACGTCATTGGCCTGAGCGGGAAACTTCCTTCACTGTGTAAATTTAAATTACACAGTGAAGGAAGTTCCCCGCTCAGGCCAATGACGTAGGCGGGTCCGACATACCGAGGGGGTGGACCTGATGGGGAACTTCTCTCACTGTGGTAATACATGTATAGACCCGCCCCTTGTCATGTTCCGCATCTGGTCCTTGACATTTTTTTACGCTTTCTTCGTGAAATGGTAGGGGTACAATGTACCCCTTACCAATTAACATAGGGGGGCCGGGATCTGGGGGTCCCCTTTGTTAAAGGGGTCTTCCAGATTCCGATATTCCCCCCGCCCGCAGACCCCCACAACCACCGGGCAAGGGTTGTGGGGATGAGGCCCTTGTCCCCATCAACATGGGGACATCCTCCCCATGTTGAGGGCATGTGGCCTGGTATGGTTCAGGAGGGAGGGGGGCCGCTCTCTCGTCCCCCCCTCTTCCCCTGTGGCCGGCCAGGTTGTGTGCTCGGATAAGGGTCTGGTATGGATTTTTGGGGGGACTCCACGCCATTTTTTTTTTATTTGGGGTGGAGTTCCCCTTAAAATCCATGCCAGATCTGAAGGGCCTGGTATGGATATTTGGGGGAACCCCACGCCATTTTTTTTTAATTTGCGGCGGGGTTCCCCTTAATATCCATTCCAGACCTGAAGGGCCTGGTAATTGAATTCTGGGGGACCCCCACGCTTTAATTTTTTTTTTTATCAATGACTTTTGTATGTATTGATAAAAGCCGACAATTTATTATTAGCCGCAAGTGAGTTTTAAATGACTTTTTTTCCTTCAAAAATGACACTTTGTGCAGGGACAGTTCTAAGCACGGGAAACATGCGCGACTTTACATGCATATCATACACACCCCCCAGGTACGAAATTTAAAGGAATATTTCACTTTTATTGTTTCACTTTAAGCATTATTAAAATCACTGCTCCCGAAAAAACGGCCGTTTTAAAAAAAAAAATTTGCATTGATACATGTCCCCTGGGGCAGGACCCAGGTCCCCAAACACTTTTTAGGACAATAACTTGCATATAAGCCTTTATAATTAGCACTTTAGATTTCTCCCATAGACTTTTCGAATTTGCCGTGAACACCCCAATTTGTTCGCTGTTCGGCGAACGGGCGAACAGGCAATGTTCGAGTCGACCATGAGTTTGACTCAAACTCAAAGCTCATCCCTACAGCTGAGCTGCCAGCACAGAGAAGGAAGGGCTGATCCCAGCCCTGACACTCTCTCTCTTTTCTCTCTCTCTTTTCTCTCTCGTCATGTTCTACATGCCAGATTTTCTTCCTGTTTGGTTTCCTTCAGTGTTAAAGAGTGGTTCAGGCAACCTTTACTAAGGGCTTAATTTCTGCTACGTATAAGTCTCTATTAGAATGCATTTTTAATAAGTTCCATTTGCCCTCTACGGAGAAGTGGGATATCGGCCTTATTCCTGATAATGCCTGGGATAAGATTATTCAGGCTCTCCCTCTTGTGTCTTTTTTTCACCTTCGCACAGATTAAACCAATTCTTTATATTGCATAGGACCCGGAATTACTGTTCACTATTCATTTTAGAGCTGACTCGGCTTGTTCTAGATGTGGCAATTCGGGATCACTGATACATCTATTATGGCGTTGCCCAAAACTCTGTAGGTATTGAGCGGAGGATGTGGGCGAACTTAATGGGATCTTAGATTTGAACCTTTCAGTAGACCCCTAATATGTTTACTGGGTTACCTTGACAATCCAGTGTTCAAGCCACCAATGCGGATTACTGTTATACGTGCGCTTTTTGTGGCTCAGAGACAAATTTCTCTTAAGTGGACTTCCCCACATCCTCCAACTATATCTGATTGGATATTTGATCTCAATAAATGCATCTCTTATGAAAGACATACTTTTTTTTTTTTTTAAATAGAATCAAACCTCTTAGATGAATTTCCTATTTGGACACTGTGGCTAGATCATATAGGTATAGTTGTGAGCTAGGAGTTATCATTGGATATAGACGTATGGGTAAAAATAGATATCATCTATATGCCAGGAGGATTGTTGATTGATATAATAATGGAAGGGACATTTTTTCTAGCTTTTATGAAATCTAGAAAAAACAAAGGAATTTGTGTCCAACCTCAGATCCCATACTTATATTTGCTTCACTTCACCTGTGCACTGTGCCTTGATAATAACAAAGCTGCTATAAAATCACATCTGGATGAGTTGATGCAACGTGTGTGTGTGTGGGTGTACTCTAGATTATACATAAATGGATTTGGCTGAGGGTAGGCTCCATCAGTTCTTACAAAGCCAGCACTCTTGACTTTTCCTGCCCGCAGGCTCAAACATCAAACGCAAGAGCTGCAATTAAGAATGAGCCATCACAGCTAATGTCTTGTGTCTGGCTGCTGAATAAATAAATAAATATATATATATATATATATATATATATATATATATATAGTGTAGAACAGTTTTAAGAAGGGATTAACATACTGAGGGTTATTTATATAAGTAAAATTAAAAATTTGCTATATCTAGTATTAGGTACATTCGATCTGTTCTGTAATGTTGAAAATGTTTTCTAGTTTCTCTAAGCCACTACTTCAGTTCTAATTAGAAAAAATACCCCAGTATTTATATCCAAGCAGGTAGCACCAACGCCTTAATCTAATTACCCTGCGGGTGGTGTTAAAGACTAGTGTTGAGCGGACCCGAACTGTAAAGTTCGGGTCCGTACCGAATTTTGGCGTTTTCCCGACCCCGGACCCGGACCCGGATTTTGCGCTAAAGTCCGGGTTCGGGTCCGGATTCGGGAATTTAATGGCGCAGTTAGAAATGCTTCAGGGGCCAGCCAATCACCATTTGATTAGCTGGTGTGCCCTTAGAAGCCATCATAGCCATGCCTACTAATGGCATGGCTGTGATTGGTCAGTGCAACATGTGACCCAGCATGTGACCAGCTTCTATATAAGCAAGAGGCACACAGCACAGATCGTCACTCTGCTTTTAGACAGTGTAGGGAAAGGATCCTGGCTGCTGTTGCTGTGAGGGAGAGAATTATATGATAGGAGTTAGTCCTGATTCTGCAATCTACTGATAGAAAAGATAGAGAGACAGTGTAGTGTAGTGTAGGGGCAGGATCCTGTTTGTGCTTTCAGGGAGAGAGATTTAGATAGGAGTCCAGATTGAGAGATATAATAAAGGGATTTTTATAACAGCTTACCTGTAAAATCCTTTTCTTGGAGTACATCACGGGACACAGAGCGACTTAGTCATTACTAATGGGTTATATAGATTACCTTCAGGTGTTGGCACTGGCCAATTCCAAACCGGAAGTACCCTCCCCTATATAAGCCCCTCCCATCCGGGAGCACCTCAGTTTTGTAGCCAAGCAATAAGTGTCCCAAAAAGAGGGGTGGGAGCTCTGTGTCCCGTGATGTACTCCAAGAAAAGGATTTTACAGGTAAGCTGTTATAAAAATCCCTTTTTCTTTTTCGTACATCACGGGACACAGAGCGACTTAGTCATTACTAATGGGACGTCCCAAAGCAATGCCAAATGAGGGGAGGGACACATAAGCTGGGCGCCATCAGGCATGAGGATCTTTTGCGGCCTGCAACACACTGCGCCCAAAGGCGACATCCTCCTGACTTCTAACGTCTACCTGGTAGAATCTAGTAAACGTGTGTACCGAAGACCATGTTGCGGCCTTACATACTTGAGCCAGGGAGGCCTGGTGATGCACTGCCCATGAAGTTCCCACTGCTCTTGTGGAGTGCGCCCTAACTTTGAACGGAGGCGGTCTCTTTCTCAAGCCATAGGCTTGTATTATGACCTGTCGAATCCACTTGGCTAAAGTGGATTTTGATGCTGCCTGACCCTTTTTAGGGCCTTCAGGCAGAATAAACAAAGTATCCGTTCTGCGAATCTGAGCAGTGGCTTTTAGATAAGCTTTAACTGCTCTTACTACATCCAAGGAATGTAATAACTTTTCCTCTACCGAGCTAGGTTTGGGGAAAAAAGAAGGAAGAACCACATCTTGGTTCAAATGAAACCTCGATACCACCTTAGGAAGAAAGGCTGGATGAGGACGTAATACTACTCTGTCCTTATGGACAACCAGATATGGCTCCTTACAGGACAAGGCGGCTAATTCCGATACTCTTTTAGCCGAACAAACGGCTACTAAGAAAATCAATTTCCTGGTGAGAAGAACCAAGGAAATGTGTTGCAATGGTTCAAACGGTTGTTTCTGTAGAACTGACAGAACCAGGTTTAAGTCCCAAGGACATATGGGAATACTAACCGGAGGGCTAATACGCATCACTCCTTGTATGAAAGCTTTGACTAGTGAATGCGAAGCCAAGGGCCTTTGAAAAAATATTGACAAGGCCGAAATCTGACCCTTGATAGTACTCAAGGCCAGCTTCCTATCTACAGCCCACTGTAGGAAGTCCAAAATCCTCCCTATCACGTACTTACGTGGATGCCATTTCTTGGCCTCACACCACTTAATGTACACTTTCCAGATCCTATAATAGATCTGCCTGGATACCGGCTTCCTGGCATTGATCATGGTAGATACCACAGAATTAGAGAGCCCTCTCTTTTTCAGAATGTGGGCTTCAATAGCCAGGCCGTCAAACCTAGGGCTGGTAAGGAAGGGTGGTATATCGGTCCCTGCGACAGCAGGTCCGGACGATGTGGGAGGGTCCAAGGACTCCTCACTGACATTTTTACAATCTCCGCGTACCATGCCCTTCGGGGCCACGCTGGAGCCACCAGAATCACTGGTTTCTTTTCTACCCTGATTCTGCGGAGTAATCGCGGTAACAATTGTGGCGGTGGGAATGCATATATCAGCTTGAACTGATCCCAAGGGAACACTAGGGCATCCGAGCCGCAAGCTAGAGGATCCCTTGTGCGAGACACAAATCTGTCCACCTTTGCGTTGAATCTGGATGCTAGCAGATCTACATCCGGTGTTCCCCACCGCTGGCATATTGCCTGGAAAACCTCGGGGTGAAGAGACCATTCCCCCGGGCATAATTTTTGGCGACTTAAAAAGTCCGCTCTCCAATTTTCCACTCCTGGGATGAAAACCGCGGATATGGCTGGGACATATTTTTCTGCCCACTCCAGGATGCAACTTGCTTCCCTCTGGGCTGCACGACTCCTGGTGCCACCCTGGTGATTGATATATGCCACTGCTGTGGCATTGTCTGATTGAATTCTGACAGGGGACCCTTGGAGTTTGGATGTCCATGCTACTAGGGCATACCGGGCTGCTCGTATCTCTAAGAGATTGATGGGCAGGGCCTTTTCTGCTTCTGACCACTTGCCCTGGAGAGACCATTGCTCCAGTACTGCCCCCCAGCCTATGAGGCTGGCATCTGTAGTGACTACCTTCCAAGAAACCGGACTGAAGGGTTTCCCTTTTTCCAGATTCTGGGGCACCAACCACCAATGGAGGCTCTTGCGAACGGAAGGGGACAGGGACATTGGTAAGTCTAAAGCCTGAACTTTTTTGTTCCAGGCTGACAGTATGGCCCTTTGCAAATTCCTTGAATGGAATTGACCGTAGGGTACCGCTTCGAATGAAGCCACCATTTTTCCCAGCAGCCTCATGCAGAGGCGTATGGATGGTTTTCTTTTTGTACCCACTAAGTGGGTCAAATCTTTTAAAGACGACACCTTCTCTGGAGGTAAGAAAATCATTCTCTGATTTGAATCCAGCCTTAGCCCTAAGTATTCCAGACTTTTGACTGGTCTTAGAGCTGACTTGTCCCGGTTGATAATCCAACCGTGATATTCCAGATACTTGATTGTCTTGTGAATAGCTACTTCCAGCTTTTCCACTGAGTGGTCTATTAGTAGCAGGTCGTCTAGATATGCCATTATCGTTACACCCTGTGTTCTTAGATTGGCCAATAATGGGGCCAGAATTTTTGTGAACACTCGTGGTGCTGTGGCCAGACCGAAAGGTAAGGCTCTGAACTGAAAATGGCGCCCTTCTACTGCAAAGCGTAGAAATTTCTGGTGGGCCGGAAAGATGGGAATATGCAGATAAGCATCCTTTATGTCGATCGAGGCTAACCATTCCTGCCCTTGTAGGGCGGTGGCCACCGATCGGATCGACTCCATCCGAAAAGTCCTGATATTTAGGAACTTGTTTAGCCCTTTTAGATTTAATATGGGCCTCACGTCCCCATTTGGTTTGGGGACTGTGAAAAGGTTCGAGTAAAACCCGAATCCGCTTTCTTCCAGGGGAACCTTCATGATTACACCTTGGAGCAATAGTCGTTCTAGTGCCAGAAGGAGGGATCCTCTCTTCTGGGGATCTCTTGGCACGTTTGACCTCATAAATTGGGCAGGAGGAGTGCCTTTTAACTCCAGCTTGTATCCCAGACTTACTGCGGAGAGCACCCATCTGTCTCTGATGGTGTCCCGCCAGGTCTCTGTGAACAACTGAAGTCTTCCCCCCACCCGATTGAGTGGGGGCAACGCTTCATGCCTTGGGGGGAGGTTTTGTACCTCTCTTGATCCAGGGCTTCTTGTTACCCTGTGATTGTCCCTGATTTCTGCCCCCTGAATTTGACCGCGGAGGCCGTCGGAACTGCTTCACAGCCGATGTGCCCGGGACTGGAGAAGTAGGCCTCTTAAAAGAAGGACTTCTACCCTTGTTCTTAACCGGTAAGAGTGAACTTTTACTGGCAGAAATTTTCTGGATATATTTGTCCAGATCTTCTCCAAATAAGCGTTCTCCATGAAATGGGAAGCTAACCAGCAGTTTTTTACAGGGAGCTTCAGCAGACCAGTTTTTGAGCCACAGAAGCCTACGCATATGTACTATAGACAGCGTAAAGCGGGAGGCCTGTTGGATTGTATCCTTTATGGCGTCCACCGCAAAACACAAGGCTCTAGGCAGGTCAGCTAGGGCAAGAGCCTGCTGATCTGGTAAGTCCCTTAAGACTTGTTTCAACTGATCTTTCACTGCTTGGCAGACTCCAATCGCTGCTACCGCAGGTTGTGTCACCATGCTTGCTGTAGAGAAAGCAGATTTTAGTAAAGACTCCAATTTTTTATCTATTGGGTCTTTGAACATTGGAACATTATCTACTGGACATGTCAGTGATTTGTTCACAGAAGAGATGGCTGCGTCCACTGTAGGGACCCTACATTTTTTTATGAACTTATCCTCCATGGGATAGATCACCGGAAATCTCTTGGGGGGAGCAAATATTTTATCAGGATGCTCCCAATCCTGGTAAATAAGCCCTTCTAATAAAGGGTGGATTGGGAAGGAACAGACAGCCTGGGGAGCTTTTAGCGACCCCAGCGAGGAAACCGTAGTGGATGGTGGTTCCGCCAGAGGCATTTTAAATGCTGATCGGACCATATTAGTCAGAGACTGAACCCATAATCTTTCAGCCTGAGATGCTGAGAAAGGTTCTTCCACTGTTGATTCCTCCATAACTGAATCAACCTCATCCTGATCCCCTTCAGGTAGGTCGATCTCTGTGTGGGGCTGTTCCTCCACTAACAGGCACTCTGAAGGAGGAGACGGAGATCGGACGCGCTTTTCCTGTGACAGGGAAGCAGCGATCAATGCTGTTAATCTCTCTTCCAATCCTCCCAGAGTTGAGGATAAAACCTCCTCTGTTATATATACAGGAGCAGGTGGACTGGGGACAGCCGCAGCACCAGGCATTCCTGCGGGGTTTCTACGGCTACTGACCTCTGAATTCTCAGGGGAGATTGGTGCAGTACAAGCATGCCCAATATCCTCAGAGCCCGATGGAGACCCCTTTGGCTTCCTGGAAGATCTATTTCCGGAGCGTCTGGACAACATATCCTTTAAGCACAAAGCTGAGGTATTCCCGTCATCATACACCAATTTTGCTGGTAATAGTCTAACAAAGTTGCTGCTATATACCAGCTGGTGTCCACTAAAGTGCCTTTCTATGGGGATGCCTGCATCAACCGCCTCTGTGTGCCACTGTTTGTTGCTAGCTCTGTTTGCATCCAGCTGACACTTGTACTGTGTCTTTTAACCATGCTGGGACGCCTGCACATGCGCAGAAGCGCCGCGGCGCGCATCGAGCGTCATCCACCCGCCCCGCCACTTTTTTTTCATAGGAGGCGCGTGCACGCGCCCATGCGCCATTGGCGCCCTTTTCGAAATCAAACAGGGACTAGGAGCCAGGGCCCTTTTTGCCGGAGGGCCTGTGCGGTGGATGAGCGCAGCAACAGGGCAGAGGAAGTGGATTCCCACAGAGAAACTTACCAACTGCCTGGATCTTTTGACTTGAGAAAACCAAAGATCCACATGACAAGAAAAATTGACTACAGCGGCCTCTAGTGGTTTAACACAGGTACCGCGGTCCCTTTTTTTTTTTTTTTCTCGACTACTATTAAAATTTTACATTTTCAGTAGTTACAGGCAAACACAGATACTTAGCGGGAATACCGTTAGGTAACAGACAGAAAGACAAATTAGGCTTGGGGGTCCCCCAATAGAACCAAGTTCCTGGGGGCCCCCACTTACTTGATCCCCGCCGCAGGACTTTGTTTGGTCCACAGAAGTCCAAACTTCACCTATCACGGCAGGCATTGTAATTAAACCTTCAGGGACCGGGTTCCCAAGGATTCCACTCCCCTGGACCTGTATAGCACCCTGCACAGACAACATCTTGGTCGTGGGTATGACCAGAGCTCTGGATCCCAGGGTCCAGCCCTCCTAAGAGAAGCATTACAGGCAAAACCTTGCTCTTCTGCTGCAAGGCCCGGGTACCGACCGTTTAGCTATGAAGCTTTTTTGGTGGGATCCGGAACAGCTTACTAAGGCCCAAAAGAACCTGTACGCAAGCCCAGTGAAAACACATGTTACTCTTTGGCCAACACCTTAGACACTGGCAAAAAACTGAGGTGCTCCCGGATGGGAGGGGCTTATATAGGGGAGGGTACTTCCGGTTTGGAATTGGCCAGTGCCAACACCTGAAGGTAATCTATATAACCCATTAGTAATGACTAAGTCGCTCTGTGTCCCGTGATGTACGAAAAAGAAAGCTCAGCGATCTGCATAGGTTTATCTGTTTGTGTTGCAAGCTCAGTGCACCAGCACTGCATTACGTTGAGTGATACACCTATTCCATACTGTGGCTGTATTGTGCTCTTGCTAAAAGACCCATTTTGGGCAGAAAAAAAAAATAAATAAAAAAGGCACTTTATTGTGCTTTTGCTAAAAAGACCCATTTTTGGGCCCCCCCCAAAAAAAAAGGCACTTTATTGTGCTGTTGCAAAAAAAAAAAAGGCACTTTGTTGTGCGCAAAAAAGACCTATTTTTGGGCAAAAAAAATATTTTGCAGTGTATATCTCTAGTTGTGTGAAATAACCAATTTCTATATATTTTTCTTGTACTATGCTATACTAAAAAAAAAAAAACAACCTTTTTTTTGAATAGCATTCTCTGCAGCTGTGCGATTCAGCGGTTATATACTGTGGGTGTGTTGTGCTCTTCCAAAAAACGCCATTTAGGGCCACAGAAAATATTTTGCAGTGTGAAATACACATCTGGAGGTGTGTGAAAAAACAACATTATTTTTAAAAAGCATTCTCTGGCCTCTGCAGCTGTGCGATTCAGCGGTTATATACTGTTGGGGTTGTTGTGCTCTTGCAAAAAACGCCATTTAGGGCCACAGAAAATATTTTGCAGTGTGAAATACACATCTGGAGGTGTGTGAAAAAACAACATTATTTTTGAATAGCATTCTCTGGCCTCTGCAGCTGTGCGATTCAGCGGTTATATACTGTTGGAGTTGTTGTGCTCTTCCAAAAAACGCCATTTAGGGCCACAGAAAATAAATTGCAGTGTGAAATACACATGTGGAGGTGTGTAAAATAAACAATTTCTATATATTGTACAGTGCTATACTAAAAAAAACAACATTTTTTTTGAATAGCATTCTCTGCACTTCTATAGCTGTGCGATTCAGTGGTTAAATACTGTGGTTGTGTTGTGCTCTTCCAAAAAACGCCATTTAGGGCCACAGAAAATATTTTGCAGTGTGAAATACACATCTGGAGGTGTGTGAAAAAACAACATTATTTTTAAAAAGCATTCTCTGGCCTCTGCAGCTGTGCGATTCAGCGGTTATATACTGTTGGGGTTGTTGTGCTCTTGCAAAAAACGCCATTTAGGGCCACAAAAAATATTTTGTAGTGTGAAATACACATCTGGAGGTGTGTGAAAAAACAACATTATTTTTGAATAGCATTCTCTGGCCTCTGCAGCTGTGCGATTCAGCGGTTATATACTGTTGGGGTTGTTGTGCTCTTCCAAAAAACGCCATTTAGGGCCACAGAAAATAAATTGCAGTGTGAAATACACATGTGGAGGTGTGTAAAATAAACAATTTCTATATATTGTACAGTGCTATACTAAAAAAAACAACATTTTTTTTGAATAGCATTCTCTGCACTTCTATAGCTGTGCGATTCAGTGGTTAAATACTGTGGTTGTGTTGTGCTCTTCCAAAAAACGGCATTTAGGGCCACAGAAAATATTTTGGAGTGTGAAATACACATCTGGAGGTGTGTGAAAAAACAACATTATTTTTAAAAAGCATTCTCTGGCCTCTGCAGCTGCGCGATTCAGCGGTTATATACTGTTGGGGTTGTTGTGCTCTTGCAAAAAACGCCATTTAGGGCCACAGAAAATATTTTGCAGTGTGAAATACACATCTGGAGGTGTGTGAAAAAACAACATTATTTTTGAATAGCATTCTCTGGCCTCTGCAGCTGTGCGATTCAGCGGTTATATACTGTTGGGGTTGTTGTGCTCTTCCAAAAAACGCCATTTAGGGCCACAGAAAATAAATTGCAGTGTGAAATACACATGTGGAGGTGTGTAAAATAAACAATTTCTATATATTGTACAGTGCTATACTAAAAAAAACAACATTTTTTTTGAATAGCATTCTCTGCACTTCTATAGCTGTGCGATTCAGTGGTTAAATACTGTGGTTGTGTTGTGCTCTTCCAAAAAACGCCATTTAGGGCCACAGAAAATATTTTGCAGTGTGAAATACACATCTGGAGGTGTGTGAAAAAACAACATTATTTTTAAAAAGCATTCTCTGGCCTCTGCAGCTGTGCCATTCAGCGGTTATATACTGTTGGGGTTGTTGTGCTCTTGCAAAAAATGCCATTTAGGGCCACAGAAAATATTTTGCAGTGTGAAATACACATCTGGAGGTGTGTGAAAAAACAACATTATTTTTGAATAGCATTCTCTGGCCTCTGCAGCTGTGCGATTCAGCGGTTATATACTGTTGGGGTTGTTGTGCTCTTCCAAAAAACGCCATTTAGGGCCACAGAAAATAAATTGCAGTGTGAAATACACATGTGGAGGTGTGTAAAATAAACAATTTCTATATATTGTACAGTGCTATACTAAAAAAAACAACATTTTTTTTGAATAGCATTCTCTGCACTTCTATAGCTGTGCGATTCAGTGGTTAAATACTGTGGTTGTGTTGTGCTCTTCCAAAAAACGCCATTTAGGGCCACAGAAAATATTTTGCAGTGTGAAATACACATCTGGAGGTGTGTGAAAAAACAACATTATTTTTAAAAAGCATTCTCTGGCCTCTGCAGCTGTGCGATTCAGCGGTTATATACTGTTGGGGTTGTTGTGCTCTTGCAAAAAACGCCATTTAGGGCCACAGAAAATATTTTGCAGTGTGAAATACACATCTGGAGGTGTGTGAAAAAACAACATTATTTTTGAATAGCATTCTCTGGCCTCTGCAGCTGTGCGATTCAGCGGTTATATACTGTTGGGGTTGTTGTGCTCTTCCAAAAAACGCCATTTAGGGCCACAGAAAATAAATTGCAGTGTGAAATACACATGTGGAGGTGTGTAAAATAAACAATTTCTATATATTGTACAGTGCTATACTAAAAAAAACAACATTTTTTTTGAATAGCATTCTCTGCACTTCTATAGCTGTGTGATTCAGTGGTTAAATACTGTGGTTGTGTTGTGCTCTTCCAAAAAACGCCATTTAGGGCCACAGAAAATATTTTGCAGTGTGAAATACACATCTGGAGGTGTGTGAAAAAACAACATTATTTTTAAAAAGCATTCTCTGGCCTCTGCAGCTGTGCGATTCAGCGGTTATATACTGTTGGGGTTGTTGTGCTCTTGCAAAAAACGCCATTTAGGGCCACAGAAAATATTTTGCAGTGTGAAATACACATCTGGAGGTGTGTGAAAAAACAACATTATTTTTGAATAGCATTCTCTGGCCTCTGCAGCTGTGCGATTCAGCGGTTATATACTGTTGGGGTTGTTGTGCTCTTCCAAAAAACGCCATTTAGGGCCACAGAAAATAAATTGCAGTGTGAAATACACATGTGGAGGTGTGTAAAATAAACAATTTCTATATATTGTACAGTGCTATACTAAAAAAACCAACATTTTTTTTGAATAGCATTCTCTGCACTTCTATAGCTGTGCGATTCAGTGGTTAAATACTGTGGTTGTGTTGTGCTCTTCCAAAAAACGCCATTTAGGGCCACAGAAAATATTTTGCAGTGTGAAATACACATCTGGAGGTGTGTGAAAAAACAACATTATTTTTAAAAAGCATTCTCTGGCCTCTGCAGCTGTGCGATTCAGTGGTTATATACTGTTGGGGTTGTTGTGCTCTTGCAAAAAACGCCATTTAGGGCCACAGAAAATATTTTGCAGTGTGAAATACACATCTGGAGGTGTGTGAAAAAACAACATTATTTTTGAATAGCATTCTCTGGCCTCTGCAGCTGTGCAATTCAGCGGTTATATACTGTTGGGGTTGTTGTGCTCTTCCAAAAAACGCCATTTAGGGCCACAGAAAATAAATTGCAGTGTGAAATACACATGTGGAGGTGTGTAAAATAAACAATTTCTATATATTGTACAGTGCTATACTAAAAAAAACAACATTTTTTTTGAATAGCATTCTCTGCACTTCTATAGCTGTGCGATTCAGTGGTTAAATACTGTGGTTGTGTTGTGCTCTTCCAAAAAACGCCATTTAGGGCCACAGAAAATATTTTGCAGTGTGAAATACACATCTGGAGGTGTGTAAAATAAACAATTTCTATATATTCTTCTTGTACAGTGCTATACTAAAAAAAACAACCTTTTTTTTTGAATAGCATTTTCTGTAGCTGTGCGATTCAGCGGTTACGTGCTGTGGGTGTGTTGTGGTCTGGCAAAAAACGCCATTTAGGGCCACAGAAAATATTTTTCAGTGTGAAATACACATCTGGAGGTGTGTGAAATAAACAATTTCTATATATATTCCTTGTACTGTGCTATACTAAAAGAAAAAACAACCTTTTTTTTTTGGAATAGCATTTTCTGCAGTTCTGTAGCTGTGCGTTTCAGCCATTACGTACTGTGGGTGTGTTGTGGTCTTCCAAAAAACGCCATTTAGGGCAAGATCCTAAATTTGGAAAATATGAGGGGAAGGTCAAAGGGACGTGGTGGCCCCGGTCGTGGTGCTGCTGGTGGAGCTCCTGTTGCAGGGAGAGGACGTGGTGGATCTGTGCCAGCTACACGCACAAGTGAAACACCTTCCTCAGGTGCGAGTAGGCGACCGAGCCTGCGGCGGTATTTTGTCGCGCCTAATGAGGCTGTACCAATGTTTAGGCCAGGACAAGTACAGGCGATAGTAGATTGGGTTGCTGACAGTGCCTCGGGTTCCTTCACATTGTCTCCCACCCACTCTTCTGATGAAAGATCAGAGTTGGCACCTGAAGCCCATGTCCATCAGTCTTTCACCTCACCCCCTTGCAAATCAGCCAAGCAGTCTGAGCCCCAAATCATGCAGCAGTCTCTTCTGCTTTTCAATGACTCTGTTAGCAGGGTTTCCCAGGGCCATCCACCTAGCCCTGCCCCAGAAGTGGAAGAGATTGAGTGCACCGATGCCCAACCACTTATGTTTCATGATGGGTACATGGGAGGACCATCGCAGCACGTCTCGGATGATGACAAAACACAGGTGCCAACTGCTGCTGCTTTCGCAATTGTGCAGACAGACATGGAGGGCAGGGGTGAAGACTGGGTGGAAGATGATGTGGAGGACGATGAGGTCCTCGACCCCACATGGAATCAACGTTATGCAGGTGACCAGTGTAGTTTGGAGGAAGAGGCGGTGGTCGCACAGAGCCACCAGCACAGCAGAAGAGGGAGCAGGGTGCAAAAACGGAGCATTCGTCCCCTAGACAGTACATCTGCTACTGCCCAACGCAGCAAGGGACCGAGCACACCAAAGCCAGGTCCAAGGACTTCCCTAGCGTGGCAGTTCTTCACACAGTGTGTTGATGACAAGACACGAGTGGTTTGCACGCTGTGCAATCAGAGCCTGAAGCGAGGCATAAACGTTCTCAACCTGAGCACAAGCTGCATGACCAGGCATCTAAGTGCAAAGCACGAGCTGCAGTGGAGTAGACACCTCAAAAACCAAGAAAGGTCTCTGGCTCCTCCTGCTTCCTCTTCTGCTGCAGTCTCGGCCTCTTCATCCACCTCTGTAGTGACAGTGGCACCTGTCACCCCGCAAACAGAGGATCTGCCAGCAACACTACCACCTGGGTCACCAACCATCTCCACAATGTCCCATGGAAGCGTTCAGCTCTCTATCTCCCAAACATTGGAGCGGAAGAGGAAGTACCCCCCTAGCCACCCGCGATCCCTGGCCCTGAATACCAGCATTTCAAAATTCCTGGCCTTTGAAATGCTGTCATTCCGTCTGGTGGAGACGCAGAGTTTTAAAAGCCTGATGGCATTGGCTGTCCCGCAGTACGTCGTGCCCAGCCGCCACTACTTTTCCAGGCGAGCCATCCCTTCCCTGCACAACCAGGTGGGGGACAAAATCAGGTGTGCACTGCGCAACGCCATCTGTGGCAAGGTCCACCTAACTACGGATGCGTGGACCAGTAAGCACGGTCAGGGACGTTATACCTCCCTAACAGCACACTGGGTAAATGCAGTGGCGGCTGGGCCTGAGGCAGATAGCGGTTTGGCGCATGTCCTTCCACCACCGAGGATTGCAGGGCGCTTCAGTTTGCCTCCTGTTGCTAACTCCTCCTTCTCCGCTTCCTCATCCTCTACCGCCTCCTCATCCATTCAGCGTAACACCTTCACCACCAACTTCAGCACAGCCAGGGGTAAACGACAGCAGGCAGTTTTAAAACTTTCCTGTTTGGGGGAAAATCCCCACACCGCGCAGGAGTTGTGGAGGGACATGGAACAACAGACCGATGAGTGGTTGCTGTCAGTGAGCCTCAAGCCCGGCCTGGTGGTGTGCGATAATGGGCGAAATCTCGTAGCAGCTCTGGGTCTAGCCGGTTTGACGCACATCCCTTGCCTGGCGCATGTGCTGAACTTGGTGGTCCAGAGGTTCCTTAAAAATTACCCCAATATGCCAGAGCTGCTGCAGAAAGTGCGGGCTGTCTGTGCGCACTTTCGGCGTTCTCACCCTGCTGCTGCTCGCCTGTCAGCGCTGCAGCGTAACTTCGGCCTTCCCGCTCACCGCCTCATATGTGACGTGCCCACAAGGTGGAACTCCACCTTGCACATGCTGGCCAGACTGTGCGAGCAGCAGCAGGCAATAGTGGAGTTTCAGCTGCAGCAATCACGCGTGAGTCGCTCTGCGGAACAGCACCACTTCACCACCAATAACTGGGCCTCCATGCGAGACCTGTGTGCCTTGTTGCGCTGTTTCGAGTACTCCACCAACATGGCCAGTGCCAATGACGCCGTTCTCAGCGTTACTATCCCAGTTCTATGCCTCCTTGAAAAAACGCTTCGTGCGATGATGGAAGAGGATGTGGCACAGGAGGATGAGGAGGAGGAGGAGGAAGCGGGATCATTTCAAAGGCTTTCAGGGCAGTCTTTCACAAGTGGCTACGAGGGTGGGTTCCTGCACCAACAAACGCCAGGTACACAATTGTCCGGCAGAAAGGGCACAGTTCTGGAGGATGACGAGGTGGAGGAGGAGATGGAGGAGGAGGAGGAGGAGGAGGAGCCATGTTCACAGCAGGGTGGCACTCAGACCAGCTCGTGGCCATTACTGGTGCGTGGCTGGGGGGATACAGAGGACACAGACGATACACCTCCCACAGAGGACAGCTTTTCTTTGCCTCTGGGCAGCCTGGCACACATGAGCGATTACATGCTGCAGTGTTTCCGCAACGACAGCCGAGTTGCCCACATTTTAACTGGTGCTGATTACTGGGTGGCCACCCTGCTGGATCCCCGTTACAAGGACAACGTACCGTCCTTAATTCCCTCACTGGAGCGGGATCGTAAGATGCGCGAGTACAAGCGCACGCTGGTAGACGCGCTGCTGGTGGCATTCCCACCTGACAGCGGGCGTACGGTGGAAGCACAAGGCGAAGGCAGAGGAGGAGGAAGAGGTCGCCAACGCAGCCGGGGCACCGGCAGCACCTCAGAAGGCAGGGTTAGCATGGCCGAAATGTGGAAAAGCTTTGTCAGCACGCCACAACAACCAGCACCACCAGCTGAGATGGAACGTCTTAGCAGGAGGCAGCATTTCACCAACATGGTTGAGCAGTATGTGTCCACAGGCCTACACGTACTGGATGACGGGTCTGCCCCCTTTAACTTCTGGGTCTCCAAATTGGGCACATGGCCTGAGCTTGCCGTTTATGCCTTGGAGGTGCTGGCCTGCCCTGCAGCCAGTGTATTATCTGAACGTGTATTTAGCACGGCAGGGGGCGTTATCACAGACAAGCGCAGCCGCCTGTCCAGAGCCAATGTGGACAAGCTCACGTTCATTAAAATGAACCAGGCATGGATCCCACAGGACTTGTCCGTACCTTGTGCAGAATAGACATGTATACCGGTGTTGTGACAAAAACTGTCCGGCCATCGGATTGTGCCCGGCCCGTACTGCGCAGGCGCAGCGCTTGCGCAGTACAGAGGACAAGGAGATTCACAAAATCTCCGAAGATGAACGGCGCCTGCGCTGTGAGTGCAGGTTCAAGCCCCACCATCCAAGAGGACATACGGTAGCACATAGTAACAGGGCCCCTCACGGGCTCGCTTCGATCGCGGCCTTGCTTGGCTCGGCTTGAACCACAGATGGTGTGGCCTTCACCTGAACTCAACACGCAGGCGCCGTTAGTCTTGGGAGATTTTTGAAATCCCCTTGTCCTACATACTCAGCAAGCGCAGTACAGGGCGGACACTATTCGACAGGGGACAGAATTCGACACATCACCGGCCTTACCCAGCCATTGTTGTATTTTTGAACCAGTGTTGGCTACCTCGTCCTCCTCCACCGCCGCTTCCACCTACACAGCCACATCCACCGCCACCTCAACCTCCTACTCCATATGGACCTCGTCCTGCTAGGCCAAGATTAAAATTTTTATTTTATTTTTTTGTAGCGCACAGATCCTTTCCCCCTTACCTGCCTTTATGTTGTTGGCTCTTCGCAGGAGGGAGAAAGGCACACCGCACTACCAGCCCGTATCCTCCTATATAAAGAGGTTGAGCGGTGTACTTGACGGGCCGTGTCCACAGCCGGAGTCAAAACTCCTCCAGAGGATGATTCTCACCTCTACTGTAGGTAGAGGCAAGTCCTTTAATTGCCAGTAAAGTCAATGTCCACACCAGCTGAAACTCCAACTCTTATTCTCTCATGGCAAAATAAACTGTACTCAGATAGAAAAGGTTAGAGCAAAGAAACAGGACAGCTTAAGGTGTGGAGGAGGTCCAGGCACAAACGTAGCACATTCACTTCACTGCTTAGGTTTCTCAAACAGTTTTTGGCGCACGGTCTCTGCCACAGACATTGAGGTTGGTCTCTGCCACAGACCGGGTGTACAAGGCCCCTGCCACGGGCCTGGAGAACTTTGGTCTCAGCCACAGACCAGGGTGTATAAGGCCCCTGCCACGGGCCGGTTGAATAAGGCCTCTGATACAGTCAAGGTGACCTTGAGCTTCTCCTTCTACGAACCTAGCCCATATCAAGGGGAAGACATCTCTCCAGGGAGTCAACAGACCATTCCTTCACCGTGACTCCCGCATCGGTCCATCAGAATGATCCTCCCTTCCCTGGAACAGGGTCCCCTACACGAGGCGGCTCTGGACTCCAGGCTTTACTCCCGCCCCTAGGCCTCCATACCCAGGGCAGCAAGAACTCCAGGATAGTACCTCACCCCGGGCTAAAGGTGCCCGAGATGGAACAGGAACACATGCACCCAGGCCGAAGGCACCTGGGCGCGGACCCCACTGGACATCAGCCCCCAGGCCAAAGGTCTGCCCCTTTTATATGCTCTCCCGGCATGCACAGCAGGTTCCCCGCCCCGCTGTACTACTGCCAAGAGGGGACACAAAAGGCGCCACCTGTAGGCCGCAGGGAACTGCACACCAATACTGTCCCCCGAGGACAAAATGGTCCATGAATCCTACAGAATTAGGGTATTTGAGCCTATTTACCACTCAAACACTTTCCTTATATTTAGCACCCCGCTACATTTTTATTTCAAAGTATTTTATTTTCCCACTAGCTTATCCATTAAATTAAATAATTTATTCCATAAAGGGCGTATTCTGGGGCATTCCCACCATATGTGTGGCATCGTGCCGTTGAGTTTCTGAGGTTCTTAATGACTTCCTGTACCTCTTCTGCTGAAAAGGGGGCCTCCAGCATATTTTTTTATTTTTTAATTTTTTTTATGTTCTTTTAAGTTATTTCCTATCCACATTTGTTTGCAGAGCACTTGCCATGTTCTTAACAACATTTTGCTGCCATTTGCAGCCCTCTAGCCCTTTCCATTACTTTTTTAGAGCCTTTTTAGTCGTCAGAAGTCCGGGTCCCCATTGACTTCAATGGGGTCTGGGTCCGGGTCCGGGTTCGGGTTAAAGTTCGGTCCCGAATCCGAACTTTTTTCCGAAGTTCGGCCGAACCCGCCGGACCCGAATATCCAGCTACCCGCTCAACTCTATTAAAGACACATTGTTTTTAGCAGCCTTGTACAACCACTTGTGCCTTGGCTATTTATTTATTTTTTTGCTTCAATAAAATTTCTATTTATAGACTATAAGGTTCCAAGTTTCCATATTCCTTACAGAGACAGGACTGAGTTTATTCATATACAGTATATGGTTCCTACGTAAGGTTCACATCCTCTATTGCATTGACTGACCGATTGAATTGCACCACCATAGATAGGTCTGTTTGAGGATCATGGTCATTTTCTATATAATATTTTATAACTTTTTATTTACATTTTTGTTTTTTATCAACTGTTAGAGACCATCAGGGTGACGGTTTTTTCACCGGACATTGTGTGTTTTTTATGTTTATATATAGTGTAGTCTTCTTGGACCAATTTAGCCACAGACTAATTGCCTTGGACAAATGTTGGATCTGAATTTAGAGCGCTGGTTCTTTCTCCGTTGGGACTGTTTGGTGTTGTGAAATTCAAACTGAATGGGAAGAAAGAGGATTTAAGTGACGTTGAACGTGGCATTGTTGTTGGTGCCAGATGGGCTGGTCTGAGTATTTAAAAAAAGAGAAAAATATCCAGTGAGCACAAGTTGTGTGGATGAAAATGCCTCGTTGAGGTCAGAGAAGAATGCGCAGACTGGTTCGAGATGATAAAGGCAACAGTAACTCAACCGTTCTTTACAACCAAGGTATGCAAAATACTATTTCTGAACGTACAACACATCAAACCTTGAAGTGTATGGGCTACAGCAGCAGAAGGCCACACGGGTGCCACTCCTATCAGCTAAGACCAGAAAACTGAGGCAACAAACTGCACAGGCTCACCAAAATTGGACAATAGAAGATTGGAAAAATGTTGCCTGGTCTGTTGAGTCTCGATTTCAGCTGTGACACTCAGACGGTAGGGTCAGAATATGGTCTAAACAATTGATCATTGTTTAAACGCCACAGGCTACCTGAGTATTGTTGCTGACCATGCCAATCCCTTTATGACTACAGTGTACCCATCTTCTGATGCCTACTTCCAGCAGGATAATGCACCATGTCACAAAGCTCAAATTATCTCAAACTGGCTTGTTGAACATGACAATGAGGTCAATGGCTATCAGTCACCAGATCTCAATCCAGTAGAGCATCTTTGGGATGTGGTGGAATGGGACTGGGTGATGCTATCATGTCAATGTGGACCAAAATCTCTGAGGAATCTTTCTAACACCTTGTGGAATCTATGCCACGAAGAATTTAATCAGTTCTGAAGGCAAAAGAGGGTCCAACCCGGTACAAGCAAGATGTAATTAAAGTGGCCGATGTGTGTATGTATTTATGTGTGTGTGTGTCATGGAAATCCCCTATTCAGCCGCCGCAGCCATGCGCGCATGCGCGGTGGAATAGCGCTTCGGCGCACGCGCGTGCACGAACGGCGCACGCGCATGCACAATGGTGTGCGCGAATGGCGCACGCACATGCGCCATGACGCACCAATCAGAAATCTGACAGGCCTATTTAAAGAAGCCTAGTGGTGCTGACAGGTTGCTGGTTTGTCGTCAGCTTCCTGCCTTGTACCTGATTTCCTGTATACACGTCTGAACCCTTGTTGTGACCCGGATCGACCTGACTACGCTGCTTCTCTCCTGGACCTGACCTTTGGCTTGCCTCTCGGACCTCTTCTGCCTGCCCGCTGTGTTTGACCCTCGGTCTGTGACTCTGACTTTCTACCAATCTCCAATCCCTGATCTCCTGCTTGTATTCCGGATTTGCTACTTGCCTCCAGCTCTGATTACCCGCTTAATATTCCTGGACTGATCACTTGTCTACTGTGTTAGACTCTCGGCCTGCACCCTCAGTACCTGTTTCTACAGCCAGTACCTGGACTCAGTCTACCCGCTTGGCCCCTGTAGTGCCCTGGACTTGTGTCTTTGTTTGGATCTTGTGAAAGCCCTCATCAGCCTGGTGTTAGGCCCTCAGCCTGTTCCTGGTCACCCGATCCTCTACCAAGACTTCCTCACCTGCTGGTAGCCAGTGCCTCTTCGCGCCATCCTCTCCCTGTTCCACCTCCAGGGGGCGGAGTGCGCCAAGTCGCAAGGGTGAACCACTCTCGGCATCTCGGCCTCGGTAAGTACACCCGTGACAGTACAAACCAGCCAGATGTCTGAGGCCGACAGAGCGCGTTCCCCATCTGACAACCTCTGCCAGCAGGTAACCGCACTAACTAATCCGGTCCAAAAACTACAGGAGGGATACACACAAATGGATGACCGGCTTCAACAACTCACTGCGTCACCAGGCCCTACAGCCCCAGCTGCGGCTTCTACCTCTGGTACCTCCACTTCTCAGGTCTCGGCAAGCCCTACCGTGGTGATGGCTTCCCCGGAACCCAGAGTTCCCATACCAGAGCGATTTACGGGTGATCGCAAAAAGTACAGAGCCTTCAAAAATGCCTGCTCTCTCTACCTTGCTCTTCAGCCTCGGACCTTTTCTTCAGAGGTAGTAAAGGTGGGCTTCATTATCTCCCTCCTATCCGAGGAACCCCAAGCCTGGGCTCACGGCCTAATGGAGCAAAGGAGCCCCGCATTAAACTCTGTTGAAACCTTCTTCGAACAGATGGCGCAGCTATACGACGATCCCCAGCGCACGGCTACGGCTGAGGCTATTCTGCATCGCCTGTTCCAGGGAAGAAGGCCGGTTGAGGACTATACGGCCGAATTCCGGAAATGGTCGGCCGATACCAGCTGGAACGAAGCGGCATTGAAATACCAGTACCGCCAAGGACTGTCGGAAGCGCTTAAGGACGAACTAGCCCGGAATGAGACCCCCGCTTCCTTGGAAGGTCTAGTTCAGTCCGCCACCCAGCTTGACAGACGCCTGCGAGAGCGGCGCGCTGAACGCTTTCAGACTGCTCGTCCCAACTGGACTCCTTCCAGATCCGTTCCTGTTCATCCTCCTGCTCCAGTTCCTGCTGCTCTGTCCTTTCCGGAACCTGAACCGATGCAACTTGGCCTAGTCCGGCCTCCCCTCTCTCCTGAGGAGAAACAGCGCAGGCGTCAAGCCAACTTATGTCTCTACTGTGGAGGTTCTGGCCATTTCCTCCGAAGTTGTCCAGTGAGACCCAGTAAGTCTGTCCCCCAAGATGTATTGAACTATCAAGTTTCAAGTGTCCCTCAGGCTTATGTTGTCCTCTTTATCTCCCTACAGCTACCGGAAGGGGCAACCCGCCTACCGGCTATTATTGACTCCGGAGCCTGCAGCTGCTTCCTGGACTCTGCACTCGCCCAGAAATTTCATTTTCCCCTTCAAGTCAAGAGCCGTTCCCTTCAGGTACACCTGGCGGATGGTTCTCTTCCCCGCTCTGGGCTAATCACTCAAGAGACTAAACCCATCCTTGCCACCACTGACTCTGGCCACCGAGAGTTTCTGCGGTTTGACCTCATCCCCTCTCCAATGTTTCCCATCATTCTGGGTCTCCCCTGGCTACAAGCACACGAGCCTCTTATCAATTGGACCAACAAGGAAGTCAAATTCACATCTCATTACTGCTCCCAGCATTGTCTCACCCCAGTCTCAGCCACCTGCTCTACCATTACAACTGTTTCTGAAAACCTGCAACACGTTCCCTCCGTGTACCTGGAATTTAAGGACGTCTTTGACAAACGACAGGCCGACTGCCTACCCCCGCACCGGCCATATGACTGTCCCATCGACCTCCTACCTGGCTCAGAGGTGCCTTTCGGCCGTATCTTCCCTTTATCTGAAACCGAGTTAACTGCCCTCAAGGCCTACATAGACGAAAACCTTGGAAAAAAATTAATTTGTCCATCTTTGTCATGGATATGCATTAATGTCTGTCTGCCATCTTACCTTTCCTCCTCATGTGTTCATCTTAGAGACCAGACCTCCTTCGCCTGGCTTCCTTTATAATCTCCTCCCAGCCAGACTCCACCCCAGGCCCTATCACAGAACACTATATTAACCTGTGCACTGCAAGCCTGCTTTGCTGATCAACGTGTTTGTTAGGCATTGTGTGTTTGGGTTCCTGCCTGCCGTGTGCTACGTCTGTCTCTCTGTTACATATTTGGCTTGTCCCCGACTATCCCTGTCTGCTCGTGACCCTTGACCTTCGGCTCGTTCTTTCGTTATCCTTGTCTGCTTGTGGCCCCTGACCTTCAGCTTGTTGTTCGTTTCTCTCATATCTTGTGCTGCTGCTTCCCCTCTTTTCCCCTTATCCTACGGGGCGTGAGCTAGGAGACTCCAGGGGCCGCGACCTGGACCCAGCCTGCAGCATAACATCCTCACCACTAGAGGCTCTGGAGAAGACGTGCTGGGTCTTAGACTCCGCGCCCTGGGGAATCTTGGCTCTAGCTTCCGTTAGGACCCCGGTTGTGCTCCTCTGGTCCCGCTTTCCACAACCACCCAGTTTCCTATCCGCAGAAGTCAGCCATAGGGTTCACTACCTTGCGGTGCACTCCTGTCCCCCTACGGTGTGCATCTGTCACCTGGCCACAGGTGACCTTGATAGTTTGATCAGCCATGAACCCGGCTGACAGGCTGCTCCCCGCGGATGATCCATTACAGGGCATAGTCCGTAGACTTGAGACCCAGGAATCAGATCAGACTCAGGTGATGCGATTCCTCCAGGATCTGGCTTCTCGCTTCGAGCAGCTTCAGACCTCCTTGGGAACCCCAAATCTGCAACCTCAAGTACAACCAGCGGCTGCGCCTTTCGCATCAGTCGCAGCCACACACTCACTAGAACTGCCAGCTCCATTCCGTTTCTCTGGGGACTCCAAGGCCTGCAGGGGGTTTCTCAGCCAATGTATGATTCTTTTTGAGCTTCAGCCTCAAAACTTCCTGTCTGATCGGGCTAAGGTAGCCTATATCATCTCCCTCCTCTCCGGTGAAGCTTTAGCCTGGGCTGCCCCCCTGTGGGAAAGGAATGATTCAGTGGTTTCCATCCTGTCTGACTTCGTGGAGCTCTTTCGGAACATCTTTGAGGAGCCAGCTCGGGCTTCTTCAGCGGCTAGTGCTGTCTTACGTCTTCGCCAAGAATCTAGTTCAGTGGGACAGTACGCTCTTCAGTTCCGTATCCACACAGCTGAATTGAGCTGGAATAATGAGGCCCTGGTCGCTACCTTTTTACATGGCCTCTCTGACCGAGTGAAAGACGAATTAGCGGGAAGAGCCATTCCCGTCGGTCTGGACGATGTAATTTCTTTGTGCAACCAGATCGTCATTCGTTTTCAGGAGAGGTCGCTAGAAAAAAGACGCCAGCACTCTCTGGGTCCTAGCCAGTCTGAGCTCCCCTCCCTTCGTCCCATGGAGCATCTTCTGCCTGCTGAGGGACCTATGCAGCTGGGCCGGACCAGACTAACCCCCGAAGAACGTGCTAGGCGCAGAACTCTGGGCTTGTGCCTCTATTGTGGGGGCAAGGGTCATTTTCGTGACTTTTGCTCGCTTCTGTCCGGAGAACGCTCGGGCTTAATACCTTTGGAAGGTGGAGTATTGGACCCTGAAACATCACCTTCTCGCCTTCTCCTGCCGGTGTTCCTTCATGTAGGCACTTCTCCTCAATCAACCCTTGCATATCTGGATTCAGGGGCAGCCGGCAATTTTATGGATTGGGGAACTGCTTCTTCTATGAAGCTTACCCTTTCACCTCTCGCTACCCCATTGGTAGTCTCGGCAATTGATGGCACTGTTCTCCCAGGGGGCCCTATTCGCTTCCAGACGCTACCCATTAGGATGTCGGCAGGGATTCTCCACCAGGAGTGGATATCCTTTCTCATTCTACCCAAGGCCTCTGCCCCCATTGTATTGGGCCTTCCTTGGCTGCAGCTCCACTCTCCACATGTGGACTGGGCCTCTGGGCAGGTCCTGGCTTGGGGTCCCTCATGTTTCTCGTCATGTCTTCTCAAGGTGGCCCCCAAAGAGAGACTTCCGGTTGCTACCACTTCTGTTTCTTCTGTTCTTCCCACTGCATACAGCGACTACCGGGATGTGTTCTGTAAGAAATCAGCTGATGTCCTTCCTCCCCACAGGTCTTTTGACTGTGCTATTGATCTTGTCCCCGGAGCAACTCTGCCCAGGGGTCGTACCTACCCTCTGTCCATCCCAGAGACCCAGGCCATGTCTGAGTATGTTGCAGAGAATCTGGAGAGAGGTTTCATCCGGAAATCCGCATCACCTGCAGGGGCAGGGTTCTTTTTCGTTGCCAAAAAGGATGGTACCCTAAGACCCTGTATCGACTATCGAGGTTTAAACGCGGTTACTATTAAAAATCGATACCCCTTACCCTTAATATCTGAACTATTCAATAGGTTGAAGGGTGCCTCCATTTTCACCAAGTTGGATCTCAGAGGCGCGTACAATCTCATTCGAATACGGGAGGGTGACGAATGAAAGACTGCATTCAACACTAGAGACGGGCATTACGAATACCTGGTGATGCCTTTTGGTTTGTGTAATGCCCCAGCTGTGTTTCAAAACTTCGTCAATGAAATCTTCAGAGATCTGCTGTACCAGTTTGTTGTCATCTATCTGGATGACATTCTGATCTTTTCTGAAAATCTGCTCGTCCACAGAAACCATGTCCGCACTGTACTTCAGCGTCTTAGAGAGAACAATCTCTATGCCAAGCTGGAGAAATGTTCCTTTGAATGTTCTGAGGTCCTGTTTTTGGGGTGCTTTGTCTCATGTTCGGGTCTTGGTATGGATCCTGCGAAGGTCTTGGCTATTACCAACTGGCCTCTTCCTGCTAGCCTCAAGGCCACACAGCGCTTTCTTGGCTTCACAAATTATTATAGGCAGTTCATAAGGAATTACTCTTCCATTGCCGCGCCTATTATCGCTTTAACCAAGAAGGGTGCGAATGCCAAAGACTGGCCTCCCGAAGCGGTCTCTGCATTTCATGACCTGAAACAGGCCTTTGTTTCTGGACCTCTCTTGAGGAGACCAAATCCTGGGGATGCATTTTTTATGGAAGTGGACGCTTCCTCAATGGGGGTGGGAGCTGTGCTTCTTCAATTCTTTGAGAAGAGACGTCAACCATGTGCGTTCTTCTCCAAAAAAATTCTCAGGCAGAGAGGAATTATGCCATCGGTGATCGGGAACTTCTCGCGATTAAATTGGCGTTAGAGGAGTGGCGTCATCTCTTGGAGGGTTCCCCTCACTCCATAACGATCTTTACTGACCACAAGAATTTACAGTATCTACAGAATGCTAAACGTCTGAATCCTAGACAGGCCAGGTGGAGTCTCTTCTTTGCCCGTTTTAATTTCACGATTACTTACAAACCTGGTTCCTGCAACGGTCGGGCTGATGCGCTCTCTAGGTCATTTGACACTTTTGACGAGGAGTCAGCCCCTGAACCTGAGCCGATCATTCCAACCTCGTGCATTGCTACCCACTCTACCACCCTGAAGTCAAAGATTCCGCCTGGTAAGACCTTTGTCCCCACTGAGCTAAGAGCTAAGATCCCTCGTTGGGGACATGATTCCAAGGTGGCAGGTCATTCTGGGTTCCTCCGATCCTTCTTACTCATTAGTCGTCACTACTGGTGGCCTAATCTCTGCTCAGATGTCAAAGACTACGTTAAGGCTTGTCATGTCTGTGCTCAGTCTAAATCCTCCACACAAGCTCCTGCTGGTCTCCTCATGCCCTTGCCCATCCCTAAGGAGCCCTGGGCTCATATTGCCATGGATTTTATCACTGACCTCCCACTGTCTGAGAATAATACAGTCATTTGGGTGGTAATCGATCGGTTCTCCAAGATGGCTCATTTTGTTCCTCTTCCTGGTCTTCCTTCTGCTCCTGCCTTGGTTCCCATTTTTATTCGAGAGATTTTCCGCCTCCATGGGGTTCCTTCTCATATTGTTTCCGACAGGGGAGTCCAATTTACGTCTCGTTTTTGGAGAGCCTTTTGCAAATCCCTCAATATTGTCTTGGATTTTTCCTCTTCCTACCACCCTCAATCCAATGGACAGACTGAGAGGGTTAATCAGGAGTTAGAGGTCTTTCTTCGCACCTTTGTGTCTTCTCATCATGACGATTGGTCCTCTCTACTTCCGTGGGCAGAATTCTCCCATAACAATCATGTGAATACCAGCTCGCAGAAGACACCCTTTTTCACTGTTTATGGAAAACAGCCTCAACTTCCTCTTCCCATGACCTGTTCTCCAGATATTCCAGCTTTGGCTTCGGTTCAGGAGTCTCTCAATTCTGTTTGGGGTGACGTTCATGATTCCCTCCGGGCAGCTGCTGAAAAATTCAAAGGCTTTGCTGACCGCCGCAGGCGTAAACCGCCTTCTCTTCAACCAGGGGACAAAGTCTGGCTCTCCACCAGGAACATCAAGCTCCGAGTTCCTTCTCTGAAGTTTGCTCCACGATTCATTGGTCCATACACTGTAACTGCTAAACTGAATCCAGTTTGTTTCAAACTCCAGATTCCTAAGAGCCTTAAAATCACTAACTCCTTCCATGTTGCCCTTCTGAAGCCTTTAGTCCTCAATAAATTCTCTCGTCCTCTCCCTACCGTGGCGCCTGTCTCTGAGGATAATCAGGAGTACGAGGTCAGTCAAATTCTGGACTCCCGACTTTGTAAAGGCGTTCTTCAGTACCTCGTTCATTGGAAGGGGTTTGGTCCTGAGGAGAGGTCTTGGATCGCTGCATCTGAGGTCTTCGCACCTCGTCTGTTAAAGGAGTTTCATCTGAAGTTTCCCTCCAAACCTGGGCCCAGGCGGGGAAGGGGGAGGCCTCGTAAGAGGGAGGGTACTGTCATGGATATGCATTAATGTCTGTCTGCCATCTTACCTTTCCTCCTCATGTGTTCATCTTAGAGACCAGACCTCCTTCACCTGGCTTCCTTTATAATCTCCTCCCAGCCAGACTCCACCCCAGGCCCTATCACAGAACACTATATTAACCTGTGCACTGCAAGCCTGCTTTGCTGATCAATGTGTTTGTTAGGCATTGTGTGTTTGGGTTCCTGCCTGCCATGTGCTACGTCTTTCTACATATTTGGCTTGTCCCCGACTATCCCTGTCTGCTCGTGACCCTTGACCTTCGGCTCGTTCTTTCGTTATCCTTGTCTGCTTGTGGCCCCTGACCTTCAGCTTGTTATTCGTTTCTCTCATATCTTGTGCTGCTGCTTCCCCTCTTTTCCCCTTATCCTACGGGGCGTGAGCTAGGAGACTCCAGGGGCCGCGACCTGGACCCAGCCTGCAGCATAACATCCTCACCACTAGAGGCTCTGGAGAAGACCTGCTGGGTCTTAGACTCCGCGCCCTGGGGAATCTTGGCTCTAGCTTCCTTCAGGACCCCGGTTGTGCTCCTCTGGTCCCGCTTTCCACAACCACCCAGTTTCCTATCCGCAGAAGTCAGCCATAGGGTTCACTACCTTGCGGTGCACTCCTGTCCCCCTACGGTGTGCATCTGTCACCTGGCCACAGGTGACCTTGACAATCTTCCTCTCCAGCCGGTGCAGGGATCTTCTTTGTGGAAAAAAAATGGGTCTCTCAGGCCCTGCATTGACTATAGAGAGCTGAATAAAATCACCATCAAAAACAGATATCCACTACCACTGATCCCGGAATTGTTTCAACGGTTTCGATCTGCCCAAATCTTTTCCAAACTGGATCTTCGGGGGGCATACAACCTCATCCGGATCAGGGCTGGAGATGAATGGAAGACCGCCTTCAGATCCAGATTCGGGCACTTTGAGTACCTCGTCATGCCATTCGGGCTTTGTAATGCCCCCGCCACTTTTCAACATCTAGTGAATGACATCTTCCGAGAACATCTTGACGACTTCTTAGTGGTATATCTAGACGACATACTTATCTTCTCAACCTCCTTGGAATTACACTGAGTTCATGTCAAAAAGGTCCTTACCATCCTCAGAGAACACAGGCTATACCTCAAAGCTGAGAAATGCGACTTTGAAAAGACTACAGTGCAGTTTCTGGGATTCATTATTTCCATTAACGGAGTTGCAATGGACCCACAGAAAGTCAGGGCAATTCAAGAATGGCCAGCCCCAACTGATAAGAAAGGGGTGCAGCGCTTTATTGGCTTTGCCAATTTCTACAGAAGGTTCATCATCAGTAGTGATGAGCCGAACACCCCCGGGTTCGGTTCGCACCAGAACCCGCGAACGGACCGAAAGTTCGCAGCGAACATTAGAACCCTATTAAATACAATGGATGCGAACGTTCGGATTCTAAAGTGCTAATTATAACGACTATTATCCATGTTATTGTCCGAAACAGAGTTTGGGAACCCGGCTTCTGCACCAGGGGACATGTATCAATGCAAAAAGAAGTTTTAAAAACGGACGTTTTCCGGGAGCAGTCATTTTAATGATGCATAAAGTGAAAAAAAAAAAGTCAAATATTCCTTTAAATATTGTACCTGGGGGGTGTCTAAAGTATGCCTGTGAAGTGCCACGTGTTTCCCGTGTTTAGAACTGTCCCTGCACAAAATAACATTTCTAAAGGGAAAAAAGTCATTTAAAACTGCTTGCGGCTTTAATGCAATGTCTGGTCCCGGTAATATGGATGAAAATCTTTAGGAAAAATGGCATAGCTACCCCATCAACCCCCCCCCCCCCCACCCCAGCCCATTACCAGCCCCTTTGGGTCTTGTATGGATATTAAGGGGAACCCCACACACAAAATAAAAAAGGACCTATATACTCTGAACAGCCGTATACAGGCGGTGCATACAAGACAGGGACTGTAGGTTTGTTCTTATGTAGAATCTGTTTATAATTTTGAACAGCTGCATTGTTTAAGTGGAGCTACATGGCAAATTCCTTTTTTTTAGTTTTTTGTAAAACATAGGGAACGGTTATCACCCCTGTCACATTTTTTTTGCTGTCTGTGCCCCTGTTCAGAACATTTCACCTCACTTTTGCGTCCCAATGACAACTGTTTTTGAAATGTGGTGTTTTTATTGAAACAAGGATTGGTGATAAAGCATCAGTAGAGAGGAGACACCTTTCTCCCATATTAATTCTTACAGGAGAGAATTTTCCTTCCAAGGGGTAGATTTCCTCTCACTTCCTGTTGTCTTCTTCCGTTTGCAAGTAGTAGTAGTTTGTAAGTTGGATGTTTGAAAGTAGGGACCTTCCGTATATACTCTGCAGAAATTGGCCCCTTAGGTGTTGGTGTTGGCACAACACTGAAAGCACTCACAGTTATTCTTGGTGGGTGCTGGAACGCCCTTCTGTCAAGTATAATATCAGGAATTGTAATAACATATAATTGTTGATCAGTGGTAGTAAAAATTGGGCCTTTGATGGTGGTGCTGGTGCCCCAACACTGTAAGGCCTGACAGTTACTCTTGGTGGGCGCAGCAATGGTCCCTGCTGTGAATTATTAGATCAATAATTATAATTGCATGCCCCTGTTGAACAGGGGCTGAAAAATTGGGTCTTTGGTGGTGGTGGTGGTGGTGATGGTGGTGCTGGTGCCACAACACTGTAAGGCCTGACAGTTACTCTTGGTGGGCGCAGCAATGCTCCCTGCTGTGAATTATTAGATCAATAATTATAATTGCATGCCCCTGTTGAACAGGGGCTGAAAAATTGGGCCTTTGGTGGTGGTGGTGGTGGTGATGGTGGTGCTGGTGCCACAACACTGTAAGGCCTGACAGTTACTCTTGGTGGGCGCAGCAATGCTCCCTGCTGTGAATTATTAGATCAATAATTATAATTGCATGCCCCTGTTGAACAGGGGCTGAAAAATTGGGCCTTAGGCACTGGTGGCACAACACTGCAACCCCTCACAGATACTGTACTTGGAGCACAGCAATGAGGCCTGTTGCAAAGTATTGCATCAAAAATTTTAATTACACGCCCCTGTTAAACAGGGGCTGAAAAATTGGGCCTTAGCCACTGGTGGCGTCACCCATAAACCAAAATGATCTTCCAAGCTATCATCGTTAATCGTATCATTGAGGAGGAGGAGGAGGATAGCCAGTCAACATAACAGCACAGGCACTCAGCATCAGCATCAGTCTTGAAGGGATGTGACATTTTAAAATCAATTAGTCTGTTATATCAGCATCTGGTGTGTGGTAGCTGGTGGTGATCCAAGACTGGTTCATCTTGATGAAAGTCAGTCGATCAACCGAGTCGGTGGACAGGCGCACCCTGTGATCCGTGACAAATCCTCCAGCAGCACTGAATGTGCGTTCTGAAAGAACACTGGATGCAGGACAGGCCAGTAGCTCAATTGCATACTGTGCAAGCTCTGGCCAGTGATCCATCCTCAAGACCCAGTAAGCCAGAGGATTTTCGGTGGGGAAGGTGTCCAAGTCTGACCTTGCCCCTAGGTATTCCTGCACCATGTATATCAGACGCTGGCGATGGTTGCTGGAACCGATCATACTTTGGGGCTGCGGACTAAAGAATTGTCTGAACGCATCGGTCAGACGGCCACCTTCCCCACCGCTCCTTCTTTGACTGCCCGAAGCCTCAGCAACTCGTTGTCCAGGACCAGGAGTTTGTAACCTCCCAGTCTCTGGGAACGCGTTGCACAGACCTTTCTGCAAGGCCTCCCGGAGTTGTCTCATCCTCTGCTCCCTCTGCGACGGTACGATAAGGTCCGCAACCTTACCCTTGTACCGTGGATCAAGGAGAGTGGCCAGCCAGTAATGGTCCCTCTCCTTGATCCGAAGAATACGAGGATCCTTCCGCAGACTTTGCAGGATCAGGGAGGCCATGCAGCGTAGGTTAGCATAGGCATTCAGTCCGGAGTCCTCTGGGTCACTAAGGACGACATGATCCGCAGCCACCTCCTCCCAGCCACGTACAAGTCCACTGGTTTCTTGGGACTGTAAATCATCCCTAAAAGACTGCTGCTGATGATGCTGAGTGCCAGCCTCCACCTCCATGCTGACACAATCCTCCTCCTCCTCCTCCTCCTCCTCTTCCTGTGCGATGGGTGGGACAGAAGGAACACTGTCTGGGTAAAGGGGGCCTTGAGAGGCAAGGAAGTCCTCCTCTTCCTGCCTCTGTTCTGCCTCAAGTGCCCTGTCCATTATTCCACGCAGCGTGTGCTCCAACAGGTGGACAAGAGGTACAGTGTCACTGATGCATGCCCTGTCACTGCTCACCATCCTCGTGGCCTCCTCAAATGGTGCCAGGACAGTGCATGCATCCCTGATCATGCCCCACTGGCGTGGTGAAAAAAACCCGAGCTCCCCTGACCCTGTCCTGGTGCCGTAGTCGCACAGGTACTCATTGATGGTCCTCTGCTGCATGTGCAGCCGCTGCAGCATGGCCAACGTTGAGTTCCACCTGGTGGGCATGTCACATATAAGGCGGTTCTTGGGCAGGTTCAACTCCTTTTGAAGCTCAGCCAGGCGAGCACTGGCATTATAAGATCTGCGGAAATGCACACAGACTTTCCTGGCCTGCCTCAGGACATCCTGTAAGCCCGGGTACCTGCCCAAGAACCGCTGCACCACCAGGTTAAGGACGTGAGCCATACAGGGCACATGGGTCAGTTGTCCCTGTCGAAAGGCGGAGAGGAGGTTGGTGCCATTGTCGCAAACCACCATTCCTGGCTTAAGCTGGTGTGGCGTCAACCACCTCTCGGCCTGCCCCTGCAGAGCAGACAGGACCTCTGCCCCAGTGTGGCTCCTGTCCCCCAAACACACCAGCGCAAGCACGGCATGGCATCTTTTTGCCTGCGTACTTGCGTAGCCCCTTGAACGCCTACGGAGCACCGCTGGTTCCGAGGACAAACCACAGGAAGAGGCCATGGAGGAAGAAGAAGAGGAGGGGGTGGAGGAGAGAGGTGTGTCACAACCAGTAGTAGCATTTTGGAGGCGTGGCGGTGGAACAACCTCCAACACTACTGCACCTTGTCCTGCATCCTTCCCAGCTGCCAAAAGAGTGACCCAATGGGCCGTGAAAGAAAGGTAACGTCCCTGTCCATGCCTGCTGGACCATGAGTCAGCGGTAATATGCACCTTACCGCTGACCGCCCTGTCCAGCGAGGCCAAGACATTGCCTTCCACATGCCTGTAGAGAGCCGGAATAGCCTTCCGTGCGAAAAAGTGTCGTTTGGGAACCTGCCACTGAGGAACCGCACATTGCACAAACTCACGGAAGGGGGCTGAGTCTACCAACTGAAAAGGCAGCAGTTGAAGCGCTAGCAATTTAGCCAAGCTAGCATTCAACCGCTGGGCATGTGGATGGCTGGGAGTGAACTTCTTTCGACGGTCCAGCAGCTGGGGCAGGGAAATTTGCCTGCTAGAATCGGACGTTGGTGTACTGCTAGCAGAGTGCCCGCAAGTACTTGCCTGTGACACACCTAATTCTACACCTTCATTCCTCTCAGAGCAGGTTTCAGAGAGGAGTGAAGGTATAGTGGGGTTGGAGATCCCAGCTGATGCGGTGCAAGAAGAGGTCAGCTTTGTTCTTTGGTGTGGGTCTTTAAGGTAGGCTTGCCAACGAGCTGCATGGCAGGTCAACATATGTCTGATCAAGCATGTGGTGCCCAAGCGGCTGATGTTTTGGCCACGCGATATACGCTTCAGACATATGTTGCAAACAGCAGCTGTGCGATCTGATGCACTCGCCTCAAAAAAGGCCCACACCAAAGAACTTTTTGAATGACGGGCAGAGGCAGCGCCCTGCACAGGCGGAGCTCTGCGGTGTGATTCCGTCGGTGTGCTGCCCATACGCTGGCCACTCAAGGGCATCCTGCCTCGTTGGAGATGTGCCTCCTCCTCATCCTCCTCCTCCTCCTCTCTCCTATTAGGCACCCACGTGGAGTCAGTGACCTCATCATCCCCTCCCTCCTCATCACTGGAGCCAATCTGGCAGTATGCTGCAGCTGCTGGAACATGACTGCCAGATTGGTGTCCTTCTTGAGCATCCCCTCTCTCTGCTCTCACGCTGCTGCCTTCCTCTAGCTGGGTATCATCATCAGATCCTTCCAAACGCTGGGCATCCTCCTGGAGCATGTACCCAACACTGTGCTCAAACAGTTCGGGGGACTCCTCAGGAGGAGGGCATGGTGGGTCTAGGGAAGGATTGACTAATGAAGATAATGATACCAGAGAAGAGGACGCTTTGGCAGCTGCTTTGCCAGTACCCTGAGCCTGGGTGAGAGAGGATGAGGAGGATGAGGTGGGCTTGGTCATCCACTCTACCATGTCTTCGGCATGATGTGGCTCAACATGTCCAGCTGCCGAAAACAAGGACAAGCGTGTCCCATGGCCATGTGCTGATGACAATGCACCGCGTACACGACCAGCACTGTTGCCCCCAGACACAGAGCCTGCTTGCCCTCTTTTTTTGCCTCCTGACTGTCTGCCTCTCCTTGGTTGCCTTCCAGACATTTTAATGGATGGCCTGCAGGGAGATGGGAAAAACAGCAATAAGGGCTACCTTCAGGTGTATATTGTGCAGGAGGCTTAGCAACAATGACACTGACACTGTCCCCTGCCTATCCTTCTCTGTCCCTAAACACAAGGATTGAAAATATGGTTCAGCAAAAAAGTTTTAGAACAGAATAGCACACTGACACTTTCCCTCACTGTCCTACTCTGTCCCTCTCTACAAACAAAATTTAGCACAGAATAGCACACTGATAATTTCTACGAGTGTCCTTCTCTGTCCCTCAACTCAAGGATTGAAAATATGGAACAGCAAAATAGTTTTAGAACAGAATAGCACACTGTCAGTTTCCCTCACTGTACCTCTCTGTCCCTCAACTCAAGGATTGAAAATATGGAACAGCAAAATTGATTTAGAACAGAATAGCACACTGTCAGTTTCACTCACTGTACCTCTCTGTCCCTCAACTCAAGGATTGAAAATATGGTTCAGCAAAATAGTTTTAGAACAGAATAGCACACTGTCAGTTTCCCTCACTGTACCTCTCTGTCCCTCAACTCAAGGATTGAAAATATGGAACAGCAAAATTGGTTTAGAACAGAATAGCACACTGTCAGTTTCACTCACTGTACCTCTCTGTCCCTCAACTCAAGGATTGAAAATATGGTTCAGCAAAATAGTTTTAGAACACAATAGCACACTGACACTTTCCCTCACTGTACCTCTCTGTCCCTCAACTCAAGGATTGAAAATATGGTTCAGCAAAATAGTTTTAGAACAGAATAGCACACTGTCAGTTTCCCTCACTGTACCTCTCTGTCCCTCAACTCAAGGATTGAAAATATGGAACAGCAAAATGGGTTTAGAACAGAATAGCACACTGTCAGTTTCACTCACTGTACCTCTCTGTCCCTCAACTCAAGGATTGAAAATATGGTTCAGCAAAATAGTTTTAGAACAGAATAGCACACTGTCAGTTTCCCTCACTGTACCTCTCTGTCCCTCAACTCAAGGATTGAAAATATGGAACAGCAAAATTGATTTAGAACAGAATAGCACACTGTCAGTTTCACTCACTGTACCTCTCTGTCCCTCAACTCAAGGATTGAAAATATGGTTCAGCAAAATAGTTTTAGAACACAATAGCACAATGACACTTTCCCTCACTGTACCTGTCTGTCCCTCAACTCAAGGATTGAAAACATGGAACAGCAAAATTGGTTTAGAACAGAATAGCACACTGTCAGTTTCACTCACTGTACCTCTCTGTCCCTCAACTCAAGGATTGAAAATATGGTTCAGCAAAATAGTTTTAGAACAGAATAGCACACTGTCAGTTTCCCTCACTGTACCTCTCTGTCCCTCAACTCAAGGATTGAAAATATGGAACAGCAAAATTGATTTAGAACAGAATAGCACACTGTCAGTTTCACTCACTGTACCTCTCTGTCCCTCAACTCAAGGATTGAAAATATGGTTCAGCAAAATAGTTTTAGAACACAATAGCACACTGACACTTTCCCTCACTGTACCTCTCTGTCCCTCAACTCAAGGATTGAAAATATGGAACAGCAAAATTGGTTTAGAACAGAATAGCACACTGTCAGTTTCACTCACTGTACCTCTCTGTCCCTCAACTCAAGGATTGAAAATATGGTTCAGCAAAATAGTTTTAGAACAGAATAGCACACTGTCAGTTTCCCTCACTGTACCTCTCTGTCCCTCAACTCAAGGATTGAAAATATGGAACAGCAAAATTGGTTTAGAACAGAATAGCACACTGTCAGTTTCACTCACTGTACCTCTCTGTCCCTCAACTCAAGGATTGAAAATATGGTTCAGCAAAATAGTTTTAGAACACAATAGCACACTGACACTTTCCCTCACTGTACCTCTCTGTCCCTCAACTCAAGGATTGAAAATATGGTTCAGCAAAATAGTTTTAGAACAGAATAGCACACTGTCAGTTTCCCTCACTGTACCTCTCTGTCCCTCAACTCAAGGATTGAAAATATGGAACAGCAAAATGGGTTTAGAACAGAATAGCACACTGTCAGTTTCACTCACTGTACCTCTCTGTCCCTCAACTCAAGGATTGAAAATATGGTTCAGCAAAATAGTTTTAGAACAGAATAGCACACTGTCAGTTTCCCTCACTGTACCTCTCTGTCCTTCAACTCAAGGATTGAAAATATGGAACAGCAAAATTGATTTAGAACAGAATAGCACACTGTCAGTTTCACTCACTGTACCTCTCTGTCCCTCAACTCAAGGATTGAAAATATGGTTCAGCAAAATAGTTTTAGAACACAATAGCACACTGACACTTTTCCTCACTGTACCTCTCTGTCCCTCAACTCAAGGATTGAAAATATGGAACAGCAAAATTGGTTTAGAACAGAATAGCACACTGTCAGTTTCACTCAATGTACCTCTCTGTCCCTCAACTCAAGGATTGAAAATATGGTTCAGCAAAATAGTTTTAGAACACAATAGCACACTGACACTTTCCCTCACTGTACCTCTCTGTCCCTCAACTCAAGGATTGAAAATATGGAACAGCAAAATTGGTTTAGAACAGAATAGCACACTGTCAGTTTCACTCAATGTACCTCTCTGTCCCTCAACTCAAGGATTGAAAATATGGTTCAGCAAAATAGTTTTAGAACAGAATAGCACACTGTCAGTTTCCCTCACTGTACCTCTCTGTCCCTCAACTCAAGGATTGAAAATATGGAACAGCAAAATTGATTTAGAACAGAATAGCACACTGTCAGTTTCACTCACTGTACCTCTCTGTCCCTCAACTCAAGGATTGAAAATATGGTTCAGCAAAATAGTTTTAGAACACAATAGCACACTGACACTTTCCCTCACTGTACCTCTCTGTCCCTCAACTCAAGGATTGAAAATATGGTTCAGCAAAATAGTTTTAGAACAGAATAGCACACTGTCAGTTTCCCTCACTGTACCTCTCTGTCCCTCAACTCAAGGATTGAAAATATGGAACAGCAAAATGGGTTTAGAACAGAATAGCACACTGTCAGTTTCACTCACTGTACCTCTCTGTCCCTCAACTCAAGGATTGAAAATATGGTTCAGCAAAATAGTTTTAGAACACAATAGCACACTGACACTTTCCCTCACTGTACCTCTCTGTCCCTCAACTCAAGGATTGAAAATATGGAACAGCAAAATTGGTTTAGAACAGAATAGCACACTGTCAGTTTCACTCACTGTACCTCTCTGTCCCTCAACTCAAGGATTGAAAATATGGTTCAGCAAAATAGTTTTAGAACACAATAGCACACTGACACTTTCCCTCACTGTACCTCTCTGTCCCTCAACTCAAGGATTGAAAATATGGTTCAGCAAAATAGTTTTAGAACACAATAGCACACTGACACTTTCCCTCACTGTACCTCTCTGTCCCTCAACTCAAGGATTGAAAATATGGTTCAGCAAAATAGTTTTAGAACACAATAGCACACTGACACTTTCCCTCACTGTACCTCTCTGTCCCTCAACTCAAGGATTGAAAATATGGTTCAGCAAAATAGTTTTAGAACAGAATAGCACACTGTCAGTTTCCCTCACTGTACCTCTCTGTCCCTACAAACAAGGATTAGCACAGAATAGCACACTGTCACTGACACTCTCCCTACCTATCCTTATTTGTCCCTAAACACAAGGAATCCAGGATTAGTAAAGGAAAAAAAATGACACTGTCCCTGCCTATGCTTCTCTTTCCCTGCTCCGGAACACACTACACAAGGCCGCCGCGCTGGCGGCCATTTATAGTGTGGGGCGTGTACTAAACCCCATCAGCAATAATTGGCCACAGGCATCCTGCCTGTGGCCAATCATTGCTCTCCTCGCTGCCGGCGCTGTGATTGGCCAAGCATGCGGGGTCACAGTGCATGCTTGGCCAATCACAGCGCCTGGATGACACTGCGATGGCGTAGTGCATTGTGGGCCGTTCGCGTCACTCGAATTTGGCGCGAACGGCCCAAATCGTTCGATCTTCGTCGAACGATCGAACAGCCGATGTTCGAGTCGAACGTATGTTCGACTCGAACACGAAGCTCATCCCTAATCATCAGGTTCTCTTCCATTGTAGCACCCATCACGCAACTGACACGCCAGGGCAACCGCTTCCAGTGGACACAGGAGGCTCAGGATGCTTTCACCAAATTAAAATCTGTGTTTACTTCAGCACCTGTCTTACGGCACCCAGACCCTACATTACCCTTCATACTGGAAGTAGACGCTTCAGAGACAGCTACAGGGGCCTCTCTCTCTCAAAGACAGGGCCCCAAGTCTCTGCGTCACCTAATAGCTTTTGCCTCCCGGAAACTCAACCCACCGGAACAAAATTATGATGTTGGTGATAGAGAGTTGTTGGCCATTAAATTTGCCCTGGAAGAGTGGAGGTACCTACTGGAGGGCGCATCTCACCCCATCATGATTTTTACCGACCACAAAAACCTGGAGTATTTAAGGACAGCAAAACGGTTAAGACCCAGGCAAGCCCGCTGGGCTCTCTTTTTCACCAGATTTAACTTCCACATCTCTTACAGACCCGGATCCAAGAATGGGAAGGCAGATGCGCTCTCCAGGATGCTTCCCGAATCATCACAAACAGTGGAACCCAGCACTATCTTGTCGCCACAAAACTTTCTTCTGGTCTCCCAGGTTGACCTGTTGACCTCTATTAAAGCAGCATCCAGGCACTGTTTTGACCAGGAAACCTCTTCTCTGGAGAAACATGACAACCTATATTGGTCCCGAGGTAAAATCTTTGCTCCACTGGAAACGAGACATTTAATCCTAAAGACTTTCTACGACCACAAGTTAGCAGGCCACTTTGGAACCCAGAAAACCATTGAGCTAGTCTCTCGCTCATTCTGGTGGCCAGGTTGGAGACAGGACTGTAAAACCTATGTTGCCTCCTGCACTCGCTGCCAGCGTAATAAAGGGGCAAATATAAAAAGCTGGGGCCTGCTCAAACCTCTACCCATTCCGGAACGTCCCTGGGCAGAGGTCTCCATGGACTTCATTGTCGACCTGCCTCCCTCTGGAGGATTTACCACCATCTTGGTTGTGGTCGACCGCCTCTCTAAGATGGCACACTTCCTACCCATGGTGGGTACCCCCTCTGCTGCAGACACAGCCAGAATCTTCTTTAAGGAAATCACCAGGCTCCATGGGGTACCCAAGAGCATAGTCTCCGACAGGGGTGTCCAATTCACATCCAAATTTTGGCAGGAACTTTGCAAGTCCTTGGAAATCAAGATCTGCCTCTCGTCTGCCTATCACCCTCAGAGCAACAGCCAGACTGAGAGGACTAACCAAACTCTGGAACAATACCTGCGTTGTTTCTGTTCTGCCTCCCAAGATGACTGGTCCTCCCTACTACCCTATGCTGAGTTCGCATACAATAATTCCATCCATTCAGCTACCAGTCAGACCCCCTTCTGGGCCAACTTTGGTTTTCACCCTCCGTTCCTTCCCAGCTCCATCCCTGAAAGTTCCGTCCCTGCTGTACAGGACCGGATAGCCGCGGTCCAATTAAATTTCCAGAAACTTCAGGAGATGATGCAGAATGCCCAAGACAATTACAAAAAATTCTATGACAGAGGAAGGAAAGAAAACCCAACCTTCAAAGTCAGGGAGGAAGTATGGCTTTCAGCCATCAACCTTAAATTACCTATCCCCTCACGGAAGTTGGGGCCAAAGTTCATTGGACCTTTCAAAATCAAACGGGAGATCAATCCCGTGGCCTTTGAATTAGCATTACGCAACTCCTATCGGATACACCCAGTCTTCCACGCATCTCTGCTGAAGCCTGTTGTTCCTAGCTCCTTCCCCGGAAGAGAAGAACCACCTCCTCCACCAGTTGAAATAGATGGTGAAGATGAATTTGAAGTGGAGTCTATTCTAGGATGCAGGAAGAGAGGGAGGCAACTTCAGTATCTGATTAAATGGAAGGGAAACCCCCTCGAGGACAATTCATGGGAACCTGCCAGAAATCTGCATGCCCCACGCCTAATTAGGGCATTTCATCAAGAACATCCAGAGTTGATGACCAGCTTGGGCGTCCGGAGCCCGCCCCTCGGGGGGGGCACTGTCATGGAAATCCCCTATTCAGCCGCTGCAGCCATGCGCACATGCGCGGTGGAATAGCGCTTTGGCGCACGCACGTGCGCGAACGGCGCATGCGCAATGGTGTGCGCGAATGGCGCACGCACATGCGCCATGGCGCACCAATCAGAAATCTGACAGGCCTATTTAAAGAAGCCTAGTGGCGCTGACAGGTTGCTGGTTTGTCGTCAGCTTCCTGCCTTGTACCTGGTTTCCTGTATACACGTCTGAACCCTTGTTGTGACCCGGATCGACCTGACTATGCTGCTTCTCTCCTGGACCTGACCTTTGGCTTGCCTCTCGGACCTCTTCTGCCTGCCTGCTGTGTTTGACCCTCGGCCTGTGACTCTGACTTTCTACCAATCTCCAATCCCTGATCTCCTGCTTGTATTCCGGATTTTCTACTTGCCTCCAGCTCTGATTACCCGCTTAATATTCCTGGACTGATCACTTGTCTACTGTGTTAGACCCTCGGCCTGCACCCTCAGTACCTGTTTCTACAGCCAGTACCTGGACTCAGTCTACCCGCTTGGCCCCTGTAGTGCCCTGGACTTGTGTCTTTGTTTGGATCTTGTGAAAGCCCTCATCAGCCTGGTGTTAGGCCCTCAGCCTGTTCCTGGTCACCCGATCCTCTACCAAGACTTCCTCACCTGCTGGTAGCCAGTGCCTCTTCGCGCCATCCTCTCCCTGTTCCACCTCCAGGGGGCGGAGTGCGCCAAGTCGCAAGGGTGAACCACTCTCGGCATCTCGGCCTCGGTAAGTACACCCGTGACAGTGTGTGTGTGTGTTTGTGTGTACGTGTGTATAATATATATATATATATATATATATATATATATTGTGATAGTGAAAGTCCGGGTCTTGTGGACAGCCAGCATGGTGTGTGCTCAGGTGCACACAACCAATATAATAAGGGGCTGGTGAGAGCAGAAGGGGAAGGATGGTGGAGAGTGAGCAACTTGCTACTGCTAAGTGAAGACAGACCTATGTCTGGAGAGCGGTCTGCCCTGTGGGAGACTGCAGCCCATGTAAAGGGGATTCTTTGCCCAGGGACTGGGAAAGGCTGGCCAGCCTTGAAGAGTCGGGGAGACTGAGGAAGCCAGTAAGTCCAGGGAGCTGGAAAGAATCGTTTCTATTTGAAAGCAAGCAGAGGAACTGCTGACAAGAGTCAGGTGGCTTGGTATGTTTTCATTTATGTGCTGAATGAAGTTTAAACCCCTGCGTGGGAATCCTGAATAGACATTTTGCTTTTGTTTTTCTGTTTAAATAAACGTGGGCTACCAGGCCCTTAACTAGAATGCCTGTCTGATATGGACTCACTGCATAAAAATGCATCTATCCACTTGAGCTAAAACACCCCAATATTACAGTGGTGGAGAATGCGGGCACAAGACGGTGGAATCCGGGTCCTTGCTCCATAGTGAGTTCAAGTCAGGAACTGTTGGCTGTCTGTGGAAGTGCAGCCAGGCAAAAGGCATTGCGTGTTGCAGGTGGTGTACCTGTAAAGGAAAAGTCCATTTTTTTTTCTCTGCAGTGAACTGCTGCTAGCTGTGTGTGGCAGCCAGGCAAACTGCATTGCGCATAAGTTTATTGGATGGACTGTTGCATGCAGGTAGTGCACCTGTGAGAATTTTTTTCTTTTTACTACTGTGAACTGTGTAACAAACTGCTGTGCATGTGACTGCAAAGATGAGGCAGTCAAAACACAAGAAGTTCATATTAAATCAAGTTCAAGGGGAAGTGAGCTCAGCGTGGCCTGAGAAGATGTCTACGCCTAGGAGGGCCAGTCAAAAGGGGCCAGTGGTGTATGAGACCGTGAATGAGTGGTTCAAGCGGAACCAGTCTAAAGAGTCGGATGCAGTTCAAGGGGCTATGATCTTGGCCTCTGATTACATGCAGCCCATGCTACCTACAGAGGAGGTTGGGGACTTCCTGGAAAAATTTGAAAAAGTCGCTGTAAGGAGGAAATGGCCTAGGAATCGGTGGCCAAAATTGCTGCAAACCTTGTTACAGATAGAGTTCCGGTCAGTTTACCATTTGATGGATGGGGACCAGGATGACTACTGCAAGTTTAAAGAGGAAATCCTTCTCAGAGGAGAGCTCCATCGCATCATGGGCTCCAGCAAAGAGAGGTCATCGCCCATAGCAACGGGAGACGCATTACTGCGACAACAAAGCACCAGTCGAGCGGTGGCTCGGGAGAGCATGAGTGTGCATCGGTGTACCAGCCCTGCGTTTTCTGCAAGCATATCGGTTGTCACCCCTGGCAACAGTGGCAAGAAGTCTGTGTGGACTGCAGGGGGTACCAATGAGCATGAGGAATATAAAGATGTGTATTATGGCCGCTTATGTGAAGTGGTCAGCCCAGAAAGAAGGGTACAACAGTCTGTATTCACCAGGAGGTGTAGCCAACCATCTTTGGAGTGCTGGTCTGCTGTTACCCCTAGCAACAGGGATCCTGTGTTACATGCAGGGGGTGTTGGTGGGTCCGGAAAGGCTGCAGTGTTGCTCCATGACCACATGGAAGAGTCAGCCTGTGGAGACCCCACAGATGAGAGACAACGCACTCAAATGAAGGCTATGACAACGGCTACAGGAATTGGTAAGACTGTTGCAGTTTATGGGACAGAACCCAATGAAAATGAAGTGTGTTCAGCGGGGAGATCTGCAGTACAGGTGGACTTGCTACAGTGTGCTACCCAGAGTAGGGGGAAGGCACAGAGTAAAGCCCAACTGGTAGCAGGACTAGAGACTAAAAAGGACATGGGGACTCTGTATGTACCTGGTGGAATCCAGCAGAGTGCTGGAAGAGCTGTACTAGGGGTGACCAAAGAAATCCATATACCATGTTCCCTAGTGACAGAGACAGGTGCTGCAGGGTTGCCCAGGGAAACCTCCCAGGAGCCCACAGTGTTGGAGCAGAGGGTTTCCCAGGTCAGCTGTGGAGCTGCTCAAGTGGGTAAAGGGCCACCCACAATAGCTACAGCTATGTCTAAGTGTCATGATGATCCTCTAAAGGTTGAGAAATATATTTCTGGAAATGTCATGTTTGAAAATAATGTTGGTAATGTGTTTACTAAAAAGGTTGGAGGCAGAGCTTCAGGGTTGTCTGTGGAAACCTCCAGGGATCTCCCTGTGTTGGAACTGGAGGTTATCCAGGACCGCTCTGGCACTACTCTGGGGGAACAAGGAGGGACTGCACCACACAATGAGAGTGTGTGGGTGCAGACCACCCGCCTGGTATGTGACCAGATTGGTGAACAAGTTATTCACCCTGTTAAAGCTGGTAGTGTAAAGCTGGATGTGATGGTAGCGCCACCAGAACAATCTGGTCAAAATAGTGTATTGCACCCTGCGTTCTCTGACGAAGCATCGTCCCAATGTGACATAAGTGAAACTGTGCTTGTACAATGTGATGCGTATAGAGATGACAAATGTACAGTATTGGGTAATGAGTCCCAGGTTCCTTTGGTGCCTCTTGGAACAGGTGATGCACTGCTTCAGGATACCTGTCAGGGAAGTACCACTGACTGGGACAGCTGGGCCAAACAATTGCTGGCCATGCTGGATAAGGCTAGGTTACGTAACACAGATGTGGACATGACACCTGCTATGCCCAATGGAGGGATTGCAGGGTGGCCAGTGGCCAAGGGCGTGTTGGCCCCGGCAGAGATTGGCCCCCTCCAATCAGAAGGACCGGTTAAGGGCGCATGCATGGCAGTTGGGTTATATGCACCCCAACCGCTGGAAAATAGTGAGTGCAAAAATGGCAATGTGACGTATGACCTGCAGCAGCTCGCTGATGCTGGGACAGAGAGGGTAAATGTGAGACGCACATCTGACAACGCTCCAGGGGAGCAACAGGCTGGGATGAGGGGTACCTTCAAGAAGATGGTGGTCTCTTCAAATGTCTCAACCTCACAAGCTGCAATGGATGAGCCCCTCCATGTCTCGCACAGGGGAAAGGTTCCCAAAAAGGTCACGCATTTAGACATCGGTTGCATAGAGTTGACAAAAACTTTATTAGAAATGCTGGAGTTGGTAAAAGTGCCCTCGCTGTACACTTGGGTGTCTCCACCGCAGTCGGACCAGGTGGTGCTGCGTGGTACCAATAGGTGGAGCCAGGTGGTACAGGCTGTGCGGGGAAGCTTGTTAACAGTGTGGCAAATAGTTCTGAGGTTCTCTAAGAGGGTGCTCCCAGTTACTGAGTGGCCTGGAAGGCGCTCAGACCTGTTGGAGACATCAAAGGTCTCTCCGGCTGGTGTAGTGACTGGAAACATCTCTGCGGGTGTGCTCCAAGGTGCAGCTGAGCAGTGGTCAGTAGAGGGCGCAGCTGGGCAGTGGTCAGTAGAGGGCGCAGATACTGTCTCAGCCGCTAAATCTCATGAGAAGGAAGGGCCCAGAATAGATGCAGCACTAGCAGAGATGCTTTCTATCACTCAGAAAGAGGTACAACTTAAAGTACCCAGAGACACTGTGAGAAAAAGTGCTATAGGTGGATGCTGCAACAATGTAATGTGTACATCAGAAAGAAGTAGTTTGTGCCTAGATCAGTGTCATTTGTTAGATCAGTTACCCATGGAGTGTTGGACAACAGGTGAGGTAGAACTTGGCTTTAGTCCTGTGGGATTTAATCTCTCGCCTATGTGTGGTCCCTCCTCAGGTCTGGTTCTAACAAGCACTGAGATGGACAGCACAGATTGCGTTGGAAAGTGTGACATTAAAATATATGATTTAATGATTGGCGCTGTTAAAAGTAATGTGGTTGCCCTGGGTAACCAGAGAGAGGTTTTGAACCTGAAAGACCTGTGGTGAAAGATAAAACTTATTTACGTAAGCTGAAAGGTAGGATCAGGGAAGGCAGTGTTCCCCCAAGAGAGGAGAGTATGCTCAGGGACCCCAAGAGAAGAGAGAGAAGGCAGAGTATACGGAATTATAGGACCCTGTTAAGATCCAAGCTGGGACGTACCTGGAAGAGCACCCGAAAAAAGGGTTGGGCCTACGCGGCTGACAGCCGGCACAGAGGTGTCCCAACCCTGATGACGTGTGCTGGTGTTCCTCCCTGCGGATCGAAACAAAGGGGGGGATATGTGATAGTGAAAGTCCGGGTCTTGTGGACAGCCAGCATGGTGTGTGCTCAGGTGCACACAACTAATATAATAAGGGGCTGGTGAGAGCAGAAGGGGAAGGATGGTGGAGAGTGAGCAACTTGCTACTGCTAAGTGAAGACAGACCTATGTCTGGAGAGCGGTCTGCCCTATGGGAGACTGCAGCCCATGTAAAGGGGATTCTTTGCCCAGGGACTGGGAAAGGCTGGCCAGCCTTGAAGAGTCGGGGAGACTGAGGAAGCCAGTAAGTCCAGGGAGCTGGAAAGAATCGTTTCTATTTGAAAGCAAGCAGAGGAACTGCTGACAAGAGCCAGGTGGCTTGGTATGTTTTCATTTATGTGCTGAATGAAGTTTAAACCCCTGCGTGGGAATCCTGAATAGACATTTTGCTTTTGCTTTTCTGTTTAAATAAACGTGGGCTACCAGGCCCTTAACTAGAATGTCTGTCTGATATGGACTCACTGCATAAAAATGCATCTATCCACTTGAGCAAAAACACCCCAATATTACAATATATATATATATATATATATATATATATATATATATATATAAAATCTAATTTCTAGAATATGCCTTGTGAATCACTAAAACAAGACGTGAGTCACATTATGTGTAGCCTAAAAGAGTATGAGTTTGACTAAGTGGAGGAAGTTAACTCAGACAGTCTGGAAGAGATGATCGTGAATAAGTTGTGCACAACTGGTGATTGTACTCTGACACAATCATTTATTTTTTAATTTTTTTAAGAAAAGAAGAACCTAGAAATGATGTCTGAACTCTGATATACAAGCTATATTGTATTCCCAAACCATCATCATGTATCGCCATGTATACTAGCATATATCATTTGCTTTTAGTCACATTACTTTTTTTTTCTTTTCTCTTACATTTTCTTTTCTCATGACAAACTCAGAGATCATCAAGAAAATCCTTCCTGGATGAAATACACTGGCACCCTTCACGGAGCTAAGAACACTACAAAGCAGAACACAAAGAATATTGTAAATGCAAAGTGATGTGGTAATGGTCTTTGTTTGAATGTGACATTAAGGCTGGGTTCACACAATTGCAAAGTGTATGTGGATTTCCCCGCATCCAGTTTGCATCACAGGAGAGTGTGATCGGCTCTCAATGCATTGGGTTCACACATCTCCACGGCGGCTGCATAGTGCACAGCAGAAGGGCGTCTTTGGCTCAGTTTCAGGTCAGAATTCAGGCAAAAATTCAGGCAAAAATTCAGACCCGATTTGCCCCTGAAATGGAGAATAGGGAAGCACCGGACCCCTGCTGCGAGCCACTCCGCACAACAATGTGAACCCAACCTTAAAGTGATTGTAAAGGCTTGTTTCTCTTTCGTTCATTGACGGACACAACAACTTAAATCTTGACCTTAGGGTTATATCGCCACCTTCAAGAGAGGACTAGGTAGAACATGTTAAAACAACAAAACTGCACAGTACTGCCCAGGGGGCGGTCCTACTGGCTATAACCTTTCACACTGCATCCAGCAGCTCAGTTTTTTTCTGCCCAGCCCAACCGGTTGGGGGGGAGTTTGGGGCGTACAGTTGGCACAGGGTCGCTGGACGCAGGAAGAATCCCGCCTGCCAATCAATGTGCTGGAACTTCGGGCGATCAGGCGGTGCCTTTCCATATGGTCACCGAGGCTGCAGGGACGCCCAGTCAGGATCCAGTCGGACAACGCCACGGCGATGGCGTGTGTCAACCATTAAGGAGGAACAAGGAGTTCGGCTGCAGCATTAGAGGTCGCTCACATCCTGCGGAGGGCACAGCGGCGCGCGTGCCGGCTCTATCAGCCGTATACATTCCGGGCATAGAAAACTGTCAGGCAGACTATCTAAGTCGCCAGATGCTGGACCAAGGGGAATGGTTGCTACATCCGGAGGTCTTTCGACTTCTTTGCCTGAGATGGGGCACGCCAGATGTGGATCTCCTGGCCTCTCGACTCAATCGGAAGGTACTGAGGTTTGTGGCCAGGTCCAAGGATCCATGGGCGGATGCGGCAGACGCGTTGGTGGCTCCATGGGGGCATTATCGGCTGATTTATGCCTCCCCCCCGATAAAACTTCTTCCTCATCTGCTTCACAGAGTGGAGACCGAGGGGATTCCGGTGATTCTAATTGCCCCAGATTGGCCTCGGCGTCCCTGGTACGCCGACTTAGTGCGAATAGTGGCGGATGTTTCTTGGTGACTGCCGATGCGAGAGGACCTTCTGTCACAGGGCCCTATACTTCATCCTGCTTTACAGTCACTGGCTTTAACGGGGTGGCTGTTGAAAGTCAGGTGCTAAGTGACCGAGGTCTGTTGGACTCGGTAATCTCCACTATGATGAGGGCGCGGAAGTCATCTTCTCTGAAGATTAATCATCGCACATGGAAGGCGTACATCTCTATGTGTGAGAAGATGGGGTGGCGTCCGCGTACGTATTCGAATTTCCAGGATTCTGCTGTTTTTGCAGCGGGGCGTGGATCAAAAACTTGCCTTAAGCACCATTAAGGGCCAGATATCAGCCTTGACTGTCTTTTTTCAGCGACCTTTGGCGGCTCATTCTCTGGTGAGTACGTTTGTGCAAGGGGTTCGACATGTGGCCCCTCTGGTTCGGCCTCCGCTGCCTCCATGGGATTTGAATCTGGTGCTCTCGGTTCTTCAGAAACCGCTGTTTGAAAACATTAGGGAGATTCCCTTATTGAAACTCTCTCAGAAGGTAGCCTTTCTGGTGGCTATTACATCTGCCAGGAGGGTTTCTGAGTTGGCGGCCTTGTCTTTGCAAGTCTCCCTACTTGATCCTCCACAAGGATAAGGCGGTGTTATGCCCGCAGCCTTCATTTCTTCCTAAGGTTGTTTCGGCATTTCATTGTGCTTCCATCCTTGTGTCCTCGGGAGGTTGCTTTGCATTCCTTGGACGTGGTCCGGGCTCTGCGGGTGTATCTGTCTGCTCCGTTTCGGAGGTCGGACTCACTCTTTGTGTCGGTAACTGGTCCGAATAAGGGCCTGGCGGTCTCGTTGGCCACCATTTCTCGGTGGATTAGACAGATCATGATCCAGGCTTGTGCCAAGGGTGGGCGCCGCCCTTTCCTGTCACGGCACATTCAACCAGGGCAATTGGTGCCTCCTGGGCTTTCCGACATCAAGGGTCCGTTTCCCAGGTGTGTAAGGCGGCGACCTGGTCGCCCGTTCACACTTTCACTAAATTTTACAAGGTTGATGTGAGTGCATCTGCGGATGCTTCCTTCGGCCGCAAAGTTTTTCAGGCGGCTGTTTAAGATTGCAACTCCTCTGTTGAGGAGCTCTGGTTGTTATGGGTGGAGTTTGCTTGCTGTTCCCACCCCTCGTTTTTTTGACACTGCTTGGGGACGTCCAGATTTAAGTTGCTGTGTCCGTCAATGAACGAAAGAGAAAATTGGATTTTTGTACTCACCGTAAAATCCTTTTCTCTAAAGTTCATTGACGGACACAGCACCCACCCCTCCTTTTTTGTTTGTACTGCTTTTTGATGAACTGAGCTGCTGGATGCAGTGTGAGGGGTTATAGCCAGTAGGACCGCCCCCCTGGGCGGTACTGTGCAGTTTTGCTTTTTTAACATGTTCTGCCTAGTCCTCTCCTGAAGGTGGTGATATAACCCTAAAGTCAAGATTTAAGTTGCTGTGTCTGTCAATGAACTTCAGAGAAAAGGATTTTACGGTGAGTACAAAAATCCTATTTTTTTTTTACGATAAAAATAACAAACATGTTATACTTACCTGCTCTGTTGCAGTGGATTTACATAGAGCAGCCCGGATCCTCCTCTTCTCGGGTGCCTCTTCGTTGCACCTGGCCCCTCCCTCCTGTTCAGTGTCCCCACAGCAAGCTCCGTGTTTCCATTCAAACACAGAGCCGCCACCCCCTTGCTCCCGATTGGCTTTGCTGCTGTGTCTCAGCCAATCAGGAGGGAGAATCCCGGACGGCTGAGACATTTGTGGACATCTCTGGACAGAGAGGGACCTCCAGGTAAGTATTAGGGGGGCTGGGGCAGTTGCTGCACACAGAAGGCTTTTTATCTAAATGCATAGAATGCATTAAGATAAAAAAACAAAAACTTCTGCGTTTACAACCCCTTTAAGTAGACTTTCACCCCCTTTTTCTTCTTTTAAGAATATTGCTCCTTTTTCAAATAACTTTTTTTTTCCTTTTTTGCAAGATACCTTTTTTTGTGGTGCACAGCCCATGCTTGTGTCTTTCTTGCCTAAGCAGGACTCGCATACCCCTAGATGCCCTTAGCCTTCTAGAATACTCAAACCCTGCATTTCTGAAGGCATCAGTCAATCCGTAGGACATTTGTACATGCCCCAAATTTCTCTTTTGAAGTGTAACTGAATGGAAGGATAAATGATTTCAAAGCTTTCATGATTGGCTGGCAACCATTTAAGGGTATTCCCGATATCTCTGGGATAGAGAGAGTAAAAAAGGGGGAGGGGTATGCCCGTATATCAAAAATGATGTACAAGTCACTAAGGAAGGAGGTGGGATCCTTATGGGTAGAGCTACAATGGGAGGAAACTAAGGGGAAAGTCATACTGGGAGTATGCTATAGGCCCCCTAACCATAGGGAGGAGGTGGAGCGGACCTCCTATAACAATTTGGATTAGGGGCAAGAATAGGAAGTGTCATAATGGGGGATTTTAATTATCCAGACTGGGTAGAAGGAACCGCGCATTCATCTAAGACACGCCAGTTCCTAAATGTCTTGCAGGACAATCATGGGTCAGATGGTAAATGCATCTAGAAACAAAGCGCAACTAGACCTGCTGATTACCAACAATACAGACCTGATCACAGATGTGGAAATATGGAGCAATTTAGGAAATGGCGATCACAGGTCAATTAGTTTTAGTATAAATCACGCAAATAGGAAACATAAGGAGAATACAAAGACACTGAATTTCAAAAGAGCCAACTTCCCTAAACTACGATTCTTGGCAGAAGATAAATGGGATAAAATCTTAGGAACACAGAACGCAGGGGAAAAATGGGTATGCTTTAAGAGCATATTAAATAAGGGCATTAGCCAGTGCATCCCAATAGGAAATACATTTAAAAGAGCTAATTAAAGTCCTGGGTGGCTTAACTCCAACGTAAAAATGCATATAAAAACAAAGTAGAAAGCCTTCAAAAAATACGAGGCTGAGGGATCATCATCAGCATTCCAACTTTACAAAGAATGCAACAAGAAATGTAAGGGTGCAATCAGGGCGGCTAAGATGGAACACAAAATGCACATAGTGGAGGAGAGTAAAAAAAAAAAAATCCCAAAAAATTCTTTACGTACATAAATAGTAGGAAAGGGAGGTCAGATCATATTGGTCCTATAAAGAATGATGGAGAGATGAGGAAGGTATTGATATCTTCTCCTCGGTCTTCACGTGGGAATCGGGGGCTTCAGAGGGCTTTTGGCTTACCAAAACTGCAGTGTTTATCCTCATGACATAAACAAATACCAAAAATCACCAGCGCTAAAACAGTGGCAGTGCTAGTCCAAATGATGATGATGGGGGGGTAAAACAATCAATCATGCAGAGATTTTCAATAAGCCCAGTGCTGTGCGATAACTATGGCTAGAACACAGGAATAAACAAAAAAACTCAAATAACCAGCGCTCAATGGGCATGAAAAGCTGATTGTAGAAATGGCTGATAGCCCTTTATTATGTTTCCACAAGTTCATCAAACAGTTAAATGGGTTAGTTCATATACTGGATAAAAACATGGAAAAAAAAAATATAATGTGAATGAAAATGAAAAAGAATATATATATATATATATATATATATATATATATATATATATATATATGACCTGACATCCACTGCAGAGCGGAGCTGAAGCCAGTCTGTTAACCATCAGCATGTATGCCTGCAGCTAGAAGGGGGAGGGAAGGCAGCCGCCTGACTCACTAAAGCTCCGATAAGCCTGTGAGGGGTGATCCGACAGGAGAGAGGGATAGGAGCACTGAGTGCAGCGAGAGCAGACAGGCTATTGCTCCAGTAAATCTGTGAGCGATGATCCGGCAAGGGGGGGAGACAAAGGCACTGAGTGCAGCAGGGGCAGGCAGGCTGATGTTCCAGTGATTCTATGAGCGGTGATCCCACAGAAGGGGAGATAAGAGCGCTGTGTGCAACAGGGGGAGCCAGATTACACACCCGCCAGTAACGGCAGACCAGCTGCGATGCTGGCAGGAGGAAGCAGGAAGGGGAAACTGGAACTCCAGCGCAGTGTCTCCGGAAGAAGGAATCCTCAAACCAGGAGAGCTTGAACAGAGATGGTACAGTGACAGATGGATAATGTCACATCCTGGGAAGATGACAGGTGAAACTTCTCTATAGCACACTGCAGAACTGCGGTAACGGCCAAGCTTGCTGGGAATGGTAGTGGTAAATACCGCTCCGCTGCCAATGGGGTCAGGTCTAGGGGAATAGAAATCCTGGATTACTCCGACGCGTTTCGCGCTTCAAGTGCTTTGTCACAGTCGAAGTGAACTGGCACCCAGGAAGTTTAAATAAAAACAAATGGGGCAGAACCAATTAAAAGGGGGGAGGGATGGGAGATAAAAATGGGAGGGACAAAACATGATAATGCTGAACAGACTAGAATTAACTCCTCTCTGCTCCTCTAGCATATGGATCCAAACTGTGATACCGTACATCATACAAAAAACAGAACAAACAAAAAAAAAACACAAAAACTAAATACATTTATATTATATTATAAATGATATAAAATCTTCTATAAAATCCTTCATAAATTTTTTTTGTAAAAATCTTTGTGAAAAGATGAAAGCACAATTACACCACATGAATAATCAGTAATAAAATTACACCAACCTTCAAATGAAACTACATGTTTCGAGCTCCTCGTTTAACCCTTTCGGGGCCAAGGAGTCAAACATGTAGATCCAGAAGGCTTCCCTTTTGCATAAAAGGGGAAATCTTTCATTAGAAGTGAGTGTACCTTTGGGTATTGTTTCAATGACAAATGTTTAATATTTTTATCGTGAAGTCTCTGGAAGTGACGAGGTACACTGTGCTCAACTGACAGGTGAGACATCCTCGCTTCTTACATTGAAAAATACCAGTCCTATGGTCAAAATAGGATCTGATATCACAAATAGATCTGGAGGTTTTATTTTTCACTTTACTGGGGGCTGATCAGATTTCTCACCATTTTTAGCTCTGCAAAAGGTAACGTCAATCTGTTAAACTGGCCACTAGGTATATTTTGCTTCCATGTTGGATGGTGGCAACTGTCAAAATGCAGGTACGAATTACCACAAGTGGGTTTAACAGGATTTCGAGTAACAAACATATTTCCATCATGACTCAGCACAAGGTCGAGGAAGAGAAAATGGAGGCCCCAAGGGGATTGTATGGACAGGAAGCCAATTCAGGATAACACAATGAAAATAGCATAAAAATAGTTTAATATGAAAAAAGAGAAAAAAATATATATAATAGAGAATGCTAAAAACAATCATGGAATACAGAATACGATAAACAACTGCTCAAAAGGCGCAATGCATAATGTACTGATGCAAATCAGAAACAAAGGGTATATATACATGCGACCAACCCTACATGTTACGGAAAAACATAAAAGGCATATAGTTCCGATTATGGTAGGTATGCTTCCTTCTTCAGGGGTTTGAGGCGAGGTCGCTGTTACATTTCTATGGGAAAAAGTATATATGTAAATAATAGAAAGATCGAGTAATATTTATTACCCCCAACCAAAAGGGGAAATAGGGAAAAAGATGGAAAGAAAGAAGAAGAAAATAAAAGGAAAGAAGGGAAAGAAAAGAAGGGGCAAAAAAAAAAGAAGGGGGAAAGAGAAAAGAAGAGAGAGAAAGGGAGAAGAAGAGAGAAAAGGGAGAGAAAGAAGGCAGACATGTGTGTTACAATAAAACATTTCAAGTACTTGCAAATCATGTGTTCCTTAAAGATACATGGTGCACAGTATTGGTACAAATGGATGCTGTCCCGGATCCAGGAAGACACATAGGAGACCAAGAAGATATTGACTTAAAGGGAGTGAAGCATGGGGAAATGCACAATGTGCAATCACTTATTTCCCGGCAACGCAGTTGGACTCTTTGGGATGCATAGTTGTTGGGTTCCTTTGAAACACAGTGAGAAAAATCTCTGTGAGAAAAAATCTCTGAAAACTGTGTCAGTGGCTGGACATGGCTTAGACCCACTGTCTGGAAGCAGTAAAGTCAGGGCTCACGAGAGCCAAAAAACAAACAAAGGCAGAGCGAGGGACCTGGTAAACAAAGATAAAAAATAATAAATGAGAAAAAGTAATAAATAACAAGTAATAAATAACAAAAAATAATTATGGTATAAGATGAAAGCTCTCCATAAAGTACATAGGTAAGGAAGGAAAAGTAGTGTCTGCCCTACCTCAACAGAGTGCCTGTCTCAAATGGATCGCTTGGGCTGTGCAGCAACAATGAGCTGCACCTGCCCCAATTAAATACCTATAGGGGTGGGAGTGGTTTAAATTTGATAGCCAATCCATAACGTTGGCAACTTAGTCCAACTTGGAATAGGAAGAAGATACGGTCTACCTGCAGGCAATCAGCCGCCCAAACAGCACAAGGCCGAGGAACGCCAACTTTTGTACATCAAGTACATGAGTAAAGCTAAGACCAAAAGTATTAGCATTACAATAGGCCACGAAGGCATGGAATTGTTCTGGACCCCCACTCCATATCAGCACGATATCATCGATGTACCAGCCAAAGTACACGATGAACTCTGTAAATGGGTTATTGGTCCAGATATACTCATTTTCCCAATGGCCCATTGTGAGATTGGCGTACACTGGGGCAAAGTTGGCCCCCATTGCCGTACCTTTACACTGTAAATAAAATTGCTCACAAAAAGTGAAGTAGTTATGTTTCAAACAAAATTCAATGGATTCCATAAGAAACCGTGATTGTAATGAGTGTAAATCACCACTTTTAGTAAGAAAGTATTGAATTGCCCTAAGGCCAATATCGTGGGGTATGGACAAATACAGGGACGCCACGTCTAGAAATTCCCACATGTAACCCTCCTCCCACGTATATTGTTGAAGAACATTAATTATTTCATTAGAGTCCTTGATGTAAGAAGGTAACTGATTCACAAAGGGTTGAAGACAAAAATCAATATAAATTGACAACCCGTTAGTAAAACTATTAGTACTAGCCACAATAGGTCTGCCAGGAGGATCAATTAGGGATTTGTGGACTTTGGGAAGATGATAAAAATGAGGGGTACTGCATTCTGGTGGTAACATGAATTGTCGTTCTTTTTTGGTCAGTACCCCATTTTCCCAAGCCTCATAGACTAATGACTTTAGTTCTTGCTGATATATAGGGAGGGGGTCAGAACGTAATTTCAAAAAGGTATCTGTATCAGCCACAAGTGGTCTTGCCTCCTTCATGTAGTCTACCTTATTTTGCACTACTACACTTCCCCCTTTGTCTGCTTGTCTAATGGTAATATTAGTGTTGGCCATAAAGTCTTTTAAAGACTGATTCTCTTCTTTGGTCAAATTATGGTGCTTATAATTCCGGGATTTATCGCAGAGAGTAATCAGATCCTTGTATACTGCCTAATAGTAGGTTTCTATATACGGCCCTTTGGAATTTGTCGGAAAAAATGTGGACTTGGGCTTAAAAGGGGTGTGTATTACTGGTGGCTCTAACTGTGATGTGGGAACATACCCTTCTTCATTTCCCTCTGACCACAGTTCCTCTAATATTTGTAATGCTTCCTCATCAAGTTCCGTGGAAGAGGGAGGATCTATATTAGGCCTAGGTAATCTAATTTCCCACATAATTGTGGAAATGGATAAGAGGGTTAGGGGCATAATGGCGTTTAAGGGTTAAAGATCGAATGAACCGATGAAGATCCTTAAACAAGCCAAACTTGTTTTGTCCTGCTGAAGGAGAGAAACTCAGACCTTTCTGAAGTAAAAGGATATCAGAGGGTGTGAGGATCTGCAAGGACAAATTATTAATTTTTATTGTGCTACCTGTTCTGTCCTCTCTTTTTTGTGAGTCCTTCCTAGAGGTTCCTCCTCTTCGACCTCGTCTAGTTTTCTTTTTGTGACATATGCTCCCTATGCTCTGAAAACCCTGGATCTCAGGAGATATATGTGAAGTATCGGGAGCCTGAACTACAGACTGACCAACCTGGTTCTCTAAGATTTTAGGTCTAGCTCCCAATTGAATGTAACTCTCTAAATCACGAGCTAACAGACTAAAACTATTATGAGTAGGGATATTAAAAGAAGGAACTTGAGTGGGAGAATGTTGAGGGGCCATGGAAACTGCCCCCTAGTGGAGATGATGGGAATGAGTGGTTCTAATGGGGGAGGAAGGGGGTGTAATAATGAGGGAGTGGAATCCATAATGGTTTCTTCATTCCGAATAGCTGTCTGTGAGGAAACCAACTGAGAAGAGACTGATCTAGCCATAGGTCTATAAAGATCGGTAGCCCTATGAGGAGGTAGATTAGGTTGTTTAAATTTATTAGATTTATTCCTCCTGGATATATTATTTCTATTTCTAGATTTGGACTTACTTATTGGATAAGTGGATGGTATTGAAGGCAACAGAACAGTGTCAGAAGACACAGATCGTTTCCAATCAAAAACCTGTCCATTGCCATAATCGAACAAGTCTCGTTCTAATTTACCATTTTTTTTCTGAATGAGACTGTCCTCATTTTTGCTCACATTCTTATTCAGAACTTCTAAATACTTTTGAAACAGACATGATGTGCTGAATTCTTTTATTAAAGCTTCTTTTTCTAAGGCCTGTTGCTGTGCTATGATTAATTTTCTTTCCCTCTGGACAACTAGAATTGTAATCCATTTCATAGTACAGAACTCTGCCAAAGATCTCCACTCTTTAGACAAATCCTCATATAGAAAACTACATTGCTTTTTGATGTGTAGGCCTCGTGCTGTAATACCCAGTTCTAAGTAATTTTTCAAAAAGGCTAAGTCCCACCATTGGGTCTGTTCATATTCTCTAGCATCCTGCAACTGTAGAAAAACCTTTCTCATCCAAATCTCAAAGGCCTCTGTATGTGGCAAAGAGTTCACACTATTTAATCCACTGGGCTCTGGAGGTTTTGATTGGCTGTTGGTGTTCCCAATATTACTAAAAATGGCCTGGAGCCGCTGGGCCCTGTCCATACTTAAATTGATACTAACAATTAAATACACTCAACAATATATGACACACTAAACAAAAAACAAACAAATACATAAAAGATGATGCACAGTACATAAATAAAAATTCAAATAAAAGTCCAATTAAAAAAGCCTGTGCAAAAAATAATGAGTAATGGTGTATGAACTACAAATGAATATCGACACAGAAAACCGCTGCTCTCTTCTCCTGTATAAAGAAAACCCCCCTCCCCCACATATAAAGGTAAGCTAGCACTTCTGTAAGCTGCTTGATGAATGTCCAACACCAAACAGAAGCAAATACCAAAAACCACCAGCGCTAAAACAGTGGCAGTGCTAGTCCAAATGATGATGATGGGGGGGGTAAAACAATCAATCATGAAGAGATTTTCAATATGCCCAGTGCTGCACGGTAACTATGGCTGGAACCATAGGTAATGAACTGACAGGTGAGACATCCTCGCTTCTTACATTGAAAAATACCAGTCCTATGGTCAAAATAGGATCTGATATCGAAAATAGATCTGGAGGTTTTATTTTTCACTTTACTGGGGGCTATCAGATTTCTCACCGTTTTAGCTCTGCAAAGGGTAACTTGTGGGGCGGAAGGTACTACTGGGCCTAACTTCTGATCCAATAATAGGATACCGTAATGTTTTTTAATGATTTTAGAAACTGACTTATAATCATTATTAAAGATGGATATAAATCTTACTGTACATTTCTCATCGTCCTCACTTATACGCACACTTTTAGCCACCAGGGGATTCAGGTGGGACTCAAATGCCCTATGGACCAAGTCAAGAGGATAGTTCTTCTCCTCAAATTTCTTTGTCATGAGGATACTTTGTTCCACATAATCCTCTCTCAGTGTGCTATAGAGAAGTTCCACCTGTCACCTTCCCAGGACGTGACATTATCCATCTGTCACTGTACCATTGCTGTTCAAGCTCTCCTGGTTTGAGGATTCCTTCTTCCAGGGGCACCGCGCTGGAGTTCCAGTTTCCCCTTCCTGCTTCCTCCCGCCAGCGTCGCAGCTGGTCTGCTGTTACTGGCGGGTGTGTAATCTGGCTCCCCTTGTTGCACACAGCGCTTGTCTCCCCTTCTGTCGGATCACCGCTCATATGCCGCGTACACACAACCATTTTTAATGTCATTGAAAAAAACTGCATTTTTCTCGACGTGATTTTTCGTGTTTCCTCTCAAGCCTGCCTTGCCTACACACTATCGTGGAAAAAAATGTTCGAGTAAAGCGCGGTGACGTACAACGCGTACGACGGCACTATAAAGGGGAAGTTCCATTCAGATGGCGCCACCCTTCATGTTAGTAAAGTTTGTTGAGCGACGATTCACGCTTTTCAGCCTCGTGCTTTTCAGTCCATTACAGCGTGACGAATGTGCTATCTCCATTACGAACGCTAGTTTTACCAGAACGAGCGCTCTCGTCTCATACTTGATTCTGAGCATGCGCATTTTTTTGTCACGTCGTTAAAGCCCACACACGGCCGTTTTTCATAACGAGAAACACGACGATGTAAAAAACGACGTGAAAAATGAGAGCATGTTCCAATTTTCTCGTCGTGATTCTCTGCGTTTTTCTCGTCGGGAAAACCGCTGGAAAGCCCACACACGATCATTTTTAATGACCATTTAAAAAAAAAAAAATTTTCTCGTCATTAAAAATGGTCGTGGGTACGCGGCAATAGAATCACTGGAACATCAGCCTGCCTGCCCTTGCTGCACTCAGTGCCTTTGTCTCCCCCCCTTGCCGGATCATCGCTCACAGATTTACCAGAGCATCAGCCTGTCTGCTCCCGCTGCACTCAGCGCTCCTGTACCTCTCTCCTGTCGGATCACCGCTAACAGGCTTGCCAGACCAGTTGTTGTCAGACCATTGTTCCTATTTTTTATGAACAGTCTACTGACTGGAATGGTACCAGCTGATTGGAGAAAAGCCAATGTAACACCAATATTTAAAAAGGGGCCAAGTTACATCCCTGGGAATTACAGACCAGTTAGCCTATCATCAATTGTATGCAAGCTCTTGGAGGTGATCATAAGAGACTATATACAAGATTTCAGTAATGGCAACGGTATCGTTGGCAGTAATCAGCATGGATTCACGAAGAATCGCTCTTACCAAACCAATCTTTTAAGCTTCTATGAGGAGGTGAGCTGCCATCTAGATAAAGGAAGGCCTGTAGACGTGGTGTATCTGGATTTTGCAAAAACATTTGATACAGTTCCCTATAAATGGTGAGTACATGGATTGAAAACTGGCTACAGGGGTGAGTTCAGAGGGTGGTGATAAATGGGGAGTACTCGGTATGGTCCAGGGTAGAAAATGGGGTCCCCCAGGGTTCTGTCCTGGGACCAATCCTATTTAGCCACTTCCAGACCAGCTCACACCGATATACGTCGGCACTTTGAAGAGGGATATTGTTGTTATGGCAGCAGCTAGCTGCCATAACCCTGGTATCCTCTTCAGTGAGCGGTCCGGTTTCAGATAAAAGTGGTCTCCTGCAGCTGATTTTTTATTTTTTTTCAAATAATTTAATTTTATTTTATTATTGCGATCTTTTAAGGGTAAAAGTTTGTCGCCATTCCACGAGCGGGCGCAATTTTGAAGTGTGACATGTTGGGTATCAATTTAATCGGCGTAACATCATCTTTTACAATATAAAAAAAAATGGGCTAACTTTACTGTTGTCTTATTTTTTTATTTAAAAAAGTGTATTTTTTCCAAAAAAAGGCTGCTTGTAAGACTGCTGCGCAAATACGGTGTGACAGAAAGTATTGCAACGACTGCCATTTTATTCTCTAGGGTGTTAGAAAAAAAAATGTTTGGGGGTTCTAAGTAATTTTCTAGCAAAAAAAAAAAAATGATTTTAAATTGCAAACACCAAATCTCAGAAAGAGGCTCGGGCCTTAAGTGTATTCATAAACGACCTGGAGGATGGGATAAACAGCTCAATCTCTGTATTTGCTGATGATACTAAGCTAAGCAGTGCAATAACCTCTTCGCAGGATGTGGAAACCTTGCTAGAAGATCTGAACAAATTAATGGGGTGGACAACTACATGGAAAATTAGGTTTAACCACTTCCGGACCAACCGCCGTTGTTTTACGTTGGTACTTTGAAGAGGAGTACCGTTGTTATTGCAGCAGCTAGCTACCATAACCCCGGTATCCTCTTCTTCAGCGGGCGGAAGATACAAAATGCATGTTGTCTTGCAGTAGAATATAAAGGTACATGTGTCTAGTAATTACTCCAGTATCTGAAAAAACTTTCTGATGACCAACGTCCAAGAAAACTTTCCGGTACCCATGTACCTTTATATTCTACTGCAAGACAACATGTATTTTGTATCTGTCTTTTGTCAATGTATGTTTTAGCAATCATCATTTTTATTGCTGATTTTTTATTTATAATTTTCTAAATAAAAAAACATTTTTATATACTTCTTAATGTTGTTGCCAACTTAAAGTCCCACCCAGGGGGTACTCCAATTTTTTATTTTTATTGAAAATAGTTTTTTGATCAAAAAGCTAATTTGGTTATTAAAATATCTGGGATGCAAGTTTGTATTGTTTAGTCATATGGCCAACATTAGCCTAGAAGCCAGGGCACAAACAAAATGGACCTTCCTTCATTTTCTGTCCCAGAGACTAGTGTTGAGCGAACCCGAACTGTAAAGTTCGGGTCCGTACCGAACTTTAGCTTTTTCCCGAACCCGGACTTTGCACAAAAGTCCGGGTTCGGGTTCGGCAATCTAATTACGCATTTAGAAATGCTTCAGGGGCCAGCCAATCACCTTTTGATTAGCTGGTGTGCCCTTAGAGGCCATCATAGCCATGCCTACTAATGGCATGGCTGTGATTGGTCAGTGCAACATGTGACCCAGCTTCTATATAAGCTAGAGGCACACAGCACACATGTCACTCTGCTTCAGAATAGATAGGGAGAGGATCTAGTCTGCTGCTGCTGCTTTTAGGGAGAGATAGAAAAATACATGAGTTAGTCCTGATTCTGGAATCTGAGGGAAAAGATAGAGACAGTGTAGTGTAGGGCCAGGTTCCTGTTTTTTGCTTTTAGGGAGAGAGATATATTATATAGGAATAGGAGTCCAGATTCAGAGATATAACTCAGCGATCTGCATAGGTTTACCTGTTTGTGTTGCAGTGCAGTCTTTTTACACTGCTATGAACCCAGTGTCAGAGAAAATCTACCTTTTATCTGCAAGCTCAGTGCACCAGCACTGCATATATTACGTTGAGAGATACACCGTTTCCATACTGTGGGTGTATTCTGCTCTTGGAAAAAGATCCATTTAGGACAAAAAAAAAAGGCACTTTATTGTGCTCTTTTCCAAAAGACCCATTGGGCAAAAAATAAATAAATTTGCACTTTAATGTACGCTTGCAAAAAGAGCCATTTAGGGCCACAAAAAATATTTTGCAGTGTGTTATACATATGTGGAGGTGTGTGAAATAAACAATTTATATATAGTTTTTTTCTACTGTGCTATACTAAAAAAAAAACATTTTTTTTGAATAGCATTTTCTGCAGTTCTGTAGCTGTGCGATTCAGCGGTTACGTACTGTGGGTGTATTGTGGTCTTCCAAAAAACGCCATTTAGGGCCACAAAAAATATTTTGCAGTGTGTTATACATATGTGGAGGTGTGTGAAATAAACAATTTATATATAGTTTTCTTCTACTGTGCTATACTAAAAAAACAACATTTCTTTTGAATAGCATATTCTGCAGTTCTGTAGCTGTGCGATTCAGCGGTTACGTACTGTGGGTGTATTGTGGTCTTCCAAAAAACGCCATTTAGGGCCACAAAAAATATTTTGCAGTGTGTTATACATATGTGGAGGTGTGTGAAATAAACAATTTCTAAATAGTTTTCTTCTACTGTGCTATACTAAAAAAACAACATTTTTTTTGAATAGCATTTTCTGCAGTTCTGTAGCTGTGCGATTCATCGGTTACGTACTGTGGGTGTGTTCTGCTCTTCCAAAAACACCCATTTAGGGCAACATCCTAAATTTGGAAAATATGAGGAGAAGGTCAAAGGGACGTGGTGGCCCCGGTCGTGGTGCTGCTGGTGGAGCTCCTGTTGCAGGGAGAGGACGTGGTGGATCTGTGCCAGATACACGCACAAGTGAAACACCTTCCTCAGGTGCGAGTAGGCGACGAGCCTGCGGCGGTATTTTGTCGCGCCTAATGAGGCTGTACGAATGTTTAGGCCAGGACAAGTACAGGCGATAGTAGATTGGGTTGCTGACAGTGCCTCGGGTTCCTTCACATTGTCTCCCACCCACTCTTCTGATGAAAGATCAGAGTTGGCACCTGAAACCCATGTCCATCAGTCTTTCACCTCACCCCCTTGCAAATCAGCCAAGCAGTCTGAGCCCCAAATCATGCAGCAGTCTCTTCTGCTTTTCGATGACTCTGTTAGCAGGGTTTCCCAGGGCCATCCACCTAGCCCTGCCCCAGAAGTGGAAGAGATTGAGTGCACCGATGCCCAACCACTTATGTTTCATGATGAGTACATGGGAGGACCATCACAGTACGTCTCGGATGATGACGAAACACAGGTGCCAACTGCTGCTGCTTTCGCAATTGTGCAGACAGACAAGGAGGGCAGGGGTGAAGACTGGGTGGAAGATGATGTGGAGGACGATGAGGTCCTCGACCCCACATGGAATCAACGTTATGCAGGTGACCAGTGTAGTTTGGAGGAAGAGGCGGTGGTCGCACAGAGCCACCAGCACAGCAGAAGAGGGAGCAGGGTGCAAAAGCAGAGCGTCCGTCCCCTAGACAGTATGTCTGCTACTGCCCAACGCAGCAAGGGACCGAGCACACCAAAGCCAGGTCCAAGGAGTTCCCTAGCGTGGCAGTTCTTCACACAATGTGCTGATGACAAGACACGAGTGGTTTGCACGCTGTGCAATCAGAGCCTGAAGCGAGGCATAAACGTTCTCAACCTGAGCACAACCTGCATGACCAGGCATCTAAGTGCAAAGCACGAGCTGCAGTGGAGTAGACACCTCAAAAACCAAGAAAGGTCTCTGGCTCCTCCTGCTTCCTCTTCTGCTGCAGTCTCGGCCTCTTCATCCACCTCTGTAGTGACAGTGGCACCTGCCAACCCACAAACAGAGGATCTGCCAGCAACACTACCACCTGGGTCACCAACCATCTCCACAATGTCCCATGGAAGCGTTCAGCTCTCTATCTCCCAAACATTGGAGCAGAAGAGGAAGTACCCCCCTAGCCACCCGCGATCCCTGGCCCTGAATGCCAGCATTTCAAAACTCCCGGCCTTTGAAATGCTGTCATTCCGTCTGGTGGAGACGCAGAGTTTTAAAAGCCTGATGGCATTGGCTGTCCCACAGTACGTCGTGCCCAGCCGCCACTACTTTTCCAGGCGAGCCATCCCTTCCCTGCACAACCAAGTGGGACACAAAATCAGGTGTGCACTGCGCAACGCCATCTGTGGCAAGGTCCACCTAACTACGGATGCGTGGACCAGTAAGCATGGTCAGGGACGTTATATCTCCCTAACAGCACACTGGGTAAATGCAGTGGCGGCTGGGCTTGAGGCAGATAGCAGTTTGGCGCATGTCCTTCCACCACCGAGGATTGCAGGGCGCTTCAGTTTGCCTCCTGTTGCTAACTCCTCCTACTCCGCTTCCTCATCCTCTACCGCCTCCTCATCCGGTCAGTGTAACACCTTCACCACCAACTTCAGCACAGCCAGGGGTAAACGACAGCAGGCAGTTTTAAAACTTTCCTGTTTGGGGGAAAAACCCCACACCGCGCAGGAGTTGTGGAGGGACATGGAACAACAGACCAATGAGTGGTTGCTGTCAGTGAGCCTCAAGCCCGGCCTGGTGGTGTGCGATAATGGGCGAAATCTCGTAGCAGCTCTGGGCCTAGCCGGTTTGACGCACATCCCTTGCCTGGCGCATGTGCTGAACTTGGTGGTCCAGAGGTTCCTTAAAAATTACCCCAATATGCCAGAGCTGCTGAAGAAAGTGCGGGCTGTGTGTGCGCACTTTCGGCGTTCTCACCCTGCTGTTGCTCGCCTGTCAGCGCTGCAGCGTAGCTTCGGCCTTTCCGCTCACCGCCTCATATGTGACGTGCCCACAAGGTGGAACTCCACCTTGCACATGCTGGCCAGACTGTGCGAGCAGCAGCAGGCGATAGTGGAGTTTCAGCTGCAGCAATCACGCGTGAGTCGCTCTGCGGAACAGCACCACTTCACCACCAATAACTGGGCCTCCATGCGAGACCTGTGTGCCTTGTTGCGCTGTTTCGAGTACTCCACCAACATGTCCAGTGCCAATGACGCCGTTCTCAGCGTTACTATCCCAGTTTTATGCCTCCTTGAAAAAACGCTTCGGGTGATGATGGAAGAGGATGTGGCACAGGAGGATGAGGAGGAGGAGGAGGAAGCGGGATCATTTCAAAGGCTTTCAGGGCAGTCTTTCACAAGTGGCTACGAGGGTGGGTTCCTGCACCAACAAACGCCAGGTACACAATTGTCCGGCAGAAAGGGCACAGTTCTGGAGGATGACGAGGTGGAGGAGGAGATGGAGGAGGAGGAGGAGGAGCCATTTTCACAGCAGGGTGGCACCCAGACCAGCTCGTGGCCATCACTGGTGCGTGGCTGGGGGGATACAGAGGACACAGACGATACACCTCCCACAGAGGACAGCTTTTCTTTGCCTCTGGGCAGCCTGGCACACATGAGCGATTACATGCTGCAGTGTTTCCGCAATGACCGCCGAGTTGCCCACATTTTAACTGGTGCTGATTACTGGGTGGCCACCCTGCTGAATCCCCGTTACAAGGACAACGTACCGTCCTTAATTCCCTCACTGGAGCGGGATCGTAAGATGCGTGAGTACAAGCGCACGCTGGTAGACGCGCTGCTGGTGGCATTCCCACCTGACAGCGGGCGTACGGTGGAAGCACAAGGCGAAGGCAGAGGAGCAGGAAGAGGTCGCCAACGCAGCCGGGGCACCGGCAGCACCTCAGAAGGCAGGGTTAGCATGGCTGAAATGTGGAAAAGCTTTGTCAGCACGCCACAACAACCAGCACCACCAGCTGAGATGGAACGTCTTAGCAGGAGGCAGCATTTCACCAACATGGTTGGGCAGTATGTGTCCACAGGCCTACACGTACTGGATGACGGGTCTGCCCCCTTTAACTTCTGGGTCTCCAAATTGGGCACATGGCCTGAGCTTGCCCTTTATGCCCTGGAGGTGCTGGCCTGCCCTGCAGCCAGTGTATTATCTGAACGTGTATTTAGCACGGCAGGGGGCGTTATCACAGACAAGCGCAGCCGCCTGTCCAGAGCCAATGTGGACAAGCTCACGTTCATTAAAATGAACCAGGCATGGATCCCACAGGACTTGTCTGTACCTTGTGCAGAATAGACATGTATACCGGTGTTGTGACAAAAACTGTCCGGCCATCGGATTGTGTCCGGCCCATACTGCGAAGGCGCAGCGCTTGCGCAGTACAGAGGACAAGGAGATTCACAAAATCTCCGAAGATGAATGGCGCCTGCGCAGTGAGTGCAGGTTCAAGCCCCACCATCCAAGTGGACATACGGTAGCACATAGTAACAGGGCCCCTTACGGGCTCGCTTCGATCGCCACACTTCGGGCACGGCCTCACTTGGCTCGGCTTGAACCACGGATGGTGTGGCCTTCATCTGAACTCACCACGCAGGCGCCGTTCGTCTTGGGAGATTTTCGAAATCCCCTTGTCCTACATACTGAGCAAGCGCAGTACAGGGTGGACACTATTTGACGGGGGACAGAATTCGACACATCACCGGCCTTACCCAGCCATTGTTGTATTTTTGAACCAGTGTTGGCTACCTCGTCCTCCTCCACCGCCGCTTCCACCTACACAGCCACATCCACCGCCACCTCAACCTCCTACTCCATATGGACCTCGTCCTCCTAGGTCAAGATTATAATTTTTATTTTATTTTTTTGTAGCGCACAGATCCTTTCCCCCTTACCTGCCTTTATGTTGTTGGCTCCTCGCAGGAGGGAGAAAGGCACACCGCACTACCAGCCCGTACCCTCCTATATAAAGAGGTTGAGCGGTGTACTTGACGGGCCGTGTCCACAGCCGGAGTCAAAACTCCTCCAGAGGATGATTCTCACCCCTACTGTAGGTAGAGGCAAGTCCTTTAATTCCCAGTAAAGTCAATGTCCACACCAGCTGAAATTACAACTCTTATTCTCTCATGGCAAAATAAACTCTACTCGGATAGAAAAGGTTAGAGCAAAGAAACAGGACAGCTTAAGGTGTGGAGGAGGTCCAGGCACAAACGTAGCACATTCACTTCACTGCTTAGGTTTCTCAAACAGTTTTAGGTGCACGGTCTCTGCCACAGACCTTGAGGTTGGTCTCTGCCACAGACCGGGTGTACAAGGCCCCTGCCACGGACCTGGAGAACTTTGGTCTCTGCCACAGACCAGGGTGTATAAGGCCCCTGCCACGGGTCGGGTCAATAAGGCCTCTGATACAGTCAAGATGACCTTGAGCTTCTCCTTCTACGAACCTAGCCCATATCAAGGGGAAGACATCTCTCCAGGGAGTCAACAGACCCTTCCTTCACCGTGACTCCCGCATCGGTCCATCAGAATGATCCTCCCTTCCCTGGAACATGGTCTCGTACACGAGGCGGCACCCTAAGACTCCTCGACCCTTAGCGGACTCCAGACGAAGGCTCTGGACTCCAGGCTTTACTCCCGCACCTAGGCCTCCATACCCAGGGCAGCAGGAGCTCCAGGATAGTACCTCACCCCGGGCTAAAGGTACCCGAGATGGAACAGGAACACATGCACCCAGGCCGAAGGCACCTGGGCGTGGACCCCACTGGACATCAGCCCCCAGGCCAAAGGTCTGCCCCTTTTATATGCTCTCCCGGCATGCACAGCAGGTTCCCCGCCCCGCTGTACTACTGCCAAGAGGGGACACAAAAGGCACAGCACTGTATCGGCGGTTCAACCCTAGCCTACCATGGCAGTGCCACCTGTAGGCCGCAGGGAACTGCACACCAATACTGTCCCCCAAGGACAAAATGGTCCATGAATCCTACAGAATTAGGGTGTTTGAGCCTATTTACCACTCAAACACTTCCCTTAAATTTAGCACCCCGCTACATTTTTATTTCAAAGTATTTTATTTTCCCACTAGCTTATCCATTAAATTGAATAATTTATTCCAAAAAGGGCGTATTCTGGGGCATTCCCACCATATGTGTGGCATCGTGCCGTTGAGTTTCTGAGGTTCTTAATGACTTCCCGTACCTCTTCTGCTGAAAAGGGGGCCTCCAGCTTATTTTTTAATTTTTTTATTTTAAGTTATTTCCCTATCCACATTTGTTTAAAGAACACTTGTCATGCTCTTAACAACATTTTGCTGCCATTTGCAGCCCTCTAGCCCTTTCCCTTACTTTTTTAGAGCCTTTTTAGTCCTTAGAAGTCCGGGTCCCCATTGACTTCAATGGGGTTCGGGTTCGGGTCCGGGTTCGGGTTAAAGTTCGGTCCCGAACCCGAACTTTTTTCCGAAGTTCGGCCGAACCCGTCGAACCCGAACATCCAGGTGTCCGCTCAACTCTACCAGAGACACAACAGAAAGTAAAAGGAAATCTATCCTAAATCAGAGAAATCACCTCGTTGACACTTGTCACTGGAACAGTCTCCATTGGAATATTTCTTCTCTGTTCCTGCTTCTGTTGCAACTTTGTATTTCCCATCTGTTGACAATGGTCACCAAGACAAATAGAGTAGAGAGGGTGGATCTCCCCATCGTGGCCACAGACAACAATAAAAACCTGACAGGGATTTTAAAGCTTTATCATTCTATCTACAACTAAGGCAAGGAGCTCTATATACATTTTTAACCACTTGCCGACCAGCTCATGTACATATACGTCGGCACTTTGAAGATGGATATCTCGGTAACGGCAGCAGCTGCTGCCACAACCGAGATATCCATCTTTTCAGTGAGCGGTTCTATAAACGATAATGGTGGTCTCTGCAGTGGATTTGCCGCAAGATCACCATTATCAGCGGTGGGAGAGGGCCCCCCCCCGCCGCTCTCCTTAGCCCTCCATCCCTTACCGGAGCTGTCGGTAGCGGCGGAGGTGATCGGGTCCTTGTTCCTCTGTGGTATAGATACGAGTGAGGGGAAGATGGCCCCCACCCATCTCCATACCATAGTAGGGTGGAAACGACGTCAAAACGTCAGCTCCACCCATGCGTCTTAAAGGGCCATTTTTTTGTTGTCATTTTTTCAAATGACAATTTATTTTATTTTATTGCATTTAAGTCTAAATATGAGATCTGAGGTATTTTTGACCCCAGATCTCATATTAAGGACGTGCCATGCTTTTTTCTATTACAAGGGATGTTTACATTTAATAGTGACCCATTTTTTTTTTTTTTAAAACAGTGTAAAAATAAATAAAATCAAGTAAATAAATAATAAAACCCCAAAAAAATGTTTTTAAAGCGCCCCGACCCGACGAGCTCGCGCGCAGAAGCGAACGCATACACGAGTAGCGCCCGCATATGAAAAAGGTGTTTAACCACTTAACGACCGCTAACTGTATATATACGTCGGCAGAATGGCACCGACAGGCACAATCACGTACAGTGTACGTGATCGCCTTTGTACAGTTGGGGGGTCCGATCGGACCCCCCTCCTATACAGTGAGTGGCCGTTTATCGTTGGGGAGCATTCCGAGATGAGGGGGCGGCCATTCGATTCCGGCCACCCCCCGGCGAATGAAAATGCTCCCTCTGCCTGTGTAATGTAAACACAGGCAGAGGAAGTGATGTCATCTCTCCTCGTGTCGGTCTTTTCGTTCCCGGCGCCGAGGAGAGAAGAAGCAGGTTAGTGCACCAACAGTCCACTGACACATAGGTACACATAGGCACACATTTCACCCCCCAGTCACCCCCAGATCACCCCCCAGGTCACCCCCCAGCCCCCAATCACAGTGTCACTGATTGCAGTGATCATTTATTTTACTGATCACTGCATTTAGTGTCATCTGTGACAGTAAAAAGTTGCAGGGCAGTTAGGTTTAGGCCCCTTTAGGTCCAGGGTAGCCCCCCAACCCCCCTAATAAAGGTTTAACCCCTTAATCGCCCCCCAGGTAATCCTTTCACCCCCTAACGTCAGCGTCACTAAGCGATCGTATTTTCGATCGCTGTATTTAGTGCCGGTGGTGCCCTAGATAGCCAGTTATTTATTTTTAGTTTCGCGGCAGGTTTTTATAGCGCCAGGTACCCCCATATATTATTTTAACCCCCTGATTGCCCCTAGAGTTAACCCTTTCACCAGTGATCACCGTATAAGCGTCACTGGTGACACTGGTTACCCAGTTAGTTATTTCGTTATTTAGGTAACCCGTCAGGTTTTTATATAGCGTCGGGTACCCCCATATTTAACCTAATAAAGGTTTTAACCCCCTGATTGCCCCTAGTTAACCCTTTCACCAGTGATCACCATATAAAGGTACGGGTGACGCTGCCCCTCCGCCCAGCCCAGCCCAGCCCACCCAAGTGCAGTATCGATCGATCACTGTCACTTACCAAACACAAAACACATAACTGCAGCGTTCGCAGAGACAGGCCTGATCCCTGCGATCGCTAACAGTTTTTTTTTGTAGCGTTTGATATATTTGCTGACGACAGTCAGGTGCTTTTTTTCCTGTGAATCTTACTAGTGTACCCCTAAATTTAGAGCCCAAAATGGCAAGTCGAAGGTACACTAGTAAAGAGGCATACGAGATTCTGAGCATGACAGATAGTGAAGAGGAGGTCACGTATCTGTCAGATTCAGGCTCAGAATATCTTCCCGTAGAAGACAGTGACGTCAGCGGCCCCACGTCAGATAGCTCTGACGACGAAGTTGAGGTCCCTGCTAAGGTCAGGCGTACCCGATCCCGATCTTCTGAGGTTGTTGAGGAGCAAGAACTGCAGGGCTCTCGTATCATGGAGCAGAGTAGTACTAGCGCCGCTATTCCTTCTGGTGAATTGGCAAGCACCAGCGGCCTAGTACAGCCTGGGCGTACATCCAGCACTGCAGTATCACGTGGTGACGTGGCGAGTCCCATAAGTGCAGTTCAAGCTGGCGAGGTGGCAAGCACAAGTAGTGTCCCGCTGCCACCAATAAGAAGACAAAGGCAGGCCCGTCGTACCCATAGTGCCCTTCCTGCAGAATTCGCCTATCCTGATTGGGTCCCCACCACTTCTGCAGAACCCGTACTTACCCCATTCACTGCCCAACCCGGTATTCAGGTGGAAACAGCTGATTTTATGCCAATTGATTATTATTCGCTGTTTTTCACGGAAGATCTCTATAGATCTATTGTGGACCAGAGTAATTTATATGCTGGTCAATTCATCGCCGCTAATCCCCAGTTGCCTTCCATTGCCAAAGATTGGAAACCAATTACGGTTTCCGAATTTAAGACCTTTCTGGGCCTTTCCCTCAACATGGGCACACATAAATTCCCGTCATTGCGTGCTTATTGGTCCACGCACCCAATTGACCACATGCCCGTGTTCTCTGCCTCCATGCCCAGGAAACGATACGAGCAGATCTTGCGTTTTATGCACTTCAACGACAATGAACTTTGTCGTCCACGTGGGGACCCTGAATACGACCAGCTCTATAAAATTCGGCCCCTCATTAACCACTTCAACGAACGTTTTGCAGCCTTGTTTACTCCCGATCAAGTTGTCTGCGTTGATGAGTCCCTGATTAAATTTTCTGGCCGCTTGGCTTTCAAGCAGTACCTTCCCAGCAAGCGTGCCAGATACGGGGTCAAGCTCTATAAGTTCTGTGACAGGGCAACAGGCTATGTATGGAGCTTTATGGTTTATGAGGGAAAAGATAGTTAGGTTGAGCCGGTCAACTGCCCAGATTACATAGGGAGCGCTGGCAAGATAGTGTGGAAATTGGTGTCACCCTTATTCGGAAAGGGGTACCACTTGTATGTGGACAATTATTACATGAGCGTGCCACTGTTTAGTCACTTGTTTGATCATCAGATTGGAGCATGTGGCACCGTGCGACCTAATCGCCGGGGCTTTCCCCAGCGGCTTGTAGATGCCCGTCTTAGGCTGGGGGAGAGAGCCTGCGTAAAGTGTAATAACTTGCTCGCTATGAAGTGGAGGGACAATAAGAATGTTTTCCTTCGAGCAGACACGACAGTCCAAATTCCTACGGCGACTGGTGTTGTGGAGAAACCCCTCTGTGTCCACGAATATAACAAAAATATGGGAGGGGTGGACCTGAACGACCAGTTGTTGGCGCCGTATCTAATTGACCGTAAGGCGAGACGCTGGTACAAAAAAGTGTCTCTATCCTTATTTCAATTGGTTTTGCTGAACGCTCATGTGCTATACAGAGCTTCAGGCGGGACTTTATCTCTTCTAAAATTCCAGAATGAGATTGTCACAGAACTCCTGTATCCAGGCGGTTCTGCACCTGACCATCCCCAACCAAATGCAGTAAGCCGGCTGCATGAGAGGCATTATACGTATGTCCTCCCAAGTACCCCTACCCAACGAGCCCCCCAAAATAGATGTCGTGTCTGTAGCAAGCGCGGATTTAGGCGTGACATCCGTCATTATTGTCCACTCTGTCCTGACAAGCCTGGTCTTTGCCTTGGTGAATGTTTTGAACGCTACCACTCAAAAGTGAAGTTTTAGCGTAGGGTACAGTATTTCACTGACTAGAACACACTTACACAGGGTCTCCCAAGATGCCATTACATTTTGAGAGACCCGAACCATTACAGTTGTTAAAGTTACAAAAAAAAAGTGTAAAAAAGAAAAAAAAAAACTAAAAAACAAAACACAAAAAAAATATAAAAGAAAAAACCCCAAAATAGTTGTAGTTTTATTGTTCTCTCTCTCTCTCTCTATTTTCTCTCTATTGTTCTGCTCTTTTTTACTGTATTCCATTCTGCAATGTTTTATCATGCTTGCTTTTCGGGTATGTAATTTTTTGTTTTCAGGTGCGCCATTCAACTGCAGCGCGGAATTATTTATCTTGACAGCAACAGCGTTTGCTCCCACGATACATAAAGCCGTGACTCCAGTGCTGTAGGAGGTAAATTCACCACCACAGTTAAAAAAAAAAGAGCATATATGCCGAAGCATTGGGGCAGCAGGGGCGGAGGAGCGATTTTGCTCCTAATGCCGCATACATACGGTCGAAATTCCGACGGAGTCTTGCCTGTGGAAAAGTCCGACCGTGTGTACGCGGCATAACTTTTTTGCAGGAGGATGCCCCCATGCTTCGGCATATATATATTTTAGGCACAGGTTGCGTTAAATTTTTTTATTTTTTACTAGGTTTTGTTTTGGTATTTGCTTTGCAGGTATGGTATGGTAAGGTCTTACTGTTGTACTGTAATGTTACTTTGTTTTAATGTTAACCATCATTTGCTTAGCAGGTACACCATTCAGTTGCAGAGCGGATCTATTTATCTTGACAGCAACAGCGTTTGCTCCCACGATACATAAAGCCGTGACTCCAACGCTGTAGGAGGTGATTTCACCACCACAGTTAAAAAAAAAGAGCATATATGCCGAAGCATGGGGGCAGCAGGGGCGGAGGAGCGATTTTGCTCCTAATGCCGCGTATATACGGTCGAAATTCCGATGGAGGCTTGCCCATGGAAAAGTCCGACCGTGTGTACGTGGCATAACCTTTTATGCCGCGTACATACGGTCGAAATTCCGACGAAGGCTTGCCCGTGGAAAAGTCCGACCGTGTGTACGCGGCATAACTTTTTTGCAGGAGGATGCCCCCATGCTTCGGCATATATGCCCATCATTAGAAGTGGATGGATGGAGGGAGGTATTCTAATGGTGGGCATACCCACCGATCAATCTCTTTTTTTCGTTCAGCCAACAGGCTGCATGAAAAAAAAGATTACAATACATGTCCAACAAGGACCAGCAACGTACTGGTATGTTGCTGGACTTTGAATGGTTATACCAGAATGATGCCTGTAGGTTTAGGTATCATCTTGGTATCATTCTTTTCAGCCAGTGGCCGGCTTTCATGTAAAAGCAATTCTGGCAGATAATTAGCCTCTAGACTGCTTTTACAAGCAGTGGGAGGGAATGCCCCCCCCCCTGGATTTAACAGCGCCATTGGGAAATTGGGAAAGCATTTTATCACACCGATCTTGGTGTGGTCAGATGCTTTGAGGGCAGAGGAAAGATCTAGGGTCTAACCCCCCAATTTTTTTCAAAAAAAGAGTACCTGTCACTCCTTATTGCTATCATAGGGGAGATTTACATTCCCTGAGATAACAATACAAATGGAAAAAAAATAAAATATGGAAGGAACAGTTTAAAAATCAAATAAAAAAGCAAAATAAATAATAATAAAAAAAAAGCACCGCTGTCCCCCCCTGCTCTTGCGCAAAGGCGAACGCAAGCGTCGGTCTAGCGTCATATGTAAACAGCAATTGCGTCATGCATGTGAGGTATCACCGCGAAGGTCAGATCGAGGGCAGTAATTTTAGCAGTAGACCTCCTCTGTAAATCTAACGTGGTAACCTGTAAAGGCTTTTAAATGCTTTTAAAAATGAATGTAGTTTGTCGCCGCTGCGTGTTTGTGCGCAATTTTAAAGCATGTCGTGTTTGGTATCCATGTACTCGGCCTAAGATCATCTTTTTTATTTCATCAAACATTTGGGCAATATAGTGTTTTTTAGTGCATTAAAAATAAAAAAAGTGTGTTTTCCCCAAAAAATGCGTTTGAAAAATCGCTGCGCAAATACTGTGTGAAAAAAAAAAATGCAACACCCACTATTTTAATCTGTAGGGCCTTTGCTTTAAAAAAATACATAATGTTTGGGGGTTCAACATAATTTTCTTGCAAAAATATTTTTTTTTTTCATGTAAACAAAAAGTGTCAGAAAGGGCTTTGTCTTCAAGTGGTTAGAAGAGTGGATGATGTGTGACATAAGCTTCCTAATGTTGTGCATAAAATACCAGGACAGTTCAACCCCCCCCCCCCCCAAATGACCCCATTTTGGAAAGTAGACACCTCTAGATATTTGCTGAGAGGCATGTTAAGCCCATTGAATATTTTTTTTTTGTCCCAAGTGATTGAATAATGACAAAAAAAAAAAAAAAAAAAAAAATGTACAAAAAGTTGTCACTAAATTATATATTGCTCAAACATGCCATGGTTATATGTGGAATTACACCCCAAAATACATTCTGTTGCTTCTCCTGAGTACGGGGATACCACATGTGTGAGACATTTTGGGAGCCTAGCCGCGTACAGGACCCCGAAAACCAAGCACCGCCTTCAGGATTTCTATGGGTGTAAATTTTTGATTTCACTCCTCACTGCCTATCTCAGTTTCGGAGGCCATGGAATGCACAGATGGTACAAAACCCCCCCAAATGACCCCATTTTGGAAAGTAGACACCCCAAGCTATTTGCTGAGAGGTATGTTGAATATTTTGCAGATCTCGCTTTTTGTCACAAAGTTTTGAAAATTGAAAAAAGAAAAAATTTATATGTCTTTCTTCATTTTCAAAACAAATGAGAGCTGTAAAATACTCACCATGCCTCTCAGCAAATAGCTTGGGGTGTCTACTTTCCTAAATGGGGTCATTTGTGGGGGTTTTGGGCTATCTTGGCATTTTATGGCCTTCAAAACTGTGATAGGTAGTGAGGAGTGAAATCAAAAATTTGTGCCCTTAGAAATCCTGAAGGCGGTGCTTGGTTTTCGGGGGCCCGTACGCGGCTAGGCTCTCAAAAAGTCCCACACATGTGGTATCCCCGTACTCAGGAGAAGCAGCCAAATGTATTTTGGGGTGCAATTCCGCATATAACCATGGCATGTTTGAGCAATATATCATTTAGTGACAACTTTTTGTACATTTTTTTTTCTTTTTGTCATTATTCAATCACTTGGGACAAAAAAAAAATATTCAATGGGCTCAACATGCCTCTCAGCAATTTCCTTGGGGTGTCTACTTTCCAAAATGGGGTAATTTTGGGGGGTTTTGTGCTACCTGATAGGTAGTGAGGAGTGAAATCAAAAATTTATGCCCTTAGAAACCTTGAAGGCGGTGCTTGGTTTTTGGGGTCCCGTACGCGGCTAGGCTCCCAAAAAGTCCCGCACATGTGGTATCCCCGTACTCAGGAGAAGCAGCAGAATGTATTTTGGGGTGTAATTTCACATATGCCCATGGCATGTGTGAGCAATATATAATTTAGTGACAACTTTGTGCAAAAAAAAAAAAGTTTGTCATATTCCCGCAACTTGTGGCAAAATATAAAATATTCCATGAACCCAACATGCCTCTCAGTAAATAGCTTGGGGTGTCTACTTTCCAAAATGGGGTCATTTGGGGGGGGGTTTGTGCTATTTTGCCATTTTATGGCCTTCAAAACTGTGATAGGTAGTGAGGAGTGAAATCAAAAATTTGTGCCCTTAGAAATCCTGAAGGCGGTGCTTGGTTTTCGGGGGCCCGTACGCGGCTAGGCTCTCAAAAAGCCCCACACATGTGGTATCCCCGTACTCAGGAGAAGTAGCCAAATGTATTTTGGGGTGCAATTCCGCATATAACCATGGCATGTTTGAGCAATATATCATTTAGTGACAACTTTTTGTACATTTTTTTTTCTTTTTGTCATTATTCAATCACTTGGGACAAAAAAAAAATATTCAATGGGCTCAACATGCCTCTCAGCAATTTCCTTGGGGTGTCTACTTTCCAAAATGGGGTCATTTGGGGGGGTTTTGTGCTATTTTGGCATTTTATGGCCTTCAAAACTGTGATAGGTAGTGAGGAGTGAAATCAAAAATTTTTGTCCTTAGAAATTCTGAAGGCGGTGCTTGGTTTTTGGGGCCCCGTACGTGGCTAGGCTCCCAAAAAGTCCCACACATGTTGTATCCCCGTACTCAGGAGAAGCAGCAGAATGTATTTTGGGGTGTAATTTCACATATGCCCATGGCATGTGTGAGCAATATATAATTTAGTGACAACTTTGTGCAAAACAAAATGTTTGTCATATTCCCGCAACTTGTGGCAAAATATAAAATATTCCATGGACTGAACATGCCTCTCAGTAAATAGCTTGGGGTGTCTACTTTCCAAAATGGGGTCATTTGGGGGGGTTTTGTGCTATTTTGGCATTTTATGGCCTTCGAAACTGTGATAGGTTGTGAGGAGTGAAATCAAAAATTTGCGCCCTTAGAAATCCTGAAGGCGGTGCTTGGGTTCCGGGGTCCCGTACGTGGCTAGGCTCCTAAAAAGTCCCACACATGTGGTATCCCCGTACTCAGGAGAAGCAGCAGAATGTATTTTGGGGTGCAATTCCACATATAACCATGGCATGTGTGAGCAATATATCATTTAGTGACAACTTTTTGTAATTTTTTATTTTTTTTTGTCATTATTCAATCACTTGGGACAAAAAAAAAATATTCAATGGGCTCAACATGCCTCTCAGCAATTTCCTTGGGCTGTCTACTTTCCAAAATGGGGTCATTTGGGGGGGGGTTTGTACTGCCCTGCCATTTTAGCACCTCAAGAAATGAGATAGGCAGTCATAAATTTAAAGCTGTGTAAATTCCAGAAAATGTACCCTAGTTTGTAAACGCTATAACTTTTGCGCAAACCAATAAATATATGCTTATTGACATTTTTTTTACTAAAGACATGTGGCTGAATACATTTTGGCCTAAATGTATGACTAAAATTGAGTTTATTCGATTTTTCTTATAACAAAAAGTAGAAAATACTTTTTTTTTTCCAAATTTTCGGTCTTTTTCTGTTTATATCGCAAAAAATAAAAATCGCAGAGGCAATCAAATACCATTAAAAGAAAGCTCTATTTGTGGGAAGAAAAGGACGCAAATTTTGTTTGGGTACAACATTGCATGTCCGCACAATTTACAGTTAAAGCAGCGCAGTGCAAAATTCTGAAATCACCTCTGGTCCTCTAGCTACCAAATGGTCCAGGGCTTAAGTGGTTAAACCACACAAGTGAGGTATCGCCGCAATCGCGAGATCAATAATTCTAGCCCTAGACCTCCTCTATAACTCAAAATATGCAACCTGTAGAATTTTTTAAACGTCGCCTATGGAGATTTTTAAGGGGTAAAAGTTTGATGCCATTCCATGAGCGGGTGCAATTTTGAAGCATGACATGTTGGGTATCAGTTTACTCGGCATAACATTATCTTTCACAATTTAAAAAAAAATTGGGCTATCTTTACTGTTGTCTTATTTTTCTAATTAAAAAAAGTGATTTTTTTCCAAAAAAAGTGCGCTTGTAAGACCGCCGCGCAAATATGGTGTGACAAAAAGTATTGCAATGACCGCCATTTTATTCTCTAGTGTGTTAGAAAAAAAACAATATATAATTTTTGGGGGTTCTAAGTAATTTCCTAGTAAAAAAAAAAAACTGTTTTAAACTTGTAAACAGAGAGTCTGAAAAATAGGCTTGGTCCGTAAGTGGTTAAGAAAGCCAATGTTGAAGATCTTGCAGTGCATCCGGAAAGTATTCACAGCACTTCACTTTTTCCACATTTTGTTACAGCCTTATTCCAAAATGGATTAAATTAATTATTAATGACAACGTGAAAGAAGTTTGTTTGAAATCTTTGAAAATGTCTTAAAAATAAAAAAGTCACATGTACATAAGTGTTCACAGCCTTTGCTCAATACTTTATTGAAGCACCTTTGGCACCAATTACAGCCTCAAGCCTCAAGTATGATGCTACAAGCTTAGCACACCTATTTTTGGGCAGTTTCTCCCATTCTTCTTTGCAGGACCTCTCAAGCTCCATCAGGTTGGGTGGGGAGCGTCGATGCACAGCCATTTTCAGATTTCTCCAGAGATGTTCAATCGGGTTCAAGTCTGGGCAACTCAAGAACATTCACAGATTTTTCCCATAGCCACTCCTTTGTTATCTTGGCTGTGTGCTTAGGGTCGTTGTCCAGTTGGAAAATTAACCTTCATCTCAGTCTGACATCCAGAGCGCTCTGGAGCAGGTTTTCATCAAGGATGTCTCTGTAGATTGCTGCATTCATCTTTCACTTTATCCTGACTAGTCTCCCAGTTCCTGCAGCTTAAAAACATCCCCACAGCATGATGCTGCCACCATCATGCTTCACTGTAGGGGTGGTATTGGCCAGGTGATGAGTGGTGTCTGGTTTCCTTCAGACATGACGCTTGCCATTGAGGCTTAAGAGTACAAGCTTTGTTTCATCAGACCAGAGAGATTTGTTTCTCATGGTCTGACTGTACTTCAGGTGCCTTTTGGCAAACTCCAGGGGGGCTATCATGTGTCTTTAACTGAGGAGTGGGTTTTGTCTGGCCACTCTACCACACAGACCTGATTGGTGGAGTGCTGTAGAGATGGTTGTTCTTCTGGAAGGTTCTCCTCTCCCCACAGAGAAATGCTGGAGCTCTGTCAGAGTGACCATTGGGTTCTTGGTCACCTCCCTGACTAAGGCCCTTCTCCCCAATCGCTCAGTTTAACCGGGCGGCCCGCTCTAGGAAGAGTCCTGGTTGTTCCAAAATTCTTCCATTTATGAATTATAGAGGCCACTGTGCTCATTGGAACCTTCGATGCTGCAGACATTTTTCTATACCCTTCCCAAATCTGTGCCTCGATACAATCCTGTCTCGGAAGTCTTCCTGGCTTGGTTTGCGCTCTGACATGCGCTGTTAAAGTGGTTGTACACCCTAGTAAAAAAATGAATTACTTGCCTTACATCGAAGCCCCCGCAGCGGTCCTCGTACCCCCTCCGGCTGGCGACAGCTCTCCCAGAGTTACTTCAGGGTATCGCGGGCTCTGGCGCTGTGATTGGCCAAAGCCGCGATGATGGAAGCCGCCGGTAACGGCACATTCACTGAAGCAACGGCACATACATAGGTTTAGGAGATATCCTGGGTAGCTACAGGTAAGCCTTTATTATAGGCTTAGCTGTAGCAAAAAGTGTCTGTAAAGGGTTTACAACCACTTTAACTGTGGGACCTTGTATAGACAGGTGTGTGCCTTTTTCAAATCATGTCCAATCAGCTGAATCTACCACAGGTGGACTCCAATCAAGTTGTAGAAACATCTCAAGGATGATCAGTGGAAACAGGATGCACCTGAGCTCAATTTTGCGTGTCATGGCAAAGGCTGTGAATAATTTTTATTTTTAATAAATCTGCAATCTGTCATTATGGGGTATTGTTTGTAGAATTTTAAGGAAAAGAATGGATTTAATTCATTTTGGAGTAAGGCTGTAACATAACAAAATGTGGAAAGTGAAGCACTGTGAATACTTTCCGGATGCACTGTAAAATGACAAATATAAAGATTTTACATGAGGCAAGTAAAATACAGTAAACCATGCAAATCAGTCTCAAATTATTTGATCATAATACTTGACCTAATCACAGTGAAGTAAAGTCTGTTTTTTTGCTGTAAGTTACTAAAGTTTTTACATTACTGTTCAGAATAAGACCACTTGTCTCCACAGGAATGGAAATCAACTTTGAGAATTGCATCTGGTCAGAAACATTATACCCACATTTCCCTCTTTTGGTATTAATTTGCAGCTGCATTGTGACCACTCAGACGCCTTCAGCTTCCTGGGTAACAAAGCCTAAATAAAACTGACATGAATGTTAAAGGGTATTTCCAGTAAACATGAAAAAAATCCTGAGTTTGACTGTGATCACACTATGTAGGTTCAAAATCAGTAAGAACCAGTATAATCCTTTCAGTCTTATGCCGCGTACACACGATCGTGATTCACGGCGGTGAAAACACCGCCGTGAATCACGGCATGAAAAAAAATGAAAAACGAGGGAACGGCATGTTCCCCCACACACGACCGTTTTTCCCGTCATTTTTTTCTTTGACGAGAAAAACGACCGTCTGTGGGCTCCGCGGCAGTGTCTCCCTATGGGAAAACTGCCGCGGAAAAAAATGATGGAAAAAACGATGAGAAAATTTAGAACATGTTCTAATTTTTCTCGTCGTTTTTCCTGCCGTTTTTCTCAACGAGAAAAACGGCATAAAGCCCACAGACGATCGTTTTTCTCGGCGAAAAAAAAAATTTCATTTTTCCCGACGGGAAAAATGATCGTGTGTACGCGGCATTAGGCCTTCGGTAGAATCAGAAGTTAATGTAATCTGACGCATGGCACCATTACAAACTAAGGTGTCCGTTTATGAAGCAGTGAAATATATTCACTGCTTTATTCTCCGGCATTCTCAGAGGAGATCATTCGCCTCTGGATGCCTACCTTTGGAGGAGTGAAGTGATCTACAAACGCTTCCAACACTTGAGAACGGCCCCTGATACGGGAATCTCATGAGACTTTACGAGATTACAGTACCAGAAATTCACAGGAACACTGAGATGTCTGTTTATTAAGCAGTGATAAATTATCACTGTTCAGTACACCGACAGATGGCGTGGTTAATGTTATGTAGCGGGGTGTCACTTTATGGTGTTTATAAGAGACTTTATTGCATTAAGTGGGTCCTGTTCTCCTCTGGTTCCTATTGGGTAATATGCTGGCTATTGCTTGACAATAAGAAGGGAAGTGCATGGTGGGATTTGTGGTACCGGGAGAGTTGGACTCCAATGGCAAGGGTACTACACAGACTACCATACCCACAGTGCAACGGAACATCCATCGTGCATTGCCCGGTGCAAGGTCTGCTGGGGATGGACTATTTAAGGGAAGGAGGAGCAACGCGCGGTCTCTTTGGACATCGCCCGCCCAGCAACTTGGATCCTGTTGGGGCCTGTCGCGTTGGTTTAGGCCGGAGAGTCTGGGCCTACCGAGCGAGAGCAAGCCTGCTGATCGAAGAGGGAGAGAAGCCTCATCCAGAGAGCCTGCTGACATTTCGGAGTTCCTGAGGGTCGAGCCATCTTCACCTTCCCCTTTGGTTGTCCGGAAGATGGGAGACTGTGGGTGACCGGGAGATTGCGTGCTGAAGCTCAGCAGCGGGATCGGTTGACGGATTGGTCTGGTTGGGTGAGAGAGCACTTGCTCAGGAATTATTAACTGTGCTAGGCCTGTGATTCTTTACCTAGGCCCCACCGCCACCACAGCAGTGTGCCGCGCACCCAGTGATAGTGTGCTGCGCCGTTGAAGTTGGGCGTCTCATTGCCTGTGATTTTAGGCCCAGAACTACAGTAGGATTACAATAAACTGTGTTATTCCTTGGATTACAAATATAAAAGTGCACCAACGTTGCTAGTGAAGATCCCTTCTGTAGGAGTGACTATAACTCACGGGGATATTGTTCGGGCGCCATATTGCCCATGAGGGGGAAGCTCGCGAGCGCAGTTCTATTAGAGACAATTAGTGTTTATAAGATTGGTATATCAAGACAGTGGTTATATTGTGCATAACTTTGACTTTGCAGGGCCCTGCATGTTTAAATGCCTGTCTGTTAACCTAACCTTTTCATTACATAGTAAAGATATTTTATAGTTAAGCAATCACGGTGTGTGGACTGTTAACTGTCCCAGAGAGACGGCCAGCACAGGTACTTTAGTTTTAAACAGTGAAGGTATATTGCATTGTGGTTTTCATTATTCGTGTGCTGCAGAATCTCCCTTGTTTAACCGCTGTGCCAGCGGAGGGTCAGAGCCAGTTTATCGGGGGTTGACAGCAGTAAGGTACAGGCCCAAATTAATACCAGCAGCCCTCTTAACTGGGGGTAGTGCTACACGTGAAGAATGGGGGGGGGGGGGGAAGGGTTTGCCTGATTCACATGGGAAAAATTGGACAATAAGGTCAGCTGGTTGATACGGTAAGGTTAAGTACCTGGATCCTCCTAAACAAATACCTGGACAAAAATAGGGAGGGGGGGTTGGGAAAAGGTCCCAACAGAAAGTTTAGATGGTGAATCACCCACAGTGACAATACAATACTATATCCACCATCCATGATCAAGTAATGAATGCAGTCTCAATTTGGGACACATTACTTGACGTAACACTCGCTGGTCATTGTATGACAAGCTCATGGGATCTATGCAACTTATAGTGCCATCCCTGAGTGTACCAGATAGTTATCTGGCTAAAAATCACCAGCCTGTAGACAGGGCCGCTGATAGGCCAGTACAACTGACCCTGTTGTACTGGGCCCGGCCAGCGGGGGGGCCCGGCAACCGATCAGATAGATAATTGAATGTAAAAAATAAAATTTCAGCCATGTCCCTTAACGTTGATCGGACCACCCCCCCCCCCGTAGGTTTTACGTTTTTTTTTGTTTGTTTCTAATCGCTAATTGGAGTATTAGGTGGCGGCAGGGAAGGGACTATTTTGTGTATTTCGGGTGCGGAAGAATACCTCTTCCGCGTCCGCTCCTCGTGCTGGCTCAAGTCCCGGCCAGCACGTCGTCTGTGTGGTGCCGTCCTCCTGGCGCGCGGAGTGATTCCTTCCTGTCTCTGAGTCTCTCCGCGTGAGAAGTAGCAGTAAGGCTACTCAGGCGAGCAGCGGCAGCAGAGGATATCGGCAGAGGCATCCCATCTATGATCTAACCCTCAAGTCTAGGCAGCAGCAGCCATCAGGGAAGAAGTGACTCCTTGGGCCCAGGCAGCTAAAAAATTACACAGGTGTGTGCTTGGGGGGGGGGGGGGGGGGGCGCTTCAAGATCTCCTAATACTACTGCAGCAGCATGTATACATTATGGCATGATTGGCATCGGCATGGGTGGCTCTGTCTGCCCATAACGCATGTGCTGCCTGCAGAGACAGTGCCGCCAATGCCGTAATGTGCTGCAGACAGTGCCACCCATGACGCTAATGCCATAAAGCATATTCTGCCTGCAGAGACAGTGCCACCCATGCTGCCAATGGCATTATGCCATTGGCGGCATGGGTGGCACTGTCTGCAGCACAATATGGCATTGGCGGCATGGGTGGCACTGTCAGCAGGTAGTACATGCGTTATGGCATTGAGTCATGGGTGGCACTGTCTGCAGCACTGTCTGCAGGTAGCACATGCATTATGGCCCATAACGCATGTGCTGCCTGCAGAGACAGTGCCACCCATGCTGCCAATGCTGTAATGTGCTGCAGACAGTGCCACCCATGCTGCCAATGCTGTAATGTGCTGCAGACAGTGCCACCCGTGCCGTCAATGCCGTAATGTGCTGTAGACAATGCCACCCATGCCGCCAATGCCATGATGTGCTGCCGACAGTGCCACCCATGCTGCCAATTGCATTATGGCAGGGGATGCACTGTCTGCAGCACAATATGGCATTGGCAGCATGGCATGGGTGGCACTGTCTGCAGTACATTATGGCATTGGCGGCATGGGTGGTACTGTCTCTGCAGTACATTATGGCATTGGCATGTCCCGCTGTCAAGTCGCTGGAGCGGGGCTGAAGGAGCGACCAGGGGCGGGACCAGGGGTGGAGCTGAAGGGGGCCCCGCCAGGTAGGCTGTACGGGGCCCCATGATTTCTATCAGCGGCCCTGCCTGTAGACATGTGCAAACGTGTATCATTACCATCATGGGTGAATATGTGTATTTGTACTTGGATTGTCACTATGCCATACTTGGATTAATGTTCAATATGTATGAGTTATAAATAGTCTTGTATGTATCTTTGCTGTAACTGCCAACTATATTAATCCCTGGTAATGACCAATACATGGATTCTATGTATTGGTATCGGCCCTCCACCATGACATCATCCCTCTGATTATACCTTTCTTTTGAAAAGTTTTTTATAGTATTAGAAACTTCTAACAGCAATTTTTGATGAAACCACTAGATGGTGCTATTTGGCGATTCAGCGTGAGAACGTTCCTAATTGGCCAACCATGGCTATTTAAGATGAACATTGATTAAACGCTGACACATCCAGATGAAGTGACGGTTCACGTCACGAAACGCGTCATGTCCTACCGGGACAGACGACTATAGGACTTCCTCCTCTCTACCTCCATATGACCCGTGTTTTCCTCCCCCCCCTTCCGTTGACTTCGCGGGAAACATGCCCATCAAGCCAATGACCTATTTGGTCTAAAGGAATCAACTTTGTCCCCAGTGGTTGGATCCTCACATTACGTCCTGTCAGCCCCTCTCTGTTTACTCCTAGTCCTGGTCGTAAGTTCTGTCCAGCAGCGTCAAAAGTCCCGTCCACCAACGTCGGTCACGTGATACTCTATCTGGAGTCTCACGTTGAGACCACACGTGACCTGAATACAGAGGCCGCCACAGTCGGACGGCAGTGTTCATCCTCTGGAGACGGCAAACGGCCCCCTACATACAGTGGAAGGACCAAAAGTGACAACCAGGACACTAATCTACAGGGGTCACATAGACTGAGGCATTGCATGGCTTCTGGACGCTTTGACATGGATCCACCACGGCATACAGACATCTGACAGGGTAAGCTTCCACATTGCTTAGAGCTACCCTATATCTGCACTATATGTCTGTGTCCTGAGAGACTGTTCTATTCCTGATACTTTCAATATCGCCTGGCAGATCATTCCCCTTAACGGGTGTAGTCCATCATTGAGCTGTCCTTCATCAGTCTGTCTTACCAGCTATCATTATCATATGAACTATAGGTATTTATTCCAACTTTGACTTTAGGAATTTCCTTTCCCTTCATCTGCATGGATATGCAGCAGCTACTGTGCTTTATACCAGTTGGTCTCTGACTTTCCAATTTTTGATGTCAGATTTGAAGCCCTAACACAAACATCTTCTGTCATAAATAGTTGTCCTGGAATTCATTAACTTCTATACATTTGAAATTTTTCCAGGTCACGATCACTCTGTTATGCCAATCTCCAGGGCTTTGGAGAACATATATCTATATATACACCACATTTGGGTGTTTTATATGTGTCCAATTCACTGCCAAGGCCTTCCTCATGACGAGAGTGTGGGGTTTGTGGGAATGTATTTAAATACACATATGGGTCATTTGGAGGGTATATAGGGGGGTAGCAGGACCGTCTTGTCTGTCCTTTTTAGCCTTATTGCATGCATGTTTCTATGTTTTTTATTATATGATGTGCACATGTGCTGGATTTGCCCCTTTTTCCTTTAGGCAGTAAATCTACCCTGGGAAAAAGTGTAATATTTATTGTTCCACCAATAAAGTCATTTACATAGACAGCTGTACTGTGGGTGATTCACCATCTAAACTTTCTGTTGAGACAAAAGAAAAAAAAAAAAAAAAAAAAAAGGGTCTGGTGTCACCAGTGACACACCTCCATCCCTGAATTTCATGAAAAAAAGAAGAGAGATTCGCCCTTGGGACTTTGAGTGAGGTGAGCACTGTTAGGCCAATAAAAAAATCGCAGGAATAATTGCAGTGTATATTTATTCAGGTAAAAAGCAGTACATACATTAATGTCATGAACATGGGCCAATTCATACAAAATACAAGACCAATATAAATTAGGTAAATGATATTGCGAGTATCTGACAGTAATTATGTAAACACATGGCATCAAAAGTAACCCGACGCGTTTCGCGAGGCTTGGCTCGCTCTTCAGGGGTGGATGCACGTAGTGTACCTAAAATGAGAGTGATATAGTATAAAGCATGATATGAAGGCACAGGGGGGGGGGCCTTGAATATGGAAAACCCCATACTCACCACTGGACATTGCCAAAGGACAGCGGGGGTGAAGCTCAAACGGCGGCAGCGACTGTCTCACCAGGGAGTTGAGGAGGCGGAGCCAAACAAAGCTCCAAATCGGAGTCAAACGGAAGGAAGGCCCAGCATGGATGGAATAGGTGTAACCCCAAGAGTGTCAGTGAATCCAAGAGGAATGTTGGCTCTAAATATAAATATGTATATTGAATAATTAAAATATGGGAGTATACGAGTATATGGTAACATATGTGTCTTTGCATGTATAAAAGACATGAGCCAAGAATGGTTAGAGTATGGAGACTGAGGGGGAGAGTGAAAAAATACCAGATTGACTAGTATGATTAAGGAAAGTTCAGAGAGGAAAGTAATGAGTGAAAGAGAGTGTAAATGGAATGAAATACAGGTGTGTGATGAGGACTGTGATGAGAAAACAAGTTGCATATAAATGCTTGCAGCGAGTAATATATAAACATATAAAAGTATACCTTGGTGAAGTAGGTCTAAGAGTAGTAAATTCCAAGGGAAGGACCTGCACTTGTGTGTCTGTCCTCAGTGAAAGAAAGCAAACAATGAGATCCATGCTGTGCAAACCTCCAATATATACCCCTGAAGGGGCCCGAGAGGCTCCGCCCCCAACACCATGTGCAAATGACCAGCAAACGAGTGCCTAAACCCACCAACCATCAAGAAGGCGGTGTGTGAGGCAAGACACTCCCAGGACCATCTTGATGGTAGTAATGCCTGCAGCCACAGCGATGCTGCAAAATCGCAGACATCGCGCGGCCGACGCATTAACATGGTGCCGATGTGCAAGTGGCCCCGTCCGCTCAAAAAGGGGGCAGGCGGGGACAGCAGGGGACAAAGGTCCCCCTTATAATGCACATCGCAGCTCCCAGGGAGAAATGAAGTAGCACCGCCGCCAACAGAGAACACCACACCAGCTGGATTGGGATAAAAGTCCAATGCGAGATGTTATTGGATATGTTGGAATAACAAATGGCTAGTGCATGATAAAAATGTAAAATCCATACATATATGTATGTTTTTGTTTTTATTGGCGAGTGTGACCACAGACCAGTTTTGGGCTAAACTGGTTTCTCTGTTGGCGGCGGTGCTACTTCATTTCTCCCTGGGAGCTGCGATGTGCATTATAAGGGGGACCTTTGTCCCCTGCTGTCCCCGCCTGCCCCCTTTTTGAGCGGACGGGGCCACTTGCACATCGGCACCATGTTAATGCGTCGGCCGCGCGATGTCTGCGATTTTGCAGCATCGCTGTGGCTGCAGGCATTACTACCATCAAGATGGTCCTGGGAGTGTCTTGCCTCACACACCGCCTTCTTGATGGTTGGTGGGTTTAGGCACTCGTTTGCTGGTCATTTGCACATGGTGTTGGGGGCGGAGCCTCTCGGGCCCCTTCAGGGGTATATATTGGAGGTTTGCACAGCATGGATCTCATTGTTTGCTTTCTTTCACTGAGGACAGACACACAAGTGCAGGTCCTTCCCTTGGAATTTACTACTCTTAGACCTACTTCACCAAGGTATACTTTTATATGTTTATATATTACTCGCTGCAAGCATTTATATGCAACTTGTTTTCTCATCACAGTCCTCATCACACACCTGTATTTCATTCCATTTACACTCTCTTTCACTCATTACTTTCCTCTATGAACTTTCCTTAATCATACTAGTCAATCTGGTATTTTTTCACTCTCCCCCTCAGTCTCCATACTCTAACCATTCTTGGCTCATGTCTTTTATACATGCAAAGACACATATGTTACCATATACTCGTATACTCCCATATTTTAATTATTCAATATACATATTTATATTTAGAGCCAACATTCCTCTTGGATTCACTGACACTCTTGGGGTTACACCTATTCCATCCATGCTGGGCCTTCCTTCCGTTTGACTCCGATTTGGAGCTTTGTTTGGCTCCGCCTCCTCAACTCCCTGGTGAGACAGTCGCTGCCGCCGTTTGAGCTTCACCCCCGCTGTCCTTTGGCAATGTCCAGTGGTGAGTATGGGGTTTTCCATATTCAAGGCCCCCCCCCTGTGCCTTCATATCATGCTTTATACTATATCACTCTCATTTTAGGTACACTACGTGCATCCACCCCTGAAGAGCGAGCCAAGCCTCGCGAAACGCGTCGGGTTACTTTTGATGCCATGTGTTTACATAATTACTGTCAGATACTCGCAATATCATTTACCTAATTTATATTGGTCTTGTATTTTGTATGAATTGGCCCATGTTCATGACATTAATGTATGTACTGCTTTTTACCTGAATAAATATACACTGCAATTATTCCTGCAATTTTTTTATTGGCCTAACAGTGCTCACCTCACTCAAAGTCCCAAGGGCGAATCTCTCTTCTTTTTTTCTAAACTTTCTGTTGGGACCTTTTCCCAACCCCCCCCCCTCCCTATTTTAGTGCTACATGTGGGGGCTCGAGTCCAGGATCCTGTACTCTGCAATCAAAACCCCTGCCCATGGTGCCAGCATGGATCCTTTTACTGTGGTCCAGTGGTGTGAATCAACAGGCGCTTCTCCAGGCGCGAGTGTGGCCATTGAACTTCCCGGAGAGATCTGGGAAGAGGAGGAAGTTGACAGGCTCGTGAAGTTACTATATCCAAGCAGGAAAGCATGGGTGATTGATCTCAAACCGGGAGAGGAAACTTCCCGTACCTACGCATTATTAGAGTGGAGGGATGGTGTGCCCAAGGATTTCAGAGGCCGGAGTGTACAGTCCAATGACCAGAAGACATACTATCTGGTGCACCCAAATACTATAAAAGAAGAGGTTCCTGAAACTAGCCAAGGAAAACTCCTCAGAGAACCGACAACCTCCCCGGCATCCCTGACCACTATAGGCCCTGAACTCCTTAACGCTTTAGGGGACCTCGTGACAAAGTGCAAAAAGAATAATACAGTGTGCGTAGAGACTGGATACAGAAAGCTGAGGACTTTCTCGGGGACACAGCCTGTGCCGCTTGGAGAAGAGGACTTTGATACCTGGATAGAACAAGCAATGCAGGCTTTGGAAGGTTGGGAACTGTCAGAAGCCCAAAAGAAGCAGCGCATGAATGAAAGTTTAAAGGGAGCCGCTGCAGAAGCTATGAAGAATCTAAGATTCAGCAATGTCACTTGTACTGCCTATGATTACTTAGTCATGTTACAAGAGGAGTTCGGTCAGTTGGAGAAAGTGACTGACCTAGTTTACCAGTTTGAGCACACTCATCAGCAGCCAGGAGAGCGTTTGTCTGAGTATGTCCGAAGATTGAACAAAATGCTCTGCCAGATAGTCCTGAAGAAAGGGATGGTACCACAGGACATAGACTGAGCCAGGATGCAACAGATTTTAAGAGGGGCTCTGCGCAACAATCCGGTTTGGCTCCATTTGAAAACCACAGAAGGAGTCATGTCCTTAAGTTACCCAGACCGTGTGCGAATAATGAGAGATGAGGAGGCTTTGCTAAAGGATCAACAAGCAGCTGATAAACACACCTCTCCCCCCCCTCCGCTGGGGTTGGCTGAGGTGGCTGTTTTAAAGTCACAGATGACTCAAGTGTTGGAGATGCTTACTTCTTTGATGGCCAAAGATTCAGGAGTTGTTAAAGAAGAAGGCAAGAAAGGAATAGTCCGGAATACCTCAACCCCTGTCTATCAACAGAACCGAGATGAGGAAGCTTGTTTCAATTGCGGGGGGATTGGGCACTACAGGCAAGTGTGCCCCAGTCCTAAGAAAACTACAGTCTTTTATACCACAAGCCGGCGGAAAACTTAAATACGAGACCCAGGGAGGTCGCAAAGGGAGAACAATTCTCCAGCCAATGGATCTGATAGTTCTTGCTTCAGGTTCAAATATAATGTCAGGAGGAAGGAGATCAGTGCATATCAGGCCCAACAAGGACTGAGGTCCCGGAAGAGACTAAAAAAGGAAAAAACAAAAAAAACTCAAGTAGTGTAACCCAGTCAGGAGACTTCTCAGTGGAAATTTCCCGTTAAACTGGTGGGACCCTCCCCAGTTGTCCCCATTCAAGTAGAGGGAATCTATACGAAGGCCCTTCTTGACACAGGAGCTCAAGTGACCCTTCTATATCGGGACTTTTACCAAAAACATCTGAGACATCTGCCCTTGCAGAAGTTAGAAGACCTGGAAATATGGGGCATCGGGACCCAGAGCTTCCCATACGATGGATACCTCCCGATTAAATTGGCCTTCGACCCTTCAGTAGCCAGGGAAGCAGAGATCTTTGACACACTGGCTGTGGTTTGTCCTCGCCCACCACGAGCTAACAAGAGTTCCTTCATAATAGGGACCAACACTGACTTGGTCAGGAGTAGTGATGAGCCGAACACCCCCGGGTTCGGTTCGCACCAGAACCCGCGAACGAACCAAAAGTTCGCGTGAACATTAGAACCCTATTAAATACAATGGATGCGAACGTTCGGATTCTAAAGTGCTAATTATAACGACTATTATCCATGTTATTGTCCGAAACAGAGTTTGGGAACCCGGGTTCTGCACCAGGGGACATGTATCAATGCAAAAAGAAGTTTTAAAAACGGACGTTTTCCGGGAGCAGTCATTTTAATGATGCATAAAGTGAAAAAAAAAAAAAAAAGTCAAATATTCCTTTAAATATTGTACCTGGGGGGTGTCTAAAGTATGCCTGTGAAGTGCCACGTGTTTCCCGTGTTTAGAACTGTCCCTGCACAAAATAACATTTCTAAAGGAAAAAAAGTCATTTAAAACTGCTTGTGGCTTTAATGCAATGTCTGGTCCCGGTAATATGGATGAAAATCTTTAGGAAAAATGGCATAGCTACCCCATCAACCCCCCCCCCCCCCCCCCTACCCCAGCCCATTACCAGCCCCTTTGGGTCTTGTATGGATATTAAGGGGAACCCCGCACACAAAATAAAAAAGCCCCTATATACTCTGAACAGCCGTATACAGGCGGTGCATACAAGACAGGGACTGTAGGTTTGTTCTTATGTAGAATCTGTTTGTAATTTTGAACAGCTGCATTGTTTAAGTGTAGCTCCATGCCAAATTCCTTTTTTTTAGCTTTTTGGAAAACATAGGGAACGGTTATCACCCCTCTCACATTTTTTTTGCTGTCTGTGCCCCTGTTCAGAACATTTCACCTCACTTTGCGTCCCAATGACAACTGTTTTTGAAATGTGGTGTTTGTATTGAAACAAGGATTGGTGATAAAGCATCAGTAGAGAGGAGACACCTTTCTCCCATATTAATTCTTACAGGAGAGAATTTTCCTTCCAAGGGGTAGATTTCCTCTCACTTCCTGTTGTCTTCTTCCGTTTGCAAGTAGTAGTAGTTTGTAAGTTGGATGTTTGAAAGTAGGGACCTTCCGTATATACTCTGCAGAAATTGGCCCCTTAGGTGTTGGTGTTGGCACAACACTGAAAGCACTCACAGTTATTCTTGGTGGGTGCTGGAACGCCCTGCTGTCAAGTATAATATCAGGAATTGTAATAACATATAATTGTTGATCAGTGGTAGTAAAAATTGGGCCTTTGATGGTGGTGCTGGTGCCACAACACTGTAAGGCCTGACAGTTACTCTTGGTGGGCGCAGCAATGGTCCCTGCTGTGAATTATTAGATCAATAATTATAATTGCATGCTCCTGTTGAACAGGGGCTGAAAAACTGGGCCTTTGGTGGTGGTGGTGGTGGTGATGGTGTTGCTGGTGCCACAACACTGTAAGGCCTGACAGTTACTCTTGGTGGGCGCAGCAATGGGCCCTGCTGTGAATTATTAGATCAATAATTATAATTGCATGCCCCTGTTGAACAGGGGCTGAAAAATTGGGCCTTAGGCACTGGTGGCACAACACTGCAACCCCTCACAGATACTGTACTTGGAGCACAGCAATGAGGCCTGTTGCAAAGTATTGCATCAAAAATTTTAATTACACGCCCCTGTTAAACAGGGGCTGAAAAATTGGGCCTTAGCCACTGGTGGCGTCACCCATAAACCAAAATGATCTTCCAAGCTATCATCGTTAATCGTATCATTGAGGAGGAGGAGGAGGATAGCCAGACAACATAACAGCACAGGCACTCAGCATCAGCATCAGTCTTGAAGGGATGTGACATTTTAAAATCAATTAGTCTGTTATATCAGCATCTGGTGTGTGGTAGCTGGTGGTGGTCATCTTGATGAAAGTCAGTCGATCAACCGAGTCGGTGGACAGGCGCACCCTGTGATCCGTGACAAATCCTCCAGCAGCACTGAATGTGCGTTCTGAAAGAACGCTGGATGCAGGACAGGCCAGTAGCTCAATTGCATACTGTGCAAGCTCTGGCCAGTGATCCATCCTCAAGACCCAGTAAGCCAGAGGATTTTCGGTGGGGAAGGTGTCCAAGTCTGACCTTGCCCCTAGGTATTCCTGCACCATGTATATCAGACGCTGGCGATGGTTGCTGGAACCGATCATACTTTGGGGCTGCGGACTAAAGAATTGTCTGAACGCATCGGTCAGACGGCCACCTTCCCCACCGCTCCTTCTTTGACTGCCCGAAGCCTCAGCAACTCGTTGTCCAGGACCAGGAGTTTGTAACCTCCCAGTCTCTGGGAACGCGTTGCACAGACCTTTCTGCAAGGCCTCCCGGAGTTGTCTCATCCTCTGCTCCCTCTGCGACGGTACGATAAGGTCCGCAACCTTACCCTTGTACCGTGGATCAAGGAGAGTGGCCAGCCAGTAATGGTCCCTCTCCTTGATCCGAAGAATACGAGGATCCTTCCGCAGACTTTGCAGGATCAGGGAGGCCATGCAGCGTAGGTTAGCTGAGGCATTCAGTCCGGAGTCCTCTGGGTCACTAAGGACGACATGATCCGCAGCCACCTCCTCCCAGCCACGTACAAGTCCACTGGTTTCTTGGGACTGTAAATCATCCCTAAAAGACTGCTGCTGATGATGCTGAGTGCCAGCCTCCACCTCCATGCTGACACAATCCTCCTCCTCCTCTTCCTGTGCGATGGGTGGGACAGAAGGAACACTGTCTGGGTAAAGGGGGCCTTGAGAGGCAAGGAAGTCCTCCTCTTCCTGCCTCTGTTCTGCCTCAAGTGCCCTGTCCATTATTCCACGCAGCGTGTGCTCCAACAGGTGGACAAGAGGTACAGTGTCACTGATGCATGCACTGTCACTGCTCACCATCCTCGTGGCCTCCTCAAATGGTGCCAGGACAGTGCATGCATCCCTGATCATGCCCCACTGGCGTGGTGAAAAAAACCTGAGCTCCCCTGACCCTGTCCTGGTGCCGTAGTCGCACAGGTACTCATTGATGGCCCTCTGCTGCGTGTGCAGCCGCTGCAGCATGGCCAACGTTGAGTTCCACCTGGTGGGCATGTCACATATAAGGCGGTTCTTGGGCAGGTTCAACTCCTTTTGCAGCTCAGCCAGGCGAGCACTGGCATTATAAGATCTGCGGAAATGCACACAGACTTTCCTGGCCTGCCTCAGGACATCCTGTAAGCCCGGGTACCTGCCCAAGAACCGCTGCACCACCAGGTTAAGGACGTGAGCCATACAGGGCACATGGGTCAGTTGTCCCTGTCGGAGGGCGGAGAGGAGGTTGGTGCCATTGTCGCAAACCACCATTCCTGGCTTAAGCTGGCGTGGCGTCAACCACCTCTCGGCCTGCCCCTGCAGAGCAGACAGGACCTCTGCCCCAGTGTGGCTCCTGTCCCCCAAACACACCAGCGCAAGCACGGCATGGCATCTTTTTGCCTGCGTACTTGCGTAGCCCCTTGAACGCCTACGGAGCACCGCTGGTTCCGAGGAAAAACCACAGGAAGAGGCCATGGAGGAAGAAGAAGAGGAGGGGGTGGAGGAGAGATGTGTGTCACAACCAGTAGTAGCATTTTGGAGGCGTGGGGGTGGAACAACCTCCAACACTACTGCACCTTGTCCTGCATCCTTCCCAGCTGCCAAAAGAGTGACCCAATGGGCCGTGAAAGAAAGGTAACGTCCCTGTCCATGCCTGCTGGACCATGAGTCAGCGGTAATATGCACCTTACCGCTGACCGCCCTGTCCAGCGAGGCCAAGACATTGCCTTCCACATGCCTGTAGAGAGCCGGAATAGCCTTCCGTGCGAAAAAGTGTCGTTTGGGAACCTGCCACTGAGGAACCGCACATTGCACAAACTCACGGAAGGGGGCCGAGTCTACCAACTGAAAAGGCAGCAGTTGAAGCGCTAGCAATTTAGTCAAGCTAGCATTCAACCACTGGGCATGTGGATGGCTGGGAGTGAACTTCTTTCGACGGTCCAGCAGCTGGGGCAGGGAAATTTGCCTGCTAGAATCGGACGTTGGTGTACTGCTAGCAGAGTGCCCGCAAGTACTTGCCTGTGACACACCTAATTCTACACCTTCATTCCTCTCAGAGCAGGTTTCAGAGAGGAGTGAAGGTATAGTGGGGTTGGAGATCCCAGCTGATGCGGTGCAAGAAGAGGTCAGCTTTGTTCTTTGGTGTGGGTCTTTAAGGTAGGCTTGCCAACGAGCTGCATGGCAGGTCAACATATGTCTGATCAAGCATGTGGTGCCCAAGCGGCTGATGTTTTGGCCACGCGATATACGCTTGAGACATATGTTGCAAACAGCAGCTGTGCGATCTGATGCACTCGCCTCAAAAAAGGCCCACACCAAAGAACTTTTTGAATGACGGGCAGAGGCAGCGCCCTGCACAGGCGGAGCTCTGCGGTGTGATTCCGTCGGTGTGCTGCCCATACGCTGGCCACTCAAGGGCATCCTGCCTCGTTGGAGATGTGCCTCCTCCTCATCCTCCTCCTCCTCCTCTCTCCTATTAGGCACCCACGTGGAGTCAGTGACCTCATCATCCCCTCCCTCCTCATCACTGGAGCCAATCTGGCAGTATGCTGCAGCTGCTGGAACATGACTGCCAGATTGGTGTCCTTCTTGAGCATCCCCTCTCTCTGCTCTCACGCTGCTGCCTTCCTCTAGCTGGGTATCATCATCAGATCCTTCCAAACGCTGGGCATCCTCCTGGAGCATGTACCCAACACTGTGCTCAAACAGTTTGGGGGACTCCTCAGGAGGAGGGCATGGTGGGTCTAGGGAAGGATTGACTAATGAAGATAATGATACCAGAGAAGAGGACGCTTTGGCAGCTGCTTTGCCACTACCCTGAGCCTGGGTGAGAGAGGATGAGGAGGATGAGGTGGGCTTGGTCATCCACTCTACCAAGTCTTCGGCATGATGTGGCTCAACATGTCCAGCTGCCGAAAACAAGTACAAGCGTGTCCCATGGCCATGTGCTGATGACAATGCACCGCGTACACGACCAGCACTGTTGCCCCCAGACACAGAGCCTGCTTGCCCTCTTTTTTTGCCTCCTGACTGTCTGCCTCTCCTTGGTTGCCTTCCAGACATTTTAATGGATGGCCTGCAGGGAGATGGGAAAAACAGCAATAAGGGCTACCTTCAGGTGTATATTGTACAGGAGGCTTAGCAACAATGACACTGACACTGTCCCCTGCCTATCCTTCTCTGTCCCTAAACACAAGGATTGAAAATATGGTTCAGCAAAAAAGTTTTAAAACAGAATAGCACACTGACACTTTCCCTCACTGTCCTACTCTGTCCCTCCCTACAAACAAGATTTAGCACAGAATAGCACACTGATAATTTCTACGAGTGTCCTTCTCTGTCCCTCAACTCAGGGATTGAAAATATGGAACAGCAAAATAGTTTTAGAACAGAATAGCACACTGTCAGTTTCCCTCACTGTAGCTCTCTGTCCCTCAACTCAAGGATTGAAAATATGGTTCAGCAAAATTGATTTAGAACAGAATAGCACACTGTCAGTTTCCCTCACTGTACCTCTCTGTCCCTCAACTCAAGGATTGAAAATATGGAACAGCAAAATTGATTTAGAACAGAATAGCACACTGTCAGTTTCACTCACTGTACCTCTCTGTCCCTCAACTCAAGGATTGAAAATATGGTTCAGCAAAATAGTTTTAGAACACAATAGCACACTGACACTTTCCCTCACTGTAGCTCTCTGTCCCTCAACTCAAGGATTGAAAATATGGAACAGCAAAATTGATTTAGAACAGAATAGCACACTGTCAGTTTCACTCACTGTACCTCTCTGTCCCTCAACTCAAGGATTGAAAATATGGTTCAACAAAATAGTTTTAGAACACAATAGCACACTGACACTTTCCCTCACTGTAGCTCTCTGTCCCTCAACTCAAGGATTGAAAATATGGTTCAGCAAAATAGTTTTAGAACACAATAGCACACTGACACTTTCCCTCACTGTAGCTCTCTGTCCCTCAACTCAAGGATTGAAAATATGGAACAGCAAAATAGTTTTAGAACAGAATAGCACACTGTCAGTTTCCCTCACTGTACCTCTCTGTCCCTCAACTCAAGGATTGAAAATATGGAACAGCAAAATTGATTTAGAACAGAATAGCACACTGTCAGTTTCCCTCACTGTAGCTCTCTGTCCCTCAACTCAAGGATTGAAAATATGGTTCAGCAAAATAGTTTTAGAACACAATAGCACACTGACACTTTCCCTCACTGTAGCTCTCTGTCCCTCAACTCAAGGATTGAAAATATGGAACAGCAAAATAGTTTTAGAACAGAATAGCACACTGTCAGTTTCCCTCACTGTACCTCTCTGTCCCTACAAACAAGGATTAGCACAGAATAGCACACTGTCACTGACACTCTCCCTACCTATCCTTATTTGTCCCTAAACACAAGGAATCCAGGATTAGTAAAGGAAAAAAAATGACACTGTCCCTGCCTATGCTTCTCTTTCCCTGCTCCGGAACACACTACACAAGGCCGCCGCGCTGGCGGCCTTTTATAGTGTGGGGCGTGTACTAAACCCCATCAGCAATAATTGGCCACAGGCATCCTGCCTGTGGCCAATCATTGCTCTCCTCGCTGCCGGCGCTGTGATTGGCCAAGCATGCGGGGTCACAGTGCATGCTTGGCCAATCACAGCGCCTGGATGACACTGCGATGGCGTAGTGCATTGTGGGCCGTTCGCGTCACTCGAATTTGGCGCGAACGGCCCAAATCGTTCGATCTTCATCGAACGATCGAACAGCCGATGTTCGAGTCGAACGTATGTTCGACTCGAACACGAAGCTCATCCCTAGTCAGGAGACTACTGACACCCATAGCCCAAGAACAGGATAACTCAACGCCCAGAGTTCACCCTATGTTGCACCGGGGATATCAGTGTTTGGTGCTAGAAAAGAAGGCCCCGAAAGAAGGTGTAGGGAAGATCTGGAAGCTAGACAAGATGGAAAAAGTGCTACAGCTGGGAGAAGTAACCTGTCTGAGGGCTACTGTCAAACTCACTTGGGAGCAACCGGGCCCTTTCGTCATACTGAAACCAGACCCTCTGGATACCTATTAAGGGTTGGAGGTAATTCCCGAAGTGGTCCCGTTGAGGGCACTGAAGAAGAGCAATGGCAGGGTATCGGTGAGCATCAGGAATACTGCTACTGCCCCGGTGAAGATCCCAGCCAGAATGTTGTTGGGCCGGGTAAATACTGCCACCCCAGTCGCTCTATCGGACTTGGAGAAGGGAGAAGAGAGAGGGGCCACGATGGAGAAGCTTTGTCTTGAAGACACGACCCTCCCACCGGCTTGGAAGGAGAGGGCCAAAATCCAGTTGGCTAGGTGGCAGAAGATCTTTTCTAAGAATGAGTTTTATGTGGGATGTGCAAGAAGTGCCACTCATAAGATTTGCCTGCAGGAAGACAAACCGTTTAGGAAAAGAGTTTGGCGGGTCCCCCTTGGCCGATTTGGAAGACCTGCATAAGCAACTGGCAGAACTTAAGAGAACCGGTGTCATCAGGGAATCCAGGAGTCCATACGCTTCTCCAATAGTGGTAGTCAGGAAAAAGAATGGGTCACTGAGGCTGTGTATTGACTATCGGACACTCAATAGAAGAACAATACCGGATCAGTATACCACTCCCCAAATAGAGGATGCATTACAAAGCTTGTTTGGAGCCAAGTGGTTCAGTGTGATGGACCTGAACAGTTAGTATTATCAAATCCCAATGCACCTAGAGCAGGGATATGCAATTAGCGGAGCTCCAGCTGTTGCCAAACTACAAGACCCATGAGGCATAGCGAGACTCTGACAGCAGCAAGCATGACACACAGAGGCAGAGGCATGATGGGACTTGTAGTTTTGCAACAGCTGGAGGTCCGCTAATTGCATATCCCTGACCTAGAGGATCAGGAGAAGACAGCCTTTATTACCCCTGTGGGTTTCTTTGAATTTAATCGCATGCCTCAAGGGTTGTCCGGTGCCCCAGCCACCTTTCAGCGACTTATGGAGAAGACAGTGGGGGACATGAATCTCATTGGGGTGCTGGTCTATTTGGATGACATCATTGTGTTCGGAAAAATCCTGAAAGAACATGAGGAAAGATTGGAGAAAGTCCTGAAGAGGCTCCATGGTGAAGGCCTAAAGCTTTCTCTGGAAAAGTGTAAATTTTCTTCAGTGCATTACTTGGGACATATCGTGTCTGCGGAAGGAGTGTCTACAGATCCAGAAAAATTGGAGGCTGTCACCTCTTGGCCCAGGCCTACTACTGTGACTGAACTTCGGTCGTTTTTGGGATTCTGCTCCTACTACAGGAGGTTTATTGAGGGTTTTGCCAAGATTGCCAGGCCCTTGAACGAGCTTCTGAAGACTGAAGGAGAAGAAGATTTCGGGCCTAGGAGACCAGGGGAGTCTATAGAAGACCAGTGGATCATCGAGTGTGAAGAAGCTTTTACCAGGTTGAAGGAAAGCCTGACCACTGCCCCCATCTAGGCCTATGCAGACACCAGGAAACCCTATGAGTTACATGTAGATGCCAGTCGTGATGGTCTAGGAGGGGTGTTGTATCAAGAGCATGATGGCCAGTTAAGACCTGTTGCTTATGTGAGCAGAAGCCTGGGCCCAGCGGAGAAAAACTATCCCACCCACAAGCTGGAATTCCTGGCCTTTAAAATGGGCTGTGGTGGATAAATTAAAAGACTACTTGTATGGGGCTGAGTTTGTGGTTAAGACAGACGATAACCCGCTCACCTACCTTCTGACTGCTGACAAATTAGATGCCACAGGCCACCGTTGGCTGGCAGCCCTTTTGGGATTTACCTTCAGTTTGAAATACAGGCCTGGGGCTGTAAATAAAGATGCAGATGCCCTGCCCAGAAGAGCTCATACCACAGGGGGTTCTACTGAAGGATGGACTCAGTTGGCCCCAGAGGGAGTGCAAGCTCTATATCAGGGAGCGGAGTTCCAGGCAAATGGAGGATCCAGAGCTGAAAAAATGGGAGTTTCGGTTGTCAGAGTGCCTTAATATTACTGTGATGTAACTCAGATCAAGGAAGAGAATCTTCCAAAGCTGTCGAAGGGAGATCTGAGAAGAGATTAACTGGAAGACCCCCTAGGGAAGTTGATATTGGAGGCATTGGAGACTCAGGACCCAGATATGCTCTCAAAGGACTCTTCAAGAGAGGCTCCCCTGCTAAGAAGGGAATGGACCGGTTGCAGTTGCATCAAGGGGTGGTCTACCGAAGGGGCCCCCTCTGATGATCTAGAGGAAAAATGGCAGTTGTTCCTGCCCGAAAAACACAGGAAGGCAGTATTGATTGCTTTACATGATGACCATGGTCATCTAGGCTCTGAGAGGACTTTCCAACTCGTAAGAAACAGGTTCTATTTGCCCTGTATGTGGGCTGAAGTGGAGGAATACTGTCATTCTTGTACACGTTGCATACAGAGGAAGACCCTGCCTCATCAAGCTGCCCCAATGGGTCACCTACAAAGTCAGGGCCCCTTGGATCTAGTATGCATTTATTTTCTTTTGTTTGGAGCCTGATCTAAGTGGACAAGGGAATGTCCCGGTAGTAACCGACCATTTCACAAGATATGCTCAAGCATTCCCGACCAAAGACCAGAAGGCCTCAACAGTGGCTAAGGTGCTTGTCAAAAAGTTCTTTGTACATTACGGGTTACCTCAACGCCTCCATTCGGATCAGGGAAGAGACTTGATAAAGAAGTTGTTGGATTCGCTGGGCATCAAGAAAACCAGAACAACTCCCTATCATCCCCAGGGTGATGCTCAGCCTGAGAGATTTAACCGGACCCTGTTGAATATGCTGGGGACCCTAAGTGAAGAGAAGAAGCAACATTGGTGCAAGCACATAGCTGCTATTGTACATGCTTATAATAGCACAACCAGTGACGCTACTGGATACTCCCCATACAGACTGATGTTCGGGCGGGAAGCACGATTACCGGTGGATTTGGCCTTTGGCACCTCTCTAGATCATACCTCAGCAGCTTCTCACAAGGGGTATGTAGACCGGCTGAAACAGAGTTTAAGGATGGCATACGAAAAAGCTTGGGCGGCTTCTGATCAAAGAGAAGTAAGAAATAAAAGGAGCTTTGACCTCAAGGTCCGGATACAAGATCTACAACCGGGGGACAGAGTGCTGTTGCGGAATTTAGGTGTCCCAGGAAAACACAAGTTGGCTGACCGATGGAGATCCCAGCCATATGTGATATGTAAACAGCTGCCTGGCTTGCCGGTGTATCAGATCAAACCAGAAGGAAGTGTGGGACCTTTGAAGACTTGGCATAGAAATCATCTATTGCCCCTCTCGGAAGCAGTCCGTTTACCCCCCACCTTGGAACCTCAATAGACCCCTTCGACCTCCCGTACCCCTGGACCAGTCACTAGGTCTCAGGTCAGGCTACCCTGTCAAAGGGGGGGGGGGGGTAGCAGAATCGATGATGTACCCAGTGAAGCCGAAGAGATGGGGTTTGATTGGTTGTGGTCATCTAAAGGGCCGGAATCCTTGGATGTTATCCCATTGCCTCCTGAAGATACTTTGAACCAGGAGGCTACTGAGTTTATGCCACATCCTACTCTTACTGAGGAATGGGAGGACGCTTTTGAATCCTTCCAAACAGAAGACCACAGGGAACTTTCATCCTCTCTTGTATCTGATTTGGATGCTTCCGGAACTGCAGGATCAAACACACTCAACCAAGAAGAGAGAATCGGTGAAGGAGATACGGAAGGAGCTGGACCTGTTACTTTGGATATACAGACCCCAAAGCCAAGGAGAGAAAGAAGAGTCATTCACCCTCCAAAAAGACTGACTTACACCCAAATGGGTGAATGCTCTGAAGAAGCTGTTTTTACAGCAAGAAGGACAGTAGGCGAGGCTGGTCCTTCCACTGTACATTGGGTGGAGGGCAACCCTAGCTCGCTCCCTGGCACAGCTGAACAGGTTACCCCCCTTAATGTGACCTGAAGACAGGACAATCCCCCTTCCAAAGCTTGGTGGGAGATTCCCCTGTCGGATTCCTTTGTTACGGTAAACTGTGTTCTCCATGTGTGCTAATCAAGTTCCTTTGCAGGAGTTTTGTCATCTTTGGGGACCAAAGACTTTAAGTGGGGGGAGTGTGTAGCGGGGTGTCACTTTATGGTGTTTATAAGAGACTATATTGCATTAAGTGGGTCCTGTTCTCCTCTGGTTCCTATTGGGTAATATGCTGGCTATTGCTTGACAATAAGAAGGGAAGTGCATGGTGGGATTTGTGGTACCGGGAGAGTTGGACTCCAATTGCAAGGGTACTGCACAGACTACTATACCCACAGTGCAATAGAACAGGGGTAGTGAATTAAAATTCACGGGGGTCCGGTCAGAAATTTTTTCTCCTAGCGGAGGTCCGAGTGTCATATTGGTGCTATGACTCCACATGATATCCTCCACATCGCAGCTTCCTGTGCACGTCACAGGCTCCTCATCTCAGACCCTCATCACAGACTGGTGCCCCCCATCACAGACTGGTGCCCCCTCATCACAGACTGGTGCCCCCTCATCACAGACTGGTGCCCCCTTATCACAGACTGGTGCCCCCCTCATCACAGACTGGTGCCCCCCTCATCAGACTGGATCCCCACTCATCACAGACTGGATCCCCACTCATCACAGACTGGATCCCCACTCATCACAGACTGGTCCCCCCATCACAGACTGGTCCCCCCCATCACAGACTGGTCCCCCCATCACAGACTGGTCCCCCTCATCGCAGACTGACTGGTTCCCCCCTCATCACAGACTGGATCCCCTCATCGCATACTGCCCCCCCTCATCGCAGACAGGCCCCCTCATCACAGACTGCCCCCCCTCATCACAGACTGGCCCCCCTCATCACAGAATGGTCCTCCCTCATCACAGACTGCCCCCACATCGCAACCTCCTGTGCACGTCACAGGCCCCTCATCTCAGACACTCATCACAGATTGGTGCCCCCCATCACAGACTGGTGCCCCCCTCATCACAGACTGCCCCCTCTCATCACAGACTGCCCCCTCTCATCACAGACTGCCCCCCTCATCACAGACTGGTCCCCCCTCATCACAGACTGCCCCCATCACAGACTTGTCCCCCCATCACAGACTGGTCCCCCCATCACAGAATGGTCCCCTCATCACAGACTGGCCCCCCTCATCACAGACTGGTCCCCCCCATCACAGACTGGTCCCCCCATCACAGACTGGTCCCCCATAGCAGACTGCCCCCCCATCACAGACTGGTCCCCCCATCACAGACTGGTCCCCCCATCACACTGGTCCCCCCATCACAGACTGGTCCCCCATAGCAGACTGGCCCCCTCATCACAGACTGGTCCCCCATCACAGGCTGGTCCCCCCCATCAGACTGCCCCCCTCATCACAGACTGGTCCCCCATCACAGGCTGGTCCCCCCCATCAGACTGCCCCCCTCATCACAGACTGGTCCCCCATAACAGACTGCCCCCATCACAGACTGGTCCCCCCATATCACAGACTGCCCCCATCATCACAGATTGGTCCCCCCATCACAGACTGGCTCCCCATCATCATAGACTGGCCCCCCATCATCACAGACTGGTCCCCCATCATCACAGACTGGTCCCCCCATCATCACAGACTGGTACCCCATAACAGACTGGCCCCCCATAACAGACTGGTCCCCTCATCACAGACTGGCTCCCCTCATCACAGACTGGCTCCCCTCATCACAGACTGGCCCCCCTCATCACAGACTGGTCCCCCATCACAGACTGGTCCCCCCATCACAGACTTGCCCCCCCCATCATCACAGACTGGCCCCCCTCATTACAGACTGCCACCCATCACAGACTGGCCCTCCCATCATCACAGACTGGCCCCCCATCACAGACTGGTTCCCCATCACAGGCTGGTCCCCCCATCAGACTGCCCCCCCCTCATCACAGACTGGTCCCCCATAACAGACTGCCCCCCATCACAGACTGGTCCCCCCATCAAAGACTGCCCCCATCACAGACTGCCCCTCATCACAGACTGGCCCCCCATCATCACAGACCAGACTGGTCCCCCATCATCACAGACTGGTCCCCCCATCACAGACTGGTCCCCCCATCATCACAGACTGGTCCCCCCATCATCACAAACTGGTACCCCCATCATCACAGACTGGTACCCCCATCATCACAGACTGGTTCCCCATAACAGATTGGCCCCTTCATAACAGACTGGTCCCCCATCACAGACTGGTCCCCCCATCACAGACTGACCCCCCCATCATCACAGACTGGCCCCCCTCATTACAGACTGCCCCCCATCACAGACTGGCCCCCCATAACAGACTGGTCCCCCCCATCACAGACCCCAGACTCCTGTCCTCATAACAGCACAGCAATTCCCCCTCCCCACAGAGCCCTACATTATTCACAAAAGACGTGCAGTGTGGCCGCTCTGGACAACGGGCGGGACTTTTCAAGTTAAAGGTGAGTGATTGATTGCTGGGACCGCCCCGCTGCGTAGCAACCAATCACCCGCTTCTTAACTTAAAAAGTCCCTCCCTTTGTCAAGAGCAGCCGCGCTTCTCGTCTTGTGTAAGTAAGACAGGCGGAGGGCGGAGACACTGCCGCAATCCGAACCAGAAGGGACAGACCAATCCGTGCGCAGCGCGCCTGCCATGCTGTGAACATAGCGGCAGGCGGGCGAGCCGGCGGCGGGGAGAGGAGTGGGACACACAGGCAACTATTTGGCGAGGCTGCGGTCCGGGTAGTATGGCTACTGGGGCCGGAACAGGACCGCGGTCCGCCATTTAGTGATAGAACATCCATCGTGCATTGCCCGGCGCAAGGTCTGCTGGGGATGGACTATTTAAGGGAAGGAGGAGCAACGCGCGGTCTCTTTGGACATCGCCCGCCCAGGAACTTGGATCCTGTTGGGGCCTGTCGAGTTTGTTTAGGCCGGAGAGTCCGGGCCTACCGAGCGAGAGCAAGCCTGCTGATCGGAGAGGGAGAGAAGCCTCATCCAGAGAGCCTGCTGACATTTTGGAGTTCCTGAGGGTCGAGCCATCTTCACCCTCCCCTTTGGTTGTCCGGAAGATCGGAGACTGTGGGTGACCAGGAGATTGCGTGCTGAAGCTCAGCAACGGGATCGGTTGACGGATTGGTCTGGTCGGGTGAGAGAGCACTTGCTCAGGAATTCTTAACTGTGCTAGGCCTGTGATTCTTCACATAGGCCCCACCTCCACCACAGCAGTGTGTCGCGCACCCAGTAATAGTGTGCTGCGCCATTGAAGTTGGGTCTCTCATTGCCTGTGATTTTAGGCCCAGAACTACAGTAGGATTACAACAAACTGTGTTATTCCTTGGATTACAAATATAAAAGTGCACCAACGTTGCTAGCAAAGATTCCTTCTGTAGGAGTGACTATAACTCACGGGTATATTGTTCGGGCGCCATATTGCCCACGAGGGGGAAGCTCGCGAGCGCAGTTCTATTAGAGACAATTAGTGTTTATAAGATTGGTATATCAAGACAGTGGTTATATTGTGCATAACTTTGACTTTGCAGGGCCCTGCAGGTTTAAATGCCTGTCTGTTAACCTAACCTTTTCATTACCTAGTAAAGATATTTTATAGTTAAGCAATCACGGTGTGTAGACTGTTAACTGTCCCAGAGAGGCGGCCAGCACAGGTACTTTAGTTTTAAACAGTGAAGGTATATTGCATTGTGGTTTTCATTATTCGTGTGCTGCAGAATCTCCCTTCTTTAACCGCTGTGCCAGCGGAGGGTCAGAGCCAGTTTATCGGGGGATGACAGCAGTAAGGTACAGGCCCAAATTAATACCAGCAGCCCTCTTAACTGGGGGTAGTGCTACAGTTAATAAAATAAAGAGTCCCCCTACATAATATATATATGTATACACACACACATTATATATTAGGGTGACCAGACATCCCTGGTTTCCGAGGACAGTCCCTGGATTGAGGACACTGTCCTTGGACCAAGTCTGTCCCCGGTTTTGTCCCCGGATTGTATTTGAACAGGGGCTGGGGCAATTTCAAAGACAGTCAGTGCAGAATAAAAAAAAAAAAAAATCAGAATTACACACCCCCGCTCCGCCACTCCTACTAGCTTAGGGGGGTGTATTTTTTCTATTATCTGTGCCCCTTTCTGATGATAATGTGCTGGTCGGAGCGGAAGGAATATTTCTTCAGTTTGCCCATTTAGCTCCGCTCATATGTTTTTCTGCCTTGGCTCAAGTCCTGGCCAGCCGCCTACCTGTTTATCTTCTTGCCTTCCCTGGTGGAGTGATCTTCCTCTGCTCCCCACCCAGTAGTACCCGGGACCCGGAGAGTAAGATTTGACAGGCTGTGAGGCAGGCGGTGGCGGTGATGGGCAGAGAGTCGCTGATTGCCGCCATTACTAGTAAAAAAAAAATATGTCCCCGGATTTCATTTTAAAAATCTGGTCACCCCATTATATATATATATATATATATATATATATATATGTAGCGATACCCCCAAACTAAGGGAGCCGCTGGTTTACTTTTGGGCCCTGTACACAGCACAGCCAACCCCCGGCAATCTACTCAACCCCTCTCTGGCACAGCTAGTCTAGGGGTGGTGTTTTTGTATAGCTCTATACCAGTTCATGTACAATCCCAATACTTATCTAGCAGTGATAAGACAGATTAATGGACTCCAATACCAGGTTAATCAATTGTAAAAGGGGTTTACTTGTGAATAAAGGAATTAACGAACAATATCACATATAACACATGTATGCAGAGCCCTGCAGTAATACTAACACTAGTTATCTTTAGTGCACAAACAGTTCTATCTCACGCCAACATTTAGCTAAAGTCCCATTAGCAATAGTCAGGCCTGACTCAGTTAAAGCTTAGTCTTTTAGGCAAGGAATCTTCGCATGCAAGATGATCGGTGGTGCACATACAGGAACAATATTTGTAATCCAATAATGGCCTGAGACAATGGAAGCAACTCCCCGGAGACTATGTAACTCAGTCCCACAACTAGTCTCCTGACAGGAAAAAGGATAATGTAACCCGATGGGCCAAGGCAGTCTATAGGCCTAATAAAAGTACTCAGTTATAGTTGTGAGCAGGTGCTCTTTCACCCCTCCGGACTCAATCCCAGGATCTGCCACCGCCTCATCTCCGGTTCACTGACGTCCCTGAAGCAGGTAGTTGTCTGGTGGAAGGCTCTCTGGATGTGCGCAGGGCCCAGTTTTGGGCCTTGCACTCACAGCAGGTCCGCACAGGAAGTCCTCTTGCCAGCCGCGCAGTGTCCAAAGAGCCCGGGCCTAGCCTCGCCCTCCCCTTTTATACCCCACCCATGAGTCTCTGCGGCAACCCAATGCACCCTGGGTGCCAAACGGGATTCTGGGTAACGTAGTCCATGGGGCCTCAACAGAGACCCCGCTACATATATATGACAGGGGGACATTGTCACAGTCTTGGGGGGTCTGAACGAGGTAGAAAGAAGTTAGAAATCTTCCTCCTTCCCCCTCAGATCCCCCCCAGATTTCTTCTTCACTCCCCGATTCTCCACCTCTGAGCTGGTGAATCTGGGAGGTGAATTTTGACTCAGATCGCCAGTGAAGCGCTGAGATCGCAGCTTCATAAACTGTCCGTTTCTGTGTCAGTCAATGAGGATTCTCAGTGTGTGGAGATCATCGGCGGGAGAAAAATTATTTCCTGCATCACTTTGTGGTGCAAGACGCTATTCATTTCCACGCTTTTGAGGTCCTTATCTTCCAGGCAGAGTTCAAAGCAATTGTGTTCTATAACAGATCAATTTGTAGCTCTTCCACATTGCACAACGTAATATGCACTCCATGATAACCCCAATCTTTCGGGCCTAAACACTCTGGGGGCATGATTTGCCCTATAACAATTGGGCTTCTTATATATTGTCAGATAATTTTTGGACCAGAGACACACCCTTAGAAACCATCCAGGGTGTTGCATATAGATATTCTGCAACAAGGTTTACATTATATTTACCAGCTTAATTCCCTCCCTACCCCCCATCGGAGCGCCTTGAGTGGATTTGTTTGTTTGGGGTTTCCCATGGTTCCCAGGTTCATATGTGTCGACGTCCATCTCAATATAACATATTTGTGCACACCTATCTCTTGAAGAAACATTTAAGCAAAACGCATTGAGATAAAGAACCCGCCCATAGCCTATCTTTGTGAACATTAAATTTCTGCGCTTTGAATCTCTGGGAATATTGGAATTATTGTCGGCCCCCAGGTGGTCTCTGGGTATACCATGATGTGTAGGGGTTTCTAAGGGATGTCTTTAGTGGGATTATATATTCTGTATTTTATATACAGTATATCTCTGTCTTGGTTTTTATGATGATGAGGCTAATTTTGCTATTTTAACAATAGCCATTGGCTGCTTCATGGCTAAATCTGAATAAGGGTAACATTTTTAAAGTGGTTGTAAACCCCATTCATTAAATTTGACCTAGGCATATATATCTGTAGTGTTTACTTATCTCTCTCCAAAGCTCTAAGTGCCTTGTCTTTCTGCTGCTCCATTCCTCTGTTATCAGCAGTCACTTCTGACAAGCTCTCCCACACATGAGATAACATGAGCTGCAAAATTGTGTCGGGGAGTGAGCTTAGAGGGAGATTAGCAGAGAGCTTGTCTAATCAGAGTACAGCTCTGCATGTTCCTTCCTTCCTCTGCCTATGCGGAGGGGTGGTGTGTTCCTTTCCTCCAATCAGCTCTCACATAGTGTAAGCCCAGACTCCAAACCCACTGCTGGAAGAGGAATTATCATTTTTAACACGATCTAAACTTTCCAAAGAGTGTAGAAAGAGAAAGACAGTAGATATACAAGTAAAACTTATGTAGGGAGATTAGATTCATCCTTGTGCATCGTCTGAGGCTGTTCACTTCACTGGGTATAGGAGAGGGTTTACATCCACTTTAATATTTGTGTGTGCAATGACATTTCTTTCAGAGATCATCCACCTATAAAGTCCCACTATAAGCTGTTACTGTTTTTTGAGAAAGTATTGGTTTTGTTCAAGTAACTTAGGAATGTGGTGGTAGCACACATTACATTTTGGCATTGTCGTATCATGCAGTACTTAAAAAACAAGAAAAGGAGGAAGTGTAGAGATCTTGAAGAGTAAAAAATGCGCTTTATTAAACATAAAAAATATATAAGTGTAGCGGGTATTTGAATTTAGGGGAGGCATCTGGGTGGTAGTGTAACCCAGATGCACTGATTGTTAGGGAATCTGAGACCCTTTTGTGGTTCTTGGAGGACTCTGGTGGTGTGAGGTTCCCTGCGGCCTGTCGCCCTGGGCTGGAGCTGAACACTCACCGCAAGACTGCATCCCTTTTTGTCCTTTCCTGGCGCTGGTACAGCGGGGCGGGGGAACCTGCTGTGACGCAAAGGGAGAGGAGATAAAAGGGGCGGACGCCCTGACCTTGGGGTTCAGAGTCGGAGGACGCAGCCGCACCCAGGCACCTTCAGCCTGGGTGCTGGCGTTCCGGAATTCCGACCCAGATGCCCTTGACCTGGCCGGAGCCGGAGATGGAGTCCATCCCAGGCACCTTTAGCCTGGGGTGAGGTACTAATGCGGAGGCCTGGGACTCAGTACCTTCGACTGAGTTCCGCGAGGGTGGAGGAATCCGAGGGGGCCCTAACACCTTGGGTGCCCGTGTCTGAGATTGAGGAGGCCGGTGAGCGGAACTTCTCCGGAAAGTCTGGCGCAGCATTTGCCGGTGACGGAGAGGCCTCCGGTAACTCTCTTGGATGGATGTCTTCCCTTTGACAGGGGCTGGTTTAGTGATCATGCTCTTGTTCTATATAGTCGGTGGCAGTGACTATACATCATAACCATTGGTGACACCACAGTGGTTAGCTCTACTTAAAGAATTGTGCCTTGACCTACTCCCCACAAATACTGAAGTGTCTATGGGTCTCAACCTGTCTGTGCTCTATGACTATTTATTGCTGGAAGAGAATAAATACGAGTTGGACCTTTTCAGTGTGTGAAACTCTGGTTACTAGGAGCAAAGGGAGTCAATTTGAAGAAAGGATTTGACTCTGGGACACACACACACAAAACCCAATAGTTCTGGCTTTCACCTCCAGTCTCTCTGGAGGACATGGGCCGTGGTGTATCGCACCCCTCCCCCCAGTACTAAACCCCTAGACAAGACCAACAAGCTGAGAATGAGAAGGGGTGAGGTCGCTACATATATATATATTGTGACAGCAGGAAGGTAAAGTCACCTGGTTGCATCCAGGGGGGTAGATATATTTCGCCCAGATTCAGGCTTTACGCCGACTTATACAACTAGGTGGAGAGTTGTATAAGGCTAGTGGGCTCATGGATGACTCATACCTCTAGGGAGAGGGCTGGGCGTCGTGCAGACAGGGAGTTGATGAGACCAGCTGAAGCTTGTCAGCTCGTTTGGGCCTCTATAAGAACTCCCAGCTTCATTAGATGTTAGCTCATGCCTGGAACCAGACCTGTGTGGACTGTCTAGGGAGAGTGAACCCCTGTGCGGTGAGACAAAGCCTGTGTGGCTATTTGCTTGGACATTTAAAACCAGGGACTTAGGGACTAGGACAGCACTAGGCTGATCCCAGTTGTTAGTTAGGAAACCTGTATGTTTAGTCAGAGGTCAACTTGACCAGGATTTATTTTGGTTATGTTTCTTTTGCTTTGCTGTGTTTTGTCACTGTAAATAGAAAATAAACCGCACCTTTTTTTGATTTTGAAAACCACAACCTCCGTTTGCTGGGCCTGTTTTGTGTGGGGAGCCCATCCCGGGGGTCACACACACCCGCTGCCGAGCTAACCCCCTCACAGTTGGTGGAGAACCAGTGGCAGTTTTTTTTTAAGCCAGCATGGAGGAGATACTGAAGCAGCTGGCTCTAGCAAATGCCAATCAACAGCAGACAAATGCAGGTTTGCAAAGGAGCCTTGCAGCCCAGCAGCAGACAAACGCAACTTTGCAACAGAGTCTGGAGGCTCAGCAACGAGCCCAGCAGCAATCTGAGGCCCGCTTCATAGACCTGTTGCAGAAGCAAGAGCAGAGACTACAACAACAGATGGAAGCAGTAATGCAGCAACGTCCGCAGACCAGTGAGGAAAGCCGTCCCACTAATACCGCGTCCTTTGGGGTGAGTCGTTTATTGACAAAAATGACTGGAGAGGATGATCCAGAGGTATTTTTGACCACATTTGAAAGGACCGCTGAAAGAGAAAAGTGGCCTGAGGAGCAGTGGGCTGGACTGGTGGCTCCTCTGTTAACTGGTGAATCGCAGAAAGCTTACTATGACCTAGAGCCTAACCAAGCAAAAGACTATGTGATGCTAAAAGCTGAAATATTGGCAAGGCTGGGTGTCACCCAGGCTGTCCGGGCTCAGCGTGTGCATAACTGGACTTTCCAGCTTGGAAAACCCCCCAGGTCTCAAATGTATGATCTCATTCACCTGAGCAGAAAGTGGCTACAGCCAGAGACTTTGTCCGCACCAAAGATTGTAGAACGTGTTGTAATGGATCGGTTTTTGAGAGCTCTTCCTACTGCCATCCAAAAGTGGGTAAGCCATGGAGACCCAGAGACGGCCGATGGTCTTGTGGATCGTGTGGAGAAATACTTGGCTACAGAGAACCTGACGGCCTCTTCCAGAGACACTCGGACTTTCCACCCTAAGACCAGACCATCCCCAGGGGCGGATAAGAGGATTCCAAGGGGTAAGGGTGGAGAGAGTGAGAGGGTGGGAGCTCTACCCCAAGTTTGGCGAGAACAGCCTGGGAAATCAGCGGCTCAAGAGGCGGCAAGAAGGATCGTTTGCTACCGCTGCCGGCAAGCGGGACATATTGCAGCCAATTGCCCGGTTGTGGAGGAAACCATGCAGTGTGACTTTCTGACGGGCAGACGTCAGTCGCTGTGTGCGACAGTCGCATGCACTGCCATTCGAGGAACTGAGAAACATTTATGCAAAATGTGTGTTAATGGTAGAAATGTTGTGGTATTGCTGGATTCAGGTAGCCTTGTGACCCTGATAAAGGCTGAGTTAGTTAAAACAGAGGTCTCTGGGAATAGCAAGGTAGCTGTTATTTGTGTGCATGGGGACACCCGAGAGTATCCAGTGACTACAGTGTGTTTCGAGACCCCCAAAGGTACCCTCTCTCATCCAGTGGGCTTAGTATCTCAGTTACCGCATGACGCCATTGTGGGAAGGGATTTTCCGAAGTTCTGGGAACTGTGGGATGATCCTGAGCCCCTCACTGGTGCCCCTATGTACCAGGAATGTGATAGCCAGAACTCCCCTGAGAGTGGTGAGGACTCTCCGGAATTTCCCTTATCAGTATTGGCAGGGGAGACTCAAGAAACTGGAGAGGAGCCCACCTCCTCAGACGAAAACCTACCGTCTGTGGAGTTTTCTGATCTTGAGGTTCACAGGGAAAACTTTGCCACAGAACAGTTGAAAGACCCCGCCCTAATAAAGGCACGGGAAAACGTAGTGAAAATAGATGGCGAGTTAGTGAACCCAGATAATACCTGCACTTACCCATACTTCAGCGTAGAGAAGGACCTACTGTATCGGGTGGCAAAAAGGGCAGAAGAAACCGTTGAGCAGCTTGTGGTGCCCAAACCTTACAGGAAGTTGGTGTTGGAGTTGGCCCATGGGCACATTCTTGGAGGTCATCTGGGGACAGAGAAAACCCGAGAGAGGGTATTACAGAGATTCTATTGGCCGGGGGTGATGAAGGACGTAGAAAATTATTGTTCCTCCTGCCCTGTGTGTCAGAGGTTGGCCCCGATGCCACATTTCCGTAGCCCGCTGGTCCCTCTACCCATCATTGAGGTCCCGTTTGAGAGGATCGCCATGGATTTGGTAGGTCCTATAATCAAGTCCGCTAGGGGGCACCAGTACATATTAGTTATAATGGACTATGCCACCCGTTATCCAGAAGCGATCCCTCTCCGAAATACCTCGGCCAAAACCATAGCCAAAGAGCTATCTCTTGTTTTTAGCCGGGTGGGTATTTGTAAAGAACTGCTTACGGACCAAGGTACACCCTTTATGTCCCGGGTTATGAAAGAGCTGTGTAAATTGTTCAAAGTGACGCAATTGCGTACGTCTGTGTATCACCCCCAAACCGATGGGCTGGTTGAAAGATTCAACAAAACCCTAAAACAAATGTTGAAGAAAGTGGTGGATAGAGATGGAAAGGATTGGGACTGTTTACTTCCTTATTTGATGTTTGCTATTAGGGAGGTGCCCCAATCCTCTACGGGATTCTCCCCCTTTGAGTTACTGTATGGGAGACACCCAAGAGGGCTGTTGGATATTGCCAAGGAAACTTGGGAAAGTGAGAGTTCTCCCCACAGGAGTGTGATTGAGCATGTCGCCCTGATGCAAGATCGAATTGCACAGGTAATGCCCATCGTGAAGGAACATTTGGCCCAAGCGCAGTTGGCACAGCAGAGAGTGTACAACCGTGGAGCCAAGACCCGTACCTTTTCCCCGGGGGATAGGATATTGGTACTTGTCCCTACGGTTGAAAGTAAATTCCTTGCCAAATGGCAAGGCCCCTACGAGATAATGGAAAAAGTGAGCGAAGTGAATTACAAGGTCAGACAACCAGGAAGGCGAAAGCCCGAACAGATCTATCACGTTAATTAGGGATGAGCTTCGTGTTCGAGTCGAACATACGTTCGACTCGAACATTGGCTGTTCGATCGTTCGACGAAGATCGAACGATTTGGGCCGTTCGCGCCAAATTCGAGTGACGCGAACGGCCCACAATGCACTACGCCATCGCAGTGTCATCCAGGCGCTGTGATTGGCCAAGCATGCACTGTGACCCCGCATGCTTGGCCAATCACAGCGCCGGCAGCGAGGAGAGCAATGATTGGCCACAGGCAGGATGCCTGTGGCCAATTATTGCTGAGGGTGTTTAGTACACGCCCCACACTATAAAAGGCCGCCAGCACGGCGGCCTAGTGTAGTGTGTTCCGGAGCAGGGATAGAGTAGCATAGGCAGGGACAGTGACTGTTATTTCTTTCTTGCTTAACCTGGATTCCTTTAGTTTAGGGAAAGAGAAGGATAGGTAGGGTGAGTGTCAGTGTGTTTTGTGCTTCTGCTATAGTGTGCTTAAAAAAAAACATTTATTCTAGGGACAGAAAACTCTAGGTAGGGACAGTGTCAGTTTCTTTCACTCTGCAAGTCCTTGTTTCCAGGGACCTGGAAGGACAGTGAGTGAATTGTCCTTTTGCTATATTGTGATTAAAAAAAACATTTATTCTAGGGACAGAAAACTCTAGGTAGGGACAGTGTCAGTTTCTTTCACTCTGCAAGTCCTTGTTTCCAGGGACCTGGAAGGACAGTGAGTGAATTGTCCTTTTGCTATATTGTGATTAAAAAAAACATTTATTCTAGGGACAGAAAACTCTAGGTAGGGACAGTGTCAGTTTCTTTCACTCTGCAAGTCCTTGTTTCCAGGGACCTGGAAGGACAGTGAGTGAATTGTCCTTTTGCTATATTGTGATTAAAAAAAACATTTATTCTAGGGACAGAAAACTCTAGGTAGGGACAGTGTCAGTTTCTTTCACTCTGCAAGTCCTTGTTTCCAGGGACCTGGAAGGACAGTGAGTGAATTGTCCTTTTGCTATATTGTGATTAAAAAAAACATTTATTCTAGGGACAGAAAACTCTAGGTAGGGACAGTGTCAGTTTCTTTCACTCTGCAAGTCCTTGTTTCCAGGGACCTGGAAGGACAGTGAGTGAATTGTCCTTTTGCTATATTGTGATTAAAAAAAACATTTATTCTAGGGACAGAAAACTCTAGGTAGGGACAGTGTCAGTTTCTTTCACTCTGCAAGTCCTTGTTTCCAGGGACCTGGAAGGACAGTGAGTGAATTGTCCTTTTGCTATATTGTGATTAAAAAAAAACATTTTTTTCTAGGGACAGAAAACTGTAGGTAGGGAGAGTATTTTTTTTCTTTCACTCTGCAAGTCCTTGTTTCCAGGGACCTGTAAGGACAGTGAGTGAATTGTCCTTTTGCTATATTGTGATTAAAAAAAACATTTATTCTAGGGACAGAAAACTCTAGGTAGGGACAGTGTCAGTTTCTTTCACTCTGCAAGTCCTTGTTTCCAGGGACCTGGAAGGACAGTGAGTGAATTGTCCTTTTGCTATATTGTGATTAAAAAAAACATTTTTTTCTAGGGACAGAAAACTGTAGGTAGGGAGAGTATTTTTTTTCTTTCACTCTGCAAGTCCTTGTTTCCAGGGACCTGTAAGGACAGTGAGTTAATTGTCCTTGTGCTATATTGTGCTGAAAAAAACATTTATTCCAGGGACAGAAAACTCTAGGTAGGGACAGTGTCAGTTTCTTTCACTCTGCAAGTCCTTGTTTCCAGGGACCTGGAAGGACAGTGAGTGAATTGTCCTTTTGCTATATTGTGATTAAAAAAAACATTTATTCTAGGGACAGAAAACTCTAGGTAGGGACAGTGTCAGTTTCTTTCACTCTGCAAGTCCTTGTTTCCAGGGACCTGGAAGGACAGTGAGTGAATTGTCCTTTTGCTATATTGTGATTAAAAAAAACATTTTTTTCTAGGGACAGAAAACTGTAGGTAGGGAGAGTATTTTTTTTCTTTCACTCTGCAAGTCCTTGTTTCCAGGGACCTGTAAGGACAGTGAGTTAATTGTCCTTGTGCTATATTGTGCTGAAAAAAACATTTATTCCAGGGACAGAAAACTCTAGGTAGGGACAGTGTCAGTTTCTTTCACTCTGCAAGTCCTTGTTTCCAGGGACCTGGAAGGACAGTGAGTGAATTGTCCTTTTGCTATATTGTGATTAAAAAAAACATTTATTCTAGGGACAGAAAACTCTAGGTAGGGACAGTGTCAGTTTCTTTCACTCTGCAAGTCCTTGTTTCCAGGGACCTGGAAGGACAGTGAGTGAATTGTCCTTTTGCTATATTGTGATTAAAAAAAACATTTATTCTAGGGACAGAAAACTCTAGGTAGGGACAGTGTCAGTTTCTTTCACTCTGCAAGTCCTTGTTTCCAGGGACCTGGAAGGACAGTGAGTGAATTGTCCTTTTGCTATATTGTGATTAAAAAAAACATTTATTCTAGGGACAGAAAACTCTAGGTAGGGACAGTGTCAGTTTCTTTCACTCTGCAAGTCCTTGTTTCCAGGGACCTGGAAGGACAGTGAGTGAATTGTCCTTTTGCTATATTGTGATTAAAAAAAACATTTTTTTCTAGGGACAGAAAACTGTAGGTAGGGAGAGTATTTTTTTTCTTTCACTCTGCAAGTCCTTGTTTCCAGGGACCTGTAAGGACAGTGAGTTAATTGTCCTTGTGCTATATTGTGCTGAAAAAAACATTTATTCCAGGGACAGAAAACTCTAGGTAGGGACAGTGTCAGTTTCTTTCACTCTGCAAGTCCTTGTTTCCAGGGACCTGTAAGGACAGTGAGTTAATTTTCCTTGTGCTATATTGTGATTAAAAAAAACATTTATTCTAGGGACAGAAAACTCTAGGTAGGGACAGTGTCAGTTTCTTTCACTCTGCAAGTCCTTGTTTCCAGGGACCTGGAAGGACAGTGAGTGAATTGTCCTTTTGCTATATTGTGATTAAAAAAAACATTTATTCTAGGGACAGAAAACTCTAGGTAGGGACAGTGTCAGTTTCTTTCACTCTGCAAGTCCTTGTTTCCAGGGACCTGGAAGGACAGTGAGTGAATTGTCCTTTTGCTATATTGTGATTAAAAAAAACATTTATTCTAGGGACAGAAAACTCTAGGTAGGGACAGTGTCAGTTTCTTTCACTCTGCAAGTCCTTGTTTCCAGGGACCTGGAAGGACAGTGAGTGAATTGTCCTTTTGCTATATTGTGATTAAAAAAAACATTTTTTTCTAGGGACAGAAAACTGTAGGTAGGGAGAGTGTTTTTTTTCTTTCACTCTGCAAGTCCTTGTTTCCAGGGACCTGTAAGGACAGTGAGTTAATTGTCCTTGTGCTATATTGTGCTGAAAAAAACATTTATTCCAGGGACAGAAAACTCTAGGTAGGGACAGTGTCAGTTTCTTTCACTCTGCAAGTCCTTGTTTCCAGGGACCTGGAAGGACAGTGAGTGAATTGTCCTTTTGCTATATTGTGATTAAAAAAAACATTTTTTTCTAGGGACAGAAAACTGTAGGTAGGGAGAGTGTTTTTTTTCTTTCACTCTGCAAGTCCTTGTTTCCAGGGACCTGTAAGGACAGTGAGTTAATTTTCCTTGTGCTATATTGTGATTAAAAAAAACATTTATTCTAGGGACAGAAAACTCTAGGTAGGGACAGTGTCAGTTTCTTTCACTCTGCAAGTCCTTGTTTCCAGGGACCTGGAAGGACAGTGAGTGAATTGTCCTTTTGCTATATTGTGATTAAAAAAAACATTTATTCTAGGGACAGAAAACTCTAGGTAGGGACAGTGTCAGTTTCTTTCACTCTGCAAGTCCTTGTTTCCAGGGACCTGGAAGGACAGTGAGTGAATTGTCCTTTTGCTATATTGTGATTAAAAAAAACATTTATTCTAGGGACAGAAAACTCTAGGTAGGGACAGTGTCAGTTTCTTTCACTCTGCAAGTCCTTGTTTCCAGGGACCTGTAAGGACAGTGAGTTAATTTTCCTTGTGCTATATTGTGATTAAAAAAAACATTTTTTCTAGGGACAGAAAACTGTAGGTAGGGAGAGTGTTTTTTTTCTTTCACTCTGCAAGTCCTTGTTTCCAGGGACAGAGAAGGACACCTGAAGGTAGCCCTTATTGCTTTTTTCCCATCTCCCTGCAGGCCATCTATTAGAATGTCTGGAAGGCAAACAAGGAGAGGCAGACAGTCAGGAGGCAATAAAAGAGGGCAAGCAGGCTCTGTGTCTGGGGGCAACAGTGCTGGTCGTGGACGCGGTGCATTGTCATCAGCACATGGCCATGGGACACGCTTGTCCTTCTTTTCGGCAGCTGGACATGTTGAGCCACATCATGCCGAAGACTTGGTAGAGTGGATGACCAAGCCCTCCTCCTCCTCCTCATCCTCTCTCACCCAGGCTCAGGGTACTGGAAAAGCAGCTGCCAAAGCGTCGTCTTCCCTGGTATCAATGTCAGACAAATCATCAGTCACTCCTTCCCTAGACCCACCATGTCCTCCTCCTGAGGAGTCCCCCGAACTGTTTCAGCACAGTGTTGGGTACATGCTCCAGGAGGATGCCCAGCGTTTCGAAGGGTCTGATGATGAAACCCAGCTAGAGGAAGGCAGTAGCGTGAGAGCAGACAGAGGGGATGCTCAAGAAGGACACCAATCTGGCAGTCATGTTCCAGCAGCTGCAGCATACTGCCAGATTGGCTCCAGTGATGAGGAGGGAGGGGATGATGAGGTCAATGACTCCACGTGGGTGCCTAATAGGAGAGAGGAGGAGGAGGAGGATGAGGAGGAGGCACATCTCCAACGAGGCAGGATGCCCTTTGGTGGCCAGCGTAAGGGCAGTACACCGACGGAATCACACCGCAGAGCTCCGCCTGTGCAGGGCGCTGCCTCTGCCCGTCATTCAAAAAGTTCTTTGGTGTGGGCCTTTTTTGAGGCTAGTGCATCAGATCGCACAGCTGCTGTTTGCAACATATGTCTCAAGCGTATATCGCGTGGCCAAAACATCAGCCGCTTGGGTACCACATGCCTGACCAGACATATGTTGACCTGCCATGCAGCTCGTTGGCAAGCCTACCTCAAAGACCCACACCAAAGAACAAAGCGGACCTCTCCTTGCACCGCATCAGCTGGGATCTCCAACCCCACTATAACTTCAGTCCTCTCTGAAACATGCACTGAGAGGAATGAAGGTGTAGAATTAGGTGTGTCACAGCCAAGTACTTGCGCCCACTCTGCTAGCAGTACACCGACGTCCGATTCTAGCAGGCAAATTTCCCTGCCCCAGCTGCTGGACCGTCGAAAGAAGTTCACTCCCAGCCATCCACATGCCCAGCGGTTGAATGCTAGCTTGGCTAAATTGCTAGCGCTTCAACTGCTGCCTTTTCAGTTGGTAGACTCGGCCCCCTTCCGTGAGTTTGTGCAATGTGCGGTTCCTCAGTGGCAGGTTCCCAAACGCCACTTTTTCTCACGGAAGGCTATTCCGGCTCTCTACCGGCATGTGGAAGGCAATGTCTTGGCCTCGCTGGACAGGGCGGTCAGCGGTAAGGTGCATATTACCGCTGACTCATGGTCCAGCAGGCATGGACAGGGACGTTACCTTTCTTTCACGGCCCATTGGGTCACTCTTTTGGCAGCTGGGAAGGATTCAGGACAAGGTGCAGTAGTGTTGGAGGTTGTCCCACCGCCACGCCTCCAAAATGCTACTACTGGTTGTGACACACCTCTCTCCTCCACCCCCTCCTCTTCTTCTTCCTCCATGGCCTCTTCCTGTGGTTTGTCCTATGAACCAGCGGTGCTCCGTAGCCGTTCACGGGGCTACGCAAGTACGCAGGCAAAAAGATGCCATGCCGTGCTTGCGCTGGTGTGTTTGGGGGACAGAAGCCACACTGGGGCAGAGGTCCTGTCTGCTCTGCAGGGCCAGGCCGAGAGGTGGTTGACGCCACGCCAGCTTAAGCCAGGAATGGTGGTTTGCGACAATGGCACCAACCTCCTCTCCGCCCTCCGACAGGGACAACTGACCCATGTGCCCTGTGTGGCTCACGTCCTTAACCTGGTGGTGCAGCGGTTCTTGGGCAGGTACCCGGGCTTACAGGATGTCCTGAGGCAGGCCAGGAAAGTCTGTGTGCATTTCCGCAGATCTTATAATGCCAGTGCTCGCCTGGCTGAGCTGCAAAAGGAGTTGAACCTGCCCAAGAACCGCCTTATATGTGACATGCCCACCAGGTGGAACTCAACGTTGGCCATGCTGCAGCGGCTGCACACGCAGCAGAGGGCCATCAATGAGTACCTGTGCGACTACGGCACCAGGACAGGGTCAGGGGAGCTTGGTTTTTTTTCTCCACGCCAGTGGGGCATGATCAGGGATGCATGCACTGTCCTGGCACCATTTGAGGAGGCCACGAGGATGGTGAGCAGTGACAGTGCATGCATCAGTGACACTGTACCTCTTGTCCACCTGTTGGAGCACACGCTGCGTGGAATAATGGACAGGGCACTTGAGGCAGAACAGAGGCAGGAAGAGGAGGACTTCCTTGCCTCTCAAGGCCCCCTTTACCCAGACAGTGTTCCTTCTGTCCCACCCATCGCACAGGAAGAGGAGGAGGAGGAGGAGGAGGAGGAGGAGGAGGATTGTGTCAGCATGGAGGTGGAGGCTGGCACTCAGCATCATCAGCAGCAGTCTTTTAGGGATGATTTACAGTCCCAAGAAACCAGTGGACTTGTACGTGGCTGGGAGGAGGTGGCTGCGGATCATGTCGTCCTTAGTGACCCAGAGGACTCCGGAGCGAATGCCTCAGCAAACCTACGCTGCATGGCCTCCCTGATCCTGCAAAGTCTGCGGAAGGATCCTCGTATTCTTCGGATCAAGGAGAGGGACCATTACTGGCTGGCCACTCTCCTTGATCCACGGTACAAGGGTAAGGTTGCGGACCTTATGTTACCGTCGCAGAGGGAGCAGAGGATGAGACAACTCCGGGAGGCCTTGCAGAAAGGTCTGTGCAACGCGTTCCCAGAGACTGGGAGGTTGCAAACTCCTGGTCCTGGACAACGAGTTGCTGAGGCTTCGGCCAGTCAAAGAAGGAGCGGTGGGGAAGGTGGCCGTCTGACCGATGCGTTCAGACAATTCTTTAGTCCGCAGCCCCAAAGTATGATTGGTTCCAGCAACCATCGCCAGCGTCTGATAAACATGGTGCAGGAATATCTAGGGGCAAGGTCAGACTTGGACACCTTCCCCACCGAAAATCCTCTGGCTTACTGGGTCTTGAGGATGGATCACTGGCCAGAGCTTGCACAGTATGCAATTGAGCTACTGGCCTGTCCTGCATCCAGCGTTCTTTCGGAACGCACATTCAGTGCTGCTGGAGGATTTGTCACGGATCACAGGGTGCGCCTGTCCACCGACTCGGTTGATCGACTGACTTTCATCAAGATGAACCAGTCTTGGATCACCACCAGCTACCACACACCTGATGCTGATATAACAGACTAATTGATTTTAAAATGTCACATCCCTTCAAGACTGATGCTGATGCTGAGTGCCTGTGCTGTTATGTTGACTGGCTATCCTCCTCCTCCGAGTCCTCAATGATACGATTGATGATGATAGCTTGGAAGATCATTTTTGTTTATGGGTGCCGCCACCAGTGCCTAACGCCCAATTTTTCAGCCCCTGTTTAACAGGGGCGTGTCATTACAATTTTTGAAGCAATACTTTGCAACAGGGCTCATTGCTGTGCTCCAAGTACAGTATCTGTGAGGGGTTGCAGTGTTGTGCCACCAGTGCCTAAGGCCCAATTTTTCAGCCCCTGTTCAACAGGGGCATGTAATTACAATTCTTGATCTAATAATTCACAGCAGGGCCCATTGCTGCACCCACCAAGAGTAACTGTCAGGGCTTACAGTGTTGTGGCACCAGCACCACCATCAAAGGCCCAATTTTTACTACCACTGTTCAACAATTATATGTAATTAAAATTCCTGATATAATAGTTGACAGCAGGGCGTTCCAGCACCAACCAAGAGTAACTGTGAGTGCTTACAGTGTTGTGCCAACACCAACAACTAAGGGGCCTATTTCTGCAGAGTATATACGGCAGGTCCCTACTTTCAAACATCCAACTTACAAACGACTCCTACTTGCAAACGCAAGAAGACAACAGGAAGTGAGAGGAAATCTACCACTAGGAAGGAAAATTCTCTCCTGTAAGAATAAATATGGGAGAAAGGTGTCTCCTCTGTACTGATGCTTTATCAGCAATCCTTGTTTCAAGAAAAACACCACATTTCAAAAACAGTTGTCATTGGGACGGAAAGTGAGGTGAAATGTTCTGAACAGGGGCACAGACAGCAAAACAAATGTTACAGGGGTGATAACCCTTACCTATGTTTTCCAAAAAGTTTAAAAATAGATTTTTGGGCTGGAGCTACACTTCAACAATGTACCTGTTCAAAATTACAAACAGATTCTACATAAGAACAAACCTACAGTCCCTGTCTTGTATGCACCGCCTGTATACGGCTGTTCAGAGTATATAGGGCCTTTTTTATTTTATGTGCGGGGTTCCCCTTAATATCCATACAAGACCCAAAGGGGCTGGTAATGGGCTGGGGTAGGGGGGGGGGGTCATGGGGTAGCTATGCCATTTTTCTTAAAGAATTTCATCCATATTACCGGGACCAGACATTACATTAAAGCCGCAAGCAGTTTTAAATGGCTTTTTTTTCCTTTAGAAGTGTCATTTTGTGCAGGGACAGTTCTAAACACGGGAAACACGTGGCACTTCACAGGCATACTTTAGACACCCCCCAGGTACGATATTTAAAGGAATATTTGACTTTTTTTTTTTCACTTTATGCATCATTAAAATGACTGCTCCCGAAAAACGACCGTTTTTAAAACTTCTTTTTGCATTGATACATGTCCCCTGGTGCAGAACCCGGGTTCCCAAACCCTTTTTAGGACAATAACATGCATAATAGTTGTTATAATTAGCACTTTAGAATTCGAACGTTCGCATCCATTGTATTTAATAGGGTTCTAATGTTCGTTCGAACTTCCGGTCCGTTCGCGGGTTCTGGTGCGAACCGAACCCGGGGGTGTTCGGCTCATCACTAACGTTAATCTGTTGAAAGCCTGGAGGGATAGAGAGTCCCTAGTCGCAGACACTTGGTCACCAGCTCAAACTGGTTGCGTGATTCCGGAGGTTGGAATAGCAGCCACCTTGTCACAACCCCAACAACAGGAGGTTAAGGAGTTTGTGCTTCGCAACAAGGAGGTGTTCTCTGAGCTGCCGGGACAAACATCTGGGGTAGAGCATGACATCATTACCCCGCCCGGTGAAAGGGTGAAGTTAAAACCCTATCGGATCCCAGAGGCTCGACGGGAGGCAATACGGGAGGAAGTACAGAAAATGCTGAACTTAGGGGTGATAGAGGAGTCCCAAAGTGATTGGTCTAGTCCCATCGTGTTGGTGCCTAAACCGGATGGGAGCTGGCGATTTTGTAACGATTTTCGTCAGTTGAACAAAGTTACAAAATTTGACACCTACCCCATGCCACGTATAGATGAGTTGATCGACCGGCTGGGAACAGCCCGATACATGACGACTCTTGACCTCACAAAAGGGTATTGGCAAATCCCCCTGGCCAAGTCGGCCAAAGAGAAAACCGCATTTGTAACCCCAGACGGGGCGTTCCAATATAAAAGAATGCCGTTCGGGTTACAGAATGCGCCGGCCACATTCCAGCGGAAAATGGACCAGATGCTGAGGCCCCATCGGAAGTATGCTGCGGCTTACCTGGATGACGTAATTGTCCATAGCACAGATTGGGCCTCACATCTGCCAAAAGTGCAAGCAGTCCTGGACTCTGTTCAGGAAGCGGGGTTTACGGCTAACCCCAAGAAGTGTACCATTGGGCAGGAGGAGGCCAAATATCTTGGGTACACCATTGGGAGGGGAGTAATAAAACCCCAACTCAACAAAGTCGAGGCCATCCAGAGTTGGCCACGTCCCAACAGCAAGAAGCAGGTACGAGCCTTTCTGGGAATCGCTGGGTATTATCGGCGATTCATTCCCCACTTTGCTTCTAAGGCTGTGCCCCTAACCAACCTGACGAAGGGGAAAGGGTCGGTCATGATTAAATGGACCCCCGAGGCTGAGGCAGCATTCCAATTCTTGAAACAAGCCTTATGTAGCCAGCCAGTGTTGTACTCACCCGACTTCTCTAAAGACTTTGTCGTACAAAGTGATGCGTCAGATGTGGGGTTAGGAGCAGTATTGTCCCAGGTCTGGAACGGGGAAGAGCTCCCAGTCATTTACCTCAGCAGGAAGTTGAAGTCCCATGAGGTAAATTACGCCACCGTTGAAAAGGAGTGTTTAGCGGTGAAGTGGGCTCTAGATTCCCTTCGGTACTACCTGCTAGGTAGGCACTTTGACATGGTTACGGATCACGCTCCGTTAAAGTGGATGGCTCAAAACAAGGAAACAAATAGAAGAGTGAATAGGTGGTTCCTGGCCCTCCAGGAATTCAACTTCACAGTAAAGCATCGCCCTGGCGTTCAAATGGGGAATGTGGATGCTTTGTCTCGAGTACATGAATGCCTGATTGCTGGTGTTCCAACCCCGAGGTTAAAACAAGAGGGGGGGGTATGTGACAGCAGGAAGGTAAAGTCACCTGGTTGCATCCAGGGGGGTAGATATATTTCGCCCAGATTCAGGCTTTACGCCGACTTATACAACTAGGTGGAGAGTTGTATAAGGCTAGTGGGCTCATGGATGACTCATACCTCTAGGGAGAGGGCTGGGCGTCGTGCAGACAGGGAGTTGATGAGACCAGCTGAAGCTTGTCAGCTCGTTTGGGCCTCTATAAGAACTCCCAGCTTCATTAGATGTTAGCTCATGCCTGGAACCAGACCTGTGTGGACTGTCTAGGGAGAGTGAACCCCTGTGCGGTGAGACAAAGCCTGTGTGGCTATTTGCTTGGACATTTAAAACCAGGGACTTAGGGACTAGGACAGCACTAGGCTGATCCCAGTTGTTAGTTAGGAAACCTGTATGTTTAGTCAGAGGTCAACTTGACCAGGATTTATTTTGGTTATGTTTCTTTTGCTTTGCTGTGTTTTGTCACTGTAAATAGAAAATAAACCGCACCTTTTTTTGATTTTGAAAACCACAACCTCCGTTTGCTGGGCCTGTTTTGTGTGGGGAGCCCATCCCGGGGGTCACACACACCCGCTGCCGAGCTAACCCCCTCACAATATATATATATATATATATATATATATATGTAGCGACCTCACCCCTCTCACCCCTTCTTCTTCTCGGCTTGTTGTCTCATCTAGGGGGGAGTATGGGAGGAGGGATGCGATACACCACAGCTCATGTCCTCTTTTGTATAGAGGTGAAGGCCAGAACCTATTTTACCATCGGGTCATGTGCATAACCCAGAGCCAAGTCTTTTCTGTAAATGACCCCCTCTGCTCCCAGTAACTGGAGTTCCACACCACTGAAAAGGTCCAACTCGTATTTATTCTCCAACAGCAATAAATCGTCATTTAGCACAGACAGGTTGTGACCAAAGAACAGTTCAGTATAGGTGGGGAGTAGGTCGAGGGACAATCCTTAGATAGAACCAACCATTGTGGTGTCACCAACGGTTATGGCGTACAGTCGCTGCCACCGACTGTGTAGAACAGAGAATGAATTACCTTCGCTAAGCGCAGCCCCTGTCAGAGGGAAGACATCCGTCCAAGAGAGTTACCAGAGGCCCCGCCGTCACCAGCAATGCTGCACCGGACTGTTCAGAGGGGTTACGCTCCCTGGCCTCCTCATCTCAGACTCGGGCACCCAAGGCTTTAGGACCCCCTCGGATTCCTTCACCCTTGCAGGACCCAGTCGAAGGTACTGGGCCCCCAGGCCATCTCCCGCTCCGGCCAGGTCAAGGGCACCTGGGCCCGGAACGCCGGAATGCTGGCACCTAGGCTGAAGGTGCCTGGGTGCGACTCTGACCTCTGACTCTGAACCTCGTGTTCCGGGCGTCCGCCCCCTCTTATCTCCTCTCCCTCAGCGTCACCACAGGTTTCCCGCCCTGCGGTACAGCCACCAGAAGAGGACAAAAAGGGTACGGTACTGCAGTGAGGGTTCAACCCCGGCCCAGGGCGACAGCGCCACCCACAGGCCAAAGAGAACCTCACACCACAGAGTCCTCCACGAACAGCAAATGGTCCCAAATTCCCTAACAATCAGTGCATCTGGGTTACACTACCACCCAGATGCCTCCCCTAAATTCAAATACCCGCTATATATATATATATATATATATATAAATATATATATATATCCATGTGCACTCACAAGTGTCTGAAGAATATGGTGCTTTGTACACAGCCCACCGCAGTACTTGGAGGACAGCTGTCTGTGTTTTTAGCTAGGATATTCATGTTTTTTAGCGAAAAAAATATATGGATTAATCATGGTGCTAGAAGTGTAGTACCTTTTATAAGAAGAACCTGATACCAGATTGCAGCAGGCTTGACAAAGGGTACCCCACTCCAGAAATGTGTGACCCCGACAACCAGTGTACATCTGCTGCAGGTGGGTGGATGCAGGCGCCGGACAGATTTTTCTGCTGCCTGTAGAGCACTCCAACATAACATTGGTGGAGGAGGAACAACTGAGCTGTCATCTAGCAGTACCCCTGACCCTGGTTTCTGCTGCCCTTGTGAGTGCATACTGATGTTTTTTTGTATGTTTAGTTTTTCTTTAATGAGACATCAGGGGTCTTTTCAACCCCTGATGTCTCACCTGCCCTCCACTGAAGCAATTATAGTGCAGATTGCACTCCATTGGCTTCTTCCCATGCCACAATGACCCATGCACATTACTTCCGGGTTCTTACTAGGTAACAGTGATCAGCAAATGGACGTTCTCTGGTCTCCTTTTCCTCTTACTGGTGACACCAGGCATGGGCTTCCCAAGCCCCTAGGAGGGAGTGTGGAGCACCAGAAACATGGTCAGGGGAGTGCGGAGGGGGAGTGGGGTGGCCAAATGCACTGGGGGTGAGTGGAAGTGATCAGACGGCTGCAGTGGTGGTGCATCCATAGTGGGCGCAGGAGCGCCGCCCCCTCTCTCCTGCACCCGTTAATCTCCAATAGATAGATTCATGCATTGCATGAATCTATCTATTGTCGCCACTGCCGCCCACTATTCAGGTGTCCGGCCCCCTGTTGAGCGCCAGCCATCTGAATTACAGCGGCGGGTGTGTTTTGGAAGTGCCTGTTTAGAGCCATAGGCTCTAATAGGCTTCCTGATTATAGCCTGTGGGCTCTAATCGGCTTCCAAATTGTTAAACAGTGGGCGCACTGCTGTGCGTTCCCTATTTAAACAGTGCTGTGTTAGGGAATCGCTTCCCTAACCCTGACCCGCCTCTCAGCCAATCAGGTGCACCGGATCTTGTTACCGGTCACCTAATTGGCTGAAGCCACAGACGCTGTGATTGGATGCCTATCAGGCATCCAATCATAGCAGAGATGACATTGAGGGGAAACTGGCTGCATTTGATGGGGAAACTGGCTGCATTTGATGGGGAAACTGGCTGCATTTGATGGGGAACTGGCTGCATTTGAGGGGGCAAACTGGTGGCAATTGATTGGCACAGTGGCTGCGTTTGATGGGCACAGTGGCTGCTTTTAATGGGCACAGTGGCCGAAATTGATGGGCACAGTGGCTGCAATTGATGTTTTCTTTTTTTTCAGTTTGTTTGCGCACCAGCCACCACTGGGCGGCTGTATAGATGCCAAATTACCTCCTTGTGTCTGCAGTTGAATTGTCAGATTTACACAACGTGGTTGGAATGGTTTGTAAACACTCTCTGTTGCTGCTGATGTAAGCCAAATGTCAGTGGCAGCAAAAAATTAATGCATAGTTCCCAACCGTTCTTCTTTTCTCCTCAATTGTCCTTCCTTGTTCACTAATGCATAGATCTATAATATAGTACATTTATTATTTCAATATTTACAGTACTAAGTGTAGTATTACACTACACTAAGGGGTTGATTTACTAAAGGCAAATAGGCTGTGCACTTTGCAAGTGCAGTTGCTTCAGAGATTAGTAAATGAGCAGAAGCTCTGCTGACTTCCATCATCCAATCATGTGCAACCAAAAACCTTTTTTTTTTTCATTTTTTTTCTTCGCATGTGATTGGGATTTCTTTGCAAAGTGAAGCCTTACCTCCATTTACTAAGCTCTGGAGCCATGGGCGTCCGCAGGTAGGGGCAAATGGGGGAGGGGGCAAATGGAATCATCAAGAAGGTGTTGTAGTTGCCAGCTGCAGTGTCCGCGCTGGCCGCCGCTGACTTTTTTCTGAGTCAGCCGGTTGCTCTCTGTCCTGACATCTGATGTCCCTCCCTCACCCCTGGCCCGATCATCGGATGAGATGGCTCCGTAGCTTGGCCGTTCTGCCGCTCCTCTTCAGTGATTGGCTGCCTGCCTGTGTACATGTGTAGATCCGGCCAGCGTCAACACCGCTTACTCAGTGCAGTCAGTGGCCGAGCCGCCAAGTGATACGCTGCCAGTGCCTACTCATCATCACATCAGAGGAAATCCTGACCTGAAGTGAGTGGCATATACAGTTGCAAGCAACAGAAGAAGAACCACAGTTAGGAGGAGCATTTTGATTTATATATGTCTTTAAAGTTGGACAGCAATTACTGGAAAGATATTCATCTTCTTCACTTTGTATAGGCTATTTTCATCAAGACCAAAATATGGCAACAACAGATGTATTGCAATACATAGTGTAGCGGGTATGTACTTTTCAGAGTGTTTAAATCTGGTGAAGACATCAGTGATGACCAGTTCCCTGCAGCCCAGCAGGTGGCGCTGTCACTTCGGGCTGGGGTTGAACCATCACTGCAGTGCCGTACCCTTTGTGACCTCTCGCAGCAGTTGTACGGCGGGGCGGGGAACCCGCTGTGCTTGCTGGGGGAGGGTATAAAGGGGGCGGACATCTTCGCCACGAGGTTCGAGTCCCAGGCACCTTCAGCCTGAGGGCTGCTGTTCGCGGTCGGTGTCCAGGCAGCTTAGGCCTGGACACTTGGAGTTCGTGTTCCATCCCAGGCACCTTCAGTCTGGGGTGAGGTACTCGGCCGGAGGCCTGGGGCCCAGTACCTTCTGCTGGGTCCTGCCGGGGAGGGACTGTCCTAGGGTGCCCCGGGTGTTGGGCACCAGAATCCAGAGGCATAAGGGACCAGAGGAGGGATTCATCCGAAGACCTGGTGCAGCATATTGCCAGTGACGGGTGAACCTCTGGAGACCGCCCGGAGGGATGTCTTTCTCGAACAGGGGCCAAGTTCATGGAGGAAGGTGATTCATGTTCAATGACCCGTGGCAGCGGTCCAACTAGTCAATTCAGGTCAGTGGCAGAGACCTGCTATTAGGCCTGTGGCAGGGGCCTCAACGGTTCACCCGGTCGGTGGCAGCGACCAATCTCACGGTCGGTGGCAGAGACCGTGCGCCAGGCCTATTCGCTTGCAAAGGAATAGGAGAGTTCATTTGTGCCTGGGCCTACTTGTATCCACACCCCTGTCTGTCTGTTACTGAAAGTTCAACTGTTATGTTCACCCTGCGATGGAGAAATAAAAGAGTGTTGGACTTTTAATTGGTGTAGGGCTCTGTTACTGGCAGACACATCTCCACGGAACAACTGGAAGCTTCGTATGCAGTGAGCAGACCCGGAGGTAATTCAAGTGACTTTGCTCAACCCTCATACACATACTAGGGGAGAGCTTGGCGTAGTGTTCCTGCACTCTCCTCTCCCAGGTACCCCTAGACCACACCAGCCAATAACCAGGAGAAACGGAGAGGGAGAGTGAGGCTCCGCTACAATTGCAATATAAAAAGATGTACATTCTGTAGGCTATATTTATATGGGTGTAGCACACGGCCCTTTTACTCCCGTCTTTGGCTCACTCACAGGAGGAAAAGGCGCACCATGCCACCATGCCCGTACACTCTGGTTTGCAGAGGTTAGGCACACTTGTAACGTACGGGTCTTGCAGCAAGGTTCTCCTTAAAGTTGGTTCTCGTCCCCTAGAATGTAAAGGACAAGTCTCTATACCCCCAAGTAACTCCAAGGTCCACACCAGTAGCAACTCCAACGTAGAGTTTATTTTCCTTATGCAAGAATAACCACAAAGTTGAGAAGAGAGAAAGGTGTTAGAAAGGCAGATCAGATTCAGACACTCCTGGCTTCCTCGCCACTCGATCCTGAGTGGGTATAGCTCACCCGGACAGTCACTCGATGGCACTAGCAGCCGGCATGTAGCTCGAACAGTCAATCAGATTCCCTGCCACAGAATCTATAGTGTCCCGAACCTCCTAATGGTTACGTTGTTAGATTCCTTTTCGGATGGATGACATCCCTCCAGAGAGTTACTGGGCCCCTTCCTTCACTGTGAACTCTCACCAGTCCTTCGGAACGGTCCTCCCCCAGCATCCTCTTCCAAAAGCGGGTCCCCTCGCAAGGCGGCACCCTGGGATTCTTCCTCCCGAAGTGGGCTCCAGCTAAAGGTGCTGGGCCCAGGGCTGAAGTTGCAGTCCCAGGACTAAAGGTGCCTGGGACTGAGGCGCACGTGGCCCCATGTCCTGGAGGGCCATGCACTTTAACTTGGACTCCAGAAATGTAGGTTCCCCCCGGTACAGGTCCCCGGGGTAGTAAGTCCACCCTGACCAATGGCGTCTGCCCCTTTTGTACCCTCTCCCGGCATGCACAGTGGGTAGACCACGCCCACTGCACGGCTGCCGAGAGAGGACACACAATCGCCACTCCATCACTTGTGGTTCAACCCCGAGTACAAGTGACAGCGCCACCCATACTTCTAAGGGAAACTGCACGCCAGGTGAAAACAGCAGCAAAGCAGAGTCCAATAAATTGGAAGATCCGAGCCAACTACCACTCGAATCACCCCTAAATAAAGTATAGCTGCACCCTAAATTGGGACCCCTGCTACACGGGCATGGACTGGAGTAACTTCCAATACAATGTGAAGCTGAATTATCTCTTATATAACACATATACCTCTCCACTGGAAAGATATATGTTATATAAAGCCTCGTACACATGGCCGAGATTCTCGTCAGGAAAAAAACGTTGTTTTTCCTGACGAGAATCTTGACAAGAAACTTGTCCCGGCAGAGTGTACACAAGTACGATTCAAAAGAACCGTCGTTCTTTTGAATGGCACGAACGCGGTGACGCCATCGACTACGACAAGCGTGCGCTCGTCACATTCGATGCCGTCACCGCCATCTTGCTACACCCTATGCCTATGCCTAGGAAGCTACCGCGCAAGCGACAAAGTCATTTTGAGCATGCGTGGGTTTCCACGGCGACAGGTAAGTGTACACACGCTCGGGTTTCTCGTCGAGAAACAGGCCGAGGAGATTCTCGACGAGAAAAAAGACCGCAGATCGTCTTTTTTCTTGTCGGGGAATCTGGGCAGTTTTCTTGACGAGAAAACTGAAACCCGCGTACACACAGCCGGTTTTCTCGGCAAGAAAGCTCTCCCGGCAGTTTTCTTGTCGTTTTTTGCCGAGAAAACCGGTCGTGTGTACGCGACCTTAGACATAATTCAGCGTCACTTTGTATTGGAAAATACTCAGGCCAGGCGTACCACCAGTCCATGCCCATATAAATATAGCCTAGAGAATGTACATCTTTTATATTGCATGGGTGACCTTAAAATTATGCCCCCCCCCCCCAAAGTTCTGCGGACGCCCATGTCTGGAGCAACTGCATTTTGCAAAGTGTGCAGTCTATTTGTCTTTAGTAAATCCCTAAACCTTTTATCCAACTTCTAAATTAATTATTTTGAAAAGCCAGTATAAAGGAAAAGTGGCGATAAAACAAATCACTTGTAGGTTTGACCAATCATTTTGTACTGGAATTCTTCCTGATCTGCATAACTGGGAGTGTGCCAGAGGTTTGCCTTTTGCCTTCATTTGTGATAATGGGTGTTCTTCTTTCTCCTCTTGGAATGTTTTTGTGTTTTTGGGGGGGAAATGTTATGAAATAGATATGAACGGATATCATTCATAGGTGTCACAACAAGAAATACTTGCTGACTCATTCACATTTTTACAGCTCTAAACAGGAAGCCGAGATGCTAACCACAGACATGTGAGCTCTGTTGCCTCACTAGCTGAAAGAAAATATGCGTTCAACATGAGAACAGATCCTCAGACTGGGAAAATACATTTTGCTGGTGTAAATTAATGATCCACCATGTAGACACACATTTTGTAATTTGGGGTTATTTGTGTAACGTCTACCTGAAAGCAATTTTCAGTATGCCATTTATGCATGGATTAATAAATGCACCCTCTTAAGCCTCGTACACACGATCGGACATCCATCGGACTTTTCCGTGGATTTTTGTCCGAACGGAGTTGGCCGGGCACACCCATAGCATACACACCACAGGACTTTTCTGCAAACTTTCCCAAAACTTTTTCCAACATCACATGGTTTTTCTTCTATTTTCTGCTCTTTACCGCCACCCTTTGGTCAACTTCTGCTATTGTTGGTTGATTTTAACATTATTTGTTTTGTCCATCGGACGAAAGTCCGATGGTTTTCTGTACACACAGTCGGACTTTGCTCCATTGTCCGATGAAAACCAAAAAAGTTTGTCCGATGGAGCGTACACACGGTCGGATTTTTTGTCAAACTTGCTCAAAATTAAGTTTGTTGGCAAAAAGTCTGACCGCGTGTACGGGGCTTAATGGTTATTTATCAGTGAATGTGTTTAAGTTGCCTGCTGGCATGAGCTGAGCTCCCGCAGGGTTAAACAGTCACAATGCTCCATAAACTTACATACTCAGCTTTGTTGAGTCATAAGAGACCCTACATTCCTTGAATGCATACTATTTAAAGTGGATAGAGTAGATAAAGATTTAAAACTCCTTTCAGTTTATTTTTTCACTGTTTGTGTTCCATTGGCAAATTTCCCTTCAATTTCTACCCTAGCGATGCAACAGGAAATGAGAGGAAATTTCTAGTGAGGGGAATTCCCCCTTAGACAGTTATATTTAAAGAAGAATCAACCAGCGCAAATAACAATACCTAAAATAGCAGCTAAGCACTGAGGGTCAAACTTATCAAATCCCACAAAAGTATATAAAAAAGCAGCAGTGCAGCGCAAACACAAATATACACAGTTCTAGCAATAAAATAAAATAATGTCCATATGTAGAGAAATGAAATCTTCAAGGGTCAGATGAAAGAGACCACCAAGTGTCCAGAGTGAAGAGAATACAATTTTCAGGTGATTCTGTGCCACCCTCCACCAATGATAGCAGTGGCAGCTCACCTCAACAAATGGACCCCTGAATGAATCAGTCAGATCAGTCAAGCAATTCCCACAGCGGGGAGTATAACCAGAGGCTCCTAATCGGGGTGGTGCAGTACAAACAGACTTGATCTCTTCAGCGTTGTTCATATAAGAAAGTAAACAGAAATCTAGTGCTCTCCGTTTTTAAAATGTATTTAAAAAGTAGCATATAAAATTACACTCACAATCTGCAGCACTGTTCCTCAGTGCCAGGGATCCACAGCAAACAAACTGTAACGCACAGCAGTAGCGATGGCATAAGACACGAGCAGCGTGTATGAACGCGGGTGACGTCACTATCCTAGATCACGTTCCGTACACGTTACGTCCCCTATGGTAGGCGGGACTTCATCAGCGGTGGTCAGGTTCTCCTCTCCCATGGGGTCTCCCTTTGGGGGAGCCTCACCTATTACTTGGGTGAACCTTGCTTCGGCAAGTTCCCTGAAAAATAGGGTCTGCCCGGATGACCCATGAGCACCGCTGTATCTTGTCCTAGGCCGACAAGGAGGAAAATCGGTATGGCGCCCTCATAAAGCGGCTGCACTGCTGACCCTATGATAATACCTGCTGGTGACTGGCCTGATGTTTAGACAGACCGGCGGCCGGACCTAATACAACTGACGGACGCCAATGCTAGAAAGCGTGGCACTGGCAGCAGGTCTTAGCGGCCTAATGCTCCACCTACCCTCCTCCGCGGCATCCTTGGGAGGAAGTTACAATATGTAATTTAACATCCTCCCAGGGCTCTCTGTGTCAATAGCGTGGAGAAGAGAGGAGAGAAGCCCCCAGGTAGGGCAGCAGAGTTTTTTTTTCTTTGCATTCTTACTGTCATGGATATGCAGTAATGTTTGTCTGCCATCTTACCTTCCTCCTCTTGTGTTCACCTTAGAGGCCAGACTCTCTCATCTGGCTGCTTTTATAATCTCTCCTCCCAGCCTGGCTCCACCCCAGGCCCTATCACAGAACTCTATATTAACCTGTGCACTGCAAGTCTGCCTTGCTGATCAACGTGTTTGTTAAGCATTGTGTGTTTGGGTTCCTGCCTGCCGTGTGCTACGTCTGTCTCTGTGTTACAATATTGGCTTGTTCCCGACTATCCCTGTCTGCTAGTGACCTTGACCTTCGGTTTGTCCTTCGTTTATCCGTGTCTGCTTGTTACCCTGACCTTGGCTTTTCCCCTCACTATTCTTGTATCCTGTGCTGCTGCTTCCCCTATATCCTCTTTACCCTACGGAGCGTGAGCTAAGGGACTCTGGGGGCCGCAACCTGGACCCAGCTGCAGCGTAGGCCATCCTCACCACTAGAAGCTCTGGTGAAAACCTGCTGGATCTTAGACTCCGCGCCCTGGGGAATCTTGGGCTCTAGCTCCCTGTGGATCCCTGTTGTGCTCCACTGGTCCCGCTTTCCACAACTACCCAGTGTCCCATCCGCAGCAGTCAGCCATAGGGTTCACTACCTTGTGGTGCACTCCTGACCCCCAATGGTGTGCATCTGTCATCTGGCCACAGGTGACCTGACACTTACTGACAACTCTGAAGAGGGCATTTAGGTGGTTTCCTTCCTGCTTGAAGATTATATATATATATTGTGAGGGGGTTAGCTCGGCAGCGGGTGTGGGTGACCCCCGAGATGGGCTCCCCACACAAAAACAGGCCCAGCAGACGGAGCTTGTGGTTTTAAATGTCCAAGCAAATAGCCACACAGGCTTTGTCTCACCGCACAGGGGTTCACTCTCCCTAGACAGTCCACACAGGTCTGGTTCCAGGCATGAGCTAACATCTAATGAAGCTGGGAGTTCTTATAGAGGCCTAAATGAGCTGACAAGCTTCAGCTGGTCTCTTCAACTCCCTGTCTGTACGACGCCCCACACTCTCCCTAGAGGTATGAGTCATCCATGAGCCCACTAGCCTTAGCTGGGCTTATACAACTCTCCACCTAGTTGTATAAGTCGGCGTAAAGCCTGAATCTGGGCGAAATATATCTACCCCCCTGGATGCAACCAGGTGACTTTACCTTCCTGCTGTCACATACCCCCCCCTCTTGTTTTAACCTCGGGGTTGGAACACCAGCAATCAGGCATTCATGTACTCGAGACAAAGCATCCACATTCCCCATTTGAACGCCAGGGCGATGCTTTACTGTGAAGTTGAATTCCTGGAGGGCCAGGAACCACCTATTCACTCTTCTATTTGTTTCCTTGTTTTGAGCCATCCACTTTAACGGAGCGTGATCCGTAACCATGTCAAAGTGCCTACCTAGCAGGTAGTACCGAAGGGAATCTAGAGCCCACTTCACCGCTAAACACTCCTTTTCAACGGTGGCGTAATTTACCTCATGGGACTTCAACTTCCTGCTGAGGTAAATGACTGGGTGCTCTTCCCCGTTCCAGACCTGGGACAATACTGCTCCTAACCCCACATCTGACGCATCACTTTGTACGACAAAGTCTTTAGAGAAGTCGGGTGAGTACAACACTGGCTGGCTACATAAGGCTTGTTTCAAGAATTGGAATGCTGCCTCAGCCTCGGGGGTCCATTTACCGCTGGAATGTGGCCGGCGCATTCTGTAACCCGAACGGCATTCTTTTATATTGGAACGCCCCGTCTGGGGTTACAAATGCGGTTTTCTCTTTGGCCGACTTGGCCAGGGGGATTTGCCAATACCCTTTTGTGAGGTCAAGAGTCGTCATGTATCGGGCTGTTCCCAGCCGGTCGATCAACTCATCTATACGTGGCATGGGGTAGGTGTCAAATTTTGTAACTTTGTTCAACTGACGAAAATCGTTACAAAATCGCCAGCTCCCATCCGGTTTAGGCACCAACACAATGGGACTAGACCAATCACTTTGGGACTCCTCTATCACCCCTAAGTTCAGCATTTTCTGTACTTCCTCCCGTATTGCCTCCCGTCGGGCCTCTGGGATCCGATAGGGTTTTAACTTCACCCTTTCACCGGGCGGGGTAATGATGTCATGCTCTACCCCAGATGTTTGTCCCGGCAGCTCAGAGAATACCTCCTTGTTGCGAAGCACAAACTCCTTAACCTCCTGTTGTTGGGGTTGTGACAAGGTGGCTGCTATTCCAACCTCAGGAATCACGCAACCAGTTTGAGCTGGTGACCAAGTGTCTGCGACTAGGGACTCTCTATCCCTCCAGGCTTTCAACAGATTAACGTGATAGATCTGTTCGGGCTTTCGCCTTCCTGGTTGTCTGACCTTGTAATTCACTTCGCTCACTTTTTCCATTATCTCGTAGGGGCCTTGCCATTTGGCAAGGAATTTACTTTCAACCGTAGGGACAAGTACCAGTATCCTATCCCCCCGGGGAAAAGGTACAGGTCTTGGCTCCACGGTTGTACACTCTCTGCTGTGCTAACTGCGCTTGGGCCAAATGTTCCTTCACGATGGGCATTACCTGTGCAATTCGGTCTTGCATCAGGGCGACATGCTCAATCACACTCCTGTGGGGAGAACTCTCACTTTCCCAAGTTTCCTTGGCAATATCCAACAGCCCTCTTGGGTGTCTCCCATACAGTAACTCAAAGGGGGAGAATCCCGTAGAGGATTGGGGCACCTCCCTAATAGCAAACATCAGATAAGGAAGTAGACAGTCCCAATCCTTTCCATCTCTATCCACCACTTTCTTCAACATTTGTTTTAGGGTTTTGTTGAATCTTTCAACCAGCCCATCGGTTTGGGGGTGATACACAGATGTACGTAATTGCGTCACTTTGAACAATTTACATAGCTCCTTCATAACCCGGGACATAAAGGGTGTACCTTGGTCCGTAAGCAGTTCTTTACAAATACCCACCCGGCTAAACACAAGAGATAGCTCTTTGGCTATGGTTTTGGCCGAGGTATTTCGGAGAGGTATCGCTTCTGGATAACGGGTGGCATAGTCCATTATAACTAATATGTACTGGTGCCCCCTAGCGGACTTGATTATAGGACCTACCAAATCCATGGCGATCCTCTCAAACGGGACCTCAATGATGGGTAGAGGGACCAGCGGGCTACGGAAATGTGGCATCGGGGCCGACCTCTGACACACAGGGCAGGAGGAACAATAATTTTCTATGTCCTTCATCACCCCCGGCCAATAGAATCTCTGTAATACCCTCTCTCGGGTTTTCTCTGTCCCCAGATGACCTCCAAGAATGTGCCCATGGGCCAACTCCAACACCAACTTCCTGTAAGGTTTGGGCACCACAAGCTGCTCAACGGTTTCTTCTGCCCTTTTTGCCACCCGATACAGTAGGTCCTTCTCTACGCTGAAGTATGGGTAAGTGCAGGTATTATCTGGGTTCACTAACTCGCCATCTATTTTCACTACGTTTTCCCGTGCCTTTATTAGGGCGGGGTCTTTCAACTGTTCTGTGGCAAAGTTTTCCCTGTGAACCTCAAGATCAGAAAACTCCACAGACGGTAGGTTTTCGTCTGAGGAGGTGGGCTCCTCTCCAGTTTCTTGAGTCTCCCCTGCCAATACTGACAAGGGAAATTCCGGAGAGTCCTCACCACTCTCAGGGGAGTTCTGGCTATCACATTCCTGGTACATAGGGGCACCAGTGGGGGGCTCAGGATCATCCCACAGTTCCCAGAACTTCGGAAAATCCCTTCCCACAATGGCGTCATGCGGTAACTGAGATACTAAGCCCACTGGATGAGAGAGGGTACCTTTGGGGGTCTCGAAACACACTGTAGTCACTGGATACTCTCGGGTGTCCCCATGCACACAAATAACAGCTACCTTGCTATTCCCAGAGACCTCTGTTTTAACTAATTCAGCCTTTATCAGGGTCACAAGGCTACCTGAATCCAGCAATACCACAACATTTCTACCATTAATACACATTTTGCATAAATGTTTCTCAGTTCCCCGAATGGCAGTGCATGCGACTGTCGCACACAGCGACTGACGTCTGCCCGTCAGAAAGTCACACTGCATGGGTTCCTCCACAACCGGGCAATTTGCTGCAATATGTCCCGCTTGCCGGCAGCGGTAGCAAACGATCCTTCTTGCCGCCTCTTGAGCCGCTGATTTCCCAGGCTGTTCTCGCCAAACTTGGGGTAGAGCTCCCACCCTCTCACTCTCTCCACCCTTACCCCTTGGAATCATCTTATCCGCCCCTGGGGATGGTCTGGTCTTAGGGTGGAAAGTCCGAGTGTCTCTGGAAGAGGCCGTCAGGTTCTCTGTAGCCAAGTATTTCTCCACACGATCCACAAGACCATCGGCCGTCTCTGGGTCTCCATGGCTTACCCACTTTTGGATGGCAGTAGGAAGAGCTCTCAAAAACCGATCCATTACAACACGTTCCACAATCTTTGGTGCGGACAAAGTCTCTGGCTGTAGCCACTTTCTGCTCAGGTGAATGAGATCATACATTTGAGATCTGGGGGGTTTTCCAAGCTGGAAAGTCCAGTTATGCACACGCTGAGCCCGGACAGCCAGGGTGACACCCAGCCTTGCCAATATTTCAGCTTTTAGCATCACATAATCTTTTGCTTGGTCATGCTCTAGGTCATAGTAAGCCTTCTGCGATTCACCAGTTAACAGAGGAGCCACCAGTCCAGCCCACTGCTCCTCAGGCCACTTTTCTCTTTCAGCAGTCCTTTCAAATGTGGTCAAAAATACCTCTGGATCATCCTCTCCAGTCATTTTTGTCAATAAACGACTCACCCCAAAGGACGCGGTATTAGTGGGACGGCTTCCCTCACTGGTCTGCGGACGTTGCTGCACTACTGCTTCCATTTGTTGTAGTCTCTGCTCTTGCTTCTGTAACAGGTCTATGAAGCGGGCCTCAGATTGCTGCAGGGCTTGTTGCTGAGCTTCCAGACTCTGTTGGTGAGCTTGCTGCTGGGCTGCAAGGCTCTGTTGATGAGCTTGCTGCTGGGCTGCAAGGCTCCTTTGCAAACCTGCATTTGTCTGCTGTTGATTGGCATTTGCTAGAGCCAGCTGTTTCAGTATCTCCTCCATGCTGGCTTAAAAAAAACTGCCCGCATTCTCCACCAACTGTGAGGGGGTTAGCTCGGCAGCGGGTGTGGGTGACCCCCGAGATGGGCTCCCCACACAAAAACAGGCCCAGCAGACGGAGCTTGTGGTTTTAAATGTCCAAGCAAATAGCCACACAGGCTTTGTCTCACCGCACAGGGGTTCACTCTCCCTAGACAGTCCACACAGGTCTGGTTCCAGGCATGAGCTAACATCTAATGAAGCTGGGAGTTCTTATAGAGGCCTAAATGAGCTGACAAGCTTCAGCTGGTCTCTTCAACTCCCTGTCTGTACGACGCCCCACACTCTCCCTAGAGGTATGAGTCATCCATGAGCCCACTAGCCTTAGCTGGGCTTATACAACTCTCCACCTAGTTGTATAAGTCGGCGTAAAGCCTGAATCTGGGCGAAATATATCTACCCCCCTGGATGCAACCAGGTGACTTTACCTTCCTGCTGTCACAATATATATATATATATATATATATATATATATATATATATATATATATATATAAAGTGAAGGATAAAGGGATTATTTTCTTAGGAGTCATACGTTGAGTGCTATTAAATCTTACCTGTTGTCCTGGAATTGATAGGGTTAATCCTTGAGAGCTCTGGTGTTGGTGTAATTAAAATACCAGGCTTTTGTAGTCTTCAGGATGAGAAGTAAAGCTGGAACGTATACTTTTTTTTTTTTTTGCAAACTGCTGATTTGTCTTAGGTTTTGCTCTATAGCAACATCATTATGCCAGTTAATCCTGTTTTATTTAGCAAAATATATTGTAATTAAACATGCAGTACACAGGTTAAAGAGCTTTCAGTCTGTGTGTTGACATTTTTGGCCTGATTAAGTCCTAATTCTTTGACTATGAAACTGGTTTGTGAATGTCACATGACCACCATCAAATGGAACATTAGTTGAGCAGGTCCCCATCCCTGGTGTTCCTCCTGGGATAAGTGGCACCAACAGCCAAGAGCGGTACCTGTGTGGTCAGATCAGCATTGTTTGTCCAATAATCCACAGATATGGATTTAGCCCAACCCTATCTGCTGGCCCAATGTGATGTTATTTAGGGGTATTTTAGCAGGTGAATACGAGCACTTCCACCATTGGAAGTGCATTTGTTCTGACATCAGTTTGAGATGTTTCAGTGATCATTCAGAATTCATTGACAGGTGCACTTGACCTTCTGATCTGCATTTACCTGTGCCTCATGCAAATTTTTCATCCAATAGACTTGCATATGTATGGAAACCTACTTGAAGCAAGCAAAAGCCTCTCAACACAGGAGCTTAGGGTCCAGTCACACCAGCCGCTGCATTGCAACGCGTGTGGTGTGGTGAGGTCCAGCAGGACCAATGCAGTGCACTGTTTTTTTTTTCAAACAAACAAACTTTTCTTTGTAGTTCTGCTGCCATGCAGTGACCCATGCTGAGCTGGAAAAAAGTACTGCATGCATTACTTTTTTAAATGCAGGCTGTCATTTTTCCTCGTCATGCATTGGGGGTGCTGTGGGGCTGCGTGGGAATATCCACAAAACACAGTCCCACTGCACCTGGTGTGAAAGGACCCTAAGGCTACTTTCACACTGAGGCGTCACGGCGTCAAAATGCTGCTATTTTTAGCGGCGTTTTACCGTCGTTTTTGCAGCGCTTTTCGGGCACCAGCATTTAACCCCCGCTAGTGGCCAAATAAAGGGTTAAAAGCTAAGGCGCTTTGCAGGCTCTGCCCATTGATTTCAATGGGCAGGGGCGCTTTAGGAGCGGTGTGATCACTGCTTCTACAGCGCCTGAAAAATGCTGCTTGCAGGATTATTTTTTTACCGTCCTGCCAGAGCACTGGCATGAAGAGGAACAAGACACCTGGGGGTGATGGGATCCCGGCAAAATTCTATCTGCGCTTTTGGCCTGTGGTGAAGGACCAAGTATTTGAAGTCATCAAGTTTTGCATGGAGAAGGAGTTATCAAAATCCTTTTATATCACTCTGCTCTATAAAAAAGGTGACACGCGTAAGGTGAAGAATTGGAGACCGATAACTTTGTTAAATTCAGATTATAAAATCTTAGCCAAACTATTACCAAATAGGATGAGAGATGTGATTAATACGGTTATCGGGGAGTGGCAAGTCTGTGCGGTCCTGGGCAGGAGGATATCGGACAACTTAATCCTCTTGAGGGATCTTATTTTCTACATACAATGAAATAACTTACCTTTTGAAATCGCTGGATGTGATCTAGAGAAGGCATATGACAGGGTATCACACACTTACCTGCTGATGGTCTTGAAGAGCTTGGGATTTCCTGAAGACTTTGTGGGAATGGTGGAGTGCCTGTATAGGGACATAACTAGTAGACATGTGCATTCGTTTTCGTCCGAATGCATTTTCGTCCGAATTTCAGGTATTTTCGTTATCGTTTTAACAAACGAAAACGAAAGCACAGAATCCGAAAACCGAAAGATCCGACATAAACAAATGCTTTATTTTCGTTTTCGTTGCGACAGCAGTTCGATATAGATAGGAGATTCGACATGACGCTGACAATAACAATCTGTGTCTATCGAACCTGCGGTCGAATGTGCCTAACCTTAACTCTATTAGTCCAAGATTATTCTACATAGAGAGAAAAGATTCGACATAGAGAGAAAAGATTCGACATTATAGAGAGAAAAGATTCGACATTATAGAGAGAAAAGATTCGACATTATAGAGAGAAAAGATCACTGCTGGAATTGGGTGGGGGAAGTAAAATAAAAATAATGATGAAGATGAATGTTATTGGCTGATTGTAACCAAAGAGGAGCAGTAAAATAGCTAGAACTAACTTGACAATTCAACATGAACGACGAAGATTCGACAAAGCATCGAAAAACATACAAACGTCGAATCTGTCATTGAAGGCTTATGGTGTCTGTCGAAAGTTCTAAGAAGATTCGACGGAGCAGCTAAACTGTACGACGCCGCAATCGTACATTTCCGGTCAAATGCATCCACCCTTAGGCTATAGAAGAATTCTAATGTTGGTTGACTAGTAATAGTAATTAATAAATATAATTATTGCTAGTCATACAACATTAGAATTCTTCTATAGCTTGTGGACGGAACATTCGACCGGAAATGTATGATTGTAGCGTTGTACAGTTTCGCTGCTCCGTCGAATCTTCTTTGAACATTCGACAGACACCATAAGCCTTCAATGACAGATTCGACCTTAATTAATTCAGATTTATAGACGAATGCAATTTCTAACGAAAAACTATATAAATAAAAGAATTTCGGGAGTAACTAAATAAATTTATTTTTCGGACGAAAACGAAATTCCGAAACGAAATATTTCAGTGTGCACATGTCTAATAACTAGTAGAGTTCTGGTTAATGGGAGCCTAACAGAGGCAGTGAGAGTCAGATCTGGGGTAAGGCAAAGGTGTCCCTTGTCTCTGATCATTTTCATCTGCGTAACGGAGCCCTTGGTGGGCCATGTAATGTCAGATAAAGCCTTTAAGGGTATGTTTGTACCCGGGGGAATAACAATAATGCCTCGTACACACGATCGCGATTTCCGACAAGAAAACAGCGGGTTTTTTTCAGCAAGAAAACTGCTGAAATTTGTCTTGCATATGTAGCGATACCCTCAACTTAAGAGAGCCGCAAGTTTTGATTTGGGCCCTGAGTACAGCTTCCCCAACCCCCCGGCAATCTGCTCTACCCGCTCTGGCACAGTTAACCCACAACAATTTCACATAAACAATCACTTATGCTTTAAATGTGGGTGTGTGGATTGATAACTCAGACTCATAGATAGGGATGAGCTTCGTGTTCGAGTCGAACATACGTTCGACTCGAACATCGGCTGTTCGATCGTTCGACGAAGATCGAACGATTTGGGCCGTTCGCGCCAAATTAGAGTGACGCGAATGGCCCACAATGCACTACGCCATCGCAGTGTCATCCAGGCGCTGTGATTGGCCAAGCATGCACTGTGACCCCGCATGCTTGGCCAATCACAGCGCCGGCAGCGAGGAGAGCAATGATTGGCCACAGGCAGGATGCCTGTGGCCAATTATTGCTGAGGGTGTTTAGTACACGCCCCACACTATAAAAGGCCGCCAGCACGGCGGCCTAGTGTAGTGTGTTCCGGAGCAGGGAAAGAGCAGCATAGGCAGGGACAGTGACATTTATTTCTTTCTTGCTTAACCTGGATTCCTTTAGTTTAGGGAAAGAGAAGGATAGGTAGGGAGAGTGTCAGTGTGTTTTACTGTGCGAGTCCTTGTTTCTAGGGACAGGGAAGGACAGTGAGTGAATTCTCCTTGTGCTATAGTGTGCTTTAAAAAAAACATTTTTTCTAGGGACAGAAAACTCTAGGTAGGGAGAGTGTCAGTTTCTTTCACTGTGCGAGTCCTTGTTTCTAGGGACAGGGAAGGACAGTGAGTGAATTCTCCTTGTGCTATAGTGTGCTTTAAAAAAAACATTTTTTCTAGGGACAGAAAACTCTAGGTAGGGAGAGTGTCAGTTTCTTTCACTGTGCGAGTCCTTGTTTCTAGGGACAAAAAAGGAAAGTGAGGGGAATTCTCCTTGTGCTATAGTGTGCTTTTAAAAAACATTTTTTCTAGGGACAGAAAACTCTAGGTAGGGAGAGTGTCAGTTTCTTTCACTGTGCGAGTCCTTGTTTCTAGGGACAGGGAAGGACAGTGAGTGAATTCTCCTTGTGCTATAGTGTGCTTTAAAAAAACATTTTTTCTAGGGACAGAAAACTCTAGGTAGGGAGAGTGTCAGTTTCTTTCACTGTGCGAGTCCTTGTTTCTAGGGACAAAGAAGGAAAGTGAGGGGAATTCTCCTTGTGCTATAGTGTGCTTTTAAAAAACATTTTTTCTAGGGACAGAAAACTCTAGGTAGGGAGAGTGTCAGTTTCTTTCACTGTGCGAGTCCTTGTTTCTGGGGACAAAGAAGGAAAGTGAGGGGAATTCTCCTTGTGCTATAGTGTGCTTTTAAAAAACATTTTTTCTAGGGACAGAAAACTCTAGGTAGGGAGAGTGTCAGTTTCTTTCACTGTGCGAGTCCTTGTTTCTAGGGACAAAGAAGGAAAGTGAGGGGAATTCTCCTTGTGCTATAGTGTGCTTTTAAAAAACATTTTTTCTAGGGACAGAAAACTCTAGGTAGGGAGAGTGTCAGTTTCTTTCACTGTGCGAGTCCTTGTTTCTAGGGACAGGGAAGGACAGTGAGTGAATTCTCCTTGTGCTATAGTGTGCTTTAAAAAAACATTTTTTCTAGGGACAGAAAACTCTAGGTAGGGAGAGTGTCAGTTTCTTTCACTGTGCGAGTCCTTGTTTCTAGGGACAGGGAAGGACAGTGAGTGAATTCTCCTTGTGCTATAGTGTGCTTTAAAAAAACATTTTTTCTAGGGACAGAAAACTCTAGGTAGGGAGAGTGTCAGTTTCTTTCACTGTGCGAGTCCTTGTTTCTAGGGACAAAGAAGGAAAGTGAGGGGAATTCTCCTTGTGCTATAGTGTGCTTTTAAAAAACATTTTTTCTAGGGACAGAAAACTCTAGGTAGGGAGAGTGTCAGTTTCTTTCACTGTGCGAGTCCTTGTTTCTAGGGACAAAGAAGGAAAGTGAGGGGAATTCTCCTTGTGCTATAGTGTGCTTTTAAAAAACATTTTTTCTAGGGACAGAAAACTCTAGGTAGGGAGAGTGTCAGTTTCTTTCACTGTGCGAGTCCTTGTTTCTAGGGACAAAGAAGGAAAGTGAGGGGAATTCTCCTTGTGCTATAGTGTGCTTTTAAAAAACATTTTTTCTAGGGACAGAAAACTCTAGGTAGGGAGAGTGTCAGTTTCTTTCACTGTGCGAGTCCTTGTTTCTAGGGACAAAGAAGGAAAGTGAGGGGAATTCTCCTTGTGCTATAGTGTGCTTTTAAAAAACATTTTTTCTAGGGACAGAAAACTCTAGGTAGGGAGAGTGTCAGTTTCTTTCACTGTGCGAGTCCTTGTTTCTAGGGACAAAGAAGGAAAGTGAGGGGAATTCTCCTTGTGCTATAGTGTGCTTTTAAAAAACATTTTTTCTAGGGACAGAAAACTCTAGGTAGGGAGAGTGTCAGTTTCTTTCACTGTGCGAGTCCTTGTTTCTAGGGACAAAGAAGGAAAGTGAGTGAATTCTCCTTGTGCTATAGTGTGCTTTAAAAAAACATTTTTTCTAGGGACAGAAAACTCTAGGTAGGGAGAGTGTCAGTTTCTTTCACTGTGCGAGTCCTTGTTTCTAGGGACAAAGAAGGAAAGTGAGGGGAATTCTCCTTGTGCTATAGTGTGCTTTAAAAAAACATTTTTTCTAGGGACAGAAAACTCTAGGTAGGGAGAGTGTCAGTTTCTTTCACTGTGCGAGTCCTTGTTTCTAGGGACAAAGAAGGAAAGTGAGGGGAATTCTCCTTGTGCTATAGTGTGCTAAAGCATTCCTCATCAACCATCTTTGAAATCCTTGTTTTTTGGACAGTCAGGGAAATTGTCGTTGTGCTATTCTGTGCAAAAGCAATCATCCTCAACCATATTTAGAAATCCTTAAGTAAAGGGACAGAGAAGGACACCTGAAGGTAGCCCTTATTGCTTTTTTCCCATCTCCCTGCAGGCCATCTATTAGAATGTCTGGAAGGCAAACAAGGAGAGGCAGACAGTCAGGAGGCAATAAAAGAGGGCAAGCAGGCTCTGTGTCTGGGGGCAACAGTGCTGGTCGTGGACGCGGTGCATTGTCATCAGCACATGGCCATGGGACACGCTTGTCCTTCTTTTCGGCAGCTGGACATGTTGAGCCACATCATGCCGAAGACTTGGTAGAGTGGATGACCAAGCCCTCCTCCTCCTCCTTATCCTCTCTCACCCAGGCTCAGGGTACTGGCAAAGCAGCTGCCAAAGCGTCCTCTTCCCTGGTATCAATGTCAGACTCATCATCAGTCACTCCTTCCCTAGACCCACCATGTCCTCCTCCTGAGGAGTCCCCCGAACTGTTTGAGCACAGTGTTGGGTACATGCTCCAGGAGGATGCCCAGCGTTTTGAAGGGTCTGATGATGAAACCCAGCTACAGGAAGGCAGTAGGGTGAGAGCAGACAGAGGGGATGCTCAAGAAGGACACCAATCTGGCAGTCATGTTCCAGCAGCTGCAGCATACTGCCAGATTGGCTCCAGTGATGAGGAGGGAGGGGATGATGAGGTCACTGACTCCACGTGGGTGCCTAATAGGAGAGAGGAGAAGGAGGAGGATGAGGAGGAGGCACATCTCCAACGAGGCAGGATGCCCTTTGGTGGCCAGCGTAAGGGCAGTACACCGACGGAATCACACCGCAGAGCTCCGCCTGTGCAGGGCGCTGCCTCTGCCCGTCATTCAAAAAGTTCCTTGGTGTGGGCCTTTTTTGAGGCTAGTGCATCAGATCGCACAGCTGCTGTTTGCAACATATGTCTCAAGCGTATATCGCGTGGGCAAAACATCAGCCGCTTGGGTACCACATGCCTGACCAGACATATGTTGACCTGCCATGCAGCTCGTTGGCAAGCCTACCTCAAAGACCCACACCAAAAAACAAAGCGGACCTCTCCTTGCACCGCATCAGCTGGGATCTCCAACCCCACTATAACTTCAGTCCTCTCTGAAACATGCACTGAGAGGAATGAAGGTGTAGAATTAGGTGTGTCACAGCCAAGTACTTGCGGCCACTCTGCTAGCAGTACACCGACGTCCGATTCTAGCAGGCAAATTTCCCTGCCCCAGCTGCTGGACCGTCGAAAGAAGTTCACTCCCAGCCATCCACATGCCCAGCGGTTGAATGCTAGCTTGGCTAAATTGCTAGCGCTTCAACTGCTGCCTTTTCAGTTGGTAGACTCGGCCCCCTTCCGTGAGTTTGTGCAATGTGCGGTTCCTCAGTGGCAGGTTCCCAAACGCCACTTTTTCTCACGGAAGGCTATTCCGGCTCTCTACCGGCATGTGGAAGGCAATGTCTTGGCCTCGCTGGACAGGGCGGTCAGCGGTAAGGTGCATATTACCGCTGACTCATGGTCCAGCAGGCATGGACAGGGACGTTACCTTTCTTTCACGGCCCATTGGGTCACTCTTTTGGCAGCTGGGAAGGATGCAGGACAAGGTGCAGTAGTGTTGGAGGTTGTCCCACCGCCACGCCTCCAAAATGCTACTACTGGTTGTGACACACCTCTCTCCTCCACCCCCTCCTCTTCTTCTTCCTCCATGGCCTCTTCCTGTGGTTTGTCCTATGAACCAGCGGTGCTCCGTAGCCGTTCACGGGGCTACGCAAGTACGCAGGCAAAAAGATGCCATGCCGTGCTTGCGCTGGTGTGTTTGGGGGACAGAAGCCACACTGGGGCAGAGGTCCTGTCTGCTCTGCAGGGCCAGGCCGAGAGGTGGTTGACGCCACGCCAGCTTAAGCCTGGAATGGTGGTTTGCGACAATGGCACCAACCTCCTCTCCGCCCTTCGACAGGGACAACTGACCCATGTGCCCTGTGTGGCTCACGTCCTTAACCTGGTGGTGCAGCGGTTCTTGGGCAGGTACCCGGGCTTACAGGATGTCCTGAGGCAGGCCAGGAAAGTCTGTGTGCATTTCTGCAGATCTTATAATGCCAGTGCTCGCCTGGCTGAGCTGCAAAAGGAGTTGAACCTGCCCAAGAACCGCCTTATATGTGACATGCCCACCAGGTGGAACTCAACGTTGGCCATGCTGCAGCGGCTGCACACGCAGCAGAGGGCCATCAATGAGTACCTGTGCGACTACGGCACCAGGACAGGGTCAGGGGAGCTTGGTTTTTTTTCTCCACGCCAGTGGGGCATGATCAGGGATGCATGCACTGTCCTGGCACCATTTGAGGAGGCCACGAGGATGGTGAGCAGTGACAGTGCATGCATCAGTGACACTGTACCTCTTGTCCACCTGTTGGAGCACACGCTGCGTGGAATAATGGACAGGGCACTTGAGGCAGAACAGAGGCAGGAAGAGGAGGACTTCCTTGCCTCTCAAGGCCCCCTTTACCCAGACAGTGTTCCTTCTGTCCCACCCATCGCACAGGAAGAGGAGGAGGAGGAGGAGGAGGAGGAGGATTGTGTCAGCATGGAGGTGGAGGCTGGCACTCAGCATCATCAGCAGCAGTCTTTTAGGAATGATTTACAGTCCCAAGAAACCAGTGGACTTGTACGTGGCTGGGAGGAGGTGACTGCGTATCATGTCGTCCTTAGTGACCCAGAGGACTCCGGAGCGAATGCCTCAGCAAACCTACGCTGCATGGCCTCCCTGATCCTGCAAAGTCTGCGGAAGGATCCTCGTATTCTTCGGATCAAGGAGAGGGACCATTACTGGCTGGCCACTCTCCTTGATCCACGGTACAAGGGTAAGGTTGCGGACCTTATGTTACCGTTGCAGAGGGAGCAGAGGATGAGACAACTCCGGGAGGCCTTGCAGAAAGGTCTGTGCAACGCGTTCCCAGAGACTGGGAGGTTACAAACTCCTGGTCCTGGACAACGAGTTGCTGAGGCTTCGGCCAGTCAAAGAAGGAGCGGTGGGGAAGGTGGCCGTCTGACCGATGCGTTCAGACAATTCTTTAGTCCGCAGCCCCAAAGTATGATCGGTTCCAGCAACCATCGCCAGCGTCTGATAAACATGGTGCAGGAATATCTAGGGGCAAGGTCAGACTTGGACACCTTCCCCACCGAAAATCCTCTGGCTTACTGGGTCTTGAGGATGGATCACTGGCCAGAGCTTGCACAGTATGCAATTGAGCTACTGGCCTGTCCTGCATCCAGCGTTCTTTCGGAACGCACATTCAGTGCTGCTGGAGGATTTGTCACGGATCACAGGGTGCGCCTGTCCACCGACTCGGTTGATCGACTGACTTTCATCAAGATGAACCAGTCTTGGATCACCACCAGCTACCACACACCTGATGCTGATATAACAGACTAATTGATTTTAACATGTCACATCCCTTCAAGACTGATGCTGATGCTGAGTGCCTGTGCTGTTATGTTGACTGGCTATCCTCCTCCTCCGAGTCCTCAATGATACGATTGATGATGATAGCTTGGAAGATCATTTTTGTTTATGGGTGCCGCCACCAGTGGCTAAGGCCCAATTTTTCAGCCCCTGTTTTACAGGGGCGTGTAATTACAATTTTTTTAGCAATAATTTGCCATAGGGCTCATTGCTGTGCTCCAAGTACAGTATCTGTGAGGGGTTGGAGTGTTGTGGCACCAGTGCCTAAGGCCCAATTTTTCAGCCCCTGTTTAACAGGGGCGTGTCATTACAATTTTTGAAGCAATACTTTGCAACAGGGCTCATTGCTGTGCTCCAAGTACAGTATCTGTGAGGGGTTGTAGTGTTGTGCCACCAGTGCCTAAGGCCCAATTTTTCAGCCCCTGTTTAACAGGGGCGTGTCATTACAATTTTTGAAGCAATACTTTGCAACAGGGCTCATTGCTGTGCTCCAAGTACAGTATCTGTGAGGGGTTGTAGTGTTGTGCCACCAGTGCCTAAGGCCCAATTTTTCAGCCCCTGTTCAACAGGGGCATGCAATTACAATTCTTGATGTAATAATTCACAGCAGGGCCCATTGCTGCACCCACCAAGAGTAACTCTGAGGGCTTACAGTGTTGTGGCAACGCCACCACCACCACCACCATGAAAGGCCCAATTTTTCAGCCCCTGTTCAAAAGGGGCATGTAATTACAATTCTTGATCTAATAATTCACAGCAGGGCCCATTCCTGCACCCACCAAGAGTAACTCTGAGGGCTTACAGTGTTGTGGCAACGCCACCACCACCACCACCACGAAAGGCCCAATTTTTCAGCCCCTGTTCAAAAGGGGCATGTAATTACAATTCTTGATCTAATAATTCACAGCAGGGCCCATTGCTGCACCCACCAAGAGTAACTCTGAGGGCTTACAGTGTTGTGGCAACGCCACAACCACCACCACCACGAAAGGCCCAATTTTTCAGCCCCTGTTCAAAAGGGGCATGTAATTACAATTCTTGATCTAATAATTCACAGCAGGGCCCATTCCTGCACCCACCAAGAGTAAGTCTGAGGGCTTACAGTGTTGTGGCAACGCCACCACCACCACCACCACGAAAGGCCCAATTTTTCAGCCCCTGTTCAAAAGGGGCATGTAATTACAATTCTTGATCTAATAATTCACAGCAGGGCCCATTCCTGCACCCACCAAGAGTAACTCTGAGGGCTTACAGTGTTGTGGCAACACCACCACCACCACCACCACCACGAAAGGCCCAATTTTTCAGCCCCTGTTCAACAGGGGCATGCAATTACAATTCTTGATCTAATAATTCACAGCAGGGCCCATTGCTGCACCCACCAAGAGTAACTGTCAGGGCTTACAGTGTTGTGGCACCAGCACTACCATCAAAGGCCCAATTTTTACTACCACTGTTCAACAATTATATTTAATTAAAATTCCTGATATAATAGTTGACAGCAGGGCGTTCCAGCACCAACCAAGAGTAACTGTGAGTGCTTACAGTGTTGTGCCAACACCAACAACTAAGGGGCCTATTTCTGCAGAGTATATACGGCAGGTCCCTACTTTCAAACATCCAACTTACAAACGACTCCTACTTGCAAACGCAAGAAGACAACAGGAAGTGAGAGGAAATCTACCACTAGGAAGGAAAATTCTCTCCTGTAAGAATAAATATGGGAGAAAGGTGTCTCCTCTGTACTGATGCTTTATCAGCAATCCTTGTTTCAAGAAAAACACCACATTTCAAAAACAGTTGTCATTGGGACGGAAAGTGAGGTGAAATGTTCTGAACAGGGGCACAGACAGCAAAACAAATGTTACAGGGGTGATAACCCTTACCTATGTTTTCCAAAAAGTTTAAAAATAGATTTTTGGGCTGGAGCTACACTTCAACAATGTACCTGTTCAAAATTACAAACAGATTCTACATAAGAACAAACCTACAGTCCCTGTCTTGTATGCACCGCCTGTATACGGCTGTTCAGAGTATATAGGGCCTTTTTTATTTTATGTGCGGTGTTCCCCTTAATATCCATACAAGACCCAAAGGGGCTGGTAATGGGCTGGGGTAGGGGGGGGGGGGGGGGGGTCATGGGGTAGCTATGCCATTTTTCTTAAAGATTTTCATCCATATTACCGGGACCAGACATTACATTAAAGCCGCAAGCAGTTTTAAATGGCTTTTTTTTCCTTTAGAAGTGTCATTTTGTGCAGGGACAGTTCTAAACACGGGAAACACGTGGCACTTCACAGGCATACTTTAGACACCCCCCAGGTACGATATTTAAAGGAATATTTGACTTTTTTTTTTCACTTTATGCATCATTAAAATGACTGTTCCCGAAAAACAACCGTTTTTAAAACTTCTTTTTGCATTGATACATGTCCCCTGGTGCAGAACCCGGGTTGCCAAACCCTTTTTAGGACAATAACATGCATAATAGTTGTTATAATTAGCACTTTAGAATTCGAACGTTCGCATCCATTGTATTTAATAGGGTTCTAATGTTCGTACGAACTTTCAGTCCGTTCGCGGGTTCTGGTGCGAACCGAACCCGGGGGTGTTCGGCTCATCACTACTCATAGACAATGTTGTAAATAATAACTGAGTTTACTGCTGGTGGTAAGATAAAAGGGGATAACATGCATGTAACATTTGGTTCACAACACATAAGCAGGTCCCTGCAGTTATAAATCACAATACTGTGTGTGTGTGTACCAGCAATGGAAAGGGGACGGAACGCCACATGGGGCGACCGTTACCTAAACACCCTGTGGTGTGATAACTAACTTATAACTATCTAACGGATCAGGCCTGATCCCTAACCATGAAACTCAGTCTTAGAAGAAACACAAATCTTCACCGGCACAGGATCTGTAAAGGTGGTGCACTTGAAGTATTTAAAACCATGTATTTGTAATCCAATAAGGGGGGGTAATTCTCCCTCACCGGAGGTGTTAGGCCTCGGAAGTCTAGTAGGCACAAAGTATAAAAGCAACAGTTTAAAGATGAGCTTCCGCTCGCTCACCACTCCGGAACACTACCCTCAGTCCGGAACCTCCACCGGCTGTGTCGGTCCTCGTCCACGGCGGCTTCTGCGATCGGATCCCCGATCCAGATAACTTTAGAAGAGATGAGTCTGGATGCCACCCAGGCTCGCAAAGGGGGTGGAAGGCTCTTTGGTTCGCTCCACAGGCCCCAGGCTTCAGGCCTGGAACAGCACAGATCCGCACAGGTGTATCTCTCTCTGCCTCCCCGTGTCCAAAGAGAAAGAGCTAGGCCTCGCCCCCTCCTTATATACCTTCCCCCATGAGTCTCTGGGGCATAACTCAAAACATCCTGGGACTCAGTGGGGTTCTGGGAACAGTAGTTCTGTCCTCTGCTTCTGTTAACAAAAACGTCTCTTTCCTCCTTCCTCCCGACTCCCCTCTCTCTGGAATTTCCTGTCTCTGATTAAAGGGGAACACCCCGCTACACACTCCCCCCACTTGAACTCTTTGGTCCCCAAAGACATCTAACATTTTTAGATCTGCAAAACATTTTAGCTTCAATGCGGTTGCATAGGATTGACAGAGGAGCCTCCCACCAATCATCATAGGATGGGGAGCTGTCCTGTCTACAGGTCGCTTCAGTGGGGGCGACCTGTCTAACTGTGCCAGAGAGTGAGCTGGGGTTGCCCTCCACCAAATGAACAGTGGAAGGATTGGAGCACTCGGTACTTCTTCTAGCGGTGGTAACAGAGTCCTCTGAGCTCTTTCCCAATTGAGGGTAGGTTAACTTCATGGGAGGCCTCACGACTCTGCGAGCTCTCTGCTCCCTTGGGACTTCAGGCTCTGGTGCCACAGGCTCTGTTTCAGGAACACTCTCTGACATCGTCACTGGTTCTGGGGCCTCTGTCTCTTCTTCATCTGAGTACAGGCCCGGAATATCTTCCCAGCATTCAGGCACGCCACTGGATGGAATGAACTCTGTAGCTTCTGGGTTCAGGGTCCCATCCTGCATATCCTCAGTGGGTGGAAAGTCTATGGTGGGATTTTCCGGGGTTGGGGAAGGCCATAGCCACTCCAGTTCTCCTCTCCCATCTTCACTTGGTTGAGAAGCCTGTCCACCTCTAGATCGAGAGGTCTGAGACCGAGTGTTGGGTCTGGGAGTATCCAAGATGGAAACAGATTCCGGTAGGTTCCTCACTGGAGGTATCCTGACTGCTTCTTTAAGCGGGAGTAAGTGGTTTCTGTGCCAGGTCTTCAAGGGTCCCACTCTCCCCTCTGGCTTTAACTTGTACACCGGTAGTCCAGGGAGTTTCCTACAAATAACGTAAGGCTCAGACCTCCACCTATCAGCAAGTTTGTGCTTCCCTGGGATCCCTAGGTTGCGTAGCAGAACACGGTCTCCAGGCTGCAGGTCTTGCACTCGAACCTTCAAATCATAGTTCCTTTTATTTCGGGCCCCTCTCTGGTCTGAGGCCGCTTGGGCTTGTTCATAGGCCGCTTTAAAATTATACCTAAGTCTGTCTACATATCCTTTGTGGGAGGTAGCAGAGGTATAGTCTAGAGAAATGCCAAAGGCCAGATCCACTGGCAATCTTGCTTCTCTCCCAAACATGAGGCGGTAGGGAGAGTAACCCGTCACATCACTGGTGGTGCAATTGTAGGCATGCACCAAAGTGGATATGTGTTGACTCCAATGCTGCTTCTTCTCTGTCTCCAGAGTCCCAAGCATGTTTAGCAAAGTCTGGTTAAATCTCTCAGGCTGGGCATCTCCTTGTGGATGATAAGGGGTAGTCCTGGTCTTTTCCACTCCCAGGGAGTCCAGTAGGTTCCGGATCAGGCGACTCTCAAAGTCCCTTCCTTGGTCGGAGTGGATTCTCTGTGGTAATCCATAGTGGACGAAGTATTTTTCTACAAGCACCTTGGCTACAGTGGAAGCCTTCTGGTCTCTGGTGGGGAACGCCTGTGCATAACGGGTGAAATGATCGGTTACCACCAGAACATTTCCCAATCCACTCAAATCGGGTTCGAGGCAGAGAAAGTCAATGCATACCAGATCCATTGGGCCTTGACTCTGTAGGTGGCCCATTGGGGCAGCTTGATGGGGTAGAGTCTTCCTCTGGATGCATCGTGCACAGGAGTGGCAATACTCCTCCACTTCAGCCCTCATACAGGGCCAATAGAACCGGCTTCTGACAAGTTGGAAGGTTCTTTCAGCTCCCAGGTGACCATGCTGGTCATGTAAGGCAACCAGCACAGTCTCTCGGTGCTTCTCTGGGAGAAACAACTGCCATTTATCCTCGGAGTCATCAGAGGGGCCCCATCGGTAGACCACTCCCTGATGGACCTGTAGCTTGTCTAGCTCCCTCCATAGCAGACGAGCCTCCTTGGAGGGGTGATGTCGAAGTTTCTCTGGACTCTCGTTTTCCAATGCTTCAAAGACCAATCTCCCCATGGGGTCTTTCAATTGGTCGCACCTCAGCTCCTTCTTAGACAGCTTCGGCAAGCATTCCTCTTCAAGTTGAGTCACCCCGCAGTAGTGTTTTGGGACTCCCACTGTGGTAACTCCTATCTCCTCGGCTCTGGAGCCCCCTCTGGCTTGAAATTCAGCCCCCTGACAAAGGGCTCGCACTCCCTCTGGTGCTACCTGAGTCCAGTCCTCCCAGTCATCAGCCATGGTATGAGATCTTCGGGACAGGGCATCTGCATCCCTATTTCCAGTCCCTGGTCTGTATTTAAGACTGAAGTTGAACCCAGATAATGCAGCCAGCCACCTGTGTCCTGTGGCATCCAGCTTGGCAGTGGTGAATAGGTAAGTCAGAGGGTTGTTATCTGTTTTTACTGTAAACTCTGCCCCATAGAGGTAGTCTCTTAGTTTGTCCACCACTGCCCATTTGAGGGCTAAGAACTCCAACTTATGAGTGGGGTAGTTCTTCTCCGAGGGGGGCAGACTCCGACTCACATAGGCCACTGGTCGCAGTTGCTCTTCATACTCTTGGTAGAGCACTCCACCTAGGCCTTCATGACTAGCATCAACATGTAACTCGTATGGTCTGGTGGGATCAGCATAGGCCAATACTGGGGCTGTGGTGAGGCTCCTCTTCAGGGTTCTGAAGGCCTCTTCACACCTGGGGGTCCACTGATCTTGAACCGACTCCCCGGGTCTTCTGGGTCCCAAGCCATCCTCTTCCCCTTCAGTCTTGAGCAGTTCATTTAGGGGTTTGGCAATACGGGCAAACCCATCCACAAACCTCCTATAGTAGGAGCAGAAGCCCAGGAAAGATCTAAGTTCGGTGACTGTTGTGGGTCTTGGCCAGGAGGTAACTGCCTCCAACTTCTCAGGATCAGTAGCCACCCCCTTTTCAGACACTATGTGTCCCAGATAGTTCACCGAAGACTGGTAGAACCGACACTTCTCAGGCGAAAGCTTGAGTCCTTCCTCACTTAGTCTTCTCAACACTTTTTCCAGCCTCTCTTCGTGTTCTTCCAAGGTTCTCCCAAAGACAATGACATCGTCCAGGTATACAAGGACTTCAATAAGGTTCATGTCTCCTACAGTCTTCTCCATAAGACGTTGGAAAGTAGCTGGGGCTCCAGACAGACCTTGGGGCATCCGATTGAATTCAAAGAACCCCACTGGGGTTATGAAAGCTGTCTTCTCCTTGTCTTCTGGATGCATAGGGATCTGATAGTACCCGCTCTTGAGGTCCATAACGCTGAACCATTTGGCTCCAGAGAGGCTCTGTAGGGCATCCTCTATCCTCGGAGTGGTGTATTGGTCGGGGATGGTTTTTCTGTTGAGGGTCCTGTAGTCTATACAGAGCCTCAATGACCCATTCTTCTTTCTGACCACCACTATGGGAGAGGCATAGGGGCTCCTGGACTCCCGTATCACACCAGTCCTCTTGAGTTCTGCAAGTTGTTCCCTTAGATCCTCCAGATCTGCTAGGGGGACCCGCCTGACTCTCTCTCGGAAGGGCTTGTCTTCCTGGAGGCGGATCCGATGGGTGGCACTCCTTGCACACCCCACATCGAACTCATCTCTGGAGAATATCTTCTCCCATCTAGTTAACTGGGTCTTGGCTCTCTCTTTCCAAACCCTGGATAGATTCAAGTTCTCCATGGACAGCTTCTCCCAAAGATCTCCTCTTTCACCCGTCCCCTTTACTTCTGACAGGGTAACCGGGGCAGTAGGGCTCACCTGGCCCAGCAGCATTCTGGCAGGGATTTCCATGGGGCCTCTGGTAGTGTTTCTAACACTCACTGGAACTCTACAATGGGCCTTCTTCAGAACCTTCAGCGGAATCACTTCTGGTATCACTTCCAGACCTGAAGACTCTCCTTTTGGGTCGGATTCCAGCACGACAAAGGGTCCAGGCTGCTCCCAAGTAAGCTTCACAGTGGCTCTGAGACAGGTTACTTCGCCAGGCTGCAACACTACCCTTCCTCTTCCAAGTCTCCACACCTTCCCTATCCCCTCCACCGGGGTCTTCTGCTCTAGGACCAGCCTTTGGTAAGCCGTCCTCAGCATGGGATGGATCTTGGTGGCTGCTTGCCCCTTCTCTTCCACTAAAGGGGTCAGGAGTCTTCGGACCAGGTCCGTGTTCGTCCCTATTATAAGGGAGCTCTTGTTGGCCCCTGGCGGCCGAGGGCACACAACTGCCAGGGTGTCAAACACTTCGGCCTTCCCAGCCACAGATGGGTCAAAGGTCATCCGGATGGGCAGATAGCCATCATAGGGGAAACTCTGGGTTCCAATTCCCCATATTTCCAGCTCCTCTATGTTCTGGATGGGCAGATGACTCAAGTGCTTATCGTAGAAATCCCGGTATAGTAGGGTCACTTGTGCCCCAGTATCCAAGATGGCTCTGGTGTAGACTCCCTCCACTTGAATGGACACTACAGGAGATGGGCCTACCAGTTTCTCCGGATATGGCCTGGCAGGAGTCGCCTTCTTCTGGTCCTTTCCCTTCGGACTCTCTCTCGTCCATCTCCCTTTTGACTTTAGTCTTTCTTGGGCCTGGTATGCATCGATTTCCCTCCTTTTAATGGGCGCACAGACCTGCTGAGGGATATTATAGTTTTTCTTAGGTGTACATTCTCTTTGGGGAATGCTGTGCCTCTTCTGAGGGGTCTGGCCCTCTCTCTTTGGGGTGTACCCCTGCTGAGGGATACTATAGTTCCTCTGAGGAGTTTTGTCTTTTCTCTTCCTTAGCTTCTCATTCAGTTTGGAACTCACTGAAAATGATGGGCACCCGGTCGGCTCCTTCACCAGGGCCCGCTGAAGTTTCCCGCCAGCTGTTTGGACTTTTCCTCAACTACCAGGCTTGGGCATACTCGCCTGAGATGTCCTTTTCCCCCACATTTGAAGCAGGCTCTCTGTATTGGTTTCATAGAGCGGTTAGTGGTAGGGGTCTTTGGTGCCATGAGTGGTGAGACCTCTTCTGTCTGGGGTTTCACCAGACGAGTCATCAACATCGTCATCATCTCTAGTATTTCTTTCTGGGTCTGTAACAGCTCCTCCAGTCCAGTCTGACTTGTGGGGAAATGGTGAATAGGTGAAGACCATGATCCCTGTTCAGTGCTTGCTGTCAGTACACTAAGCTCCCGAGTGTCTGAAGGGACATCTATCTGTTGTACTTTGGCACTTGTGGTGCTAGGAGATTGAAGTTTCCTCTGTTTTTGGTCCTTCTCAATCTCCATCTTATCTGCTTCATTCATTTTCTCAATGAGGACCTCATCCGGAGTTGAGGGATCTTCCAAATGCTGCTTCAGCTGTAGCTTGATGTAGTCACTCCTCAATCCCGTAGTCACAGATCTCCGAAATTTCTTTTGGACTAGCTCGACTCCAAAATGCTCCCCATTTCCTTCATCCTTGGATGCAAACAACAGGCGGTCCTTGAGCTCAATGGCCCGGAATAGGAAGTTCTGAGGAGTCTCTCCACTCTCCTGGGTCATATTTATCAGTCGATGAAATAACTCAGCAGCATCTTCCTCCTCATAGTAGCTTTTCAGTATCCTCTTTAGCTGGTTCAGGGTCAATCCACCCTTCCCCTCTAACATGCCCCTGACACTTGAACCTGGGTTGATGGCATGGATTACAGCCTCTCTAATTTCAGATTCCTGATATCCTTTCTGTAACCCCAACTCTATTTGGTGTAGGAGGTTGGTGTAGGACAGTTTGTCCTTCTGCCCTCTTTCTCCTATCTGGCCATCAATGCGGAAATCCTTCCGGATGGTTACTTCCTGCAGGCGACCCTGAGCTCGTTTCTTCGGTACCTTCCCAGGTTTGGGCTTTATCTGACCATCTTTCTGATCCTCAGGAGAGACACGTAACTCCTTAATGCGTTCAGCTATCATACTGGAAGTCTCCTGAAACCTCTCTTGTATGTCACGGTACTGTCGTTTTAGATCACTCAGCTGTTGCTCTGCCTGCGATTTAACAGCAGCCCCTGCTTTACTGTCCAAGGGTTCTAACTGCTTCTGACTGGGATGTGTCAGGTGGAACTCAGTCTTTTCAGACAATTTTATACTGGCACCGTGGAAGTTTTCAGGGACATCCTGTCCCCACTCTATCAGTGCATAGGTGCAGTTGGTCCTTGAGTCTGGTCTCATTGCGACCACGTAAGCCTTTCTATCCGGGGACAATATTTGTACCACTTCTTTAATTTGTTTCTCTCTCCAGTCACTCCCTGGAAGTTCAATGGCCACGCTCGCTTCTGAGCGTGTCCCTTCTGCTTCGCACCATTGGACTACTTTGGTGGGGTCCATGCCGGTAAGTCTTGGCGGGCTCTCACCGCTGTCTCAGTAATCCCGGATGAGCCCCCACGTGTAGCGATACCCTCAACTTAAGAGAGCCGCAAGTTTTGATTTGGGCCCTGAGTACAGCTTCCCCAACCCCCCGGCAATCTGCTCTACCCGCTCTGGCACAGTTAACCCACAACAATTTCACATAAACAATCACTTATGCTTTAAATGTGGGTGTGTGGATTGATAACTCAGACTCATAGACAATGTTGTAAATAATAACTGAGTTTACTGCTGGTGGTAAGATAAAAGGGGATAACATGCATGTAACATTTGGTTCACAACACATAAGCAGGTCCCTGCAGTTATAAATCACAATACTGTGTGTGTGTGTACCAGCAATGGAAAGGGGACGGAACGCCACGTGGGGCGACCGTTACCTAAACACCCTGTGGTGTGATAACTAACTTATAACTATCTAACGGATCAGGCCTGATCCCTAACCATGAAACTCAGTCTTAGAAGAAACACAAATCTTCACCGGCACAGGATCTGTAAAGGTGGTGCACTTGAAGTATTTAAAACCATGTATTTGTAATCCAATAAGGGGGGGGTAATTCTCCCTCACCGGAGGTGTTAGGCCTCGGAAGTCTAGTAGGCACAAAGTATAAAAGCAACAGTTTAAAGATGAGCTTCCGCTCGCTCACCACTCCGGAACACTTCCCTCAGTCCGGAACCTCCACCGGCTGTGTCGGTCCTCGTCCACGGCGGCTTCTGCGATCGGATCCCCGATCCAGATAACTTTAGAAGAGATGAGTCTGGATGCCACCCAGGCTCGCAAAGGGGGTGGAAGGCTCTTTGGTTCGCTCCACAGGCCCCAGGCTTCAGGCCTGGAACAGCACAGATCCGCACAGGTGTATCTCTCTCTGCCTCCCCGTGTCCAAAGAGAAAGAGCTAGGCCTCGCCCCCTCCTTATATACCTTCCCCCATGAGTCTCTGGGGCATAACTCAAAACATCCTGGGACCCAGTGGGGTTCTGGGAACAGTAGTTCTGTCCTCTGCTTCTGTTAACAAAAACGTCTCTTTCCTCCTTCCTCCCGACTCCCCTCTCTCTGGAATTTCCTGTCTCTGATTTAAGGGGAACACCCCGCTACACATACACACGATCACACTAATCTTGTCTGAAATTCTGACCGTCAAGAACGCGGTGAAGTAAAACACGTACGACGAGCCGAGATCAATGAAGTTCAATAGGCAGTTCGGCTCTTCTGCTTGATTCTGAGCATGCGTGGGTTTTTTGCGTGTCGTAATTGCATACAGACGAACGCGATTCGTGATAGGAATTTTTCCTGTCACGAAAATTGAGATACTGCTCTTAATCTTTTCTTAGCTGGAATTCTGACAGAAAAAGTGGGATGGAGCATACACACAGTCGGCATTCGCGACAAAAAGCTCACATCGCACTTTTCTCTTCGGGAATCACGATCGTGTGTATGAGGCATAAGGCTCCGTTCACACTATCACCGCATCCGTCACACAGCAGGGGGCCGGTGCGTGCTGGTTCACCGTTTCAGGTCCGATTTCAGCCCGAATTTTGGGCTGAATTCGGACCTGAAACGCACCAAAAAAGCACACGTTTTTCCTGCACACCACACCGGACCTGATGCGGAGATATGTAAACCGGCTCCATAGAGAGCCAGTCACATTCTCCTGCTATGCGAATTGTATGCGGGGAAACGCGCATTCAATTTGCATAGGTGTGAATCGAGCCTAAAGCACTGTGCTACATGGATGATTTGGCCTTTCTATGTAGCTCAGCAATAGACCTGAGTAGGGTGGAGCTTCAGCTAAAGATCTTTGGAAGTATGTCCGGGCTGAGTGTTAACTGGGAGAAGAGCAACGTGTGCATCCTGAGTGGTAGGTGTGACGTCTCCCGGGTAGTGATGAGCCGAACACCCCCGGGTTCGGTTCGCACCAGAACCCGCGAACGGACCGAAAGTTCGTACGAACATTAGAACCCTATTAAATACAATGGATGCGAACGTTCGAATTCTAAAGTGCTAATTATAACAACTATTATGCATGTTATTGTCCTAAAAAGGGTTTGGGAACCCGGGTTCTGCACCAGGGGACATGTATCAATGCAAAAAGAAGTTTTAAAAACAGTCGTTTTTCGGGAGCAGTCATTTTAATGATGCATAAAGTGAAAAAAAAAAAGTCAAATATTCCTTTAAATATCGTACCTGGGGGGTGTCTAAAGTATGCCTGTGAAGTGCCACGTGTTTCCCGTGTTTAGAACTGTCCCTGCACAAAATGACACTTCTAAAGGAAAAAAAAGCCATTTAAAACTTCTTGCGGCTTTAATGTAATGTCTGGTCCCGGTAATATGGATGAAAATCTTTAAGAAAAATGGCATAGCTACCCCATGACCCCCCCCCCCTACCCCAGCCCATTACCAGCCCCTTTGGGTCTTGTATGGATATTAAGGGGAACCCCGCACATAAAATAAAAAAGGCCCTATATACTCTGAACAGCCGTATACAGGCGGTGCATACAAGACAGGGACTGTAGGTTTGTTCTTATGTAGAATGTGTTTGTAATTTTGAACAGGTACATTGTTGAAGTGTAGCTCCAGCCCAAAAATCTATTTTTAAACTTTTTGGGAAACATAGGTAAGGGTTATCACCCCTGTAACATTTGTTTTGCTGTTTGACAACTGTTTTTGAAATGTGGTGTTTTTCTTGAAACAAGGATTGCTGATAAAGCATCAGTACAGAGGAGACACCTTTCTCCCATATTTATTCTTACAGGAGAGAATTTTCCTTCCTAGGGGTAGATTTCCTCTCACTTCCTGTTGTCTTCTTTCGTTTGCAAGTAGGAGTCGTTTGTAAGTTGGATGTTTGAAAGTAGGGACCTGCCGTATATACTCTGCAGAAATAGGCCCCTTAGTTGTTGGTGTTGGCACAACACTGTAAGCACTCACAGTTACTCTTGGTTGGTGCTGGAACGCCCTGCTGTCAACTATTATATCAGGAATTTTAATTACATATAATTGTTGAACAGTGGTAGTAAAAATTGGGGCTTTGATGGTGGTGCTGGTGCCACAACACTGTAAGCCCTGACAGTTACTCTTGGTGGGTGCAGCAATGGGCCCTGCTGTGAATTATTAGATCAAGAATTGTAATTGCATGCCCCTGTTGAACAGGGGCTGAAAAATTGGGCTTTTCGTGGTGGTGGTGGTGGTGGTGGTGTTGCCACAACACTGTAAGCCCTCAGAGTTACTCTTGGTGGGTGCAGGAATGGGCCCTGCTGTGAATTATTAGATCAAGAATTGTAATTACATGCCCCTTTTGAACAGGGGCTGAAAAATTGGGCCTTTCGTGGTGGTGGTGGTGGTGGCGTTGCCACAACACTGTAAGCCCTCAGACTTACTCTTGGTGGGTGCAGGAATGGGCCCTGCTGTGAATTATTACATCAAGAATTGTAATTGCATGCCCCTGTTGAACAGGGGCTGAAAAATTGGGCCTTAGGCACTGGTGGCACAACACTACAACCCCTCACAGATACTGTACTTGGAGCACAGCAATGAGCCCTGTTGCAAAGTATTGCTTCAAAAATTGTAATGACACGCCCCTGTTAAACAGGGGCTGAAAAATTGGGCCTTAGGCACTGGTGGCACAACACTACAACCCCTCACAGATACTGTACTTGGAGCACAGCAATGAGCCCTATGGCAAATTATTGCTAAAAAAATTGTAAGTACACGCCCCTGTAAAACAGGGGCTGAAAAATTGGGCCTTAGCCACTGGTGGCGGCACCCATAAACAAAAATGATCTTCCAAGCTATCATCATCAATCGTATCATTGAGGACTCGGAGGAGGAGGATAGCCAGTCAACATAACAGCACAGGCACTCAGCATCAGCATCAGTCTTGAAGGGACGTGACATGTTAAAATCAATTAGTCTGTTATATCAGCATCAGGTGTGTGGTAGCTGGTGGTGATCCAAGACTGGTTCATCTTGATGAAAGTCAGTCGATCAACCGAGTCGGTGGACAGGCGCACCCTGTGATCCGTGACAAATCCTCCAGCAGCACTGAATGTGCGTTCCAAAAGAACGCTGGATGCAGGACAGGCCAGTAGCTCAATTGCATACTGTGCAAGCTCTGGCCAGTGATCCATCCTCAAGACCCAGTAAGCCAGAGGATTTTCGGTGGGGAAGGTGTCCAAGTCTGACCTTGCCCCTAGATATTCCTGCACCATGTTTATCAGACGCTGGCGATGGTTGCTGGAACCAATCATACTTTGGGGCTGCGGACTAAAGAATTGTCTGAACGCATCGGTCAGACGGCCACCTTCCCCACCGCTCCTTCTTTGACTGGCCGAAGCCTCAGCAACTCGTTGTCCTGGACCAGGAGTTTGTAACCTCCCAGTCTCTGGGAACGCGTTGCACAGACCTTTCTGCAAGGCCTCCCGGAGTTGTCTCATCCTCTGCTCCCTCTGCGACGGTAACATAAGGTCCGCAACCTTACCCTTGTACCGTGGATCAAGGAGAGTGGCCAGCCAGTAATGGTCCCTCTCCTTGATCCGAAGAATACGAGGATCCTTCCGCAGACTTTGCAGGATCAGGGAGGCCATGCAGCGTAGGTTTGCTGAGGCATTCGCTCCGGAGTCCTCTGGGTCACTAAGGACGACATGATCCGCAGTCACCTCCTCCCAGCCACGTACAAGTCCACTGGTTTCTTGGGACTGTAAATCATCCCTAAAAGACTGCTGCTGATGATGCTGAGTGCCAGCCTCCACCTCCATGCTGACACAATCCTCCTCCTCCTCCTCCTCCTCCTCCTCTTCCTCTTCCTGTGCGATGGGTGGGACAGAAGGAACACTGTCTGGGTAAAGGGGGCCTTGAGAGGCAAGGAAGTCCTCCTCTTCCTGCCTCTGTTCTGCCTCAAGTGCCCTGTCCATTATTCCACGCAGCGTGTGCTCCAACAGGTGGACAAGAGGTACAGTGTCACTGATGCATGCACTGTCACTGCTCACCATCCTCGTGGCCTCCTCAAATGGTGCCAGGACAGTGCATGCATCCCCTGATCATGCCCCACTGGCGTGGAGAAAAAAAACCAAGCTCCCCTGACCCTGTCCTGGTGCCGTAGTCGCACAGGTACTCATTGATGGCCCTCTGCTGCGTGTGCAGCCGCTGCAGCATGGCCAACGTTGAGTTCCACCTGGTGGGCATGTCACATATAAGGCGGTTCTTGGGCAGGTTCAACTCCTTTTGCAGCTCAGCCAGGCGAGCACTGGCATTATAAGATCTGCGGAAATGCACACAGACTTTCCTGGCCTGCCTCAGGACATCCTGTAAGCCCGGGTACCTGCCCAAGAACCGCTGCACCACCAGGTTAAGGACGTGAGCCACACAGGGCACATGGGTCAGTTGTCCCTGTCGGAGGGCGGAGAGGAGGTTGGTGCCATTGTCGCAAACCACCATTCCTGGCTTAAGCTGGCGTGGCGTCAACCACCTCTCGGCCTGGCCCTGCAGAGCAGACAGGACCTCTGCCCCAGTGTGGCTTCTGTCCCCCAAACACACCAGCGCAAGCACGGCATGGCATCTTTTTGCCTGCGTACTTGCGTAGCCCCGTGAACGGCTACGGAGCACCGCTGGTTCATAGGACAAACCACAGGAAGAGGCCATGGAGGAAGAAGAAGAGGAGGGGGTGGAGGAGAGAGGTGTGTCACAACCAGTAGTAGCATTTTGGAGGCGTGGCGGTGGGACAACCTCCAACACTACTGCACCTTGTCCTGCATCCTTCCCAGCTGCCAAAAGAGTGACCCAATGGGCCGTGAAAGAAAGGTAACGTCCCTGTCCATGCCTGCTGGACCATGAGTCAGCGGTAATATGCACCTTACCGCTGACCGCCCTGTCCAGCGAGGCCAAGACATTGCCTTCCACATGCCGGTAGAGAGCCGGAATAGCCTTCCGTGAGAAAAAGTGGCGTTTGGGAACCTGCCACTGAGGAACCGCACATTGCACAAACTCACGGAAGGGGGCCGAGTCTACCAACTGAAAAGGCAGCAGTTGAAGCGCTAGCAATTTAGCCAAGCTAGCATTCAACCGCTGGGCATGTGGATGGCTGGGAGTGAACTTCTTTCGACGGTCCGGCAGCTGGGGCAGGGAAATTTGCCTGCTAGAATCGGACGTCGGTGTACTGCTAGCAGAGTGGCCGCAAGTACTTGGCTGTGACACACCTAATTCTACACCTTCATTCCTCTCAGTGCATGTTTCAGAGAGGACTGAAGTTATAGTGGGGTTGGAGATCCTAGCTGATGCGGTGCAAGGAGAGGTCCGCTTTGTTCTTTGGTGTGGGTCTTTGAGGTAGGCTTGCCAACGAGCTGCATGGCAGGTCAACATATGTCTGGTCAGGCATGTGGTACCCAAGCGGCTGATGTTTTGGCCACGCGATATACGCTTGAGACATATGTTGCAAACAGCAGCTGTGCGATCTGATGCACTAGCCTCAAAAAAGGCCCACACCAAGGAACTTTTTGAATGACGGGCAGAGGCAGCGCCCTGCACAGGCGGAGCTCTGCGGTGTGATTCCGTCGGTGTACTGCCCTTACGCTGGCCACCAAAGGGCATCCTGTCTCGTTGGAGATGTGCCTCCTCCTCATCCTCCTCCTCCTCTCTCCTATTAGGCACCCACGTGGAGTCAGTGACCTCATCATCCCCTCCCTCCTCATCACTGGAGCCAATCTGGCAGTATGCTGCAGCTGCTGGAACATGACTGCCAGATTGGTGTCCTTCTTGAGCATCCCCTCTGTCTGCTCTCACCCTACTGCCTTCCTGTAGCTGGGTTTCATCATCAGACCCTTCGAAACGCTGGGCATCCTCCTGGAGCATGTACCCAACACTGTGCTCAAACAGTTCGGGGGACTCCTCAGGAGGAGGACATGGTGGGTCTAGGGAAGGAGTGACTGATGATGAGTCTGACATTGATACCAGGGAAGAGGACGCTTTGGCAGCTGCTTTGCCAGTACCCTGAGCCTGGGTGAGAGAGGATGAGGAGGAGGAGGAGGGCTTGGTCATCCACTCTACCAAGTCTTCGGCATGATGTGGCTCAACATGTCCAGCTGCCGAAAAGAAGGACAAGCGTGTCCCATGGCCATGTGCTGATGACAATGCACCGCGTCCACGACCAGCACTGTTGCCCCCAGACACAGAGCCTGCTTGCCCTCTTTTATTGCCTCCTGACTGTCTGCCTCTCCTTGTTTGCCTTCCAGACATTCTAATAGATGGCCTGCAGGGAGATGGGAAAAAAGCAATAAGGGCTACCTTCAGGTGTCCTTCTCTGTCCCTAGAAACAAGGACTTGCACAGTGAAAGAAACTGACACTCTCCCTACCTACAGTTTTCTGTCCCTAGAAAAAATGTTTTTTTTAAGCACAATATAGCACAAGGAGAATTCACTCACTGTCCTTCCAGGTCCCTAGAAACAAGGACTTGCACAGTGAAAGAAACTGACACTCTCCCTACCTACAGTTTTCTGTCCCTAGAAAAAATGTTTTTTTTAAGCACAATATAGCACAAGGAGAATTCACTCACTGTCCTTCCAGGTCCCTAGAAACAAGGACTTGCACAGTGAAAGAAACTGACACTCTCCCTACCTACAGTTTTCTGTCCCTAGAAAAAATGTTTTTTTTAAGCACACTATAGCACAAGGAGAATTCACTCACTGTCCTTCCAGGTCCCTGGAAACAAGGACTTGCACAGTGAAAGAAACTGACACTCTCCCTACCTACAGTTTTCTGTCCCTAGAAAAAATGTTTTTTTTAAGCACAATATAGCACAAGGAGAATTCACTCACTGTCCTTCCAGGTCCCTAGAAACAAGGACTTGCACAGTGAAAGAAACTGACACTCTCCCTACCTACAGTTTTCTGTCCCTAGAAAAAATGTTTTTTTTAAGCACACTATAGCACAAGGAGAATTCACTCACTGTCCTTCCAGGTCCCTGGAAACAAGGACTTGCACAGTGAAAGAAACTGACACTCTCCCTACCTACAGTTTTCTGTCCCTAGAAAAAATGTTTTTTTTAAGCACAATATAGCACAAGGAGAATTCACTCACTGTCCTTCCAGGTCCCTGGAAACAAGGACTTGCACAGTGAAAGAAACTGACACTCTCCCTACCTACAGTTTTCTGTCCCTAGAAAAAATGTTTTTTTTAAGCACAATATAGCACAAGGAGAATTCACTCACTGTCCTTCCAGGTCCCTAGAAACAAGGACTTGCACAGTGAAAGAAACTGACAGGCCTCGTACACACGGCCGAGATTCTCGTTGAGAAAAACATGTCGTTTTTTTCGACGAGATTCTTGGACAAGAAACTTGTCCCGGCCGAGTGTACACACGCTCGTTTCAAAGAACCCGCGGTTCTTTGAAAGGAGTGTACGCGGTGACGTCATCGACTACGTCGAGCATGCGCTCGTCACATTCGATGCCGTCGCCGCCATCTTGGTATACCCTACGTATGCCTAGGAAGCTACCGCGCATGCGTCAAATTCATTTCGAACATGCGCGGGCTTCCGGGCGGACAGGTAAGTGTACACACACTCACTTTTCTCGTCGAGAAACACGCCGAGGAGAATCTCGACGAGAAAATAGAGAGCAGGTTCTCTATTTTCTCGTCAAGGTTTCTTGTCGGTTTTCTCGACGAGAAACACGCTAGCAGCGTACACACGACCGATTTACTCGGCAAGACCTCTCTGCCAGCAAGTTTCTTGCTGGTTCTTGCCGAGAAAATCGGTCGTGTGTACGAGGCCACACTCTCCCTACCTACAGTTTTCTGTCCCTAGAAAAAATGTTTTTTTTAAGCACAATATAGCACAAGGAGAATTCACTCACTGTCCTTCCAGGTCCCTAGAAACAAGGACTTGCACAGTGAAAGAAACTGACACTCTCCCTACCTACAGTTTTCTGTCCCTAGAAAAAATGTTTTTTTTAAGCACACTATAGCACAAGGAGAATTCACTCACTGTCCTTCCAGGTCCCTGGAAACAAGGACTTGCACAGTGAAAGAAACTGACACTCTCCCTACCTACAGTTTTCTGTCCCTAGAAAAAATGTTTTTTTTAAGCACAATATAGCACAAGGAGAATTCACTCACTGTCCTTCCAGGTCCCTAGAAACAAGGACTTGCACAGTGAAAGAAACTGACACTCTCCCTACCTACAGTTTTCTGTCCCTAGAAAAAATGTTTTTTTTAAGCACACTATAGCACAAGGAGAATTCACTCACTGTCCTTCCAGGTCCCTGGAAACAAGGACTTGCACAGTGAAAGAAACTGACACTCTCCCTACCTACAGTTTTCTGTCCCTAGAAAAAATGTTTTTTTTAAGCACAATATAGCACAAGGAGAATTCACTCACTGTCCTTCCAGGTCCCTGGAAACAAGGACTTGCACAGTGAAAGAAACTGACACTCTCCCTACCTACAGTTTTCTGTCCCTAGAAAAAATGTTTTTTTTAAGCACAATATAGCACAAGGAGAATTCACTCACTGTCCTTCCAGGTCCCTAGAAACAAGGACTTGCACAGTGAAAGAAACTGACACTCTCCCTACCTACAGTTTTCTGTCCCTAGAAAAAATGTTTTTTTTAAGCACAATATAGCACAAGGAGAATTCACTCACTGTCCTTCCAGGTCCCTAGAAACAAGGACTTGCACAGTGAAAGAAACTGACACTCTCCCTACCTACAGTTTTCTGTCCCTAGAAAAAATGTTTTTTTTAAGCACAATATAGCACAAGGAGAATTCACTCACTGTCCTTCCAGGTCCCTGGAAACAAGGACTTGCACAGTGAAAGAAACTGACACTCTCCCTACCTACAGTTTTCTGTCCCTAGAAAAAATGTTTTTTTTAAGCACAATATAGCACAAGGAGAATTCACTCACTGTCCTTCCAGGTCCCTAGAAACAAGGACTTGCACAGTGAAAGAAACTGACACTCTCCCTACCTACAGTTTTCTGTCCCTAGAAAAAATGTTTTTTTTAAGCACAATATAGCACAAGGAGAATTCACTCACTGTCCTTCCAGGTCCCTGGAAACAAGGACTTGCACAGTGAAAGAAACTGACACTCTCCCTACCTACAGTTTTCTGTCCCTAGAAAAAATGTTTTTTTTAAGCACAATATAGCACAAGGAGAATTCACTCACTGTCCTTCCAGGTCCCTAGAAACAAGGACTTGCACAGTGAAAGAAACTGACACTCTCCCTACCTACAGTTTTCTGTCCCTAGAAAAAATGTTTTTTTTAAGCACAATATAGCACAAGGAGAATTCACTCACTGTCCTTCCAGGTCCCTGGAAACAAGGAATTGCACAGTGAAAGAAACTGACACTCTCCCTACCTACAGTTTTCTGTCCCTAGAAAAAATGTTTTTTTTAAGCACAATATAGCACAAGGAGAATTCACTCACTGTCCTTCCAGGTCCCTAGAAACAAGGACTTGCACAGTGAAAGAAACTGACACTCTCCCTACCTACAGTTTTCTGTCCCTAGAAAAAATGTTTTTTTTTAAGCACAATATAGCACAAGGAGAATTCACTCACTGTCCTTCCAGGTCCCTAGAAACAAGGACTTGCACAGTGAAAGAAACTGACACTCTCCCTACCTACAGTTTTCTGTCCCTAGAAAAAATGTTTTTTTTAAGCACAATATAGCACAAGGAGAATTCACTCACTGTCCTTCCAGGTCCCTGGAAACAAGGACTTGCACAGTGAAAGAAACTGACACTCTCCCTACCTACAGTTTTCTGTCCCTAGAAAAAATGTTTTTTTTAAGCACAATATAGCACAAGGAGAATTCACTCACTGTCCTTCCAGGTCCCTGGAAACAAGGACTTGCACAGTGAAAGAAACTGACACTCTCCCTACCTACAGTTTTCTGTCCCTAGAAAAAATGTTTTTTTTAAGCACAATATAGCACAAGGAGAATTCACTCACTGTCCTTCCAGGTCCCTAGAAACAAGGACTTGCACAGTGAAAGAAACTGACACTCTCCCTACCTACAGTTTTCTGTCCCTAGAAAAAATGTTTTTTTTAAGCACACTATAGCACAAGGAGAATTCACTCACTGTCCTTCCAGGTCCCTGGAAACAAGGACTTGCACAGTGAAAGAAACTGACACTCTCCCTACCTACAGTTTTCTGTCCCTAGAAAAAATGTTTTTTTTAAGCACAATATAGCACAAGGAGAATTCACTCACTGTCCTTCCAGGTCCCTGGAAACAAGGACTTGCACAGTGAAAGAAACTGACACTCTCCCTACCTACAGTTTTCTGTCCCTAGAAAAAATGTTTTTTTTAAGCACAATATAGCACAAGGAGAATTCACTCACTGTCCTTCCAGGTCCCTAGAAACAAGGACTTGCACAGTGAAAGAAACTGACACTCTCCCTACCTACAGTTTTCTGTCCCTAGAAAAAATGTTTTTTTTAAGCACAATATAGCACAAGGAGAATTCACTCACTGTCCTTCCAGGTCCCTAGAGACAAGGACTTGCACAGTGAAAGAAACTGACACTCTCCCTACCTACAGTTTTCTGTCCCTAGAAAAAATGTTTTTTTTAAGCACAATATAGCACAAGGAGAATTCACTCACTGTCCTTCCAGGTCCCTGGAAACAAGGACTTGCACAGTGAAAGAAACTGACACTCTCCCTACCTACAGTTTTCTGTCCCTAGAAAAAATGTTTTTTTTAAGCACAATATAGCACAAGGAGAATTCACTCACTGTCCTTCCAGGTCCCTAGAAACAAGGACTTGCACAGTGAAAGAAACTGACACTCTCCCTACCTACAGTTTTCTGTCCCTAGAAAAAATGTTTTTTTTAAGCACAATATAGCACAAGGAGAATTCACTCACTGTCCTTCCAGGTCCCTGGAAACAAGGACTTGCACAGTGAAAGAAACTGACACTCTCCCTACCTACAGTTTTCTGTCCCTAGAAAAAATGTTTTTTTAAGCACAATATAGCACAAGGAGAATTCACTCACTGTCCTTCCAGGTCCCTAGAAACAAGGACTTGCACAGTGAAAGAAACTGACACTCTCCCTACCTACAGTTTTCTGTCCCTAGAAAAAATGTTTTTTTTAAGCACAATATAGCACAAGGAGAATTCACTCACTGTCCTTCCAGGTCCCTAGAAACAAGGACTTGCACAGTGAAAGAAACTGACACTCTCCCTACCTACAGTTTTCTGTCCCTAGAAAAAATGTTTTTTTTAAGCACACTATAGCACAAGGAGAATTCACTCACTGTCCTTCCAGGTCCCTGGAAACAAGGACTTGCACAGTGAAAGAAACTGACACTCTCCCTACCTACAGTTTTCTGTCCCTAGAAAAAATGTTTTTTTTAAGCACAATATAGCACAAGGAGAATTCACTCACTGTCCTTCCAGGTCCCTAGAAACAAGGACTTGCACAGTGAAAGAAACTGACACTCTCCCTACCTACAGTTTTCTGTCCCTAGAAAAAATGTTTTTTTTAAGCACACTATAGCACAAGGAAAATTCACTCACTGTCCTTCCAGGTCCCTGGAAACAAGGACTTGCACAGTGAAAGAAACTGACACTCTCCCTACCTACAGTTTTCTGTCCCTAGAAAAAATGTTTTTTTCAAGCACAATATAGCACAAGGAGAATTCACTCACTGTCCTTCCAGGTCCCTGGAAACAAGGACTTGCACAGTGAAAGAAACTGACACTCTCCCTACCTACAGTTTTCTGTCCCTAGAAAAAATGTTTTTTTTAAGCACAATATAGCACAAGGAGAATTCACTCACTGTCCTTCCAGGTCCCTAGAAACAAGGACTTGCACAGTGAAAGAAACTGACACTCTCCCTACCTACAGTTTTCTGTCCCTAGAAAAAATGTTTTTTTTAAGCACAATATAGCACAAGGAGAATTCACTCACTGTCCTTCCAGGTCCCTAGAAACAAGGACTTGCACAGTGAAAGAAACTGACACTCTCCCTACCTACAGTTTTCTGTCCCTAGAAAAAATGTTTTTTTTAAGCACAATATAGCACAAGGAGAATTCACTCACTGTCCTTCCAGGTCCCTGGAAACAAGGACTTGCACAGTGAAAGAAACTGACACTCTCCCTACCTACAGTTTTCTGTCCCTAGAAAAAATGTTTTTTTTAAGCACAATATAGCACAAGGAGAATTCACTCACTGTCCTTCCAGGTCCCTAGAAACAAGGACTTGCACAGTGAAAGAAACTGACACTCTCCCTACCTACAGTTTTCTGTCCCTAGAAAAAATGTTTTTTTTAAGCACAATATAGCACAAGGAGAATTCACTCACTGTCCTTCCAGGTCCCTGGAAACAAGGACTTGCACAGTGAAAGAAACTGACACTCTCCCTACCTACAGTTTTCTGTCCCTAGAAAAAATGTTTTTTTTAAGCACAATATAGCACAAGGAGAATTCACTCACTGTCCTTCCAGGTCCCTAGAAACAAGGACTTGCACAGTGAAAGAAACTGACACTCTCCCTACCTACAGTTTTCTGTCCCTAGAAAAAATGTTTTTTTTAAGCACAATATAGCACAAGGAGAATTCACTCACTGTCCTTCCAGGTCCCTGGAAACAAGGAATTGCACAGTGAAAGAAACTGACACTCTCCCTACCTACAGTTTTCTGTCCCTAGAAAAAATGTTTTTTTAAGCACAATATAGCACAAGGAGAATTCACTCACTGTCCTTCCAGGTCCCTAGAAACAAGGACTTGCACAGTGAAAGAAACTGACACTCTCCCTACCTACAGTTTTCTGTCCCTAGAAAAAATGTTTTTTTTAAGCACAATATAGCACAAGGAGAATTCACTCACTGTCCTTCCAGGTCCCTAGAAACAAGGACTTGCACAGTGAAAGAAACTGACACTCTCCCTACCTACAGTTTTCTGTCCCTAGAAAAAATGTTTTTTTTAAGCACACTATAGCACAAGGAGAATTCACTCACTGTCCTTCCAGGTCCCTGGAAACAAGGACTTGCACAGTGAAAGAAACTGACACTCTCCCTACCTACAGTTTTCTGTCCCTAGAAAAAATGTTTTTTTTAAGCACAATATAGCACAAGGAGAATTCACTCACTGTCCTTCCAGGTCCCTGGAAACAAGGACTTGCACAGTGAAAGAAACTGACACTCTCCCTACCTACAGTTTTCTGTCCCTAGAAAAAATGTTTTTTTTAAGCACAATATAGCACAAGGAGAATTCACTCACTGTCCTTCCAGGTCCCTGGAAACAAGGACTTGCACAGTGAAAGAAACTGACACTCTCCCTACCTACAGTTTTCTGTCCCTAGAAAAAATGTTTTTTTTAAGCACAATATAGCACAAGGAGAATTCACTCACTGTCCTTCCAGGTCCCTAGAAACAAGGACTTGCACAGTGAAAGAAACTGACACTCTCCCTACCTACAGTTTTCTGTCCCTAGAAAAAATGTTTTTTTTAAGCACAATATAGCACAAGGAGAATTCACTCACTGTCCTTCCAGGTCCCTGGAAACAAGGACTTGCACAGTGAAAGAAACTGACACTCTCCCTACCTACAGTTTTCTGTCCCTAGAAAAAATGTTTTTTTTAAGCACAATATAGCACAAGGAGAATTCACTCACTGTCCTTCCAGGTCCCTAGAAACAAGGACTTGCACAGTGAAAGAAACTGACACTCTCCCTACCTACAGTTTTCTGTCCCTAGAAAAAATGTTTTTTTTAAGCACAATATAGCACAAGGAGAATTCACTCACTGTCCTTCCAGGTCCCTAGAAACAAGGACTTGCACAGTGAAAGAAACTGACACTCTCCCTACCTACAGTTTTCTGTCCCTAGAAAAAATGTTTTTTTTAAGCACAATATAGCACAAGGAGAATTCACTCACTGTCCTTCCAGGTCCCTGGAAACAAGGACTTGCACAGTGAAAGAAACTGACACTCTCCCTACCTACAGTTTTCTGTCCCTAGAAAAAATGTTTTTTTTAAGCACAATATAGCACAAGGAGAATTCACTCACTGTCCTTCCAGGTCCCTAGAAACAAGGACTTGCACAGTGAAAGAAACTGACACTCTCCCTACCTACAGTTTTCTGTCCCTAGAAAAAATGTTTTTTTTAAGCACACTATAGCACAAGGAGAATTCACTCACTGTCCTTCCAGGTCCCTGGAAACAAGGACTTGCACAGTGAAAGAAACTGACACTCTCCCTACCTACAGTTTTCTGTCCCTAGAAAAAATGTTTTTTTTAAGCACAATATAGCACAAGGAGAATTCACTCACTGTCCTTCCAGGTCCCTGGAAACAAGGACTTGCACAGTGAAAGAAACTGACACTCTCCCTACCTACAGTTTTCTGTCCCTAGAAAAAATGTTTTTTTTAAGCACAATATAGCACAAGGAGAATTCACTCACTGTCCTTCCAGGTCCCTAGAAACAAGGACTTGCACAGTGAAAGAAACTGACACTCTCCCTACCTACAGTTTTCTGTCCCTAGAAAAAATGTTTTTTTTAAGCACACTATAGCACAAGGAGAATTCACTCACTGTCCTTCCAGGTCCCTGGAAACAAGGACTTGCACAGTGAAAGAAACTGAGGCCTCGTACACACGGCCGAGATTCTCGTTGAGAAAAACATGTCGTTTTTTTCGACGAGATTCTTGGACAAGAAACTTGTCCCGGCCGAGTGTACACACGCTCGTTTCAAAGAACCCGCGGTTCTTTGAAAGGAGTGTACGCGGTGACGTCATCGACTACGTCGAGCATGCGCTCGTCACATTCGATGCCGTCGCTGCCATCTTGGTATACCCTATGTATGCCTAGGAAGCTACCGCGCATGCGTCAAATTCATTTCGAACATGCGCGGGCTTCCGGGCGGACAGGTAAGTGTACACACACTCACTTTTCTCGTCGAGAAACACGCCGAGGAGAATCTCGACGAGAAAATAGAGAGCAGGTTCTCTATTTTCTCGTCGAGGTTTCTTGTCGGTTTTCTCGACGAGAAACACGCTAGCAGCGTACACACGACCGATTTACTCGGCAAGACCTCTCTGCCAGCAAGTTTCTTGCTGGTTCTTGCCGAGAAAATCGGTCGTGTGTACGAGGCCTCACACTCTCCCTACCTACAGTTTTCTGTCCCTAGAAAAAATGTTTTTTTTAAGCACAATATAGCACAAGGAGAATTCACTCACTGTCCTTCCAGGTCCCTGGAAACAAGGACTTGCACAGTGAAAGAAACTGACACTCTCCCTACCTACAGTTTTCTGTCCCTAGAAAAAATGTTTTTTTTAAGCACAATATAGCACAAGGAGAATTCACTCACTGTCCTTCCAGGTCCCTGGAAACAAGGACTTGCACAGTGAAAGAAACTGACACTCTCCCTACCTACAGTTTTCTGTCCCTAGAAAAAATGTTTTTTTTAAGCACACTATAGCACAAGCACAAAACACACTGACACTCTCCCTACCTATCCTTCTCTTTCCCTAAACTAAAGGAATCCAGGTTAAGCAAGAAAGAAATAAAAGTCACTGTCCCTGCCTATGCTGCTCTATCCCTGCTCCGGAACACACTACACTAGGCCGCCGTGCTGGCGGCCTTTTATAGTGTGGTGCGTGTACTAAACCCCCTCAGCAATAATTGGCCACAGGCATCCTGCCTGTGGCCAATCATTGCTCTCCTCGCTGCCGGCGCTGTGATTGGCCAAGCATGCGGGGTCACAGTGCATGCTTGGCCAATCACAGCGCCTGGATGACACTGCGATGGCGTAGTGCATTGTGGGCCGTTCGCGTCACTCGAATTTGGCGCGAACGGCCCAAATCGTTCGATCTTCGTCGAACGATCGAACAGCCGATGTTCGAGTCGAACGTATGTTCGACTCGAACACGAAGCTCATCCCTAGTCCCGGGGAAGGTTGAAAGAAGTGGAAAAGATCACAGTGCTAGGGATACAGTTTGAGCGGAATTTGATGAGTCAAGCCAACGCGGAAAAAGAAGTGGAAAAAATCACGAAGAAGCTTGAACTATGGAAGTTGAGGAGGATGTCGCTGTCTGGAAAGACTTTGGTTGTGAAAGCTATAATTATGCCCTTATTGCTATATTTTAGGGTCATCTTTCCCCTGAGTAAGTGGTGGACCCAAAAGCTGACGAGGATGCTGTTCGTCTTCCTCTGAGGGTGGAAAGATGGAAAGGATTGCGAGAGATATAGTGATGAAAACAGTGCAGATGGGTTGATACAACTTTCCCAATGTAGAAAGGTTCCTTGAAGTACAATGGTGGCTGGTCCATTATAAGACCTTTTCAGCAGGAGGGAAGGTGGCTTCCTTGATGAGGTATCTAATTGAGTTGCCACTTCTGGGATGGGGGTGGTGTGAGAAAGACTTAAGGAGGCCTATGTCCTTGGTCTCTCCAGTCTAATACCTAAAAATTAAATCCTTTTTTAAACAGAAAGTGCTGCTTGGGCTGGGAGCTGACACGTAAAAAAAAAGTTTGCCAGGGATCTTGTGAGGAGCGAAGTTTGCTCTAAAGGAGGATGTGGAGGGAGAGAAAATGTAATGCCTTGTACACACAATCAGAATTTCCGATGGAAAAAGTCAGACGGAATTTTTTCATCTGATATTGTGACCGTGAGTGTGCCCCATTTGACTTTTTCCATCAAAATTTAGAAAGAGAACATGTTCTCTTTTTTTCCGCCGGAAAAAATTTCTATCGGAAATTCAGTTTGTCTGTAGGGAACTCCGACGGAGAAAAAAACACGCATGCTCAGAATCAAGTCAACGCATGCTCGGAAGCATTGAACTTCTCGGCTTGTCATAGTGTTGTATGTCACTGCATTCTTGACGGTCGGAATTTGGTGTGACAGTGTGTATGCAAGACAGCTTGAACAGAATTCCGTCGGAAAAGACCGTTGGAGTTTATCCCGACGGAAAATCCGATCGTGTGTACGGGGCATTAGACATATTTTTTGGGAGTGTGCTTTTGTGAAAGAAGTGTGAAGGAGGATTGAGGGTTTTCTAAGGAGGGTGGTGGATGTGGAGGAACTGTCCTTTGTTTCGGGTGTGTACGGTGTGGGAGGTGATGGAAAGGTGGCACGACCCAACATGTGTGTTTTTTCTGTGATCTTTAAGGAAGTGATGTGGGAAGCGAGGTGTGCGATGCAGAAAAATAAGTTGATATTGACAGAGAAAGATTGTGTGGATTGGTGTGTGGCAAAACTGTACTATGTGTTGGTGATGGAAAAGACAGAGTTGGGGTTGGAGGAGACCAATGAGATGTGGAGGGAGTGTAATGGGAAATGTGTTTTCTGTGAAAATATTGTGTTTTTGATACGTTATGCCCGAATGATGCAAGGAACACTGCTCAGTGAAGGAGTCATGCTGAGGTAATGGTTCAGTCTGAGAATTAAAAAAAAATAAAAAATCTGTTTAATATCAGATACATCCCCTATCTGGAGATTAAATGGATTTTTAGAACAGAGAGATGGAAGAAGAGCTTTCTCTGTCCACTCCACACATCGACCTGGTATTGCAGTACCTCCCGGACCGGAAACAAAAAAAGAATTGATGGCACTGCCGCACATCTGTAATTTCGGTATTTTGGTGTTTTGCAGGAAAGAGCACAATTTTGCGCATGCTTCTGCAGCACACAAATGTGAACCTAGCCACTATTGTTTCTTGGCCCTACTATGAGTACAAAGAAAAAATACCACCAAATGAAATCCCAATAAAAAAACAAATTTTCCACCTAGATAAACTATATAGTTAGAATAATACTGTATGTACAGTTTTACTAACACATGTCAAGGTTACAAAATTCAGGTTGATAGGGAAAGTTTCCCCCGCTAGGGGTTTTCAAGGCAGCAGAGATTGAAACAATGGATGGTTAAAATTAATTCTTTATTAGTGAGAACCGGTAAGGTTACATCAGTAAAATTAATCAAGATGTGAGCTCTGGTACATGATTAAAATTCGAAATACAGAACAGTGTAAACATTATGTGACATGTAACATTGCTGCTAAAGTGCAATATAGATGACTACATATATCTTGACGCGTTTCGACCCGGTAGGGTCTTCTTCAGAAGATATGTTAACTGTAAGGAAAAAATGCATTTAATATATCATATAGGGAATTTGAAAAAACAGTGGTAGCGGTGGGGGAAATTTATATATATAGCATATTTACCAGACAGGCTGTTTAGTACACGATCACATGACCAGAGATCTTTCCTTAAAAAGAAGGAATCCCCATGGGTTCCCAGAACCCGATTCGTCGGCCGGCAAAAGAAGCTCCACCTGGTGAGGGCACCCCACTGTACCGTACCTGGCTTACAAGGAGTCACCACATGAAAACGGAGTCCCACGCCTGGCAGGCGTGGAAAAACAGGGGGGATGGGCGACCACACCTGCAGTAGACCATACAGGACATCATAAGAATTATATATGATAGTAGTACATAAACATATAATTGTATGAATACAAAAGATTATAGTATAATCAATATATTAGCATGTGTTGTGGCGGGCTGGCAAAAATGGTCAGATTAGTCATTTGAGATGTATTAAAACTAACATAGTGAGGAGATCTGTATGTACTACTATCATATATAATTCTTATGATGTCCAGTATGGTCTACTGCAGGTGTGGTCGCTCATCCCCCCTGTTTTTCCACGCCTGCCAGGCGTGGGACTCCGTTTCCATGTGGTGACTCCTTGTAAGCCAGGTACGGTACAATGGGGTGCCCTCACCAGGTGGAGGTTCTTTTGCCGGCCGATGAATCGGGTTCTGGGATCCCATGGGGATTCCTTCTTTTTAAGGAAAGATCTCTGGTCATGTGATCGTGTACTAAACAGCCTGTCTGGTAAATATGCTATCTATATAAAGTTCCACCACCGCTACCACTGTTTTTTCAAATTCCCTATATGATATTTTAAATGCATTTTTTCCTTACAGTTAACATATCTTCTGAAGAAGACCCTACCAGGTCGAAACGCGTCAAGATATATGTAGTCATCTATATTGCACTTTAGCAGCAATGTTACATGTCACATAATGTTTACACTGTTCTGTATTTCGAATTTTAATCATGTACCAGAGCTCACATCTTGATTAAATTTACTGGTGTAACCTTACCGGTTTTCAATAATAAATAATTAATTTTAACCATCCATTGTTTCAATCTTTGCTGCCTTGAAAACCCCTAGCGGGGGAAACTTTCCCTATCTCCTTTACCGGGGTGCGCAGCACCACTTCCTTGTTTTCCATCAGTGTCTCCCATTCTACAAAATTCAGGTTTGCCCGTTAAAGTGGTGCTAAAGCCTTAAGCCACCGAGCGTCTGATTTTTGTCAAAAGCGCGTGTGCCAGGATCTTGTCTTGCATACTAACGTTACACAAGTTGTCATGCCACAAACATGAACGTGGTGACGTACTAGACGAACTACGTGGTTTTTCAGCTCTTTAGCGCCACCCGTTGGGCCCCTTCTGCTAATTTTGTGTTTGGTGAACATTGATTTCGAGCATGCGTGTTTGTACCATCGACTTTTGTGTGACGGATTTGTGTACTGACCATCCGAAAATCTGACGACGTTTGACAAAAATTTACTAGCCTGTCATCCAACATTTGTTGTCGGAAAATTGGACAACAATTGTCAAAAGGAGCGTACTAACGGTAAGAATTTCGGACAACAGTCTGTCAACAGACTATCCCCTTCCAAAAATCTAACCATGTGTACAAGGCTTTAGGGAGGGTTATAACCCCCGTCAGAGTTTTTTTTCACTATCTGTGTCCCATTGCAGAGATTTACCTTCACGTCCTGTCCCATAGCTAAACAGGAAATAAGAAGAAATCCCTGTATATTAACCACCTCCCTACTGTGCACGAAAACCCCCTTCCTGCCCAAGCCATTTTTCAGCTTTCAGCGCTGTCACACTTTGAATGACAATTGCGCGGTCGTGCGACGTGGCTCCCAAACGAAATTTGCGTCCTTTTTTTCCCACAAATAGAGCTTTCTTTTGGTGGTATTTGATCACCTCTGCGGTTTTTATTTTTTGCGCTATAAACAAAAGAAGAGCGTCCAGTTTGGAAAAAAAACACTATTTTTTAATTTTTGCTATAATAAATACCCATTTTTTTTTTTTAAATAAAATTTCCCTTAGTTTAGGCCGATACGTATTCTTCTACATATTTTTGGTAAAAAAAAAAATCACAATAAGCGCGTATTGATTGGTTTGCGCAAAAGTTATAGCGTGTACAAAATAGGGGATAGATTTATAGCATTTTAATTATTTTATTTTTTTATTAGTAATGGCGGCGATCTGTGATTTTTTATTGTGACTGCGATATTGCGGCGGACACATCGGACACTTTTGACACATTTTTGGGACCATTCACGTTTATACAGCGATCCCTGCTATAAAAATGCATTGATTACTGTATAAATGTGATTGGCAGGGAAGGGGTTAACCACTAGGGGGCGGGAAGGGGTTAAATATGTTCCCTCAATGTGTTCTTACTGTGGGGGGAGGGGACTGACTGGGGGAGGTGACCGATGGTTGTCCCTATGTACAAGGGACACACCATCGGTCCCCTCTCCCTCACAGGACGTGGATCTCTGTGTTTACACACAGAGACCCACTTTCCTGCTCGTTTCCCGGGCAATCGTGGGTGCCCGGCGGCAATCGCGGCCGCCGGGCACGCACATCGGGGCCTCGTGAACGCGGCGGGCGCGCGCGCGCGCCGCTGGCTTCAAGCGCGCGCCTCCTAGCTCGTTTTAAAGGGAGGACGTCATATGACGTCCTCCCAGAACGAGAGTATCCTCCGCCCGCCGTCAATTGACAGTGGGCGGTGGACAAGTGGTTAAGGAAATTCCTTGGGAACCCTCAGGTCACCAGAACTAGTGTCACCATTGGATGACCCAAAATTTGAGATATTCTTTTACTTTCACTTATAATGATAATGATAAACAGGAAAAATAGAGAGGGTGAATCGCCTTAACGGGGACACAGACAGACAGCAATGAAAACTGACAAGCCTTCTAATCCCTCTCCACTCTATTCAAAACTAAAAAAAGTTTTGCCTTTATTTATACTTTAAGGTAAAAAAAACTTCTGTTGCAGAGGAACCCCCCCTCAGCTCACCTTATACTTACCTTATCTCAATACAGCACTGTGCTCAAGAGTAACGGCTCTTCCGGCTCTCTCCTTCCTCACTGGGCAGATGGATAGCAGCAGGAGCCATTGGCTCCCACTTTTGTCAATCAAATCCTATGACGAGGGAGTGGGGGCTTTGTGTCAATAGATACAATAGAAAGCACGTCGAGGGAGAGAGCCCGCATGAGTGCCCCCATAGAAATTGGCTTTCTATGAGGGCACTCGGCAGGTGGGGAGAAGCCAGAAGTTCCAACGGGAAACCTGAGAGGAGGAGGATTGGGGCTGCTCTGTGCAAAACCATTGTGCAGTGCAGGTAAGTAGAACATGTTTGTTATTTATTTATTTATTTATTTTTAAAAGGAAGCTTTAATATCACTTTAACTACTTCAGGTCCACCCTATAGCAGTTTGACTGCTCCAGGGAAGCACATGTGCACCAGATCACGTATATATACGTGATCCATCTCTTCCGGTAGCCAGCGGCTCGCTCCTGCAGTGATCACACACAGCAAGAGCCCAGTGGCGGGTACCACGGACTCTATATCCGCCGGCATCCGCTGATGATTGAGCAGAGAGGCAGAATGGTGGTCTGCCTATGTAAACAAGGCAGATCGCTGTTCTGACAGGAGGGAAGGAATGAATCCTGTGTCTCTGCAAAGCAGGAACTAGGATCCATGTCTTCCCCTAGTAAAAGTACCCCCCACAGTTTAGAAAAACACAGGCTAGGCACATAGTTAACCCTTTGATCGCCCCTGATGTTAACTTCTTTCCAGCCAGTGTCATTAGTAAAGTGACTGTGCATATTTTTTTAGCACTGATCACCGTATTAGTGTCACTGGTCCTCAAAAAGTGTCAGAAGTATCAGAATATCTGCTGCAATATCGCAGTCCCACTATAAGTCACTAATCGCTGCCATTGCTAGTAAATAAATAAATAAAAATATCCAATAGTTGTAGACGCTATAACTTTTGCGCAAACCAATCAATATACGCTTATTGGGATATATAGCTGAATACATATTGGCCTAAATCTATGAAGACATTTTGATTTTGTCAATTTTTTATGAATATGTTTTATAGCAGAAAGTAAAAAAATATTGTTTGTTTTTTTCAAAATTGTCGGTCTTTTTTGTTTATAGCGCAAAAAATAAAAACTGCAGAGGTGATCAAATACTACCAAAAGAAAGCTCTATTCATAGGGGTGGGAGACATAAATTGAATTTGGACACAGCATTGCATGACCGTGCAAAAGTAACGTGGTACCGTATCGCAAAAAATGTCCTGTTCATAAAGGAGGGTAAATCTTCCGGAGGTCAAGTGGTTAAGAATGTTTTGACCCTCATGAAGGTATTAAGTTCAAAAGTTCACCTTGTTTTTTCTCCTTTTTGCACAGAAGAGCCGTGTCATATGTACCATGGAGATAGTTTAACAGCAGAAGTTCCTGGAGACCATTGTGTGTTTGGCAGTGGCATCCCTTCCTCATTCTATGAAGTTGTAGAATAGACATGCAGTGTACAATGAGAAGAGAAATGTATGACATCAGCTGCCTAAATAAAGAAAAAAGCTGATTCACTCCATGGACAATGCTTCGCTCAAACTGCCACATCAACAAAGAACGGTTGGGAACACAGTTAAGCACGAGGAACGAATATTTAGAAATACAGTAAAGCCTGAGGCTGTTTTTCAGGAAATATTGTACATCGATTTGGTTGGATCATTGGTTTCCAAACTGCACCCAGCCAAGCATACATGGTAATGGTAAGGAAGAGGGGGTTGTCTGGAGGAGAAAGTTAGCTGCCGGTGACTTTTTTCATGGTAGGGAATGGACATTTTTCTGGATGCAGTGAGCCTTTGTGCAAGATCATAAATTGTTCCCCCTTCCTCAAGACTCTATACTACACCACGCTATTCTGTGGGTGTATACACACTGGACGCTTAGCAGCGGTGGAGACTCTGGATTTAAGCCATCTGTGTCCCGGCTCGATCAGAGGTGGTGATCCCATTGAAGCACTCATACAAGCAGTTAAATGCGATCAGCACTGGCCATTGATTTTACCCTATACTCATCTGTCCCACTCATCCTTCGCTATCTAGTTGGAGGGTGGTAAAGTTATGCAATTTAGCTCTGGTTTCACCTCTACCCCTTACGCTGCAAATGAATGTGCCACATTCCATGGCAACAATGCTTTGCATCATGTTGGGCCAAAAATGATCCCCATAGCCTTCAGTGGGCAATACCTCCCACTGGCTTGACCCATTCTACTCAATGGGGTCAGCTGGAATTGTCCTGCAAGGCAAGGGGTTAAAGCAGGCATTGAGGCAATACAACTCTCCCTCACTGCCTGTAAAATGCTTTCTGAAGAGAAATCTTAATGTGGATTGCTCTTCAAAGAGAACTGGTAGTGTAAACGAGGCCTTCGGGTCCATTCGCCTCAGTGTCTGCATTACAACAAAGCAGCTGGTGTGTGTGTTACGGTACTGGCAGTCGATCCCAGCGCATCTCGCGTTTTTTTTTTTAAACAAACATAATTGAATTGTCACACAGTGACATTTCAGCGCACATCACCACAACACAGTGGTGTAAACTGGACACAAGGCATTTTGCTTTCTCTGTTGGTGGGGTGTGGTAGGACTAGATTAGCCACTCAACGCAGTCCCACCACACCTGGTGTGAATAGGCTCTTAGATTGAATAATAATACCTGGTTTTACTTGATTTTCTAAATGTCTTTTATTATTTGTGATAATTTTTTTTGATTCTTAAAGGAAAAACCTGACACATGCATCCACTAGCAGTAGTCTGGATGTGAGGATGATATGTAGGCATATATATGTATGTATTATGTGCATAATTGATCAGCATATTGTCATCACTGCACCCACCCCCTTCGAATGGCGGGTGCAGTTCCAGAAAACGTGGATCTCCTTTAAAGCTGCATATCACAAGAGGTTTCATAGCAAGGAGCACATTTTTTTTTCAAGCCCACAGTGAGGTGCCACCATGTGAACCAAAAAAGTGGACAGGGTCCCTCCCTAATAGAAAGGACACCCCTTACTTCCTGGGGCGCAGGACTCCTGGCGGGGGGGGGGAAGGAACTCTGGTCCATCTAGCCAAAAGGCCTGGCGGACCCCTCTCCTTGTGGCTAGCTAAAACCGACCACAGAGTACTAGGTAAAGAGCTCTCCCGAAGAAAGACCACCAGGCAGAGGAGGAAGGAACCTAAAGGTAAAACATCCACCCACTTGGCTTCAACGAAGACCCGCACCCAATAATCCATTTGCGTGAAAAAGCACACATGTGGCGAGAAAAATAAGGACAATAATTAAAATAAGGAGGATCTCTTCCTGGATCGAATCCCCAAAGTATGCAGTGACTGCACAGTGGGCCCCTTCCCCTTGGGGCCCCTTGTGCATTGTGCATAAAGCTCAAATTGGGGACATGCCAATGGGAGGGAACAGTAATGATTGGAAGAGGCTTTCTAACCTGTCCAATCAAGCATTTCCTCTAAATCTGGCCATACATTTCACAATCTCTGTATGATCTTAGCCAGATTTACCTACCTTTTGTAAAGTGAGTGAGGGCCTATCCAAGCAATATTTAGCTTGTGTCTAATCAGGCAGGCCATTGCACTACATAGCTGTTAATAGACCTAAAATGATATTGTACAATCAGATTATAATGTATATGGTCTCCTAAATGTGGGTTGGCCAAAAGCTGTTGTGAGCACCCAAAGATCATTGCCTGAAATATACAGATCTGTTGCCTGCCATTTTATGACCATGGATACCCTGAGGCTTGAACAAAACTTTTAACCAGGAAGAAGAACCTGTGTATATAACAAGCATCTATGACTGTCCTCTTGTACATATAATAGAAACTGTACATGCAAACATGATTTTTTTTTTATTAAACAATGCTTATGAATATTACTTTAGCACACCAATTTTTGCTGGAGTATAAACTGTAAGGAGTCCCATACATTGGAACAGTTAGCATTGTTGGTGTGTTAGCATATACAGAATAATGTCATCATCCCCAGGCATCCTCTAGAACAGGGGTCTCCAAACTATGGGAACTCCAGTTGTTCAAGAACTACAATTCCCATCCTTAAAACTACTTGTCTCTTCCCCGCTTGTTTCCTATTCTTTTGTTAAAGTAGCACAGTTGTGGAGGTACCCCGTCCACATAGACGAATTGGTCTTTTTTGCTTGACACTGTCAGTGGTTTGAGATCCATCTTTTATGCTCTTTTTTTGAACAATTCCCATCATGCCTAGTCATATCTGTGAATGTCAGAGTTTTACAATGCCTCATAAGATGTGTAGTTCCGCAACAGCTGGAGGGCCGTAGTTTGGAGATCCCTGCTTTAGAACACATATGTCAAACACAAGGCACTCCGTATGTAACGCACCCCTGAACCCTGCACTCTGTACATAGTGCACCCCAGATCTAAAAGGCCCTTTGAAGTCAACCATACTACTGATACGGCCCACAATGAAATTGGGTTTGACACCCCTGCTCTATAGGATAAATGTTACTTCTGAGTTGACTTATACGATTGATTTGATTGAAGTGTATCCAGATGGAGGACATGTGTAACTTTGTATCTCTTGGAAGATTGATACTGTGATACAATTACTGCTGTGTCATAAAGGGAAGTTTTCCTCTGTTCTTTAAAAGGAAAGAATACAGGGAATAAATTGTAAATTTCAGTGGAATGTGTGTATTCCCGTGACATGTGTTCCATATGTTGTGCTCCTCTGTAGCCTTTGTTTAACATAATAGATATCAGATCCGGAGTCACTGATAAGTTACATGTGTTTGAAAGCTTTAAAGGCAGCAGGTAAAATGACCTCCTCAGAAAATGACAACTTTTTTATTTTTTTTCAGCATCCAGGTAGATGTCTCTATTAGGGCCAGTTCTCCCCAGAACACTGTGTGGGAAAAGCATGTTCTGTATGCGTTTCCCGCATCTCAGGTGAATGAACTGCCTTTAAGATCTGCATGTGGGTGCCAATGTATTTTTAATGGCTACCCAAATGCCCAACGAAGGGACCCTGCGTGGCTCCAAAACTTTGCACTTTGTGTTGTGATCATGCAATGAAATCCATTTAAACGCTACCTTGTTGATCCATGGTGTGCTGACACATTTCTAAATTTCTCCATAATGTATTGGTAATGGCTACCCAAATGCAGATCAAAAACACAGTGCATTTGCAGGCACCAAATCACATGGTCTGGCAGGACCATGAGGTTTGGTGTAGTGGTTTTTAAAAGTAGTGCAGGCACTGCTTTTTCTGCGGTCCCCAGTGTGTCTTGCAGCCCATTCAAACAGACTATCGAAATGCACTGCACGGGAATGCTCGGGTTCGAACCTGGTTTGATCCTGCCCTTAAAGTGAAAGATGTAATAACATAATTGGAAGGCTTGAATCACTGCAGCTTACAAATGCACAGCCTCTTAGCCCAATGCTTCCATGCTTGGACCATCTTGCTTAAAAAAAATACAGTGATCTTGTCCATGCTGGGCAAAGGGACCCCCATAACCCTATTATATTCCCCTTACCATCACTCCATTACCATTCCTTTCTCCTTCACAGCCGTTCACAATACCTGGCACTTCTGGATATCAGGGAGCATGTGACTGGTTACAGTGCCCATGTCTAGCAGCCAATTGCAAGGCCTGAGCCCTGTCATGACCTCTTGGTTGTTGACAGCAGCCATTATAATTCCATCCATGGATAAGAACGTAAGAGCAGGGGATCACTGGAAATATTAGTATAAGTGGGTTGGGGGGTAGGCCCATTGAAGAGACTCTTTCAATTTCCCTGTATGGATAGGGTGACAGTATCTCTTTAAAGGAAACATTTACTGTGAGAAACATAGGGGCTTCCATTGCTGATGTCTCATTCTGTCATGTCATTAGTGGTCATGATGGCCCTCTGGATTTAATAACTGTAGACCTACTGTACCCCTGGAGATGCTGCAGGATATATATGGTCCCTCTACCTGCCTTCAGGTAGTACCTCGGGGCAGAAGTGATGACCTGCCTCATGATTGGACTTGAGAACACTGATGCGCCTGTTATATTTTAAATGGGCTTTATTTGAGACAAATCCCTCAAAAGGAATGTATAGCTAGACAACTGTTTTCTGTTTCAATCGTTTTTATTCCTTTTACAAAATAGAGTAATACAGTGTAGTAGACATTTTTACAATGCTTAGGCTATCAAAAACAGTATGGGCATTCAGTAGTATCAAAATCAAGGGGGACCGTTATAGTCCTATGTCTCAATGAGGTAGTATTCTCAACCGTTAGGCTACAAGACTCAAGGGACTAGCTCAAGGGTAGAAATCCAAAGTGAACCTGTCAAAAAATTCAACACTATAAATTCAAAGATATAACAGGTTCCACGCTGAGATAAACCTCCGATAGGGCCAGAATTTGGGGTACAAGACTCAGCATTATTATCAAAAACAATTTTGAAAGAAAGTCCAAAAAGAGCAAGAGAAAAGAAGAAAAGGAGAAGAAGCGGAATAAGGGATGTCAGTCTAGAGATCCAGAAGTCTGACGCCATCCTGCCACATCTAGGTATCCGGTACCTGTAGATAAGTGAGCCAGCATGACATAAAAAGTTGCAACGACCACCATTTTATTCCCTAGGGTGTCTGCTAAAACAATATATATAAATATATATATATATATATATATATATATATATATATATATATATATATAATGTTTGGGGGCTCTAAATAATTTTCTAGCAAAAAATTATGATTTTTACATGTAGGAGAGAAGTGTCAAAATTGGCCTGGGTGGCAAGTAATATACAAATAATTATTTTATATTGTTTTTAAGTTAATTTACCATATTTTCAAAATCTGTACTCAAGCAGGTGGCTTAACGGACAAATTACTGAAGTTTGAAGTTATAACTTCCAACCAGTAATTTCACAGTAAATAGATAAATAATAAACTATTATCATATAGCATAATAATATATGATTTAGCTTGAATATAACAGTACCCTTTCAGCAGGTAGCAGATTCTCATTCTCCCTCCTAACTGTGTGAAAAAACCTGGGATTGTGTGAAAATCTTATACTCATAAACACATGTTTTTTCCTTGTAGTTAAGAGGGCTGGGCTGGAAGGGAGCATTTGTCTTTTAGACACATGCCCCTTCTATGACACTGCAGTGAGAGGCGTGCCTCCACTGCAGCATTTTTATTGGACAGCTGGGACCAATGGTACTTTACTATTGGTCCAAGACTCCAAGCTGTGAAGAAGTGAGAGGCACTGTGAGCTCAACCTCTCAGTCTGCTGCAAACAGAGTGTGTCAGCTTATATTTAAAGTGGCCGCTCTACATTTAGCTTCTGACAGGCTGTGAATGGAGCCCCATATCTCTGGAACCATAGGTCGTAGATGCCCCACATTTTTACCAGTGGTGGGGTAGGACTTAGGCTACATACCCCTCCCCCCAAGTGGGACCCCAAATCGCCCACCTATGACCCTTTTTTTTTTTTTTAAGTTCATGGTAGGTGAGGCCCTGCCTTATCTACCTCCACGTCCCTGGTTTCCACTCGCTGGCTTTTGCAATTTTGCCTGCCAAAAAGATAAAATAAATCAGAGTTTGTGTGTGTTATTTTCAACCAGGATATTTTTAACCGGTTCATTTAACAATGCTATCCGAGCATCTTTAACGATATTGACCATGGTCACAGAATAAACAAATAAATGGACCTGTACCCAGAAGCGCCTGACTTTAGGGCAGGTCCACCAGATGTCTACGGTTGGCTAGACAACTGTTTTAATGGAAATACAGTTTAAGCTTCACAATTCACAAGTTTTCTTTGCTGGTTTCCCCCTGCCACCCGTGAAGCAACAGGTGCAAAACGCACACTAGACTGGCATGAGGAACACTTGCACATAAAACAGTAATGACAAGTAACAGTGAGATAAGGCAATGAAAAGCATTCTATGAATCGAGGAGACGGACCTTTCATTCATCTGCCTGTACTTTTCAATGTCAGAACTAGGGATGAGCTTCGAGTTCGAGTCGAACTCATGTTCGACTCGAACATTGCCTGTTCGCCCGTTCGCCGAACAATTTGGGGTGTTCGCGGCAAATTCGAAAAGTCTATGGGAGAAATCTAAAGTGCTAATTATAAAGGCTAATATGCAAGTTATTGTCCTAAAAAGTGTTTGGGGACCTGGGTCCTGCCCCAGGGGACATGTATCAATGCAAAAAAAAGTTTTAAAAACGGCCGTTTTTTTAGGAGCAGTGATTTTAATGATGCTTAAAATGAAAAAATAAAAGTGAAATATTCCTTTAAATTTCGTACCTGGGGGGTGTGTATGATATGCATGTAAAGTGGCGCATGTTTCCCGTGCTTAGAACTGTCCCTGCATAAAGTGTCATTTTTGAAGGAAAAAAAGTCATTTAAAACTCACTCGTGGCTATTAATGAATTGTCGGCTTTTATCAATACATAGAAAAGTCATTGACAAAAAAAAAAAAAAAAGCGTGGGGGTTCCCCCAAATTCAATTACCAGGCCCTTTAGGTCTGGAATGGATTTTAAGGGGAACCCGACGCAAATAAAAAAAATGGCGTGGGGTTCCCCCTAAATATCCATACCAGGCCCTTGAGATCTGGCATGGATTTTAAGGGGAACTCCACCCCAAATTTAAAAAAAAAATGGCGTGGAGTCCCCCCAACAATCCATACCAGACCCTTATCCGAGCACGCAACCTGGCCAGCCGCAGGGGAAGAGGGGGGGATGAGTGAGCGGCCCCCTCCCTCCTGAACCGTACCAGGCCACATGCCCTCATGTCCCCATGTTGATGGGGACAAGGGCCTCATCCCCACAACCCTTGCCCGGTGGTTGTGGGGGTCTGCGGGCGGGGGCTTATCGGAATCTGGAAGACCCCTTTAACAAAGGGGACCCCCAGATCCCAGCCCCCCTATGTGAATTGGTAAGGGGTACATTGTACCCCTACCATTTCACAAAGAAAGTGTCAAAAAATGTAAATAAAAACACACACACCTTGGAAAAGTCCTTTATTAACCCCTTCCTTACTGGGCACATATACCCCCTTCCTGCCCAGGCGAAATTTCAGCTTTCAGCACTGTCACGCTTTGAATGACAATTGCGCGGTCGTGCGACGTGGCTCCCAAACAAAATTGATGTCCTTTTTTTCGCACAAATAGAGCTTTCTTTTGGTGGTATTTGATCACCTCGGCGGTTTTTATTTTTTGCGCTATAAACAAAAATAGAGCGACAATTTTGAAAAAAAAGCAATATTTTTAGATTTTTGCTATAATAAATATCCCAAATTTTTTTTTTTATATATTTTTTTCCTCAGTTTAGGCCGATACGTATTCTTCTACATATTTTTGGTAAAAAAAAATCGCAATCAGCGTTTATTGATTGGTTTGCGCAAAAGTTATAGCGTTTACAAAATAGGGGGATAGTTTTATGGCATTTTTATATATATTTTTTTTTATTAGTAATGGCGGCGATCAGTGATTTTTTTTGTGACTGCGACATTATGGCAGACACATCGGACACTTTTGACACTAATTTGGGACCATTCACATTTATACAGCGAACAGTGCTATAAATATGCACTGATTACTGTATAAATGTGACTGGCAGGGAAGGGGTTAACACTAGGGGGCGAGGAAGGGGTTAAATGTGTTCCCTGGAGTGATTGTTACTGTGTGGGGGAGGGGACTGACTGGGGGAGGAGACCGATCTGTGTCCCTATGTACAAGGCACACAGCATCGGTCTCCTCTCTCCCTGACAGGACATGGATCTGTGTGTTTACACACACAGATCCATGTCCTTGTCTCTGTAACCGCCGATCGCGGGTGCCTGGCGGACATCGCGGCCGCCAGGCACGCGCATTGGCATCGCAGTGAAGCGCCGGGCACGTGCGCGCGCCGGCGGCGGCGCTCGCACGCCCCCCAGTGGCCAAATAGTGGAGGCCGTATAATAACGGCCTCCCGGCATTTGACAACCACCTTGCGGCCGTATATTCTCGTACGGCGGGCGCGAGGTGGTTAAAAAAATAAATAATAATAATTAAAAAAAAAACATTCCAGCGATGAAATCCAGTGTCCCGCGGCGATCCCGATGTCCAGCGCTGTCCGTCATTGGTTGTGCCTGTGCGGACCTGATGGGGAACTTCCTCCGCTGTGTTTTAAATGTATAGACCCGCCCCTTCTAAAGTTCCCCATCAGGTCCGCTCAGCGGACCAGATGCGGAACATGAAAAGGGGCGGGTCTATACATGTATTACACAGCAAATTAAGTTCTCCATCAGGTCCGCCCCCTCGGTATGTCCGACCCCGCCTACGTCATTGGCCTGAGCGGGGAACTTCCTTCACTGTGTAATTTAAATTTAAACAGTGAAGGAAGTTTCCCGCTCAGGCCAATGACGTAGGCGGGGTCCGACATACCGAGGGGGGGACCTGATGGGGAACTTCTCTCACTTTGTAATACATGTATAGACCCGCCCCTTCTTATGTTCAGCATCTGGTCCGCTGAGCGGACCTGATGGGGAACGAGAGAAGGGGCGGGTCTATTCATGTATTACACAACGAACGAAGTTCCCCATCAGGTCCGCCCCCTCGGTATGTCCGACCCCGCCTACGTCATTGGCCTGAGCGGGAAAAATAGGCCAGCATTTATAACAGAATTTCCATGGTGATTGGATTAAAGCGGTATTGGACCCAAAAGCAAACATTTATTATTGTATATTGCAGCTTACCAATTCTTAGTCTTATGCCCCGTACACACGATCGTTTTTCATGCCGTTAAAAATGCCATTTTTAAAAATGGCCATTAAAAATGATCGTGTGTAGGCTCCAGAGCATTTTTAACGACGTGAAAAACGGCCATTAAAAATTCCGGACATGCTCTCTTTTTTCACGTCGTTTTTCATGTCGTTTTTTTTAACGACGTGAAAAACGATTGTGTGTATGCTTTCACGACGTGAAAAAAAACGCACATGCTCAGAAGCAACTATGAGACGGGAGCGCTTGTTTTGGTAAAGCTAATGTTGGAAATGGAGATGGCACATTCGTCACGGTGGAATTAATAGCATCGTTTTAATGCAGCGCATTCCATTCTTTTGACATTGAGAGTTTTATGCCCAACTTGTTTCTAAAGTAATTCCAAATTGCTCTAATGATTATAAAATATTATTTTTAAGCCGCACCTCCCTCCTAAATAATACTAATAATAATAAAATAAGTTAATTCTCCTTTTTTCTTTAAATTTTATATTCTTTTTGGTTATTTTTTTTGGCCTTTTTTTAAGTTTTTTGGCTTAAATTATTCTTGTGTAAAGTTACCACAACAACCTTCCAAATGTGTCTCATTTGGCCTCAGGGAGGTTTGTGTCCCCTGATAATAACAATAATATAATTTGAGATGTCCCTGTCTGCTTCCTAGCAAGCTCTCTTTTGAAATACAAATCACATAGTCAAGTATTTAAAGGGCACTCATTTTTTTTTTATTTCAGAACATTAACAAATTAAAGTGGAAGGCAGCACTGGAGAGCCTGCTTGCATTTGTGCATCCCTTTCACCCCCACAACAACCATACAAGATGTCCAAACCAAAATAGAGATTAGATCCCCCCAAAAAATGAGCCCAATCTTGTCTTGAGCTCCCAGAGGTCAGGAGCCACAGCAGATAAGTCCTATATGTCCCCAGTCTGTGGTACTACAGCAGGCATTATTTTCTTCTCTTCCTTGTAGCCTTCTCTCCAGCCTTCTCTGCAGCCTTGGTTGGTTTCTTCCTTGGAGGCTGGGGATCAGGAGGAGAGGTTGTGGCAGGAGGAGTAGTAGGAGGAGGAGGTGGAGGAGTAGGGACAACCTCCGTTATGTCCGTGTACCTAGTGAGTTCACCCAGCACGCCCTTATTGATGACTTTCAATAGCAGGGTCTCACTGTAAATTTTTTGCTGCAACTCCATTTGCCCTAGTTTGTGGGCGAGGACTGCGGCAAATCCCTCTTCAACAGAGGGTGCCTCTCTGAGGGCCGCTGTTGCCTCTCTGAGGAAGGCCCTGGTTTCCTCCTCCACCTGCCTACCTCTCCTTGGCCCTCGTGGTTTAACTACCAGGGGAGGCATCTGGGCTCTTGTGCTGGGCCCAGCCTCCTCCTGGGTGCCACTGGGCCCAGCCTCCTCCTGGGTGCCCCTGGGCCCTGCCTCCTCCTGGGTGCCACTGGGCCCAGCCTCCTCCTGATCCCCAACATCACCCTCTTCCTGGCTCTGCTCTGGCTGTAAAAAAAGAAAGGGACATTATTTTTTTTGCCACATCATCATTCACAGACATTGTTCACCTCTAGACATTGTTGAAATCAATGCCAAAAGTAATGTCCTTTTCATTGATTACGCATCCTGGTTTTGTTGTCTTGGACACATAAAATTAGGCCACGACTGTATCTTGCTCTTCACAAACTTTATTGGTAGAAGTGTACATACCTTTAACAATACTAACATCTATTTAAAATCTATAATTTTGTACGATAGAAATATAGATAGCAAAACTTTACCTGGCTCCATATCTCCAAATCTGCCTCCTCAAGGCCCTGATCTTGATCCTCAGAGGAAGCCAGAGCAGGGTTGACAGGAAGGCTGGAGGACTGGCTGCAGGGAAGGCTGGAGGGTTGGGTACAAGGAAGGCTGGATTGACCTCTGGGGGGAAGGGTGGAGAGAGATTCGCGCACTTCCAGCTGGTCATCCAGAAAAGCAAGCTTACTGTAGTACCACAGACTGGGTTTATAAACCTTATCTGCTGGTGCCCCTGACCTCTGGGACCTCAGGACCATAGTCCTCTGGGTCCTGTATGTCCCTCTGATGGTCCCAATTTTGTTTTTGACATCTTGGAGAGTTGTTGTGGGTATCTTTGTTTGCACAAATGCAAGCAGGCTCTGCAGTGCTGCTTTCCTGGCGTCTTTATTTTTATTTCCGCCACTTTTGGTTTGCCATAATATAGGGAGCTCTTGCCATTTGTCGATGAACTCCCCCATGAAGTCTGGGTTTTTAAAAGTATTCATGATATCTGTAAAAGCGAGAAACCAAAATAAAAATATATTTCAGGCAACATTCCTCAACTGTGCATTGTCTACATATTTTGAGCACACAAATCTCCTCGTCTGATGAACCTCAAAAAGTAAAATTGTTAGGTACCTTGGTCACGACGTTCGTTGCTAACTCTCTCTCCCGAAAAATGAACGTATTTCCCAGCAATGGATCTTCACTTTATATACACAGCGCATGCGTGAAACTCTGCACGCTTTCCCCGCCCCTGACGTTCGATATTGTACTTTCCCCGCCCCTTCTCGCTCGTAGTGCTGAACAAAACATGGCGGAGACACAGGTGGCTGAGATTACCTCTACAGAGGATGAAATTACAGAGGAGCCCAAATCAAGACCCAGGAGATATAAGGCATCCAACATGTCATTCGAGGAAATGGTGGAGATGGTCGCCATTTTAAAGAAGGAGGATTATGATGCCAAGCATGGTCCGTATAAAAGGCCTAATCTGGTCAAGTCCAGAATTATGGGCAAAGTGGTCAAAAGTCTCCACCAAAAATTCGGGGTGTGCAGAACGAAGGAACAGCTCAGAAAACGATGGTCAGATCTGAAGTTGCGGGAGGCCGACCAATATAAAAGAATCAAGAAAGTTATATTAAAAAGTAAGTTGTTTTTTTTGAGTTTCCATGGTACATATTATTTTCTTGTATTCTGTCGTGTATTTTTAACTTTCATATAGTACACTGAAAGATACCATCTTTTTTAGGTTCGTCCGCATAGTAAACGGACGTATTTTACCTCTTTCTCCGTACAGTTCCTCAAACGATGTTTTCGGATCATCCAGTGTGAACACCCATGTTTTTTTGATTATTTGGGGGAGTAAATTTGGGCCACACTTATTTTTGGTGTGCTAATCCAAAGGAGATTTGTTCATTTTGAAAAACGATATGCATGGTAATGCTAAAGGGAGTGAATGCTCAGCAGCTGATGAAACATCTGAACGCAGTAGTACAAGTGTGGGCCTAAAGCCAAAAAGCTTGAGGGAGTCACACACAGGTGATCCAGTGTAGATACTTTGGGGTGTTATAATGTTTCAAATTTGTTCACAAAATGTATATGCTCTGTTTTGGCCTATGTATCCAATCATTTGTCCCGGTTGGCACAGGGGTTAAAAATTAAAATGGAGCATGCTTCAAAAGAATGATTAAAAAGTTTTTTTCCATGTTTCTTATTTTAGCAAAATTGAGTCGCTACTAATGAAACTATTCCTTTTATTTCAATCTCCCTAGGGATTCGAAAAGCTACCTCAGATGAGACGAGAATTGCAATACCTACAACAATACCCCCAGAACCCCAGGATGGAGAGGAATGTGATGTTGTGGAAGTTGAAAGTGGCACCACCACAGGTCAGAGAGAAACCAGACACATGCATGTTAAATAGATGTAGGCCTACATATTCTATCCTACATATTTCTTTTTACATTTAGGTGCAGTTCTGGCCGAAGACCCCAATAAGTTGTCACATCACAGTGCCCAGATCCTGATCCATTCCTGATGGTCTGCTGTCGTGACCTCGAAAAAATTAAGGGAGATTTGCGAGAGATCAGGGCAAATACAAAGCGGGTGGAGGAAAGGCTCCAAAATATCATGGCTGTGCTTGGGCGTGTCTAATGTTTTTACACCAAATAACGTTTTACTTGCAGAGATTTCTATTTTTTTGGGTTATTTTACCCTTTAATGACTAGCACATGTTTAGCTTTTTCAAAATTTGGAGAACTATAGTTTGTTTATGCATGGCTGGTCATGCGTTTTAATACACCTGAAATTAAGGGAACACCCACATTTCTATGGAAGTTGCCCACCTAAACAAAAAAAATAAAGGTATTTTTACATAACAAATCATTGTGGCTTCATTATGTAAATGTGGTGCTGAGTGAACTAATCAATGTTTGGTGTTTACACTGACAATGAAGGCTAATTAAAAGATTTTTTAATCCACATGGCAAAACAAATGCACTAGGTAAACCTACCAGAAACATCAAACATTATAAAATAAAAATGACAAACCAATCTTTACTTTTTAAAAAAGTTTTATTTTTTTGGTCTAAAATTATTAGAGATTGTCTGGCATTTCAATGGCCCCCCTACCCATAAAATAGTCCACATATTGGTTACGGACCTCACGTCCGGTTGGGGGGGCCAAGCCAGGACGGCCAGGTTCCAGGGCCACCAAAGTTTCTGCATTGATTAAAGAGGCCTCAGGCCCACTCAAAGATATATAACTCGTTGAATGCACCCTTAGGAAATTATGCAGCACACAGCACGTCATAACCACATGGTTCCATTTGTATGGGGCAAGGTGGATGGAGGTAAGGAAGAGGCGAAATCGGCTGGCCATGATCCCAAACGCATTTTCCACCACCCTTCTGGCTCTGGCCAGCCGATAATTGAAAACCCTCCTCTCAGGGGTGAGGGTGCGTTGCGGGAATGGCCTCATCAAATGGGGTCCCAGGCCAAACGCCTCATCCGCCACAAACACAAAAGGTAGTCCCTCCACATTCTGCTCCGCGGGTGGCAAGGCCAGCAGATCCAAAAGGAGCCGTTCTCCAAACTCCGTCTGGGCAAAAACTCCTCCATCAGACATCCTGCCATTCTTGCCAACGTCCACATAGAGGAACTCGTAGGTGGCCGACACCACTGCCATCATCACAACGCTGTGGAACCCCTTATAATTATAATAAAAGGGTGGTGGGACGACCCGAACATGTTTGCCGTCGATGGCTCCTCCACAGTTCGGAAAGTTCCATCGCTGGACAAACTCGGAAGCCACATTCTGCCATTCATGTGGCGAAGAAGGGAACTGTGGAATTAAAGAAATAACAAATTAATACTTGGAGCCAGAAACATTGAAAGCTGATTTCATACACACATTCATGGCCAACATTGGTAGAAACTGTTAAAAACATAAAAATTTGGAAGCAAGAAAAAAAAAAAAAAAAAAATTATGGGGGGGGGGGGGGGGAAGGGTTGAAGATGAGTTGGGAATATCACACATGAAGGCTGTAGCACTCTGTATTGAAGTTAACAACAATGAAACATTCCGAGGCAAAATTTAGAGTGCGTTTTGGGTAAAGCACTACGATGGAACATATAATAAAAAACATGGAAATGACTAGGCAAGGTAGGTATGGCCCCAGGATAGCATGCTGGAGAGGTTAGGTAAGCCAAATTTACAGGTAGGCCTCAAACACCAAACTTTAAATAATAAAACATGGGGAGAAAGGGGACATTCCCTGCAGCTAAGAATCATGTGAATTAGGGACTGCAAATAAAGCAAATTAAAAATATCCCAAAATAAAAACCATACAATGTGAATTTTGGAAGAAGAACACTTACCTTAATATAGTCCTCCTGCAAAACTTGAAGGATGGCAGAACAAGTCTCTGGTATAATGATCCCCAGAGCCTGGGGGGAGATGCCTGTGGAGAACTTAAGGTCCTGCAGGCTTCTCCCAGTAGCCAGGTATCGCAACGTGGCGATGAGCCTCTGCTCAGCACTGATGGCTTCCCGCATAACGGTGTCCTGCCTGGTAATATAGGGGGACACCAAAGCCAACAGCTGCTGAAATACGGGGTCAGACATCCTGAGAAAATTCCTGAAATCATCAGGATTATTCTCCCTGATCTCCCGCAACAAAGGCATGTGACAGAATTGGTGCCGCTGGAGCAACCAATTCTTGGTCCATGAACTCCTCCTGACCCTGCTCATGGCATGGAGTCGGGATACAGCATGAACCCCTGCACCAACTACAGCACGAACTCTACGACGAGTACGTAGCCGCAACATGGCTAGATAACGGTCGGCTGAACAGAACGTACTAGAAGAACGCACGGAAGAACAGCAAGGCCTATGAAGAACAAGCTGAAAAACACGAACGTGCAGAGCAGGCCGCACTGAATAAACAGATACGAACTGACTACAAGCAGTGCTAAACAGATACGAACCCACAGGCGCAATCTGAACTCCCAAAAACGATCTTCAAAGCGCGAAGACTGAAAAGCGCGAATCGTCTCTCACCAAACTTTTACTAACACGCGGAAACACGGAATTAGCAAAAGCGTCCCAAAGGGTGGCGTCATTCGAACGGAACTTCCCCTTTATAGTGCCGTCGTACGTGTTGAACGTCACTGCGCTTTGCTTGATCGTTTTTTTTAATGATGGTGTGTACGCAAGGCAGGCTTGAGAGGAAACATGAAAAAAAACGAGGAGAAAAACGTCGGTTTAAAAAATGACATTAAAAACGATCGTGTGTACGGGGCATAAGTGATGGCTGTATTCGTTTTCTTTTTTGGACTTCTTCTATTCTTCATTCTCACCCGGTGATCCTGCTAGTATGTTGCTTTTCAACAGAACAAGTTTTCCTGCAGATGTAGCAGTTAGAGGGTTGAGACAAACCATTTAACATTGACAAGGGTGCTTACAATGGTCAGCTTTTATTTATTTATATGAAAACTTCATCCCAAAAGGAAAAAAAAATGGCTATTGTAACTGCTTATAAAGTGTGAGCTGGAGTTCAGCTTCTATTCACTAGTGTATCTAAATCTGCTAGTCTAACAGTTCCCTCCCTCCAGACTGACAGTGCTGCTGTCTCCCTTGTGCTCCTTCATCCAGAGTGGGGGCACTCTAATACAGGAGGTGTGTTACTGGACTCCCTGATGTACTGACTCCTCTGCCTGGTGGTACTTATTTCTTGAGGCCCTAAAATTCCAGGACAGAAGAAATACCCCCTAAATGACCCCTTTTTGGAAAGTAGACAGTCCAAGGTATTTAGTAATAGGCATGGCTGGTTTTTTGAAGATGTAATTTTTGTCATAATTTTTGGGGAAAATTAAGAAATATTTTTTGTAGCGGGTATGTACTTTCCCGGGTGTAAATTTTAACTTGACAGAGACATTGGTGATGTGTAATTCCCTGCAGCCCAGCGGGTGGCGCTGTCGCCCTGGGCTGGGGTTGAATCATTGCTGTGTGTCGTGCTTCCTTTTTGTCCTCCCTCGGCAGCGGTATGGTGGGGCGGGGAACCCGCCGTGCTTGCTGGGAGAGGGTATAAAGGGGCCGGCCATCTTTTTCACGGGGTCGGAGTCCAGGGCACCTTCAGCCTGTGGACGGTGGTTCGTGTTGGTTCTCTAGGCGGGCCTAGGCCTAGGCTTAGAGGACAGCCGGAGGTCGTGTTCCATTCCAGGCACCTTTAGCCTGGGGTGAGGTACTCAGATGGAGGTCCAGAGCTCAGTACCCAACACTGAGTTCCGCGAGGGAAGGAGATCCTAGGGAACCCCGGGAGTGGGTACCCGAATCCGGAAGGCGTAATGGACCAGGGGGAGCTCCTCATTCGAAGACCTGGTGCAGCATATTGCCAGTGACGGGTGAGTCTCTCACCGGAGACCGATTGGAAGGAAATTCCCCCTCATTCGGAGACTGCAACCCACTTTCAGGAAGGAAAGTGGAGAACACATTGTGTCTGGGCCTACTCGCATCCACACCTCCTTTTCTGTTCTGTTTCTACCAAGGGAGTTCAACTGATTGTGTTCATTCGAGAAGAATAAAGGAGTGTTGAACTTTAATGGTGTGTTCAAGGTAACTCTCGGTGGAGGCTCCAGGTGCACAGCACTGACCCGAAGGTAAAAGAACTTTGCTTGTATCACACTGACACCTGTGACAAAGGCCTGGCGTAGTGTCCCCGCTCCCTTCCCCTCTAAAAGATACCCCTAGACAAGAGAGAGACGAGCTGAAGAGAAAGAGGGGAGTGAGGAGGCCGCTACACGTAGGGGCTCGGGTCCGGTATAGTGTTTGTGCACCACAGTATTGAACGTGTCTGTTGGAAGAGTTACGCGAATAGGCAGGCCTTCACTGGCCGAAGTGCATCCCTGCTCAAAGTCGTGGACATGACCCAATGAAGGGAAAGGCCCACGCAGAAGAGTGCAAAGAGGGGAAAGTTCAGCCGTGTGAAGTACTACACATGGGGGCTTCTATTGCACTGCGCCACCAGGCACACCCCCATCGCTTAGTTTGTGGGCGTGACTCAGAAACAGAAAAGAAGAAAAGCCCGCGAACTGGAGCAAAGGGGAGGAGTCCAATACGTGTGAAGGACTACACGTGGGACATTGGCGCAAAAACTCTGCAGTGTGCAATGGATCAGCAACAGCTCGCCATGTTCGGACATACGTAGTGGATTCCAGTTCACCCTTCCACCACGACATTGACTGCTGCTGCTCCGGTAAAAGATACGGGGATCCGGCTAAAGCCAAGGGGTCGATTCGCCCTGTATTCGTGCATGGACGTTGAGGCCCTGGGTGTGATTTGTCCCGGCTGTTCGGGACTGGTGTGCTAGCTGAAGCCATTCGGGCGATGTGAGGCCTGTGGGGAGTTCCTGTTCGAAGTGGATCCGGCGGTTGAGAAGCCGAGAACCATCTACCCCGGCCGTGCTGCGGGCAACACCACTCAGAGAGGAGGAATCACTGCTGTGACAGCCATCCCTGCGCACACTGCAGCGACCGTGGAGGAGGTCGTAAAAACTCAACGGGAGAAATCCGAGGATGCTGATTTAGTCACCACGATCTCGCAGCGTCCACCAGCGAAGAGAAAGACCGGCATGGTAGCCCCGACCAGCGGTTGTGGTGGACCGTCTCAGCCGCTTACGCCCGGCCCGGATGGATCCGTCGACAAGAGTTCCGGACGTCCCGTTTCAAGTAAAGGCCGAGGTAAGCCTGGCGGAGAGATTTGGTGTGTGGGAAGAGGTGAAAGCTCGGTCTCCACTACAGGATACCTGCCTGCGGAGGAGTGTGACACCTCTGACCTAGAGTCGCTCTCGGACATGGGAGACGACGTTGCAATAGATGAACTGTTTGCAGAGAAAGGCTGGGACAAAGTACCTCTCGCTTCATTCCGGAGGACAAGGGATCCACCCAAGTCTACAGGGGAAAGTACACCCCGGGTGGAGGCACCAGTGCCTGAAGAGAGGTCCCATCTCCAGCCTGCTTCTACATCCCCGGTGCCATCTGTACCGAAGGCTGGGGAAAAGAGACTGTTGCTGCGGGCACCAATGCCCAGATCAGATGTGATCAAGGTCCCTCGCCACCCGGACTCGATAGTTTTGCCTGGCAAAGGGGACAGAGCTACCATGCCTCCTTTGGCAAGACTACAATGGCTATTTGGCCAGAAGGTTGCTGCGGACTACGGATGGGAGTACCCGTACCTGTCGAAGGAACTGCTGTATGAGGTGGAAGTGTGCCGGGAGCGCTGGTACAATGACTTTGTGTGGACCCACCTTCAGGTTCCCCACGCCCGCAGGTACCTGGCATGCTCTCCAAAGGCCTCTCAACGTTTTAAGGACTTCAAGGCAGAATGGATGTTAGGACGGCACATCCATGCAGACAAAGTGTTGATCCGGTGCAAAGAAGGAGAAGATGTGGAGTATCATCTGGAAACCATGGATCGGCACCCGAAGCCACTTGTTCTGCCGCATCCCCGTTTTTACCTGTAGGAGAAAAGAGACTCCATTCTTATCATGCTGCTGAACTTTCTGGGGCCCGTTGCTTTTGTGCCTTAAAGGAATGAAGGACTGTTCCTGTTGTTCTTCACTTTCCTGCAAGAGATCATAGACTCTGGGTAGATAGGGCCAAAGAAAAGAGGAAAGTTCCACGAGTGCAGTTACTGCGGTGCTGTCACCAGGTGGCAGTGTTGCACAACGTTAAAACACTTTTCATGCACTCACTCTTTGGAGAAAAGGGATTTCTTTCCGGAGATGTTTCTTTTCCATCACACGAATACAGGTGTCAGGGTTATATGTGTTAATCTTTTATTTTCCCTCTGCAGGAGAGCATCCCATCAAGTCCACTGAGAATGGGGTGGGTCTTAGTCAGGATGGGGGGGGGGGAAAGTAAAAAAAAAAAAAAAAATTGTGAAGATGTGATTCAAAGTTATGAGTCAATGCTGTTGTTTCTCTTTTGTCTTTTTATTCCCTTTTCTTTACAGGGCTCAGACACAATGTTTTAGTTGGATAGTTTTTTCTAAAGTTTTATATTTTTGTACAATTGTTAGTCGGTTTCTGGATTGGATTATGTCAGCCGTTGAGGGCATGATTTACTCCAGACACTGGGGACCAGTGTCAAACCACCAGGGGGAGAGTGTAGCGGGTATGTACTTTCCCGGTGTAAATTTGAACTTGACAGAGACATTGGTGATGTGTAATTCCTTGCAGCCCAGCGGGTGGCGCTGTCGCCCTGGGCTGGGGTTGAATCATTGCTGTGTGTCGTGCTTCCTTTTTGTCCTCCCTCGGCAGCGGTATGGTGGGGCGGGGAACCCGCCGTGCTTGCTGGGAGAGGGTATAAAGGGGCCGGCCATCTTTGTGACGGGGTCGGAGTCCAGGGCACCTTCAGCCTGTGGACGGTGGTCCGTGTTGGTTCTCTAGACGGGCCTAGGCCTAGAGGACAGCCGGAGGTCATGTTCCATTCCAGGCACCTTTAGCCTGGGGTGAGGTACTCAGATGGAGGTCCGGAGCTCAGTGCCCAACACTGAGTTCCGCGAGGGAAGGAGATCCTAGGGAACCCCGGGAGTGGGTACCCGAATACGGAAGGTGTAATGGACCGGGGGGAGCTCCTTATTCGAAGACCTGGTGCAGCATATTGCCAGTGACGGGTGAGTCTCTCACCGGAGACCGATTGGAAGGAAATTCCCCCTCATTCGGAGACTGCAACCCACTTTCAGAAAGGAAAGTGGAGAATACATTGTGTCTGGGCCTATTCGCATTCCACACCTCCTTTTCTGTTCTGTTTCTACCAAGGGAGTTCAACTGATTGTGTTCATTCGAGAAGAATAAAGGAGTGTTGAACTTTAATGGTGTGGGGCTCATTTCCTGACAGACATTGTTCAAGGTAACTCTCGGTGGAGGCTCCAGGTGCACAGCACTGACCCGAAGGTTGTGTGTCGTGCTTCCTTTTTGTCCTCCCTCGGCAGCGGTATGGTGGGGCGGGGAACCCGCCGTGCTTGCTGGGAGAGGGTATAAAGGGGCCGGCCATCTTTTTCACGGGGTCGGAGTCCAGGGCACCTTCAGCCTGTGGACGGTGGTTCGTGTTGGTTCTCTAGGCGGGCCTAGGCCTAGGCTTAGAGGACAGCCGGAGGTCGTGTTCCATTCCAGGCACCTTTAGCCTGGGGTGAGGTACTCAGATGGAGGTCCAGAGCTCAGTACCCAACACTGAGTTCCGCGAGGGAAGGAGATCCTAGGGAACCCCGGGAGTGGGTACCCGAATCCGGAAGGCGTAATGGACCAGGGGGAGCTCCTCATTCGAAGACCTGGTGCAGCATATTGCCAGTGACGGGTGAGTCTCTCACCGGAGACCGATTGGAAGGAAATTCCCCCTCATTCGGAGACTGCAACCCACTTTCAGGAAGGAAAGTGGAGAACACATTGTGTCTGGGCCTACTCGCATCCACACCTCCTTTTCTGTTCTGTTTCTACCAAGGGAGTTCAACTGATTGTGTTCATTCGAGAAGAATAAAGGAGTGTTGAACTTTAATGGTGTGTTCAAGGTAACTCTCGGTGGAGGCTCCAGGTGCACAGCACTGACCCGAAGGTAAAAGAACTTTGCTTGTATCACACTGACACCTGTGACAAAGGCCTGGCGTAGTGTCCCCGCTCCCTTCCCCTCTAAAAGATACCCCTAGACAAGAGAGAGACGAGCTGAAGAGAAAGAGGGGAGTGAGGAGGCCGCTACACTTTACTGGTGACAGTATTTAAAAAAAAAGAAGATATTTTTTATTTTATTTTTTAAATACTGTCACCAATGGAGTACAGGGGGTCCCCTACTTACAAACATCCGACTTACAAACGATTCCTACTTACATACGGAGGGAGACAACAGGAAGTGAGAGGAAATCTACCCCTAGGAAGATAAATTCTCTTCTGTTAGGCCTCGTACACACGACCGATTTTCTCGTCGTAAAAAACACGTCGTTTTTTTCGACGAGATTCTTGTTAAGCTTGTCGATTTTCTCGTCAAGCTTTCTATGCGTACACACTGTCATTTTCCAATTTCCTCGTGGTTCTCTGCGCTCACGTCCAGCACGTACGACGGCACTATAAAGGGGAAGATCTTTTTTCTTGGCGCCACCCCTTGGGCTGCTTTTGCTGATCTCGTGTTACCGCGTGTGAAGTAAAAGTTTGGGAAGAGACGATTCGCGCTTTTCAGTCTTCGTACTTTTCAGATCGTTTTCTGCCGTTCAGTTTGTGCTTGTGGGTTCGTATCTTGACTTTCAGGGCGTCTAGGCAGGTCGTATCTGTTTTACAGTGCGTTCTTGCCTGTTCGTTTCTGAATTTCAGTTCGTTATTCATAGGCCTTGCTGTTCTAAAGTGCGTTCTGTTCTGTACGTTCTGATTAGACGACCGTTTCCTAGCCATGTCGCCTGGACGTTCTCGTCGTCGAGTTCGTGCTGTGCGTGCGCTTGGTGTTGGTCTGCTTGTTTTGGACCAAGACCAGTCCATGAATGGTGTGAGGAGGAGTTCATGGACCAAGAATTGGTTGCTCCAGCGGGACCAATTCTGCCACATGCCTCTGCTGCGGGAGATCGTCGAGAATAATCCTGAGGACTACAGGAATTTTCTGAGGATGTCTGACCCCGTTTTTCAGGAACTGTTGGCTTTGGTGTCCCCCTATATTACCAGGAAGGACACCGTTATGCGGGAAGCCATCAGTGCTGAGCAGAGGCTCATCGCCACGTTGCGTTACCTGGCGACAGGGAGAAGTCTTCAGGACTTGAAGTTCACCACAGGCATCTCCCCCCAGGCTCTGGGCCTCATAATCCCAGACACCTGTTCTGCTATTATACAAGTCCTGCAGGAGGACTATATTAGGGTAAGTTTTCTCCCTTAACATCACATTTTATGTATTACATGTATGCTAATGTATTGTATTTCTTTCATCCTTCCCTAATTACCATGATTGTAATATGCTGAGAATGTCCCCTTTGTCCCCATGCATGTTGGAAGCTTTAGATTGCCCCTTTTTTTTCCTCCCTAAATATTTCCCCTCACTAACTTTTCCAGCAGGGGCGCCTGTTGCTCCAAATGTTGGGGGGTTCCAACCCCAATTTCGGAAATAAACTTCCTCCTTTTTTGCTCTGTTGCCTAATAAACGCCCCCAGTTGTCCCCTCCAATGCAGCCATTTAGTCCCCTCTAATGCAGCCAGTTTCCCCACAGCCCTGCACTTACCTTCTTGTGGTCAGCGCCATCCTTCTTCTGTCCTTGATGTCTTCTCCTTCCCTTCATGTTGCATCAGCCAATCATGTTACCATTAAACAGACTTGGTGAACATGATTGCCAGAGCAGCCTGTCAGTGTTTACACAAGGAATGCCCCCTCCTTGCGTCCCCGATTTTTCTTTGAGGAAGCCAATTACATCCCTCAGGTTGGAATTTGCAAGACTTTTTTAATACCTGTTTCTGCTCTGCAATTTTAACCCCCTAAATGACGCAATTATTCATATGTCGGTCGCTTTACAAGAGGCCATCCACCTGAATAGTGTGCGGCATAGACAATACATAGGTTCATGCAACGCATGAACCTATGTATTGTTCTGAGTGATGGGCACAGGAGAGAGGGGACAGTGCTCCAGCGCCCACTCTGGACGCACCGCCACTGCAATGCTATCCTGTGGCCAAACACATCTCCCCCCCCCCAAAATAATTTAGTAATGGCCCATCAGAGGGGGTGATGAATATGATAAATGAGCCTTCCATTATACTTTTTTTACACACCTTAATAAACGTATAATTAGATTGATGTTGATCTCTAATTTTTTGGGATAGAATTTCCTTGTAATGTATGCCTTTGTTTTTCTAATATTATTTCATCTTGTTTCACTCCACAGCTTCCTTCCACGCCACAGGAATGGCAGACTGTGGCATTGGAGTTTGCCACGCGGTGGGACTTCCCCAACTGCGGTGGGGCCATAGACGGGAAGCACGTCCGCATCGTGCCGCCACCCCGTTCTGGATCCTACTACTACAATTACAAGGGGTTTCATAGCATTGTGCTGATGGCGGTGGTGTCAGCACGGTATGAATTCCTCTATGTTGATGTAGGGAAGAATGGCCGGATGTCCGATGGGGGATCCTTCATCCAGACGGAGTTTGCCCTCCGTCTCCAGAGTGACGACCTTGCATTGCCACCGGATGCAGGGAATATTGAAGGACTCCCCTTTGTTTTCTTGGCTGATGAAGCCTTCGGACTCGGACGGCATCTTATGAGGCCATTTCCACAGAGGACCCTGACCCCAGAGAAGAGTGTGTTCAATTACCGGCTGGCCAGGGCCCGAAGAGTCGTTGAAAATGCCTTCGGCATAATGGCCAGCCGGTTCCGCCTTTTTATGACTTCCATCCACTTGGCGGACTACAAAATAAACTATGTAGTGTTATGCTGCTGTGTGCTACACAACTTTCTGAGCCAAAAATCAAATTCCTATATGGCCTCAGTTTTGCCAGAGGCTGGACTTTCCCCTGCAAATCCCCTTCCGGGCCTGGAATCTGCCCGTCTTGGCTTGCCCCCCCAAAATGCCTGTGTGGTTCGGGACAAATACATGGAGTATTTCACGGGTAGGGGGGCAATTCCTATGCCAGCCTATGTCTAAGTATCCCAATAAAAATCTTGTTTAAACCTTTAATTATTTGTTCTTTCCTGTCTCCTAGTTTGTCTTTGTGCATTTGTAGTGGCAAGTGTATTTTACTTTAGTAAATAACAACCAATTTCACTATGTTACCTTACAAAAGAACCAAATAAGCTTAGAGAGTATTATAAAAAGAAGCTACACGTTGTTTGTGGTCAAATTTTTTACTCTCTGCACATTTTTTTTTGTTTTACTTTGGGGTTGGCCTGGCCACAACCCGGCAAATTTTGGCTTATGAAAATACAAAAATACCACTTGCATTTCTAAAATGACAACATTGGATACCTCTGAGCAATCTGAGACATTCAGTTACACAAACTATGTCTCTATGTGCCCGTCCTAATATGGGGTCCTGCCACCCCTTGCCCAGCCCAAAATTCAATATGCACACATTTTTACTTTTTTGCAAATAGGAAGTTTACAATCCTGATCCCTATTGTCAACATGTGCTATCTGCCATCAGGGGTGATCAATGGACGTGTTTTGGGGGTGCATCCCCTTCCTCAGTTCACCGACTTTTGATACGAGGAAGGGGTTGCACCCACAAAAGACGTACATGGATATCCCCTGATGGCAGATAGCACATGTTCACACACTGTGTGCATATTCAATTTTTGGCTGCTTTGTTACTCAAAAAATTAGAAAAAATATAAAAACAAACATGTAAAAACAAATGTGTTTGGATGGCTTATTGAATTCTCCCCAAAACATCGAGAATGTCTTTAAATGTTTGTTCCATCACATGGATTCTTTGTTTAATTAGGTCCAGTTCCGTGCTACATTCCATCACTTGCTGGATGAGGCGGAGGGCACTGTCAGCAGAGAACGGTGTGCTATCCTTCACAACATTTCCATCCCCTAAAAAGCATTAAAAAAAAATAATCAAACTCTGCAGGCCTACCTCGCTTACCTTAAGCTGTGGTGTCAGATACTGACCTGTTGTGGTGACCAGATCCACAACGTCATCCACCTCCCCTTCCTGCACTTCTCCTTCCTCCACCTCAACTTCCTGCACATCTTTCGGTTGTGGATCTTTGGGAGTTTGGGGTTGCTTGGAAGTTGTGGGGTGCATGTGCTCCCTGGAGTGTCCTCCTCCCAGACTTCTCTCCCCTATGAGAATAAAACCAAAGGTCTATGTATCACACTGTAAAAATCTCATTGTTAAACTTAAAACAGGCTAAATTGTTTGGAAGTGGGGTACAAGTGTGTGTTTGTGCGGAATTTAAAGAAAAATGCATTATTTATGACCCCAAATATGTTTAGTATTCACATTTGGATGTAATTTTTTGGACATGGAGGCACCACAAATAAACTCTGATGCACCTGTGTGGGACACCCAAAAAAGGCGGGTCTGGTGGCCCACACTATAGTGCTCCAAAGTACAGATGTGGAAGCAGCTGCTGAGTGTCCTCTCCTTTACACTGATTAAAGTTTGCATTTCATTCTCCTTACAAACACATCATCTAGACTTAAAAATTATCCACAATACTTGATCAAAAATGGCAGATGTCTAATTACTTTTGGGGGTCTTAAATAAGCCGAAACCGCGGATAGTGGCCGAACGAAGTGTCGGTAACGTAACGAACGATTACTGTGCCCAACCTAGTTCAAAATATTACATTTTGGAAGGGAGTACAATATGATAAAAAAAAAAAAATGTCAGTTTCTAAAAAGATTAATAGCAGAAAGGTCGTCATTTTACTTACTTTTAGCGAGCATCCTCTTTATGATCCTCAACTGGTCTGGCTCCCTCAGTTTGAGGTCTGACCACCTCTTTCTGAGCTGCTCATTTGAGCGTTTCACCCCGAACTTCGCCCTCAGACTCTTCACAACTTTAGTGAGGATTTTGGCCTTCCTTCTATTTGGTTTGATATACGGCCCATGCTTGGCATCATAATCAGCCTTGACCAAGATGTCCACCATCTCCGCCATCTCCGCAAAAGACATATTCGATGCCTTGAATCTCCTCCTTGATCGTGACGTGTCCTCGGTCTCCGGGCTTGTCTCTTCGCTAGTTGCGGAATTATCAGACACCTGCTGTAACTCCGCCATATCTGTCTGCGCGCCGAAAGAGAAGGGGCGGGGAAAAGATGTTAGTTAGAACGTCATGGGCGGGCGACGTGTGCGGAGCGACGTGCTCGAATTTGGACGCATGCGTGGTGTGTATATAGCAAACACACATGTGACTATAGTACGTTCGGTGTGCGGAGAGAGGAGTTCAAGTGACGGACGTGCGAACGAAGGTATGTGATTTTGTGAGACTTGTAAAAATTGTTGGCCTATACTGTCTTGAGATTGGTGGAGGATATATATGGTGACTAGGATGTGAAGGAGGTTAGACTGTTTGCCTCACATTATTTAAATATAATTTATTTTACTTGCAGATACAATATGAATATCTTTATTAGCGACAAAGAGTTCCTGGCGGAATTTATTGACCGGGTAAGGGAGCTGCCGGCTCTGTGGGAGACCAAAAACCCCATCCATAAAAAAAAAGGGGTGAGAAAAGCAGCGCTGGAGAAGCTGCTCCCATTTGTGCATACCAAGGTGCCCACAGCCACAGCAAAACAAGTGGACACTAAAATTGGGAGCTTGAGAGGTACCTACAGGACTGAACGCTCTAAGGTGCTGGCTTCTCAGAGGTCAGGAGCAGCAGCAGATGATGTTTATGTCCCGATTTTGTGGTACTACAGCAGGATGTCCTTCCTGGATGACCACATTGAGCCAAGGCCATCACTCTCCACTCTTCCCCCCAGACTTCCCTGCAGCCAACCTGAGCCTTCTCTGGAGCAAGAGGAGGCAGCCATCCTGGATGATCCTGATTTGTCCATCTGGAGCCAGGTATAGTATTAACTGAAAATGTAGTGGGATAAAATTAATGTTTCCCAAATATGTCAGGATGAGAAACATACATTATTTTGTATTACACAAGTGAAATCATGATCTGTAGACATTATTCTGCACTTAATTGTGTGGTAAATAGTCAAGCTGATGTAGTGGTAAATTTAAAGCAAGGATTTATGCATTTACATTCTAATTGCTTCCATCAGGATTACAAAGTTTGATGCAAAGATTAAACCAACATATTAAACTATGTTTCTTTTTCATACACAGGATGAAATCAGCCAGGAGGAGGGTCTGGAAACTGTCAGGCAGGAGGAGGAAGGGCCCAGTGGCAGCCAGGAGGTGGCAGGGCCCAGTACCAGCCAGGAGGTGGCAGGGCCCAGTGGCAGCCAGGAGGTGGCAGGGCCCAGTGGCAGCCAGGAGGTGGCAGGGCCCAGTGGCAGCCAGGAGGTGGCAGGGCCCAGTGGCAGACAGGAGGTGGCAGGGCAAAGGAGAAGCACCAGATCCCAGGTGCCTCCCATCAGGCTTCACAAAAGAGGCAGGAGGGACAGGACCACCAGTGAGGCAGCAATGGCCCTTATTAAAGAGGCCCATGCCACCCTCAAGGAGCCCACATCCCCTGAAGAGGCCATTGCCGGCCTAGTGGAGGCTAAGTTCAAGGTGATGAGCATGGAGCAACGCCTCCTATGCGAACCCCTGCTCATCACCTTGCTCAACAAGGGGGTGATGGAGCAAATTACCCCCAATACCGCCATATGTGAGGTGGCCCAACTGACCCAACCTCAACCTCCACCTCCACCTTCCTCTTATGCCCCACCCCCTTCTGCTACACCTCCACCTTCTGCCCCACCCCCTTCTGCTACACCTCCACCTTCTGCCCCACCCCCTTCTGCTACACCTCCACCTTCTGCCCCACCCCCTTCTGCTACACCTCCACCTTCTGCCCCACCCCCTTCTGCTACACCTCCACCTTCTGCCCCACCCTCTTCTGCTACACCTCCACCTTCTGCCCCACCCCCTTCTGCTACACCTCCACCTTCTTCTTCTGCCCCACCCCCTTCTGCTACACCTCCACCTCCTCCTCCTGACAGGAGTACCCCTCCAGTGGGCCAGCCTCCAGCTAAACGAAGAAGGAAGGCTGCAGGAAAGGCTGCAGGAAAGGCTTCAGGAAAGGCTTCAGGAAAGGCTGCAGGGAAGGTTGCCAGGAAGAAGAGGAAGTGATGGCCTTGCTTCATTGTGGTCGCACTGGTCGGACAGAAGGCAGCCTGTTGTAGTACCACACACTTGGGACATATATCTCACCTGCTGCTGTTCCTGACCTCTGGGAGGCCAGCATCAGATTGTGTTCTGAAATGTGGGCCTTCTCAAGCTCCCAATTTTAGTGTCCACACAGGGTTGCTGTGTGCTCTGGGGTCCCTGGGATGCACAAATGGCAGCAGCTTCTCCAGCGCTGCCTTCTCTTTATTTAATTTATAAACATGAATAAATGTGTTTTTTGTTTAAGTTCATACTTGACTATGTGTATTTTTAAATAAAAAAAAACAAGCTTTGGAGTAAGCAGATACATTTGACTGACAATAAAAGGCACAGATATCACCCCCCCAAAAGAATAACTAAATCTGATTAGCTCAAAAACATGGTGTGAAATTTTAAAAATATAGATTAGAAAATTAAATGGGAGATCGCTATCAAAACATTGAGAAATTATAATTAACATCATTTTGAAAAATCTAACCATTTAAATTATTCCTAAAAACTTGCACGATATAATACACATAAATCTTATAAAGAGCAGCATGAAAAAGGTTAAAAATAAGGCAGAACTCTGTGTGAATATCAGCAGCAAAAGAAGGTCTCTCGTTTTGATTAATGTAACATTCTAACGAAGAATTCAATGCAGAACATTTAAACGATGAAATATTTATGAGCGTGACGAATGTGCTCTCTCCATTATGAAGGCTTGTTTTACCAGAAGATGCGCTCCCGTCTCATAGTTGCTTGTGAGCATGCGCGCTTTTGGAAGAGTCGTAAAAGCATACACACGAACCATTTTCTCGTCACAAAACAGGCCGACGAGAAACACGACGAGGAAATCTGGAATCTTGACGAGAAAATAGAAAGCAGGTTCTCTATTTTCTCGTCGAGATTCTCGTCAAGTTTCTCGTCGTAAAACCATACACACGAACGTTTTTCTAGACAAAAAAACTCTCGCTGCACTTTTCTTGACTGTTTTGGACGAGAAAATCGGTCGTGTGTACGAGGCCTAAGAGTTAATAAGGGAAAAAGGTGTCTGCACTGATGCTTTATCGCCAATCCTTGTTTCCCTAATAACCCAAAATTTTCAAAATCAAATTGTCATTGGGACAACAAGTGAGGTGAAATCTTCTGAACAGGTGCACAGACAGCAAAACAAATGTTACAGGGGTGATAACCCTTCCCTATGCTATCCAAAAAGCTTAAAAATAGATTTTTTTGGCTGGAGCTACACTTAAAAAAATTTACCAGTTCCAACTTACAAACAGATTAAACTTAAAGCGGAGCTCCGCCGGAAAAAAAAAATATTTAAAGCCAGCAGCTACAGCTACAGCAGCTGCTCGCTTTTAATATTTGGACACTTACCTGTCCTGGAGTCCAGCGACGTCCGCAGCAGAGGACGAGCGATCGCTCGTCGCTCTGCTGCTCCCTCCGCCATCCTCGCTGAGGGAACCAGGAAGTGAAGCCCTGCGCCTTCATGCCCGGTTCCCTACGGCGCATGCGCAAGTTGCGCTGCGCCGTTCTGATTGGTGCTCCTGTGTTCTTGGAGCCGAGTGTCTCCCAGAACACCAAGGGAAGTCTGCGGGAAGTGACGTCACTCCCGCAGATTCCCGGAGAGAGGACTCCCGGATGTGGGTGAAAATACCTGTCTTAGACAGGTATCTTCACCCCCCTCCCCCCTGAAAGGTGTCAATTGTGACACCGGAGGGGGGGAGGGTTCCAAATAGCAAAAGTTGCTATTTAGGGTGGAGCTTCACTTTAAGAACAAGCCTACAGTCCCTGTCTTGTTTGTAACCCAGGGACCGCCTGTACGGCATCATCATATAATGGGTGTGGTGGTGATCAGGGACACTGACTGGTGACCGTACAAGCATACAAAAAAACAAGTTAGACATTTTTTTTTTATTATTATTATTATTACATTTTGTTTGTGTTTTAAAAAAAAAAAATTAATACACTGTGACCAGAGCAATATAATATTACCATATTAACATTGTACTGCTCTGGGGAAGTGATCAGGGTTTTTTTTTTTACACATTATGTTTGCTATAAGCAAGCATTTTCATAGAAGTCATATGACGTCCAGTCAGAATGGGAAAGCCACAACCTGGTCTTCATTTTGCTCTAGGCCGGCCGTGTAGTGGTTAAGGTGTCAATGCTACCGATGTGAATGTAAATACTGGGGTATTTTCCTGACAGTCATAAGAACTGAAGAAGGGACTCAGATGAGCTACAAGCTACTAGCTTTACCATGACCCAGCTCAGGGTTCTTCAAACTTTCTAAACAAAGGGCCAGTTCATTGTCCTTAAAAATCTGGGGGGGGGGGGGGGGGAGGCAGACTGTGGCCAACAGGAGTGGAAATTTTCCTGGCATCAGCAATCACCACATTTGGTATAAGGTGACGGAATAGTGCCCTATCGTTGGTATCATTGGAAGAAATAGTGCCCCATCATTGGTATCATTGAAAGGAGTAGTGCCCCATCATTAGTATCATTGGAAGGAGTAGTGCCCCATCGTTGGTATCATTGGAAGGAGTAGTGCCCCATCGCTGGTATCATTGGAAGGAGTAGTGCCCCATCATTGGTATCATTGGAAGGAATAGTGCACCATTGTTGATGTCAAGGGGAGAAATGGTGCCCCATTGTTGATGTCAGTTGGCAGAATAGTGATTCGTATCAGTGGGAGGAATAGTGTCACAAGGACCAGATAAAGGCAAGCAAAGGGCCGCAGTTTGAAAACCACTGACCTATATAATTGTGAGCCTTCATACATATAAAACGCTCCAATAGTTTAGTCTCAGATTTGTAGAAGATCAAATACATTTTCTTTATATTTTATTTAATCTTTTAAGCTAAATAAGACATGTAGGGATGTTTGAAGAAAAGCAGAACTATCCATAAACAGGATGATGAAAGATCGCTCATCATGTCAGTAAAATAATATTATCACACTAACATTCCAGAGATTGCCAAGTCCTGACTCCCATGGGCTTCCAGCAATGCCTGGTATTTCTCTATGGCTGCACTGTAGTTTGCTGGGGTAATGAAAGAGCTGCTTGTACACTGACATTCATAATCACTGCCCGGCTTAGAGCTGCTCTGTAAATGTTGTTTGTTGCTGTCATATTGGGAGATTTTACAGTACAAAGAGTCAAATTTGCCCAGAACCGCAGAGCAGCGAATTCCCTCACAACACGCCTATTCTCACTGCAGGGTAAAGAGGTCATTAATAACACAACGTGTAAACTTTACTTTATGAGGACTACTTCAGACATATACTTACCATGGCAGCCATAGTAACATTTCTAGCTGCTTCTGTGTTTATTACTATTTTATTGAGTTTATTGCAGTAGATTGATTCAACTCTGGAGTCTCCTAATGGTTAATAATATGTGGTTTAAAAAAGATAATTCTATTCAAGTGTGTATTTGTAAGCGGGGGAATTAGCATGGCTGTATTATAGAGAAAAAATCACACTGCGTGGTGTCGTAAATTAAGTAACTTTAATTGCCGGATAAGCAGCAGTGGAAAATTGAATTGACAAAAGTGGAGTAAACAGTTCTCTTAGCATATAAGGCACAGATACACAGTACATTCAACAAAGAAACAGAATGCAGCTTAGTAAACTGGCACTGTAGTTATTATTCCTCTCTTCAGTTTCAATCCCCTGGTAGTGCGCCTGGGTAAGCAAGGCTCCAGAACTTGCAACTGTCCATCTCCCTCTGGGGACACAGGACACAGTTCCTCCTCTGCATTAGGGATGAGCTTCGAGTTCGAGTCAAACTCATGTTCGACTCGAACATTGCCTGTTCGCCCGTTCGCCGAACAGCGAACAATTTGGGGTGTTCGTGGCAAATTCTAAAAGTCTATGGGAGAAATCTAAAGTGCTAATTTTAAAGGCTTTTATGCAAGTTATTGTCATAAAAAGTGTTTGGGGACCCGGGTCATGACCCAGGGGACATGTATCAATGCAAAAAAAGTTTTAAAAACTGCAGTTTTTTCAGGAGCAGTGATTTTAATAATGCTTAAAGTGAAACAATAAAAGTGAAATATTCCTTTAAATTTCGTACTTAGGGTGTGTGTATGATATGCATGTAAAGTCGCGCTTGTTACCCGTGCTTAGAACTGTCCCTGCACAAAGTGTCATTTCTGAAGGAAAAAAAGTCATTTAAAACTCACTCGCGGCTATAATGAATTGTCGGCTCCCGGCAATACATAGAAAAGTCATTGATAAAAAAAAAAGCGTGGGGGTCCCCCCAAATTCAATTACCAGGCCCTTCAGGTCTGGTATGGATATTAAGGGGAACCATGGCACAATTTTTTTTTAAAAATGCGTGGGGTTCCCCCCAAATATCCATACCAGGCCCTTCAGGTCTGGTATGGATTTTAAGGGGAACTCCACCCCAAATTGAAAAAAAAATGCCGTGGAGTTCCCCCAAAAATCCATACCAGACCCTTTATCCGAGCACGCAACCTGGCAGGCCGCAGGAAAAGAGGGGGGGACGAGAGAGCGCCCCCCCTCCTGAACCGTACCAGTCCACATGCCCTCAACATGGGGAGGATGTCCCCATGTTGATGGGGACAAGGGCCTCATCCCCACAACCCTTGCCCGGTGGTTGTGGGGGTCTGCAGGCAGGGGGCTTATCGGAATCTGGAAGACCCCTTTAACAAAGGGGACCCCCAGATCCCGGCCCCCCCCCTATGTGAATTGGTAAGGGGTACATTGTACCCCTACCATTTCACGAAGAAAGTGTAATTTAAAAAAAAAAAACACACAGACACCTTGGAAAAGTCCTTTATTAAAAAGAAAAAAAAAACATTCCAGCGATGAAATCCAGTGTCCCGCGGCGATCCGATGTCCAGTGCTGTTCTACACGAAACGTCATTGGCTGAGCCTGAGCGGACCTGATGGGGAACTTCCTCTGCAGTGTATTAAATGAATAGACTCGCCCCTTCTAAAGTTCCCCATCAGGTCCGCTCAGCCAATGACGTAGGTGTAAGGCTAAGCGGACCAGATGCGGAACATGAGAAGGGGCGGGTCTATTCATTTATTACACTGCGGAGGCAATTCCCCATCAGGTCCGCTCAGCCAATGACGTAGGCGGGTTCTGACATACGAGGGGGCGGACCTGATGGGAAACTTCCTCCACAGTGTAATAAATGAATAGACCCGGCCCTTCTCACGTTCCGCATCTGGTCCGCTTAGCCTTACACCTACGTCATTGGCTGAGCGGACCTGATGGGGAACTTTAGAAGGGGTGGGTCTATTCATTTAATACACTGCCGAGGAAGTTCCCCATCAGGTCCACTCAGGCTCAGCCAATGACATTTCGTATGGACAGCGGTCTTTCAGATTCCGATAAGCCCCCCGCCCGCAGACCCCCACAACCACCGGGCAAGGGTTGTGGGGATGAGGCCCTTGTCCCCATCAACATGGGGACATCCTCCCCATGTTGAGGGCATGTGGCCTGGTACGGTTCAGGAGGGATCAGGCTGCTCTCTTGTCCCCCCCCCCTCTTTTCCTGCGGCCTGCCAGATTGCGTGCTCGGATAAAGGGTCTGGTATGGATTTTTGGGGGAACTCCACGCCATTTTTTATTTTATTTGGGGTGGAGTTCCCCTTAAAATCCATACCAGACCTGAAGGGACTGGTATGGATATTTGGGGGGAACCCCACGCATTTTAAAAAAAAAATTGTGCCATGGTACCCCTTAATATCCATACCAGACCTGAAGGGCCTGGTAATTGAATTTGGGGGGACCCCCACGCAGTTTTTTTTTTAAATTTGTGGCAGGGTTCCCCTTAATATCCATACCAGACCTGAAGGGCCTGGTAATTCAATTTTTTTTATCAATGACTTTTCTATGTATTGCCGGGAGCCGACAATTCATTATAGCGAGTGAGTTTTAACCACTTCAATACAGGGCTTTTTGTACCTATTCAATACTGGGCCTATTTTGGCACTTCTCTCCTACATGTACAAATCATCATTCTTTTGCTAGAAAATTACTCAGAACCCCCAAACATTATATATGTTTTTTTAGCAGACACCCTAGGGAATAAAATGACGGTCATTGCAACATTTTTTCTTGCACAATATTTGCGCAATAATTTTTCAAACGCCTTTTTTTTTAAAAAAAATGGTTTCCTGAATTAAAAAATAACAAAACGGTAAAGTTAGCCCAATTTTTTGGGAACATATGAAAGATAATGTTACGCCGAGTAAATAGATACCTAACATGTCACACTTTAAAATTGCGCACACTCATGGAATGGCGCCAAACTTCGGTACTTAAAAATCTCCATAGGCGACGCTTTAATTTTTTTTACAGGTTACCAGGTTAGAATTACAGAGGAGGTCTAGTGCTAGAATTGTTGCACGCGCTCTAACGCACGCGGCGATACCTCACATGCGTGGTTTGAACGGCGTTTACATTTGTGGGCGACTTACGTGTGCATTCGCTTTTGATCGCGAGCTACCGGGGACAGGGGCGTTTTTTTTTTTTTTTATTATTATTTATTTATTTATTTTACTTATTTATTTATTTTTTTACAATGATTTTACTTTTTTTTTTTTTTGATCATTTTTATTCCTATTACAAGGAATGTAAACATCCCTTGTTATAGGAATGTGTGTGACAGGTTCTCTTTATTGAGAGATGCAGGGTCAATAAGACCCCACATCTCTCCTCCAGGCTGGAAAGCATGAGATCAGTGAACATTTTTTCACTGATTTCATACTTACAGCCGCAATGGCGGCTTTGTTTACATTTGAGACCCGGGCGTGACGTCATCACATCGCGTCACCAGTCATCTCTATGCTCATCACGTGACTCCACCAACGATGCCGGAAGATTCGCTCCGGGTCCCCGATCGCACGGGGGAGCCCGGAGAAGCACCGGATGTCGGCGGGAGGGGGGGGGGTGTCCCCTCCCGCCGCCTATAAGAACGATCAAGCGGCGGAACCGCCGCTATGATCATTCTTATGGTGCACAGAATCGCTGGCACTTCAAATGGATATCTGAATGATGCCTCTAGCTGCAGGCATCATTCAGATATCCCCCTACAAAGCCGAGGACGTCATATGACATCCACCCAGGATGGGAGATCCCATCTGTGGACGTCATTTGTCTATGGCTGGGTAGGGAAGTGGTTAAATGACTTTTTTTCCATCAGAAATTACACTTTGTGCAGGGACAGTTCTAAGCAAGGGAAACAAGCGCGACTTTACATGCATACTATACACACACCCTAGGTACGAAATTTAAAGGAATATTTCACTTTTATTGTTTCACTTTAAGCATTATTAAAATCACTGCTCCCGAAAAAATGGCAGTTTTTAAAACTTTTTTTTGCATTGATACATGTCCCCTAGGGCAGGACCCAGGTCCCCAAACACTTTTTAGGACAATAACTTGCATATTAGCCTATATAATTAGCACTTTTGATTTCAAACGTTCGAGTCCATTGTATTTAATAGGGTTCTAAAGTTCACGCTCATCCCTACTCTGCATCAGGATCAACAGGAGCCACTTCATCCATAAGAGGCTCAGTTTCAACAGGAGTGAAAGAAGCTTGACTATCTGTAGCCCTCTCAGCTGAGGATGAATCCTCTACTGGTGGCAGAGGGGTTAGGTACCACTCTGCAAAATCACTATTGAGGATTTCCTGGCTGCTGTCCCATTAGGCAGATGGAGGAAAATCAGAAACAGGTTTAGCCAATAGTGAATCAGCAGTGAACACACATGGGCAAAGTAGGTAATGGTGCAGTCTCTTGCGATGCCCATTTGGCTTCTCTGAAACAACATCATACACAAGCAGTCCAGGAAAAGATTGCTTCTCAACCCAATATGGGCAGGGCTCCCACTTAGGTTCCAGCTTGTTGCCTCTAATGTGTCTGGGGTTGCACACCAAGACCCTGTCTCTTGGTTTTAGCTGCAGCAAGTTGACAGTATTTTTGTCAGCCAGATCCTGATGCCTCCCCAGCACCATTTGTTTAGCTTGGGCTAGGCGATGCCAGTGGTCTTATACCCATTTATCAGGGTGATGTGATGGGCTCGGGAGTTTCCAATAATACGTCTACAGGTAAACAGCTGCAATGGACAAACATCAAAAAATGGGGAGTATAACCAATTGCTCTATGCACTGTCTGATTATAAGCCCAGACAACATCACCGACATACTGTGGCCATCTTTCTCGTTGCTCTTGCTCCAAGTTATGTATCAATCCCAACACTGTGCAATTAAAGCGCTCACAGACACCATTCCCTTGGGGATGATAGGGGGTGGTATGAGATTTTCAAATGCCACTAAGGCGACACAGTTCAGAAAACATCCGGAGACTCAAAGTTTGGGCCTTTGTCAGACAAAATCCTCTTGGGGCACCCAAATTGTTGCACCACATGTTTCCAAAACAGTTTAGCTGTGGTAATGGCAGTCTTATCCTTACTTAAGAACAAAAGCCTCTACCTGTTTGGCACAAAAGTGTTCTCCAATACAGTGGAAGACCCAACAGACCTCTAAGGCCTCCAACTGAGGGATGATCAGTTGATGGATAATCCGTTGTTTCTTCTGGTATGCGTGTCTTTCGGTACACGAGTCCATTATATCTTTCCAACTTATTCCACTGCTTAAGAAGCTGACACAAGGTTGACAAGAGCTTTCTTTGCTTCCTGTAGTCAGGTTTTCTATTCCTGTCCCAATATTTCATGAGCTGACCAATTTCGGGGTCTTTCCTCTGAAGTTTTATCCATTCTTGAGGAGTATGAATTTCTGGCCCTCTTTGAGGGATTTTGTCACTTTGCAGAGCTGAGGACGCTCGTTGCTCTCGTAGGTTGACCCTAGAGGAGACAACCTCATACTCTTCAAGCTGTGGATCTATATCCTCCTGAGGCTGGTCATGAGGAAACCTCGAGAGGGCATCAGCATTGCCATTGGTGTGCCTTGGCTTGTAGTGAATAGTATAGATGAACCGGACAAGACGGGTCACCCAGCGTTGCTCCAAAGCCCCAAGATTAGCAGTTTCTAGGTAGGCAAGAGGGTTGTTGCAAGTATAGATGTCCAGTGTCCACTTGTCCACCGACCAAATACTCAGCAAACATTTTGGTTATAGCCCAGACTACCGCTAACAGCTCAAGTTAAAAAAGAGCTGTAATTGGCTAGATTGCTTTCTATAGGTCGCAAGCTGAGATTAGCGTATACTATCACTCGTTTAGTCCCATCTTGCTCCTGAGCAAGCACAGCCCCCAAGCCTTGAAGACTGCCATCAGTGTACACCCGGAAAGGTTTACGTTAGTCAGCATAAGCCAGTATGGGCGCAGAAGTCAACTTTGCCTTGAGGGTCTCAAACGCTCCTCTTTGTGCTGCCCCACAACTCTCATTATTACTTGGGGAAGATTTTCCCTTTTGATGGGCAGGTTGACCACACAGAAACTGGGTGAGTGGGGCCGCAACACTAGCAAAGCTCAGAATGAATCTGCGGTAATAACCCACAAGCCCCAAGAAGAAGCAAAGCTCTGTCACTGCTTTTGGGGGGGTCCAAGCCTGCGCAGCCTGAATTTTATCTGGATCTGGGGACACCCCCTTTGCCTCAACCACATGCCCCAAATAGTGGATTTTGGTCTTCATAAGATGACATTTTTCTGGATTAAGCTTAAGTCCATATTGAGCTACACGAGAGAGGACTTGGTCCAAATTATTCGAATGGTCCTCAAACGTTTTGGAAAGGATGATGATGTCATCCAAGTAAATCAGGACAGAGTAAAAGTTCAAGTCTCCAAAGCAACATTCCATTAGCCTTTGGAAAGTGCTGGGGGCATTAGTCAGGCCGAAAGGCATACAATTAAACTCATACAGTCCCAGAGGGGTAATAAAGGCTGTTTTTTCACGGTCGTCTTCCTTTACTGGGACTTGCTAGTATCCGCTGGCTAGGTCTAGAGTAGAAAAATACTGAGTCTGGCCTAAGGCCATTAGGGATTCTTCGACCCATGGCAGCAGGTAAACATTTTGATGAGTACATGAGTTCAGACTGTGATAATTCAGTGAATCCAGCACATTGCAGATCGCAATGTAATTAATAAATACCAGTAACTTTATAGTGCTAAAACACCTTAGTCTATAAGATGAAGGAGGTAACATAAGGTAAAGCCAAACAACAACCAGGTCAGACCTTCAAATTATCAGACGGCATTTATAAATGTGCTCTAGTTTCCAATCCATCTTGTATGTTGTTAGAGCTTTATTTGACTAGAGCAGACTTGCATGAAAAATAATACTCCAGGATAATGCACATTCTACACTAAGCACTGTAAATTAAATGTATAAAAGCTGTACTGGTATTATGTTCTGGAGTATAAAGCCTTGTCTTGCCCTTTCCATGGTATTTATTATAATTTGGCATTAGGAATGCTGAACTGATAAAATGGCCAAGATTTCCTGTTTTGCAGGTTATGTGATACATATTGATCACAATCTTACTCCACCATAGAAAGCTTTCTGTGTTTCTGATAACCTTAAATTCAGTATGGAAACCTTCTCTTTTTACTATATTTAACACGTTGACGTCACACATACACGAGATGTCACAGAAGTGGGTCTTCTTCCATGGTGTGCATATATGCCTACCTGGGTTTCTTCTGGAAGTACACTCCATGCCATGCCCCCAATCACTGACAGCTCCAAGTTTCATACGATTGATCGAGAGCTAGGAGGACTGGCTCCCGATGACAGAGATCACTAGCTGTAAAACCCTTCCCTGCACTCCTTTTCCTCTGAATGAAGAAAAAGATATGCTGAGGGGAATTTACGAAAACTGGAGCAGCCAAAAGCTGAAGTAGTTGTGCATAGAAACCAATCATCTTCTATCATCACCTAGTTCAGTTTGTGGAGAGGTGCAGCATGGTGAATAGAACGTATATTAAAGTCAGAGTTCAATAATTTGCAACAAGCTCTTCGGGAAGGCGCATGACCGGGAGCACTCACAGAATGTACCGGTGGTGTGTAGCAGAGCAAGTCTCAGGTGTGCCAAAAGCATCTGTCTTGAAGGGCAGAATGTGGCCTGGCCGGTGGGTACCTAGGCGGGGAGATGTCCAGGAAGGATGGCATGTCCCTATCCTTTCTTTACTCCTCTGAAACTTCCCCCTGCTGCTAATTACTGTCCCTGTCAGACAGGTGACATGTCTTTTTACTACCCATACATAAAATGTGTGCCAACCCTAGGAGCCAGGGCCTAAAATAGGTTCTGCCTGACCCAAGATGGCTGTCAGAGTCACATGGGGCGGCAGCATCCAATCAGATAGCTTCCCCAGTCAGTGGACCCAGGAAACCATAGAGAAACCATGTTCCTCTTTACTTCCCCTCCAACTGCAATGCCACTGCGGTCAAGTGCCACCTACAGTGGAGAAAAAAGACTGCATCTGCTTATAAGTTAAGCTTTGAAAATTAAAGCTAGAAGCTGATTGATAGCCATGTAAAACTGCTTCAGTCTTATTAACTTCATCCTTAGTATCTTTTCTACATACACAATACAATGCAGAGAATTTATCAAATTTGCAACAGATGTACATAGCAACCAATCAGCTTCTATCTTCACCTTGTTCAGTTAAGCTCTTAAAATAAAGGATAAAAGCTGATTGGTTGCCATGCACAGCTGCTCCAGATGCTGTCTGATCCAATAATGATAAATTCCACTCGATTCAGATCTGTTTCTTCTTGCTAAGCATGTAAAAAATAAATAATAATTAAGATGAAGTAGCGTCATACGTCTATTTCCCAAAGACAACCTCTGGATATGATGCTGAGCACGTGCACTCAACTTCTTTGGTCAACCATGGTGAGGCCTGTTCTGAGTGGAACCTGTCCTGTTAAACCGCTGTATGGTCTTGGCCACCGTGCTGCAGCTCAGTTTCAGGGTCTTGGCAATCTTGTTATAGCCTAGGCTATCTTTATGTAGAGCAACAATTCTTTTTCTCCGAAAGTTCTCAGAGAGTTCTTTGCCATAAGGTGCCATGTTACACTTCCGGTGACCAGTATGTGAGAGCGATAACACCAAATTTAACACACCTGCTCCCCAGTCACACCTGAGACCTTGTAACACTAACAAGTCACATGATACCGGGGAGGGAAAACGGCTAACTGGGCCCAATTTGGACATTTTCACTTAGGGGTGTACTCACATTTGTTGCCAGTGGTTTAGACATTAATGGCTGTGTGTTAAGTTATTTTGAGTGGACAGCAAATATACATTGTTATACAAGCTGTGCACTCACTACTTTACATTGTAGCAAAGTGTAATTTCTTCAGTGTTGTCACATGAAAAAATATAATAAAATATTTACAAAAATGTGAGGGGTGTACTCACTTTTGTGAGATACTGTATGAACTAGTAAACTGCAATATATTAAATTTTTGTTCTGGCATTTAGTTCTTTAAATTTCTCAGTAGCAGAGAAATGCAATTGCCTAGGAAGCCTCAGGCTATCTCTTTGCTACCTCCTGAGAGACTTTTGATCTTACATCGCATTTTAACTCTTTCTCTCTGTTGCTGTGCTATGAGTCAATTGTGTGAAAGCCACAAAACCAGAATGGCAATCTCATTCAGCAGAAATATACAGTTATGAGAGTTAAAATCAGTAATTTCTCAGCTAGCTATGCTCTAAATACTGTACATCCAAAAGTACATAAAATTCCGGAAGAGAATAGTATATGCTGTTATGAAATTGCACTTAAAGAGATTACTCCCCAGAGGTTAGAGCTTCTCATGTCTCTTAAAAATGCCCTAAATAGGCCTTGAAGCTAGTTTCTGAGAACTAGAGCATAAAGGGACATATTTGAAAGAAATATAGCGAGGAATGCTGCAATACGATGTCCTAGATACATATAATTCCAATACCAGAACAAAGGAAAATAGTGAGATATCTTGTAGTCAGATTGCTGAAGACCTTAAAGTGGAGTTCCACCCAATAATGGAACTTCCGCTTTTCGAAACCCACCTCCCCTCAGGTGTCACATTTGGCACCTTTCAGGGGGGAGCAGGTACCTTTGTAATACAGGTATTTTGCTCCCACTTCCGGGCATAGATACCCAAGCCACCCGCGGGTATCTACGCCACTTCCGGCGCCTTCTCCGTCCCCCGTCCCCCCCGCTGTCTTCTGGGAGACACACAGGTCCCAGAAGACAGAAGGGACCAGTGGGATAGCGCAGCACGAGTCGCGCATGCGCAGTAGGGAACCAGGAAGTAAAGCCGCAAGGCTGTGATGTGGCACTTCCGAAGCTCTTTTCAGGCACTTCGGAAGCGGTGCCCATTCATTCCAATGGGCAGGGGTGGTGTGGGAGCGTGTATACACCACTCCCACACCGCCCCAAAGATACTGCTTGCAGGACTCTTTTTTTTTCCCGTCCTGGAATTAAAGCCGCAAGGCTGTGATGTGGCACTTCCGAAGCTCTTTTCAGGCACTTCGGAAGCGGTGCCCATTCATTCCAATGGGCAGGGGTGGTGTGGGAGCGTGTATACACCACTCCCACACCGCCCCAAAGATACTGCTTGCAGGACTCTTTTTTTTTCCCGTCCTGCAAGTGCACCGCCCCAGTGTGAAAGCACTCGGCTTTCACACTGGGGTGGCATGAGAGGCAGTTTTCAGGCGTTATTTTTAGCGCTAAAATGCCTGAAATCTGCCTCAGTGTGAAAAGGGTCTTAAAATTGAGTTGCCCACACCTCTTAGTGACTATACATCCAGAAAATGAAAAACAACATAGAACAGTATGCTCTGGGTGAAAAAAAATAAAAATACAGAAAGAAATACTGTTTAGTACAAGCATATTAAATAAGGGCAATGCGCCACCTTAGATAGGATATACTGTATAACCAACTAATACATAGCTTCAACTAGCCCCTCCCTCCATCCAGTACACTCCTGTTGAGGGACCTACCAATGGTTGCCCAACAGGCATGCACTGGCCATTGGGACTACCCGGAGTTTCGCAGTGTACTATTTTTCCTGCGGATAGCAGCGGCAACGAGGAAAGAAAAACAGGAAGCACATCACAATGGCAAGAATGCTAAACGTAGCTGCATGTAAACGCTGCTAATCGCAATGTACAACTGCAAGTGATCACTGTGCCTGGAGTCTTGGAATTTCAAAATAACAAACATGCTTTTAACAGCGGCAGAACAACCGCCCGTGTGAAAGGGGCCTAAGAGTAAATTTTCAGTTAACACATTTTATGTTTTGTATTTATGTTGATGTCAACAGAAAAGGACATCCTCTGCTTTCTTGACTCTGATGTGATCATTGACAAAGTTGCAGAGAAAAGGGAATTGTTTTCTAAGATTATTCTATAGGCCCTAACAGTGATTTTGGACCTTTTTGGATGGTTTGTTGTTTATACTGCCTTGTTAATTTGCATTGTATGTTATGCCCCGTACACACGATCGTTTTTCATGCCGTTAAAACTGCCATTTAAAAAAATGGCCCTGAAAAATGATCGTGTGTATGCTCCAGAGCATTTTTAACGACGTGAAAAACGGCTATTAAAAATTCCGGACATGCTATCTTTTTTCACGTCGTTTTTCATGTCGTTTTTTTTAACGACGTGAAAAACGATAGTGTGTATGCTTTAACGACGTGAAAAAAAAACGCGCATGCTCAGAATCAAGTATGAGACGGGAGCGCTCGTTCTGGTAAAACTAGCGTTCGTAATGGAGATAGCACATTCATTACACAGTAACGGACTGAAAAGCGCGAATCGTCGCTCAACAAACTTTACTAACATGAAGGGTGGCGCCATTCGAACGGAACTTCCCCTTTATAGTGCCGTCGTACGTGGTGTACGTCACTGCGCTTTTCTTGAACATTTTTTAAAATGATGGTGTGTACGCAAGGCAGGCTTGAGAGGAAACAAGAAAAAAAATGACGAGAAAAACGTCAGTTTTAAAAATGACATTAAAAATGATCGTGTGTATGGGGCATTAGAGTGGATTTTTCCCTGTCTTCTTATGTTTGCGATTCCCACAAGTTATTGATTAAACTGTTTCTTGTTAATTATATATTCAAAAATAAGATGCTATTTATTTATTTATAACTGTTTTCTTTATTTATGACACCTGCCATTGAACGGAGTGTAACTTACACATGTCATGCTAAAGGCGTCTGTAATGTTGGAATGCATCTTTTTCTCTAAATAAAGAGGTTTTTTTTTTTCTTTTTTTAATGTCGTTTATACTTAGTGGAATGTTTTTACTTATGTCTTTTTTTCGCAATTGCATATAGTTTATATACTATTTTTGTGCGTGTTTGCAAAATTAAAGTGGGCCGGTCTGGATGAAGACCATGGCCAAATTTATGTCCCAGTCCAGCCCTGCCCCCTGAACCACCCAGATATATGTGGCCCATAGGCCCAAAAAAAGAAAGAAGAAAAATATAGAGAGTTATAAAGAACTGGAGATAGTCAGAAACAAATAGGGAAGAGTCACCCGCCTGCCCTTATGAATAGGGCCGGAAAAAAGACCCATAATAGCAACAAACCACTACAACTACCACTTCCTATAGTCCAATCCCAGCTGCCTATGGTCCTGAAAAAGTGTGTTTCATAAAGCATATGAGAACAATCACCACCAAAATAAATCACAGTAATAACTGTTTTTAAATGTCAGAGGTACTTAAATCAATCCATAGTACCCATGTCTTATAGTATTTTTGATAAGCATTGAAGCACTGATGTCTCCCTTCTTCTGCATTCTGAATCTCTTAAACCCTCTCTAACCAATCCCTAATGGTTGGAACCGTGGCTGACTTTTACTCACATTTAGAAGGTGGGGGAGTAGGGAGCACTTATAAGCCCCTTTAGACTATGTGGTATCATGAAAAGTATCGTTAGGGGGGTCATCCACCAATGGACATTGGGTGACCTTACCGATCAGATTCCACACTTCTGCCCAAAATGGTTTGATCAAGAGACAGTCCCACCAGATGTGCGGGAATGTACCAGTCTGCCCACAGCCCCTCCAGTACGAGGTCGGCACATGTTTATATATACGGGACAGTTTATCTGGGACTCTATACCATCAGGCTAAAAGTTTAAAACAGGACTCCTGCATTTTAGAACTAACTAAAGAAGTATGGGCCAGCATTTTTCTATACTGCTGTCAGATAGACTAGTGATGAGCCGAACACCCCCGGGTTCGGTTCGCACCAGAACCCGCGAACGGACCGAAAGTTCGTACGAACATTAGAACCCTATTAAATACAATGGATGCGAACGTTCGAATTCTAAAGTGCTAATTATAACAACTATTATGCATGTTATTGTCCTAAAAAGGGTTTGGGAACCCGGGTTCTGCACCAGGGGACATGTATCAATGCAAAAAGAAGTTTTAAAAACGGTCGTTTTTCGGGAGCAGTCATTTTAATGATGCATAAAGTGAAAAAAAAAAGTCAAATATTCATTTAAATATCGTACCTGGGGGGTGTCTAAAGTATGCCTGTGAAGTGCCACGTGTTTCCCGTGTTTAGAACTGTCCCTGCACAAAATGACACTTCTAAAGGAAAAAAAAGCCATTTAAAACTTCTTGCGGCTTTAATGTAATGTCTGGTCCCGGTAATATGGATGAAAATCTTTAAGAAAAATGGCATAGCTACCCCATGACCCCCCCCCCCTACCCCAGCCCATTACCAGCCCCTTTGGGTCTTGTATGGATATTAAGGGGAACCCCGCACATAAAATAAAAAAGGCCCTATATACTCTGAACAGCCGTATACAGGCGGTGCATACAAGACAGGGACTGTAGGTTTGTTCTTATGTAGAATGTGTTTGTAATTTTGAACAGGTACATTGTTGAACTGTAGCTCCAGCCCAAAAATCTATTTTTAAACTTTTTGGGAAACATAGGTAAGGGTTATCACCCCTGTAACATTTGTTTTGCTGTCTGTGCCCCTGTTCAGAACATTTCACCTCACTTTCCGTCCCAATGACAACTGTTTTTGAAATGTGGTGTTTTTCTTGAAACAAGGATTGCTGATAAAGCATCAGTACAGAGGAGACACCTTTCTCCCATATTTATTCTTACAGGAGAGAATTTTCCTTCCTAGGGGTAGATTTCCTCTCACTTCCTGTTGTCTTCTTTCGTTTGCAAGTAGGAGTCGTTTGTAAGTTGGATGTTTGAAAGTAGGGACCTGCCGTATATACTCTGCAGAAATAGGCCCCTTAGTTGTTGGTGTTGGCACAACACTGTAAGCACTCACAGTTACTCTTGGTTGGTGCTGGAACGCCCTGCTGTCAACTATTATATCAGGAATTTTAATTACATATAATTGTTGAACAGTGGTAGTAAAAATTGGGGCTTTGATGGTGGTGCTGGTGCCACAACACTGTAAGCCCTGACAGTTACTCTTGGTGGGTGCAGCAATGGGCCCTGCTGTGAATTATTAAATCAAGAATTGTAATTGCATGCCCCTGTTGAACAGGGGCTGAAAAATTGGGCTTTTCGTGGTGGTGGTGGTGGTGGTGGTGTTGCCACAACACTGTAAGCCCTCAGAGTTACTCTTGGTGGGTGCAGGAATGGGCCCTGCTGTGAATTATTAGATCAAGAATTGTAATTACATGCCCCTTTTGAACAGTGGCTGAAAAATTGGGCCTTTCGTGGTGGTGGTGGTGGTGGCGTTGCCACAACACTGTAAGCCCTCAGACTTACTCTTGGTGGGTGCAGGAATGGGCCCTGCTGTGAATTATTACATCAAGAATTGTAATTGCATGCCCCTGTTGAACAGGGGCTGAAAAATTGGGCCTTAGGCACTGGTGGCACAACACTACAACCCCTCACAGATACTGTACTTGGAGCACAGCAATGAGCCCTGTTGCAAAGTATTGCTTCAAAAATTGTAATGACACGCCCCTGTTAAACAGGGGCTGAAAAATTGGGCCTTAGGCACTGGTGGCACAACACTACAACCCCTCACAGATACTGTACTTGGAGCACAGCAATGAGCCCTATGGCAAATTATTGCTAAAAAAATTGTAAGTACACGCCCCTGTAAAACAGGGGCTGAAAAATTGGGCCTTAGCCACTGGTGGCGGCACCCATAAACAAAAATGATCTTCCAAGCTATCATCATCAATCGTATCATTGAGGACTCGGAGGAGGAGGATAGCCAGTCAACATAACAGCACAGGCACTCAGCATCAGCATCAGTCTTGAAGGGACGTGACATGTTAAAATCAATTAGTCTGTTATATCAGCATCAGGTGTGTGGTAGCTGGTGGTGATCCAAGACTGGTTCATCTTGATGAAAGTCAGTCGATCAACCGAGTCGGTGGACAGGCGCACCCTGTGATCCGTGACAAATCCTCCAGCAGCACTGAATGTGCGTTCCGAAAGAACGCTGGATGCAGGACAGGCCAGTAGCTCAATTGCATACTGTGCAAGCTCTGGCCAGTGATCCATCCTCAAGACCCAGTAAGCCAGAGGATTTTCGGTGGGGAAGGTGTCCAAGTCTGACCTTGCCCCTAGATATTCCTGCACCATGTTTATCAGACGCTGGCGATGGTTGCTGGAACCAATCATACTTTGGGGCTGCGGACTAAAGAATTGTCTGAACGCATCGGTCAGACGGCCACCTTCCCCACCGCTCCTTCTTTGACTGGCCGAAGCCTCAGCAACTCGTTGTCCTGGACCAGGAGTTTGTAACCTCCCAGTCTCTGGGAACGCGTTGCACAGACCTTTCTGCAAGGCCTCCTGGAGTTGTCTCATCCTCTGCTCCCTCTGCGACGGTAACATAAGGTCCGCAACCTTACCCTTGTACCGTGGATCAAGGAGAGTGGCCAGCCAGTAATGGTCCCTCTCCTTGATCCGAAGAATACGAGGATCCTTCCGCAGACTTTGCAGGATCAGGAAGGCCATGCAGCGTAGGTTTGCTGAGGCATTCGCTCCGGAGTCCTCTGGGTCACTAAGGACGACATGATCCGCAGTCACCTCCTCCCAGCCACGTACAAGTCCACTGGTTTCTTGGGACTGTAAATCATCCCTAAAAGACTGCTGCTGATGATGCTGAGTGCCAGCCTCCACCTCCATGCTGACACAATCCTCCTCCTCCTCCTCCTCCTCCTCCTCTTCCTCTTCCTGTGCGATGGGTGGGACAGAAGGAACACTGTCTGGGTAAAGGGGGCCTTGAGAGGCAAGGAAGTCCTCCTCTTCCTGCCTCTGTTCTGCCTCAAGTGCCCTGTCCATTATTCCACGCAGCGTGTGCTCCAACAGGTGGACAAGAGGTACAGTGTCACTGATGCATGCACTGTCACTGCTCACCATCCTCGTGGCCTCCTCAAATGGTGCCAGGACAGTGCATGCATCCCTGATCATGCCCCACTGGCGTGGAGAAAAAAAACCAAGCTCCCCTGACCCTGTCCTGGTGCCGTAGTCGCACAGGTACTCATTGATGGCCCTCTGCTGCGTGTGCAGCCGCTGCAGCATGGCCAACGTTGAGTTCCACCTGGTGGGCATGTCACATATAAGGCGGTTCTTGGGCAGGTTCAACTCCTTTTGCAGCTCAGCCAGGCGAGCACTGGCATTATAAGATCTGCGGAAATGCACACAGACTTTCCTGGCCTGCCTCAGGACATCCTGTAAGCCCGGGTACCTGCCCAAGAACCGCTGCACCACCAGGTTAAGGACGTGAGCCACACAGGGCACATGGGTCAGTTGTCCCTGTCGGAGGGCGGAGAGGAGGTTGGTGCCATTGTCGCAAACCACCATTCCTGGCTTAAGCTGGCGTGGCGTCAACCACCTCTCGGCCTGGCCCTGCAGAGCAGACAGGACCTCTGCCCCAGTGTGGCTTCTGTCCCCCAAACACACCAGCGCAAGCACGGCATGGCATCTTTTTGCCTGCGTACTTGCGTAGCCCCGTGAACGGCTACGGAGCACCGCTGGTTCATAGGACAAACCACAGGAAGAGGCCATGGAGGAAGAAGAAGAGGAGGGGGTGGAGGAGAGAGGTGTGTCACAACCAGTAGTAGCATTTTGGAGGCGTGGCGGTGGGACAACCTCCAACACTACTGCACCTTGTCCTGCATCCTTCCCAGCTGCCAAAAGAGTGACCCAATGGGCCGTGAAAGAAAGGTAACGTCCCTGTCCATGCCTGCTGGACCATGAGTCAGCGGTAATATGCACCTTACCGCTGACCGCCCTGTCCAGCGAGGCCAAGACATTGCCTTCCACATGCCGGTAGAGAGCCGGAATAGCCTTCCGTGAGAAAAAGTGGCGTTTGGGAACCTGCCACTGAGGAACCGCACATTGCACAAACTCACGGAAGGGGGCCGAGTCTACCAACTGAAAAGGCAGCAGTTGAAGCGCTAGCAATTTAGCCAAGCTAGCATTCAACCGCTGGGCATGTGGATGGCTGGGAGTGAACTTCTTTCGACGGTCCAGCAGCTGGGGCAGGGAAATTTGCCTGCTAGAATCGGACGTCGGTGTACTGCTAGCAGAGTGGCCGCAAGTACTTGGCTGTGACACACCTAATTCTACACCTTCATTCCTCTCAGTGCATGTTTCAGAGAGGACTGAAGTTATAGTGGGGTTGGAGATCCCAGCTGATGCGGTGCAAGGAGAGGTCCGCTTTGTTCTTTGGTGTGGGTCTTTGAGGTAGGCTTGCCAACGAGCTGCATGGCAGGTCAACATATGTCTGGTCAGGCATGTGGTACCCAAGCGGCTGATGTTTTGGCCACGCGATATACGCTTGAGACATATGTTGCAAACAGCAGCTGTGCGATCTGATGCACTAGCCTCAAAAAAGGCCCACACCAAGGAACTTTTTGAATGACGGGCAGAGGCAGCGCCCTGCACAGGCGGAGCTCTGCGGTGTGATTCCGTCGGTGTACTGCCCTTACGCTGGCCACCAAAGGGCATCCTGTCTCGTTGGAGATGTGCCTCCTCCTCATCCTCCTCCTCCTCCCTCCTATTAGGCACCCACGTGGAGTCAGTGACCTCATCATCCCCTCCCTCCTCATCACTGGAGCCAATCTGGCAGTATGCTGCAGCTGCTGGAACATGACTGCCAGATTGGTGTCCTTCTTGAGCATCCCCTCTGTCTGCTCTCACCCTACTGCCTTCCTGTAGCTGGGTTTCATCATCAGACCCTTCGAAACGCTGGGCATCCTCCTGGAGCATGTACCCAACACTGTGCTCAAACAGTTCGGGGGACTCCTCAGGAGGAGGACATGGTGGGTCTAGGGAAGGAGTGACTGATGATGAGTCTGACATTGATACCAGGGAAGAGGACGCTTTGGCAGCTGCTTTGCCAGTACCCTGAGCCTGGGTGAGAGAGGATGAGGAGGAGGAGGAGGGCTTGGTCATCCACTCTACCAAGTCTTCGGCATGATGTGGCTCAACATGTCCAGCTGCGGAAAAGAAGGACAAGCGTGTCCCATGGCCATGTGCTGATGACAATGCACCGCGTCCACGACCAGCACTGTTGCCCCCAGACACAGAGCCTGCTTGCCCTCTTTTATTGCCTCCTGACTGTCTGCCTCTCCTTGTTTGCCTTCCAGACATTCTAATAGATGGCCTGCAGGGAGATGGGAAAAAAGCAATAAGGGCTACCTTCAGGTGTCCTTCTCTGTCCCTTGAAACAAGGACTTGCACAGTGACACTCTCCCTACCTACAGTTTTCTGTCCCTAGAAAAAATGTTTTTTTTAAGCACAATATAGCACAAGGAGAATTCACTCACTGTCCTTCCCAGTCCCTAGAAACAAGGACTTGCACAGTGAAAGAAACTGACACTCTCCCTACCTACAGTTTTCTGTCCCTAGAAAAAATGTTTTTTTTAAGCACAATATAGCACAAGGAGAATTCACTCACTGTCCTTCCAGGTCCCTGGAAACAAGGACTTGCACAGTGAAAGAAACTGACACTCTCCCTACCTACAGTTTTCTGTCCCTAGAAAAAATGTTTTTTTTAAGCACAATATAGCACAAGGAGAATTCACTCACTGTCCTTCCAGGTCCATAGAAACAAGGACTTGCACAGTGAAAGAAACTGACACTCTCCCTACCTACAGTTTTCTGTCCCTAGAAAAAATGTTTTTTTTAAGCACAATATAGCACAAGGAGAATTCACTCACTGTCCTTCCAGGTCCCTAGAAACAAGGACGTGCACAGTGAAAGAAACTGACACTCTCCCTACCTACAGTTTTCTGTCCCTAGAAAAAATGTTTTTTTTAAGCACACTATAGCACAAGGAGAATTCACTCACTGTCCTTCCCAGTCCCTAGAAACAAGGACTTGCACAGTGAAAGAAACTGACACTCTCCCTACCTACAGTTTTCTGTCCCTAGAAAAAATGTTTTTTTTAAGCACAATATAGCACAAGGAGAATTCACTCACTGTCCTTCCAGGTCCCTAGAAACAAGGACTTGCACAGTGAAAGAAACTGACACTCTCCCTACCTACAGTTTTCTGTCCCTAGAAAAAATGTTTTTTTTAAGCACAATATAGCACAAGGAGAATTCACTCACTGTCCTTCCAGGTCCCTAGAAACAAGGACTTGCACAGTGAAAGAAACTGACACTCTCCCTACCTACAGTTTTCTGTCCCTAGAAAAAATGTTTTTTTAAGCACAATATAGCACAAGGAGAATTCACTCACTGTCCTTCCAGGTCCCTGGAAACAAGGACTTGCACAGTGAAAGAAACTGACACTCTCCCTACCTACAGTTTTCTGTCCCTAGAAAAAATGTTTTTTTTAAGCACAATATAGCACAAGGAGAATTCACTCACTGTCCTTCCAGGTCCCTGGAAACAAGGACTTGCACAGTGAAAGAAACTGACACTCTCCCTACCTACAGTTTTCTGTCCCTAGAAAAAATGTTTTTTTTAAGCACAATATAGCACAAGGAGAATTCACTCACTGTCCTTCCAGGTCCCTGGAAACAAGGACTTGCACAGTGAAAGAAACTGACACTCTCCCTACCTACAGTTTTCTGTCCCTAGAAAAAATGTTTTTTTTTAAGCACACTATAGCACAAGGAGAATTCACTCACTGTCCTTCCCAGTCCCTAGAAACAAGGACTTGCACAGTGAAAGAAACTGACACTCTCCCTACCTACAGTTTTCTGTCCCTAGAAAAAATGTTTTTTTTAAGCACAATATAGCACAAGGAGAATTCACTCACTGTCCTTCCAGGTCCCTAGAAACAAGGACTTGCACAGTGAAAGAAACTGACACTCTCCCTACCTACAGTTTTCTGTCCCTAGAAAAAATGTTTTTTTTAAGCACAATATAGCACAAGGAGAATTCACTCACTGTCCTTCCAGGTCCCTGGAAACAAGGACTTGCACAGTGAAAGAAACTGACACTCTCCCTACCTACAGTTTTCTGTCCCTAGAAAAAATGTTTTTTTTAAGCACAATATAGCACAAGGAGAATTCACTCACTGTCCTTCCAGGTCCCTGGAAACAAGGACTTGCACAGTGAAAGAAACTGACACTCTCCCTACCTACAGTTTTCTGTCCCTAGAAAAAATGTTTTTTTTAAGCACAATATAGCACAAGGAGAATTCACTCACTGTCCTTCCAGGTCCCTAGAAACAAGGACTTGCACAGTGAAAGAAACTGACACTCTCCCTACCTACAGTTTTCTGTCCCTAGAAAAAATGTTTTTTTTAAGCACAATATAGCACAAGGAGAATTCACTCACTGTCCTTCCAGGTCCCTAGAAACAAGGACTTGCACAGTGAAAGAAACTGACACTCTCCCTGCCTACAGTTTTCTGTCCCTAGAAAAAATGTTTTTTTTAAGCACAATATAGCACAAGGAGAATTCACTCACTGTCCTTCCAGGTCCCTGGAAACAAGGACTTGCACAGTGAAAGAAACTGACACTCTCCCTACCTACAGTTTTCTGTCCCTAGAAAAAATGTTTTTTTTAAGCACAATATAGCACAAGGAGAATTCACTCACTGTCCTTCCAGGTCCCTGGAAACAAGGACTTGCACAGTGAAAGAAACTGACACTCTCCCTACCTACAGTTTTCTGTCCCTAGAAAAAATGTTTTTTTAAAGCACAATATAGCACAAGGAGAATTCACTCACTGTCCTTCCAGGTCCCTGGAAACAAGGACTTGCACAGTGAAAGAAACTGACACTCTCCCTACCTACAGTTTTCTGTCCCTAGAAAAAATGTTTTTTTTAAGCACACTATAGCACAAGGAGAATTCACTCACTGTCCTTCCCAGTCCCTAGAAACAAGGACTTGCACAGTGAAAGAAACTGACACTCTCCCTACCTACAGTTTTCTGTCCCTAGAAAAAATGTTTTTTTTAAGCACAATATAGCACAAGGAGAATTCACTCACTGTCCTTCCAGGTCCCTAGAAACAAGGACTTGCACAGTGAAAGAAACTGACACTCTCCCTACCTACAGTTTTCTGTCCCTAGAAAAAATGTTTTTTTTAAGCACAATATAGCACAAGGAGAATTCACTCACTGTCCTTCCAGGTCCCTGGAAACAAGGACTTGCACAGTGAAAGAAACTGACACTCTCCCTACCTACAGTTTTCTGTCCCTAGAAAAAATGTTTTTTTTAAGCACAATATAGCACAAGGAGAATTCACTCACTGTCCTTCCAGGTCCCTGGAAACAAGGACTTGCACAGTGAAAGAAACTGACACTCTCCCTACCTACAGTTTTCTGTCCCTAGAAAAAATGTTTTTTTTAAGCACAATATAGCACAAGGAGAATTCACTCACTGTCCTTCCAGGTCCCTAGAAACAAGGACTTGCACAGTGAAAGAAACTGACACTCTCCCTACCTACAGTTTTCTGTCCCTAGAAAAAATGTTTTTTTTAAGCACACTATAGCACAAGCACAAAACACACTGACACTCTCCCTACCTATCCTTCTCTTTCCCTAAACTAAAGGAATCCAGGTTAAGCAAGAAAGAAATAAAAGTCACTGTCCCTGCCTATGCTGCTCTATCCCTGCTCCGGAACACACTACACTAGGCCGCCGTGCTGGCGGCCTTTTATAGTGTGGGGCGTGTACTAAACACCCTCAGCAATAATTGGCCACAGACATCCTGCCTGTGGCCAATCATTGCTCTCCTCGCTGCCGGCGCTGTGATTGGCCAAGCATGCGGGGTCACAGTGCATGCTTGGCCAATCACAGCGCCTGGATGACACTGCGATGGCGTAGTGCATTGTGGGCCGTTCGCGTCACTCGAATTTGGCGCGAACGGCCCAAATCGTTCGATCTTCGTCGAACGATCGAACAGCCGATGTTCGAGTCGAACGTATGTTCGACTCGAACACGAAGCTCATCCCTAGCTGCGACTCAGTTCCCTTTCCTATTCCCTGATGTAGTAGGGTACTGTACGGGTAGATTGGTTTAATAACATTTTGTAAAGGTTAGACAAAAATCGAGTGGTTTGGTCTCCATTTAGGCATGAGGCTTCAAAAGGTAGAGAAGGTGTCTCAGGAGCAGAACAGGCATGGAAGCTTCCCAAAGAAGGATTGTAATTGAGTGTACTTCCATTCATGAAGCACACTAATGCTCCACGCCTGTCTGATCGTGGGTAAGGGTTTCAGCCTTGAGCCCTGCATGAAATGGAAACACTGGATTTCCTTTGCTCTTCCCCAGGAATTGAAAAAGGGCAGTTGTTTTCCATGGGGGGACCTAGGAAAACCACCCAGATAATACAGTGGGGAGTAGGGTTTAGCTAGAGTATATTTCACATTTAACCTGTTCATTAAAGGGCCTTCCTGTTGCAATAATCTCCATCTTGAAAGCAACTACTCTATTGACAAAATACTATTCATAGCAACTTTATGTTCAGTAATTTCATCCATGTATTTGCCAATTGCTATTGCTGCTGCTGCATCACTGAAGTCAGACAGCTCTGAGCCCCATGTGCCCCTGGGCCCCACAGAAGTCACATGGTCAGCTGTGGCTGTAGATACTTCCTTGCCTGCAGCCACAGTACCTGTATCATTTCTATGTGCCAGTAATTAAAGGGATGATGTAGCAACACCAGGGAAATGTTTTATTCTGCTAGATGAATAAACCCTTTAATCTTTAAAAGTAGAGGTGCACCAAATGGAAATTTTGGTGTCGAAACTGAAAATGTAGGATGCACTTGGCCGAAACCCAAAACTGAAACTAACAGTTAAAAAAAAATATATATACAGTGTTAGGACCTGGGCTTGAACCTGGGACCACTGGTGTGTCTGGTGGTCACTCTGCTTGCTGAGCCACCTTTAATGCTGGATAGCAAACTGGATAGTTCCTTGGATAGTTCCTTGGATAGTTCCTAAGACAATTCCTTGAATGATTTTGTCTTGAATCTTATTTGCCTTGAACCTTGAACCCTTTGCTCCTCCCGTGTCATCAGCCAGGGTGACCTGTATGAATACCTGCTCTGCTGCTATAGCTACTGGCCTCTGAGCCTGACTCCAGATCGTGACAGAATATTCTGGCCCAAAACATGGAGACCGTTGTAGCAGCTGCTGTAGCTCCTCTCAGGGTGCAAGTCGCTGAGTTGCAGACATTTGGTGTTAACTACCAGGAAAATTTTTCTGAGTTACAGATTGAAATGAAAGCACTACAAGAGGAAATCCTTGATCTGAATAAACAATTGCGGGACTTTCGTGCCCGAGATACTGCTGCCGTAGATACTAATGCACGAATGCACCTACCACTTAAGTTTAACGGAGACCGCCGCCATTATAGAGGGCTCCTTAATCAATGTCGTATATACTTTCAGATGCAACCTGCTGCATTTACTTCTGACAGGAAAGGTGCTGTTTATTATCAACCTCCTGACTGAGGAAGCTTTAGCCTGGGCCTCCCCTTACGTGGAGAAAGATGATGTCGTCCTGGATGATTTCGATTCTTTTGTGACTGCGATGAACCAAGTTTTCGATGATCCTAGCCACTGCGCTACTGCTGAGGCAAAATTGCACAATTTACGGCAGGGTAGACGCTCTGTTGCAGAGTACACAACTGAATTCCGACGTTGGATCTCAGATACCAATTGGAATCCAGCAGCACAAAAGAGTCAGTTCCATCAAGGACTCTCGGAGCAAGTAAAAGATGAGCTTGCCAGAGTAGAAAGTCCTGACGACCTTGAGGCTTTTATTGAATTATGTATTCGAATTGATCAGAGACTTACTGAAAGGAGAAAGGAGAGACTGGGAATCCTAGGCAGTAATGGTGGCATGCGTTTTTCTACTACTCAGTATCCTCCTAAGGGTCCAAGAGTTTTTCCTGATTCTGACACTCCTGAACCTATGCAGGTGGATGCTATTAAAATATCTATTACTACTCAGGAGAAAGAAAGACGACGTTCAGAGAACTTATGTCTTTATTGTGGAGACTCTGGACATTATGCAGTTAATTGTCCAAATAAATTTAAAAGAACAATTGCTGCAACGGATGTTACAGTATCTGAACAAATGAACTGAATTTCTCAGTCCGTCTCTCCTTTGATTCAGGAAGCAAATAAAGTTAATTCTTTATCAACTCATTTTGTCACCCCAATCGTTGAAGGCAATGAAATACCTTGCTCTGCTATGCTGGACTCAGGGGCCAGGGGAAACTTCATGGACATCGAATTTGCACAAAGTAATAACATTCAAATAAGAAATAAGCTCGCCCCTATTAATATAGAAACTGTGGATGGCTCACCTTTGTCTTCAGGACCAGTTACCCACAAGACCATCCCGCTTAAACTCCTAATTGAGACTGACCATCTGTCAGGAATGGTGTCATTACTGGGCTCACCTGCTGGTGGCACTGTTGCATTCGGCAGCAGTGGGTGTAGTTCTGGTGGCCACCAGCGGGTGTCTCCTCACCAAGACTTTCTAACAGCCATCAAGCACACCTGATCTGGGTCTGCTGGACTATATAACCAAGCTCAGTGCTCCAGAATTCCTTCTGTAAGCCTGGTCCCTGCCTGAACCTGAACCTGATCCGTTACCTGATCCTGATCTGTTCCCTGCCTTGTCCTGGACTCTGATCCTTGTACCCTGTCCCCTGAGACCTGTCCCCTGAGACCTGTCCCCTGATACCTGTCCTCTGATACCAGCTTCCAGCTCCCCCTTGCTGACTGCTCCCAGTATCTGGCCTTCTGCTCCCCTTGTCTCTCGTCCCTGCCTTGTTTATGTATGTGTGTTCCCTTTACCTGTATATATTAGTTAGATAAATAGATTAGGTTGTTTTGGGGTTTGTTGTGTTCTCTTGTATTCATTTCTTGCTTATGGTTTGCTGTTGTTTGATTACACGTGTGTCTTTATCTTTAATAAATATATATATTTTCACTTACTCTGTTCCTGATTCCTTAAAGTGCAGCCCAATGATCTGATCACCTGTATTGGATGTCTGTGTGTAGCATCCCCGTGACAGAATTCTGGAGCCTACTGTCTTGCTTGGTGACCCTGTACCTGGTATCCAGCCTGAGATGATCCAGTTCCTAATGGTTCCATTCCTGATACTCTGCCTGGTGGTTCCTTTACCACTGCCCAGCCTGATGACTCAGAGCCCGCTGCCCAGCTTGAGGATATGGTCCCTGCTAAGACCTGTTCCTGATGCCCAGCTGGCCGCTGATGTCTTCCTGATGGATGCCCTTTTTTCCACTATTTTAATCCTGCTTGTCACCCAGCCTGAATGTAATGCCCATGCGTGGTCTGCCTCCGATGGGTTCTTGCCCATTGCCCTGCTAATTTTTACTTCCAAATCTAAACTTCCTGACCCTGGTGGTGGGATGCATGCCCTATTTTCAGACTCTAGTGGCACGTCTCCCAGTGAACTAAAGGACTCTGGCCTAGGAAGTGCGAAGAAGTCCGCAGACGTAGTATGGAAATTTTTTTGGGTGTTTCCGCATCCACTCGGACTGTCCAACCAAGGGCTGAATGGAGTGTCCGGAGGCCACTCCTTAAGGGGGGGAACTGTCAGGAATGGTGTCATTACTGGGCTCACCTGCTGGTGGCACTGTTGCATTCGGCAGCAGTGGGTGTAGTTCTGGTGGCCACCAGCGGGTGTCTCCTCACCAAGACTTTCTACCAGCCATCAAGCACACCTGATCTGGGTCTGATGGACTATATAAGCCCGCCCTTAACCAAGCTCAGTGCTCCAGAATTCCTTCTGTAAGCCTGGTCCCTGCCTGAACCTGAACCTGATCCGTTACCTGATCCTGAACCTGATCCTGATCTGTTCCCTGCCTTGTCCTGGACTCTGATCCTTGTACCCTGTCCCCTGAGACCTGTCCCCTGAGACCTGTCCCCTGATACCAGCTTCCAGCTCCCCTTTGCTGACTGCTCCCAGTATCTGGCCTTCTGCTCCCCTTGTCTCTCGTCCCTGCCTTGTTTATGTATGTGTGTTCCCTTTACCTGTATATATTAGTTAGATAGTTAGATTAGGTTGTTTTGGGGTTTGTTGTGTTCTCTTGTATTCATTTCTTGCTTATGGTTTGCTGTTGCTTGATTACACGTGTGCCTTTATCTTTAATAAATATATATATTTTCACTTATTCTGTTCCTGATTCCTTAAAGTGCAGCCCAATGATCTGATCACCTGTATTGGATGTCTGTGTGTAGCATCCCCGTGACACCATCAGGAGACTATCAGCTTTGAGCTGATCACATCACCCAAGTTCCCTATTATCCTAGGTATTCCTTGGTTCTCTATCCATAATCCCTCCATCAAGTGGGAGACACGTTCTTTAAGCTTTACATCTGACCATTGCAAAAAACATTGCAAAGAATCTTATCAAGTAAGCCCTCCACCAACCCAAGATTTACAAGCAGTTTTGGCAACTATCAAGTCATACGACAAGCTACCTCCACAATATCTTGAGTTTCGGGACATTTGTGATAAAAAGAACGCAGATCAGCTGCCTCCTCATCGCTCTTATGATTGTCCCATTGAATTGCTTCCAGGGGCAGAAATACCATTTGGGCGCCTTTATTCTTTATCAGAACCTGAACTGAAGGTGCTCAGGGAGTGGATTAATGAAAATCTAAAGGGTTTTATCAGACACTCAACCTCTCCTGCTGGGGCAGCCTTATTCTTCGTGGTGAAAAGGGACTTTGCGTCCGTGTATTGACTACAGAGATTTAAATAGGATAACAATTAAGAATCACTATCCACACCCACATGCCCTTTGGGCTTTGCAATGCTCCTGCAACTTTTCAACATTTTATTAATGATGCTTTTCGAGATTTGCTTGATCAGTTTGTAATAGCATATTTGGATGACATTCTAATTTTCTCTGATAATTTGGAAGAACACCGCAAACATGTCTGTATTGTTTTCGAGAGATTAAGGCGGAATCAACTTTACATCAAACTAGAGAAATGCGAGTTTGAACAAACTCAGATCCAGTTTTTGGGATACATAATCTCTTCTGAAGGGGTAACCATGGATCCTGATAAGATCAAATCAGAGGTGGATTGGCCTGTCCCTAGGAATGTTAAGGAGATACAGCGATTTGTTGGATTTGCCAACTTTTACAGAAGATTTATTAGGAATTTCTCCAAGGTAATTGCTCCAATTACACAGCTGACAAAGAAAGGGATGCCCTTTTTGTGGTCACCTGAGGCACAGGCTGCCTTTAGTAAATTGAAAACTCTCTTCACTTCTGCACCAATACTGGTGCATCCAGATCCAGAACTACCTTTCATCCTAGAAGTTGATGCTTCTAATTCTGTTGTGGGAGCTGGCGGGTGTGAGGCATTAGTGCGACTTCTCGTAGGCCTGGAGCCTGTCCGGGCGTCTGCGGCCGAGGGCCTCTCTCCATCACCCTCTCCTCATATGGGGATCTATAGACAAGTGGTGGCGCACAATATCCACAGAAACATGTATTACCCAAAGTAATCAATATGAAGCAAGAAAAAAGAATAAAAAATAATGAATGAATAAATAATTAAATAAAAAATAAAAAATAAATAAATAAATAAAAAAAATAAAAAAAAATAAAAAAAAAATAAATAATAAAAAATAAAAAATAAAATAAAAAAATATATAAAATATAAAGATAAGATGAAAAAATACCATACAACATATGTATATATATAGACAGTCTTAAAGGAAGTCCTTAGGAGTCTGTTTACACACTGCGGTGTATATGGGTGGAGCAGGGATAAATGGGATCCACTGTGCACAGGGCGGCCATCATAGATGAACAGAAACCATGTTCAGGGGTAACTGGAAGACAAGGAGAGAGGCGCCTCTAAGTGCAATAGTGTAACAAGTTTTTAATAGTAGATACAAATACACTCACATTTAGGTGAATTAACATAGGCGTTTAAAATGTCAGGATGACGATCATCAGCAGCAGGTCACAGGGGGTTCTCAGCTCTGCGTAGAATGACAGGAGTGTCTCTGAAGATGGAGCGGCCGGCTTCCGGGGACAACGATCCTGTAGTGTGTTAAGAGCGAGGCTAGGAGCGCACATGTGGTTAAGCTGCAGAGGTCCCGCGCAGCGGCGCGATCCCGATGCACGCGTGTCACCCGGACACGGCGCATCTCGATTCGGCAGGAGGGCTCTGTGATTGGACACGGCCATCATGTGATCAGGAGGGCCAATCACAGCCGTCATGTGATGTAAACAGAGAGCCGGTTGCTAGGCAATCAGCTCTCCTCTCCTCACACAGAAGTCGTCGGTGAGGAGAGGAGAGTGGATCGCTGCAGCTGGCTGGTGATCAGTGAGTATGAGCTGTTTTTTTCAGCTTTTTACTCACTGATCACCAGTCTAGTGTCCCCACACAGTGTAAAACACATACATGTCCCCAAAATACATGTCCCCAAAATACATGTCCCCACACACACACACGTCCCCACATAGTAAAAACACCTGTCCCCCACATATGTGACAGTAAAATCATATGTCCCAATGATCATTTGCACACATATGTCCGTGATCACCTGCGCACATCTGTACATGATCATTTGCGTACATATGTCCGTGATCACACGAACCTATTATTATACACTTAACAGATTTTTTTTTACCAAAAACATGTAGTAGAATACATTTTGGCTTAAATTTATGACAAAATTCGATTTTATTGGATTTTTTTTAAAATAGAAAGACGAAAATAAATATTTTTTTTTCAAATTTCCGCTCTTTTTTCGCGTATATCGCAAAAAATAAAAAACGTAGTCGTGAATAAATACCACCAAAAGAAAGCTCTATTTGTGTAAAAAATTTCATTTGGGTACAGTGTAGCATGACCGCGCAATTGTCATTGAAAATGCGAGAGCGCTGAAAATTGGTCTGGGAAGGAAGGGGGTGAAAGTGCCCGGTATTGATGTGGTTAAGGAAGCATTTTCTGAGTGGAGGCATCTGCTGGAAGGGGCTAAGCACCCTGTAACCATTCTCACCGATCATAGAAATTTAGAATTTATTAGGTCTGCTAAAAAATTGTCATCTAGACAAGCACGTTTTTTTCTTCTCCAGGTTCAATTTTGTTATCTCATACCGCCATTGGTCAAGGAATGGTAAGGCTGATGCCCTATCACGGATGTTGCCTGGGCCTCTCCAGGAAAGCAACTCTGAATGTACAATCCTGTCTCAAGAGAACTTTCTAGGGGCCACAAGTTCAAAGACATTTCTTAATCTCCTCAAGGAGGGGTATGAGAATGACCCGCTTCTTAACCACTTAAGCCCCGGACCATTTGGTAGCTAGAGGACCAGAGGTGAATTCAGAATTTTGCACTGCGCTGCTTTAACTGTAAATTGTGCGGACATGCAATGTTGTACCCAAACGAAATTTGCGTCCTTTTCTTCCCACAAATAGAGCTTTCTTTTAATGGTATTTGATTGCCTCTGCGATTTTTATTTTTTGCGATATAAACGGAAAAAGACCGAAAATTTTGAAAAAAAATATTTTTTTTGTCCCAAGTGATTGAATAATGACAAAAAAAAAAAATGACAAAAAGTTGTCACTAAATGATATATTGCTCACACATGCCATGGTTATATGTGGAATTACACCCCAAAATAAATTTTTCTGCTTCTCCTGAGTACGGGGATACCATATGTGTGGGACTTTTTAGGAGCCTAGCCGCGTACGGGACCCCGAAAACCAAGCACCGCCTTCAGGATTTCTAGGCACAAATTTTTGATTTCACTCCTCACTACCTATCACAGTTTCGAAGGCCATAAAATGCCAAAATCGCACAAAACCCCCCCAAATGACCCCATTTTGGAAAGTAGACACCCCAAGCTATTTACTGAGAGGAATGGCGAGTATTTTACAGCTCTCATTTGTTTTTGAAAATGAAGAAAGAAAATATATATATATATATATATTTTTTTTTTTCAATTTTCAAAACTTTGTGACAAAAAGCGAGATCTGCAAAATACTCACAATACCTCTCAGCAAATAGCTTGGGGTGTCTACTTTCCAAAATTGGGTCATTTGGGGGGGTTTTGTGCTATCTGGGCATTCCATGGCCTCCGAAACTGTGATAGGCAGTGAGAAGTGAAATCAAAAATTTACACCCTTAGAAAGCCTGAAGGCGGTTCTTGGTTTTTGGGGTCCCGTACGTGGCTAGGCGCCCAAAAAGTCTCACACATGTGGTATCCCCGTACTCAGGAGAAGCAACAGAATGTATTTTGGGGTGTAATTCCACATATGCCCATGGCATGTTTGAGCAATATATCATTTAGTGACAACTTTGTGCAAAAAAGAAAAAAAAAATTGTCGTTTTTCCGCAACTTGTGTCAACATATAAAATATTCCATGGACTCGACATGCCTCTCAGTATATAGCTTGGGGTGTCTACTTTCCAAAATGGGGTCATTTGGGGGGGTTTTGAACTGTTCTGGCATTTTATACACAACATTAGGAAGCTTACATCCACTCTTCTAACCACTTGAAGACAAAGCCCTTTTTGCCACTTTTTGTTTACATGAAAACATTTTTTTTTTTGCAAGAAAATTATGTTGAACCCCCAAACATTATATATATTTTTAAAGCAAAGGCCCTACAGATTAAAATGGTGGGTGTTGCATTTTTTTTTCTACACAGTATTTGCGCAGCGATTTTTCAAACGCATTTTTTGGGTTAAAAAATACACTTTTTTAAATTTTAATGCACTAAAACACACTATATTGCCCAAATGTTTGATGAAATAAAAAAGATGATCTTAGGCCGAGTACATAGATACCAAACACGACATGCTTTAAAATTTCGCACAAACGCGCATTGGCGACAAACTACATACATTTTTAAAAGCCTTTAAAAGCCTTTACAGGTTACCCCAGTAGATTTACAGAGGAGGTCTACTGCTAAAATGATTGCCCTCGATCTGACCTTCGCGGTGATACCTCACATGCATGGTGCAATTGCTGTTTACATATGACGCCAGACCGACGCTTGCGTTCGCCATTGGGCAAGAGCAGGGCAGGACAGGGGTGCTTTTTTTTTTTTTCTTTTTTTTTATTATTAATTTTGCTTTTTTATTTTATTTTTAAATTGTTCCTTCCAAGTATTTTTTTTTTTTATCATTTTTATTGTTATCTCAGGGAATGTAAATATCCCCTATGATAGCAATAGGTAGTGACAGGTACTCTTTTTTTGAAAAAACTGGGGTCTTCTAGACCCTAGATTTTTCCTCTGCCCTCAAAGCATCTGACCACACCAAGATCGGTGTGATAAAATGCTTTCCCAATTTCCCAATGGCGCTTTTTATATCCGGGGGGGCATTCCCTCCCACTGCTTGTAAAAGCAGTCCAGAGGCTAATTAGCCGCTAGGATTGCTTTTACATGAAAGCCAGCCGCAGGCTGAAAAGAATGATACCAAGATGATACCTAAACCCGCAGGCATCATTCTGGTATAAACATTCAAAGTCCAGCAACATACCAGTACGTTGCTGGTCCTTGTTGGACATGTATTGTAATCTTTTTATTTCATGCAGCCTGTTGGCTGAACGAAAAAAGAGATTGATTGGTGGGTATGCCCACCATTAGAATACCGCCCTTCATCCACCCACTTCCAATGATGGGCATACACGCACCATTTATATATGCCGAAGCATGGGGGCATCCTCCCGCAAAAAAGTTATGCCGCACACACATGGTCGGACTTTTCCACGGGCAAGCCTCCGTCGGAATTTCGACCGTATGTACGCGGCATTAGGAGCAAAATCACTCCTCCGCCCCTGCTGCTCCAATGCTTCGGCATATTTGCTTTTTTTTTTTTAACTGTGGTGGTGAAATCACCTCCTACAGCACTGGAGTCGCAGGGATCAGGCCTGTCTCTGCGAACGCTGCAGTTATGTGTGTTTTTGTTTTGTAAGTGACAGTGATCGATCGATACTGCACTTGGGTGGCCTGGGCTGGACGGAGGGGCAAAACGCAGGTGCTAGCAGGTATCTGGGCTGATCCCGCTAACACTGCGTTTTTGGGAACCCTAAACTGCTGGGGACGCTAGTATAGATCAGATCAGATATTGATCTGTTCAGATACTATACCAGTAAGGGGGGTGTATGCTTCACGCGTGGGTGTTAGCGTTACTGGCACTAACCTGACGCTGCCTGGGGTGTGACGCAGACCCTCTCTGACGCTAAAACCTAATTGATATCACCCGCCGGGCGATCAGGGGGTTAAACCTTTATTGGGTTATATACACGGCGGGTGCCCTGACACTATAAAAAGCAAACTAACTAAACAGCGTCACCCGTAACACTTATATGGTGATCACTGGTGAAAGGGTTAACTAGGGGCAATCAGGGGGTTAAAACCTTTATTAGATAATATATGGGGGTACCTGACGCTATAAAAACCTGCGGCAAACCTAAAAAAAATTACCAGCTACCGATCTGCATCACCGACACTAAGACAGCGTTTAGAAAAACGATTGCTTAGCGACAGTGGTGATGGGGGTGAAAGGGTTACCTGGGGGGGGGCGATCAAGGGGGTTAAACCTTTATTAGATAATATATTGGGGTACTTGACACTATAAAAACATGCGGCGAACCTAAAAAAAATTACTGGCTACGATCTGCATCACCGACACTAAGACAGCGTTTAGAAAAACAATTGCTTAGCGACAGTGGTGATAGGGGGTGAAAGGGTTACCTGGGGGGCGATCAAGGGGGTTAAACCTTTATTAGATAATATATTGGGGTACCTGACGCTATAAAAACCTGCGGCGAACCTAAAAAAAATTACCGGCTACCGATCTGCATCACAGACACTAAGACAGCGTTTAGAAAAACGATCGCTTAGTGACAGTGGTGATAGGGGGTGAAAGGGTTACCTGGGGGGCGATCAAGGGGGTTAAACCTTTATTAGATAATATATTGGGGTACCTGACGCTATAAAAACCTGCGGCGAACCTAAAAAAAATTACTGGCTACGATCTGCATCACCGACACTAAGACAGCGTTTAGAAAAACAATTGCTTAGCGACAGTGGTGATAGGGGGTGAAAGGGTTACCTGGGGGGCGATCAAGGGGGTTAAACCTTTATTAGATAATATATTGGGGTACCTGACGCTATAAAAACCTGCGGCGAACCTAAAAAAAATTACTGGCTGCCGATCGGCATCACTGACGCTAAGACAGCGATCAGAAAAATGATCGCTAAGCGACAGTGGTGATAGGCGGTGAAAGGGTTATCTGGGGGGTGATCAGGGGGTTAAACCTTTATTAGGGGGGATTAGGGGGCTACACTGGACCTAAGACTAAACTTTGGTGACACTTTTACAGTCACAAATGTCACTGATTGCAGTGATCACTAAATAAATGGTCACTGCAATCAGTGACACTGTGACTGGGGGCTGGGGGGGTGATCTGGGGGGTGATCTGGGGTGTCTGGGGGGGCGATTTATGTCCCTATGTGTCCTGGTGTCAGTGTAGTGTTGTGTGCACTGACCTGATATCTTCTCTTGTACGGCGCTCGGTATATGTGAGCGCCGCACCAGAGATGACATCACTTCCTCCTGCTCCCTCTGTCTGACACAGACAGAGGGGGCATTTCCATTCACCGGGAGCGATCGCGAGGGGGTGGCCAGAAACGAATGGCTGCCCCCTCATCCCGGAACGCTCCCGGACACTTAGCCACCGCTCACTGTACAGAAGGGGGGTCCGATCGGACCCCCCAACTATACAAAGGCAATCACGTATGCTCTACGTGATTGTGCCTGTCGGTGCCATTCTGCCAACGTATATATACAGTGAGCGGTCGTTAAGTGGTTAATAATCCTCCTAAAGACATAAACCTCAAGTACAACAATGGTTTTTGGACTCAAGCGCATTGCCTCTATGTACCTGAATCAATTCGGGTAGAAGCCCTCAGGTTGGTACATGACTCTAAACTTGCTGGTCATTTTGGGGTTTCTAAGACAGAAGAACTCTTATCACATTCCTTTTGGTGGCCTGGGTACAATAAAGATGTAAAGAGATATGTGGCTTCATGTCTAACCTGTGCTCGCAATAAGACACCCCGATCTTCTCCTCTGGGGTTACTTCTACCACTGCCTGTTCCATCAAGACCATGGGGGTCAATTTCTATGGACTTTGTGGTCGACCTTCCTCTTTCAAAAGGGATGACCACCATTCTGGTAGTCGTTGACCATCTCACTAAGATGGCTCATTTTATTCCAGTTAAGGGGTGTAGCGGAACTCCAAAGTCCGCTGGGAAATCCTTGAAGCTGAGGAAGTACTGACTTATCCAAGGCAACCTGTTACCCCCCCCAGTAACTGGACGACACACAGTTCTGGGAGTAAATCAACACTTTATTTAGCCACAGCTGGCTTTTTATATCATTCCCCATGCAAGGGGTTTCTTAACTCCTTTTCAGGGGCATTCCCTTCAGCAACTAACAGATGACAGTGATTTAATTACCTGGAACTAGTGATGAGCCGAACACCCCCGGGTTCGGTTCGCACCAGAACCCGCGAACGGACTGAAAGTTCGCACGAACTTTAGAACCCTATTAAATACAATGGATGCTAACGTTTGAAATCTAAAGTGCTAATTATAACGACTAATATGCATGTTATTGTCCTAAAAAGGGTTTGGGAACCCGGGTTCTGCACCAGGGGACATGTATCAATCCAAAAAAAAGTTTTAAAAACGGCCGTTTTTCGGGAGCAGTCATTTTAATGATGCATAAAGTGAAAAAAAAAAAGTCAAATATTCCTTTAAATATCGTACCTGGGGGGTGTCTAAAGTATGCCTGTGAAGTGCCACGTGTTTCCCGTGTTTAGAACTGTCCCTGCACAAAATTACATTTCTAAAGGAAAAAAAGCCATTTAAAACTGCTTGCGGCTTTAATGTAATGTCTGGTCCCGGTAATATGGATGAAAATCTTTAAGAAAAATGGCATAGCTACCCCATCACAGCCCCCCCCCCCCCCTACCCCAGCCCATTACCAGCCCCTTTGGGTCTTGTATGGATATTAAGGGGAACCCCGCACACAAAATAAAAAAGGCCCTATATACTCTGAACAGCCGTATACAGGCGGTGCATACAAGACAGGGACTGTAGGTTTGTTCTTATGTAGAATCTGTTTGTAATTTTGAACAGGTACATTGTTTAAGTGTAGCTCCAGCCCAAAAATCTATTTTTAAGCTTTTTGGAAAACATAGGGAAGGGTTATCACCCCTGTAACATTTGTTTTGCTGTCTGTGCAGTGTGCACCTGTTCAGAACAGTTCACCTCACTTTCCGTCCTAATGACAAATGTTTTTTGAAAATTTTGGGTTTTTATTGAAACAAGAATTGGTGATAAAGCATCAGTGGAGAGGAGACACTTTTTTCCCCATATTAGCTCTTACAGGAGAGAATTTGCCTTCCTAGGGGTAGATTTCCTCTCACTTCCTGTTGTATCCTTCCGTTTGCGAGGAGGAGTCGTTTGCAAGTTGGATGTTTGAAAGTAGGGGCCTGCCGTATATACTCAGCTGAAATTTGCCCCTTACATGTTGGTGTTGCCACAACACTGTGAGCCCTCACAGTTAATCTTGGTGGGCGCATGAATGGGCCCTGCTGTGAATTATTAGATCAAGAATTGTAATTGCATGCCCCTGTTGAACAGGGGCTGAAAAATTGGGCCTTTGGTGGTGGTGGTGGTGGTGTTGACACAACACTGTAAGGCCTCACAGTTAGTCTTGGTGGGCGCAGGAATGGGCCCTGCTGTGAATTATTAGATCAAGAATTGTAATTACATGCCCCTGTTAAACAGGGGCAGAAAAATTGGGCCTTAGGCACTGGTGCCACAACACTGCAACCCCTCACAGATACTGTACTTGGAGCACAGCAATGAGCCCTGTTGCAAAGTATTGCATCAAAAATTGTAATTACACGCCCCTATTAAACAGGGGCTGAAAAATTGGGCCTTAGCCACTGGTGCTGGTGCCACGACACTGCAACCTCTCCCAGATACTCTAGTTGGAGTGCAGGAATGAGCCCTGCTGCAAAGCATTGCATAAAAAATTGTAATAAACAGGGGCTGAAAAATTGGGCCTTAGCCACTGGTGGCGGCACCCAGAAACAAAAATGTTCTTCCAAGCTATCATCATCAATCGGATCATTGAGGAGGAGGATAGTCACTCAGCATCAGCATCAGTCTTGAAGGGATGTGTCAGGACCTGGGCTTGAACCTGGGACCTCGTCTGGGATGCTGGACAGCTCCCTGCCTGATCTGCTGGACAAACCTATCTGATCCAATGGACAACCCTGCCTTGAGTCTTGATTACCGATGAACCTTGAACTCCTTGCTCCTCCCAGGAACTTCCTATGTAAGCCTTGTCTCAGCATTTCCTCTTTGCCAGGTTATTATGCCTTCCCTGCCAGTGCCTTGCTGTTGGTTTTCCTGTTGCCATCTGTACCTACAACCACTCGTGATTGACCCTCTTCTCAATCATCCGCCTGCGGATATTAACCTTGTGTACAAGAATGGCTTTTGGACTCATGCACATAGTCTCTATGTACCTGAATCTGCTCGGACTGAAGCCCTCAGGTTGGTTCATGACTCTAAACTTGCTGGGCATTTTGGGATTTCCAAAACAGAAGAGCTCTTGTCACGTTCATTTTGGTGGCCCAGCTATAAGAAAGACGTCAAACACTATGTGGCCTCATGCCTGACCTGTGCACGCAGTAAGACTCCCCGGCCTTCTCCTTTGGGGTTGCTCCAGCCACTCCCTGTTCCATCAAGACCATGGGGATCAATTTCTATGGACTTTGTGGTAGATTTACCTCCCTCAAGAGAAATGAGCACTATTTTGGTTGTTGTTGACCGTCTCACTAAGATGGCTCATTTTATACCTGTTAAGGGGGTACCTTCAGCTGAACAAACTGCTGAGTTAATGCTTGGAGAAGTATTTAAACTACATGGAATTCCTGACGATGTGGTGTCTGACAGAGGAGTACAGTTTACTTCAAAATTTTGGAAAAACTTTTGTTCAGCCTTAGGTGTAACAGTTAATCTGTCTTCTGCTTTTCATCCCCAGTCTAATGGTCAGACTGAGAGGACCAATCAAACCTTAGAACAGTACCTTCGATGTTTTGTCAGTTATCTTCAGGATGACTGGGTGGATTATCTTCCTACAGCAGAGTTTGCATATAACAATTCTAAACATAGTTCCACTTCTCAAAGTCCTTTTTATTTAAACAACGGGTATCATCCAGTTTTTATTCCTGATCTCCCTATCTCAACTCCAATTCCTTCTGTTACCAACAGATTAACTACATTGCAGGAGATTCGTGAAAAATTGATCGAAACTTTGAAGAAGGCTCAGGAATGTTACAAGAAGGCTGCTGATAGACATCGCAGATCACTTCCTACATTTCATGTGGGTGACAAAGTTTGGTTATCAACCAAAAATTTGAAGGTCCATGTTCCGTCTGCAAAGCTGGGCCAGAAGTTTGTAGGCCCATTCAAGATTTCTGCTCAAATCAATCCAGTTACCTTTCGCTTAAAACTTCCTGATAGTATGAAAATTCACCCTGTTTTTCACATGTCATTACTTAAACAATTTAATGATAAATCCCTTTTCTGGAAGAATTCTTCCACCTCCTCCACCTGTTGAGGTACAGGGTGAAGTAGAATTTGTGGTGGAGAAAATTCTTGATTCCAGGATATTTAGAAACAAACTACAATATCTGGTCCAATGGGAAGGATATGGGCCAGAAGAAAATTCTTGGGAGCCTGAGGAGAACGTTCATGCCCCTAGATTGACAAGAGAATTCCACCAGAGGTTTCCTCACAAACCCAGCCCTAAGATGTCCAGAGGACATCCTGAGAGGAGGGGAGTACTGTCAGGACCTGGGCTTGAACCTGGGACCTCGTCGGTGTCTGGCGTTTACTCTTCCCACTGAGCTATCTGGGATGCTGGACAGCTCCCTGCCTGATCTGCTGGACAAACCTATCTGATCCAATGGATAACCCTGCCTTGAGTCTTGATTACCGATGAACCTTGAACTCCTTGCTCCTCCCAGGAACTTCCTATATAATCCTTGTCTCAGCACTTCCTCTTTGCCAGGTTATTGTGCCTTCCCTGCCAGTGCCTTGCTGTTGGTTTTCCTGTTGCCATCTGTACCTACAACCACTCGTGATTGACCTTTGGCTTGTTCCTGGACTTCTCTACTGCCTGATCCCAATCTGCAACTACCCGTGTTTGACCCTCGGCCTGTTCTTTGACCACGTTGCTGTTTCATCCTTGTCTGTTTATCCGCTATTGGACCTCGGCTTGCTCACACCCTGGTGGGGCAAACTTGAGGACTGCGACCTGGTACTAGCTTGCAGCCAAATCCATCTCCACCACCCGGAGCTCTGGGGAAAACCAGCTAGTACTTAGACTCCGCACCTTAGGTGAGCCTGTGTCATCTACCAGAAGTGACTGCCTGTATGCCTGTCCTGCCACTGCTATTGCAATTGGTCTTCAAGCCCGACGCCTGATCGTGACAGGATGTGACATTTGAAAATAAATTAGTCTGTTATATCAGCTTCAGGTGTTTGGTAGCTGGTGGTGATCCAAGACTGGTTCATCTTCATGAAGGTCAGTCGATCAACAGAGTCGGTGGACAGGCGCACCCTGTGATCCGTGACAAATCCTCCAGCAGCACTGAATGTGCGTTCTGAAAGAACGCTGGATGCAGGACAGGCCAGTAGCTCAATTGCATACTGTGCAAGCTCTGGCCAGTGATCCATCCTCAAGACCCAGTAAGCCAGAGGATTTTCGGTGGGGAAGGTGTCCAAGTCTGACCTTGCCCCTAGGTATTCCTGCACCATGTATATCAGACGCTGGCGATGGTTGCTGGAACCGATCATACCTTGGGGCTGCGGACTAAAGAATTGTCTGAACGCATCGGTCAGACGGCCACCTTCCCCACCGCTCCTTCTTTGACTGACCGAAGCCTCAGCAACTCGTTGTCCAGGACCAGGAGTTTGTAACCTCCCAGTCTCTGGGAACGCGTGGCACAGACCTTTCTGCAAGGCCTCCCGGAGTTGTCTCATCCTCTGCTCCCTCTGCGACGGTAAGATAAGGTCTGCAACCTTACCCTTGTACCGTGGATCAAGGAGAGTGGCCAGCCAGTAATGGTCCCTCTCCTTGATCCGAAGAATACGAGGATCTTTCCGCAGACTTTGCAGGATCAGGGAGGCCATGCAGCGTAGGTTAGCTGAGGCATTCGGTCCGGAGTCCTCTGGGTCACTAAGGACGACATGATCCGCAGCCACCTCCTCCCAGCCACGTACAAGTCCACTGGTTTCTTGGGACTGTAAATCATCCCTAAAAGACTGCTGCTGATGATGCTGAGTGCCAGGCTCCACCTCCATGCTGACACAATCCTCCTCCTCCTCCTCCTCCTCTTCCTCTTCTTCCTGTGCGATGGGTGGGACAGAAGGAACACTGTCTGGGTAAAGGGGGCCTTGAGAGGCAAGGAAGTCCTCCTCTTCCTGCCTCTGTTCTGCCTCAAGTGCCCTGTCCATTATTCCACGCAGCGTATGTTCCAACAGGTGGACAAGAGGTACAGTGTCACTGATGCATGCACTGTCACTTGCTCACCATCCTCGTGGCCTCCTCAAATGGTGCCAGGACAGTGCATGCATCCCTGATCATGCCCCACTGGCGTGGTGAAATAAAACCGAGCTCCCCTGACCCTGTCCTGGTGCCGTAGTCGCACAGGTACTCATTGATGGCCCTCTGCTGCGTGTGCAGCTGCTGCAGCATGGCCAACGTTGAGTTCCACCTGGTGGGCATGTCACATATAAGGCGGTTCTTGGGCAGGTTCAACTCCTTTTGCAGCTCAGCCAGGCGAGCACTGGCATTATAAGATCTGCGGAAATGCACACAGACTTTCCTGGCCTGCCTCAGGACATCCTGTAAGCCCGGGTACCTGCCCAAGAATCGCTGCACCACCAGGTTAAGGACGTGAGCCACACAGGGCATATGGGTCAGTTGTCCCTGTCGGAGAGCTGAGAGGAGGTTGGTGCCATTGTCGCAAACTACCATTCCTGGCTTAAGCTGGCGTGGCGTCAACCACCTCTCGGCCTGCCCCTGCAGAGCAGACAGAACCTCTGCCCCAGTGTGGCTCCTGTCCCCCAAACACACCAGCGCAAGCACGGCATGGCATCTTTTTGCCTGCGTACTTGCGTAGCCCCTTGAACGCCTACGGAGCACCGCTGGTTCCGAGGACAAAGCACAGGAAGAGGCCATGGAGGAAGAAGAGGAGGGGGTGGAGGACAGAGGTGTGTCACAACCAGTAGTAGCATTTTGGAGGCGTGGCGGTGGAACAACCTCCAACACTACTGCACCTTGTCCTGCATCCTTCCCAGCTGCCAAAAGAGTGACCCAATGGGCCGTGAAAGAAAGGTAACGTCCCTGTCCATGCCTGCTGGACCATGAGTCAGCGGTAATATGCACCTTACCGCTGACCGCCCTGTCCAGCGAGGCCAAGACATTGCCTTCCACATGCCGGTAGAGAGCCGGAATCGCCTTCCGTGAGAAAAAGTGGCGTTTGGGAACCTGCCACTGAGGAACCGCACATTGCACAAACTCACGGAAGGGGGCAGAGTCTACCAACTGAAAAGGCAGCAGTTGAAGTGCTAGCAATTTAGCCAAGCTCGCATTCAACTGCTGGGCATGTGGATGGCTGGGAACGAACTTCTTTCGGCGGTGCAGCAGCTGGGGCAGGGAAATTTGCCTGGTACAATCGGACGTCGGTGTACCGAAAGCAGATTGCCCGCAAGTACTTGGCTGTGACACACCTAATTCTACACCTTCATTCCTCTCAGTGCAGGTTTCAGAGAGGACTGAAGGTATAGTGGGGTTGGAGATCCCAGCTGATGCGGTGCAAGAAGAGGTCCGCTTTGTTCTTTGGTGTGGGTCTTTAAGGTAGGCTTGCCAACGAGCTGCATGGCAGGTCAACATATGTCTGGTCAAGCATGTGGTGCCCAAGCGGGTGATGTTTTGACCACGCGATATACACTTGAGACATATGTTGCAAACAGCAGCTGTGCGATCTGATGCACTCGACTCAAAAAAGGCCCACACCAAAGAACTTTTTGAATAACGGGCAGAGGCAGCGCCCTGCACAGGCGGAGCTCTGCGGTGTGATTCCGTCAGTGTGCTGCCCTTACGCTGGCCCCCCGAGGGCATCCTGCCTCGTTGGAGATGTGCCTCCTCCTCCTCCTCCTCCTCCTCTCTCCTATTAGGCACCCACGTGGAGTCAGTGACCTCATCATCCCCTCCCTCCTCATCACTGGAGCCAATCTGGCAGTATGCTGCAGCTGCTGGAACATGACTGCCAGATTGGTGTCCTTCTTGAGCATCCCCTCTCTCTGCTCTCACGCTACTGCCTTCCTCTAGCTGGGTATCATCATCAGACCCTCCAAAACGCTGGGCATCCTCCTGGAGCATGTACCCAACACTGTGCTCAAACAGTTCGGGGGACTCCTCAGGAGGACATGGTTGGTCTAGGGAAGGAGTGACTGATGATGACATTGATACCAGGGAAGAGGACGCTTTGGCAGCTGCTTTGCCAGTACCCTGAGCCATGGCCACGTGCTGATGGCGATGCACCGCGTCCACGACCAGCACTGTTGTCTCTAGACACAGAGCCTGCTTGCCCTCTTTTATTGGCTCCTGACTGTCTGCCTCTCCTTGTTTGCCTTCCAGACATTCTAATGGCCTGCAGGGAAATGGGAAAACCAGCAATAAGGCATAGCTTCAGGAGTATATTTTGCAGGAATCACACTACGCCTGCTGTAGGTGCTGCAAATGCCTGTTGGTGTAACACACCAGGAAAAAGCAGCAATACAGGCTAACTTCAGGTGTAATATGATCAGGAGGCACACTCCGCCTGCTGTAAGTGCTGCAAATGCCTGTTGGTGTAACACACCAGGAAAAAGCAGCAATACAGGCTAACTTCAGGTGTAATATGATCAGGAGGCACACTCCGCCCGCTGTAAGTGCTGCAAATGCCTGTTGGTGTAACACACCAGGAAAAAGCAGCAATACAGGCTAACTTCAGGTGTAATATGATCAGGAGGCACACTCCGCCCGCTGTAAGTGCCGCAAATGCCTGTTGGTGTAACACACCAGGAAAAAGCAGCAATACGGGCTAACTTCAGGTGTATAATGTGCAGGAGGCTTAGCAACAATGACACTGACACTGTGCCCTGCCTATCCTTCTCTCTCCCTGCACACAAGGTTTATCAAAGTATATGACACTGACACTCTCCCTGCCTATCCTTCTCTCTCCCTGCACACAAGGTTTAGCAAAGAATATGACACTGACACTGTCCCCTGCCTATCCTTCTCTCTCCCTGCACACAAGGTTTATCAAAGTATATGACACTGACACTCTCCCTGCCTATCCTTCTCTCTCCCTACACACAAGGTTTAGCAAAGAATATGACACTGACACTCTCCCTGCCTATCCTTCTCTGTCCTTACACACAAGGTTTAGCAAAGAATAGATTTGACACTGTCCCTGCCTATCCTTCACTTTCCCTGCTCCGGAACACACTACACGAGGCCGCCACGCTGGCGGCCTTTTATAGTGTGGGGCGTGTACTAAACCCCCTCAGCTATAATTGGCCACAGGCATCCTGCCTGTGGCCAATCATTGCTCTCCTCGCTGCCGGCGCTGTGATTGGCCAAGCATGCAGGGTCACAGTGCATGCTTGGCCAATCACAGTGCCAGGATTACACTGCGATGGCGCAGTGTATTGTGGGCCGTTCGCGTCACTCGAATTTGGTGCGAACGGCCCAAATCGTTGTTCGCCGAACGCGCGAACAGCCGATGTTCGAGTCGAACTTATGTTCGACTCGAACACCGAGCTCATCCCTACCTGGAACTATTTCTAACACACTTGGTATGCGTGAGACGTTTATCTCCACATATTTACTTATAACAATGAAACCATGCCAGACACATTACTAGGAGTGTAATTACATCCCGCAGCAGATAATAGGTGGCTTCATTAACACACTGAACAATAGATGAATGGAAAGCTACCTCAGACCCCAATTAACCCAATTTACTTATTCAGACATCAGTTTCCTGGAATGAATATTTACTGTCACCTTTGCCCCACCATATTCTCAGCGTTCAGTATTTTGCTACAAGAAGGTACCCTCCGCCGAACATACTGCTGAGGTAATGGTTAGAGATGTTTTTAAACTTCATGGAATTCCTGATGATGTGGTGTCTGACAGAGGGGTACAGTTTATCTCAAATTTTGGAGACGTTTTTGCGCAGCTTTGGGTGTAACAATTAATCTGTCCTCAGCTTTTCAGCCACAGTCTAATGGTCAGACCGAGAGGACCAATCAATCTCTGGAGCAATACCTTTCATGTTTTGTGAGTTATCTCCAGGATGACTGTGTGGACTACCTTCCTACGGCAGAGTTTGCTTATAATAACTCTAAACATAGCTACACTTCCCAAAGCCCATTTTTCTTAAACACTGGGTATCATCCAGTTTTTATACCTGATCTCTCTATCTCAACTTAAATTCCTGCTGTTACCAACAGACTAACTTCATTACATAAGATCCAGGAGAGATTGACTGATACATTGAAGGAGGCGCAGGAATATTACAAGAAGGCCGCTGACAGACACCGTAGGTCTATTCCCACCTTTCACGTAGGTGACAAAGTTTGGTTATCTAACAAAAATTTAAAGGTTCAGGTTCCATGTGCTAAGTTGGGTAAAAGGTTAAAGGGACCTTTTGAGATTTCTGCTCAAATCAACCCGGTCACTTTTCGCCTAAAACTTCCTGACAATATGAAGATTCACCCTGTTTTTCATATATCGCTACTCAAACAGTTTCATGAAAATACTTTTTCTGCAAGAATTTATCCTCCTCCTCCACCTTTTGAGGTACAGGGTGAAGAAGAATATGTGGTGGGAAAAATTCTTGACTCCAGGATCTCTAGGAACAAATTGCAATATTTGGTTCAATGGGAAGGATATGGGCCAGAAGAAAATTCTTGGGAGCCTGAAAAGAATGTTCATGCCCCTAGATTAACAAGGGAATTCTACAAGAGGTTTCCTCAGAAACCTGGCCCTAAGATGTCCAGGGGACACCCTGGGAGGAGGGGAGTACTGTTAGGACCTGGGCTTGAACCTTGGACCTCTGCTGTGTCTGTGGTGACTCTGCTTGCTGAGCCACCTGGAATGCTGGACAGCTTCTTGGATAGTCCCTTGGATAGTTCCTAAGACAATTTCTTGAATGATCTTGTCTTGAATCTTATTTGCCTTGAACCTTGAACCCTTTGCTCCTCCCATGAACTTCCTGATTTATGCCATTTCCCTGCACTTCCTGGTTGCCAGAATATTGTGCCTTCACCAGCCAATATCTTGCTCCCGTCTCTCCTGCTGCCGACCGTATTTTTGCTACCATTTGCTACCGACATTTGGCTCGTCCCCCGAATACGCTTCTGCTGAATCCCAACCTGCAACTATTTGTTACCGACTTTTGGCTCTTTCCCCCGACTATGCTTCTGCTTGATCCCTATCTGTTATATCTGCTTCTGGACCCCGGCTTGCTCACCTCCTGGTGGGGCTATCCTGAGGACCGCGACCTGGCACTAACACACATAAAAGCCCATCTCCACCATCAGGAGCTCTGGTGAATACCGGTTAGTGCTTAGACCCCGCACCTCAGGTGAACCCGTGTCATCAGCCAGGGTGACCTGTGTGAATACCTGCTCTGCTGCTATAGCTACTGGCCTCTGAGCCTTACTCCAGACCGTGACATACAGGGAGTCCCCGAGTTACGAACATCCAACTTGCGAACGACTCCTACTTACGAACGGGAGGCTGCGTGGCCACTTTTCGATGACGGGCACATTCGACAGAACCTTTTAGGCGGTGGGTACATTCGACGGAACATCGGAAAACAACCTTTAGCACAAGAAAAGCTCAAGAAAAATTAAACCCTTTAAATACTATGCATGTCTTCACACTGGTCCATTGCGCTTCCGTTGGTTGTTGCATTTTTGGTCAGTTAAGAAAAATGCACCAAAAAAACGTACCTTCCCGCTGAAATGCATTGAAAATGCAGCAAGAACCCATCAATAATGCACCTGTGTTAGGTGTTTTATGTGGTTTTTGAGTCACATGCCCCAGAAAAGCACACCATAAGCAGTAAAATTGCGGCAAAATCACGGTAAAATCGATTGCCTTTTCAGTGCCATTATTGGCACCTTTTTCGTTATCGGAAATATGCATTTTTGGCTGATATGTTTCGGCTGCCGAATAGGGTTGAGCGAACCCGAACTGTAAAGTTCGGGTCCGTACCGAACTTTAGCTTTTTCCCGAACCCGGACCCGGACTTTGCGCGAAAGTCCGGGTTCGGGTTCGGCATTCTAATGGCGCAGTTAGAAATGCTTCAGGGGCCAGCCAATCACCTTTTGATTAGCTGGTGTGCCCTTAGAGGCCATCATAGCCATGCCTACTAATGGCATGGCTGTGATTGGTCAGTGCAACATGTGACCCAGCTTCTATATAAGCTAGAGGCACACAGCACACATGTCACTCTGCTTCAGAATAGATAGGGAGAGGATCTTGTCTGCTGCTGCTGCTTTTAGGGAGAGATTGAAAAATACATGAGTTAGTCCTGATTCTGGAATCTGAGGGAAAAGATAGAGAGACAGTGTAGTGTAGGGCCAGGTTCCTGTTGGTGCTTTCAGGGAGAGAGATATATTATATAGGAATAGGAGTCCAGATTCAGAGATATAACTCAGCGATCTGCATAGGTTTACCTGTTTGTGTTGCAGTGCAGTCTTTTTACACTGCCATGAGCCCAGTGTCAGAGAAAATCTACCTTTTATCTGCAAGCTCAGTGCACCAGCACTGCATATATTACGTTGAGAGATACACCGTTTCCATACTGTGGGGGTATTCTGCTCTTGGAAAAAGATCCATTTAGGGCAAAAAAAAAAGGCACTTTATTGTGCTCTTTTCCAAAAGACCCATTAAGGGCAAAAAAAAATAAAAAATGTGCTTTTTATTTTGCTCGTGCACAAAAAGACCCGTTTAGGGCAAAAAAAATAAAAATAAAATTTGCACTTTAATGTACCCTTGCAAAAAGACCCATTTAGGGCCACAAAAAATATTTTGCAGTGTGTTATACATATGTGGAGGCGTGTGAAATAAACCATTTCTATATATTTGTCTTCTACTGTGCTATACTAAAAAAAAAAACATTTTTTTTGAATAGCATTTTCTGCAGTTCTGTAGCTGTGCGATTCAGTGGTTACGTACTGTGGGTGTGTTGTGGTCTTCCAAAAAACGCCATTTAGGGCCACAAAAAATATTTTGCAGTGTGTTATACATACGTGGAGGTGTGTGAAATAAACAATTTCTATATAGTTTTCTTCTACTGTGCTATACTAAAAAAACAACATTTTTTTTGAATAGCATTTTCTGCAGTTCTGTAGCTGTGCGATTCAGCGGTTATGTACTGTGGGTGTGTTCTGCTCTTCCAAAAACACCCATTTAGGGCAAGATCCTAAATTTGGAAAATATGAGGAGAAGGTCAAAGGGACGTGGTGGCCCCGGTCGTGGTGCTGCTGGTGGAGCTCCTGTTGCAGGGAGAGGACGTGGTGGATCTGTGCCAGATACACGCACAAGTGAACCACCTTTCTCAGGTGCGAGTAGGCGACCGAGCCTGCGGCGGTATTTTGTCGCGCCTAATGAGGCTGTACGAATGTTTAGGCCAGGACAAGTACAGGCGATAGTAGATTGGGTTGCTGACAGTGCCTCGGGTTCCTTCACATTGTCTCCCACCCACTCTTCTGATGAAAGATCAGAGTTGGCACCTGAAACCCATGTCCATCAGTCTTTCACCTCACCCCCTTGCAAATCAGCCAAGCAGTCTGAGCCCCAAATCATGCAGCAGTCTCTTCTGCTTTTCGATGACTCTGTTAGCAGGGTTTCCCAGGGCCATCCACCTAGCCCTGCCCCAGAAGTGGAAGAGATTGAGTGCACAGATGCCCAACCACTTATGTTTCATGATGAGTACATGGGAGGACCATCGCAGCACGTCTCGGATGATGACGAAACACAGGTGCCAACTGCTGCTGCTTTCGCAATTGTGCAGACAGACAAGGAGGGCAGGGGTGAAGACTGGGTGGAAGATGATGTGGAGGACGATGAGGTCCTCGACCCCACATGGAATCAACGTTATGCAGGTGACCAGTGTAGTTTGGAGGAAGAGGCGGTGGTCGCACAGAGCCACCAGCACAGCAGAAGAGGGAGCAGGGTGCAAAAGCGGAGCGTCCGTCCCCTAGACAGTATGTCTGCTACTGCCCAACGCAGCAAGGGACCGAGCACACCAAAGCCAGGTCCAAGGAGTTCCCTAGCGTGGCAGTTCTTCACACAATGTGCTGATGACAAGACACGAGTGGTTTGCACGCTGTGCAATCAGAGCCTGAAGCGAGGCATAAACGTTCTCAACCTGAGCACAACCTGCATGACCAGGCATCTAAGTGCAAAGCACGAGCTGCAGTGGAGTAGACACCTCAAAAACCAAGAAAGGTCTCTGGCTCCTCCTGCTTCCTCTTCTGCTGCTGTCTCGGCCTCTTCATCCACCTCTGTAGTGACAGTGGCACCTGCCACCCCGCAAACAGAGGATCTGCCAGCAACACTACCACCTGGGTCACCAACCATCTCCACAATGTCCCATGGAAGCGTTCAGCTCTCTATCTCCCAAACATTGGAGCGGAAGAGGAAGTACCCCCCTAGCCACCTGCGATCCCTGGCCCTGAATGCCAGCATTTCAAAACTCCTGGGCTTTGAAATGCTGTCATTCCGTCTGGTGGAGACGCAGAGTTTTAAAAGCCTGATGGCATTGGCTGTACCACAGTACGTAGTGCCCAGCCGCCACTACTTTTCCAGGCGAGCCATCCCTTCCCTGCACAACCAAGTGGGGGACAAAATCAGGTGTGCACTGCGCAACGCCATCTGTGGCAAGGTCCACCTAACTACGGATGCGTGGACCAGTAAGCACGGTCAGGGACGTTATATCTCCCTAACAGCACACTGGGTAAATGCAGTGGCGGCTGGGCCTGAGGCAGATAGCAGTTTGGCGCATGTCCTTCCACCACCGAGGATTGCAGGGCGCTTCAGTTTGCCTCCTGTTGCTAACTCCTCCTACTCCGCTTCCTCATCCTCTACCGCCTCCTCATCAGGTCAGCGTAACACCTTCACCACCAACTTCAGCACAGCCAGGGGTAAACGACAGCAGGCAGTTTTAAAACTTTCCTGTTTGGGGGAAAAACCCCACACCGCGCAGGAGTTGTGGAGGGACAGGGAACAACAGACCAATGAGTGGTTGCTGTCAGTGAGCCTCAAGCCCGGCCTGGTGGTGTGCGATAATGGGCGAAATCTCGTAGCAGCTCTGGGCCTAGCCGGTTTGACGCACATCCCTTGCCTGGCGCATGTGCTGAACTTGGTGGTCCAGAGGTTCCTTAAAAATTACCCCAATATGCCAGAGCTGCTGCAGAAAGTGCGGGCTGTGTGTGCGCACTTTCGGCGTTCTCACTCTGCTGCTGCTCGCCTGTCAGCGCTGCAGCGTAACTTCAGCCTTCCCGCTCACCGCCTCATATGTGACGTGCCCACAAGGTGGAACTCCACCTTGCACATGCTGGCCAGACTGTGCGAGCAGCAGCAGGCGATAGTGGAGTTTCAGCTGCAGCAATCACGCGTGAGTCGCTCTGCGGAACAGCACCACTTCACCACCAATAACTGGGCCTCCATGCGAGACCTGTGTGCCTTGTTGCGCTGTTTCGAGTACTCCACCAACATGTCCAGTGCCAATGACGCCGTTCTCAGCGTTACTATCCCAGTTCTATGCCTCCTTGAAAAAACGCTTCGGGCGATGATGGAAGAGGATGTGGCACAGGAGGATGAGGAGGAGGAGGAGGAAGCGGGATCATTTCAAAGGCTTTCAGGGCAGTCTTTCACAAGTGGCTACGAGGGTGGGTTCCTGCACCAACAAACGCCAGGTACACAATTGTCCGGCAGAAAGGGCACAGTTCTGGAGGATGAAGAGGTGGAGGAGGAGATAGAGGAGGAGGAGGAGGAGCCATTTTCACAGCAGGGTGGCACCCAGACCAGCTCGTGGCCATCACTGGTACGTGGCTGGGGGGATACAGAGGACACAGACGATACACCTCCCACAGAGGACAGCTTTTCTTTGCCTCTGGGCAGCCTGGCACACATGAGCGATTACATGCTGCAGTGTTTCCGCAACGACAGCCGAGTTGCCCACATTTTAACTGGTGCTGATTACTGGGTGGCCACCCTGCTGGATCCCCGTTACAAGGACAACGTACCGTCCTTAATTCCCTTACTGGAGCAGGATCGTAAGATGCGCGAGTACCAGCGCACGCTGGTAGACGCGCTGCTGGTGGCATTTCCACCTGACAGCGGGCGTACGGTGGAAGCACAAGGCGAAGGCAGAGGAGGAGGAAGAGGTCGCCAACGCAGCCGGGGCACCGGCAGCACCTCAGAAGGCAGGGTTAGCATGGCTGAAATGTGGAAAAGCTTTGTCAGCACGCCACAACAACCAGCACCACCAGCTGAGATGGAACGTCTTAGCAGGAGGCAGCATTTCACCAACATGGTTGAGCAGTATGTGTCCACAGGCCTACACGTACTGGATGATGGGTCTGCCCCCTTTAACTTCTGGGTCTCCAAATTGGGCACATGGCCTGAGCTTGCCCTTTATGCCTTGGAGGTGCTGGCCTGCCCTGCAGCCAGTGTATTATCTGAACGTGTATTTAGCACGGCAGGGGGCGTTATCACAGACAAGCGCAGCCGCCTGTCCAGAGCCAATGTGGACAAGCTCACGTTCATTAAAATGAACCAGGCATGGATCCCACAGGACTTGTCCATACCTTCTGCAGAATAGACATGTATACCGGTGTTGTGACAAAAACTGTCCGGCCATCGGATTGTGTCCGGCCCATACTGCGAAGGCGCAGCGCTTGCGCAGTACAGAGGACAAGGAGATTCACAAAATCTCCGAAGATGAACGGCGCCTGCGCAGTGAGTGCAGGTTCAAGCCCCACCATCCAAGTGGACATACGGTAGCACATAGTAACAGGGCTCCTCACAGGCTCGGTTCGATCGCCACGCTTCGGGCACGGCCTCACTTGGCTCGGCTTGAACCACGGATGGTGTGGCCTTCACCTGATCTCACCACGCAGGCGCCGTTCGTCTTGGGAGATTTTCGAAATCCCCTTGTCCTACATACTGAGCAAGCGCAGTACAGGGTGGACACTATTTGACGGGGGACAGAATTCGACACATCACCGGCCTGTCAGGTCACCTATGGCCAGGTGACAGATGCACACCGTAGGGGGACAGGAGTGCACCGCAAGGTAGTGAACCCTATGGCTGACTGCTGCGGATAGGAAACTGGGTGGTTGTGGAAAGCGGGACCAGAGGAGCACAACCGGGATCCTATAGGAAGCTAGAGCCAAGATTCCCCAGGGCGTGGAGTCTAAGACCCAGCAGGTCTTCTCCAGAGCCTCTAGTGGTGAGGATGTTATGCTGCAGGCTGGGTCCAGGTCGCGGCCCCTAGAGTCTCCTAGCTCATGCCCGTAGGATAAGGGGAAAAGAGGGGAAGCAGCAGCACAAGATATAAGAGTAACAAATAACAAGCTGAAGGTCAAGGGCCACAAGCAGACAAGGAAAACGAAGGACTAGCCGAAGGTTAAGGGTCACGAGCAGACAGGGGTAGTCGGGGACAAGCCAAATGTATAACAGAGAGACAGACGTAGCACACGGCAGGCAGGAACCCAAACACACAATGCCTAACAAACACGTTGATCAGCAAAGCAGGCTTGCAGTGCACAGGTTAATATAGTGTTCTGTGATAGGGCCTGGGGTGGAGTCTGGCTGGGAGGAGATTATAAAGGAAGCCAGGTGAAGGAGGTCTGGTCTCTAAGATGAACACATGAGGAGGAAAGGTAAGATGGCAGACAGACATTAATGCATATCCATGACACGGCCTTACCCAGCCATTGTTATATTTTTGAACCAGTGTTGGCTACCTCGTCCTCCTCCACCGCTGCCACCTCAACCTCCTACTCCATATGGACCTCGTCCTCCTAGGTCAAGATTATAATTTTTTTTTTTTTTGTAGCGCACAGATCCTTTCCCCCTTACCTGCCTTTATGTTGTTGGCTCCTCGCAGGAGGGAGAAAGGCACACCGCACTACCAGACCGTACCCTCCTATATAAAGAGGTTGAGCGGTGTACTTGACGGGCCGTGTCCACAGCCGGAGTCAAAACTCCTCCAGAGGATGATTCTCACCTCTACTGTAGGTAGAGGCAAGTCCTTTAATTCCCAGTAAAGTCAATGTCCACACCAGCTGAAATTACAACTCTTATTCTCTCATGGCAAAATAAACTCTACTCGGATAGAAAAGGTTAGAGCAAAGAAACAGGACAGCTTAAGGTGTGGAGGAGGTCCAGGCACAAACGTAGCACATTCACTTCACTGCTTAGTTTTCTCAAACAGTTTTAGGTGCACGGTCTCTGCCACAGACCTTGAGGTTGGTCTCTGCCACAGACCGGGTGTACAAGGCCCCTGCCAAGGACCTGGAGAACTTTGGTCTCTGGCACAGACCAGGGTGTATAAGGCCCCTGCCACGGGCCGGGTGAATAAGGCCTCTGATACAGTCAATATGACCTTAAGCTTCTCCTTCTACGAACCTAGCCCATATCAAGGGGAAGACATCTCTCCAGGGAGTCAACAGACCCTTCCTTCACCGTGACTCCCGCATCGGTCCATCAGAATGATCCTCCCTTCCCTGGAACATGGTCCCCTACACGAGGCGGCACCCTAAGACTCCTCGACCCTTAGCGGACTCCAGACGAAGGCTCTGGACTCCAGGCTTTACTCCCGCACCTAGGCCTCCATACCCAGGGCAGCAGGAACTCCAGGATAGTACCTCACCCCGGGCTAAAGGTACCCGAGGTGGAACAGGAACACATGCACGCAGGCCGAAGGCACCTTGGCGTGGACCCCACTGGACATCAGCCCCCAGGCCAAAGGTCTGCCCCTTTTATATGCTCTCCCGGCATGCACAGCAGGTTCCCCGCCCCGCTGTACTACTGCCAAGAGGGGACACAAAAGGCACAGCACTGTATCGGCGGTTCAACCCTAGCCTACCATGGCAGCGCCACCTGTAGGCCGCAGGGAACTGCACACCAATACTGTCCCCCGAGGACAAAATGGTCCATGAATCCTACAGAATTAGGGTGTTTGAGCCTATTTACCACTCAAACACTTCCCTTAAATTTAGCACCCCGCTACATTTTTATTTCAAAGTATTTTATTTTCCCACTAGCTTATCCATTAAATTGAATAATTTATTCCAGAAAGGGCGTATTCTGGGGCATTCCCACCATATGTGTGGCATCGTGCCGTTGAGTTTCTGAGGTTCTTAATGACTTCCCGTACCTCTTCTGCTGAAAAGGGGGCCTCCAGCATATTTTTTTTTTTTTTTTAATGTTATTTTAAGTTATTTCCCTATCCACATTTGTTTGCAGAGCACTTGCCATGCTCTTAAAAACATTTTGCTGCCATTTGCAGCCCTCTAGCCCTTTCCATTACTTTTTTAGAGCCTTTTTAGTCCTTAGAAGTCCGGGTCCCCATTGACTTCAATGGGGTTCGGGTTCAGATTTGGGTTAAAGTTCGGTCCCGAACCCGAACTTTTTTCCGAAGTTCGGCCGAACCCGTCGAACCCGAACATCCAGGTGTCCGCTCAACTCTACTGCCGAAATTTCAGTGCATCTCAATTTAAAAGTATATCTCTAGAAAAAAAACTTTATCTTTTGGGTTGAGACAGAGTAGGGAAGGGTTAGAACCTCTCGGTTAGACATGTGCACTGCCAAAAAAATAGTTTTTCGGTGTAACGGGAGGGCCCGTGGAACCCAGAAGTTCTTAGAAAGTATGAGCCAGGAAATAATGAACATTGAGAATGTCTTGGATTGCTTTAAAATGGGTTTGTAATATTAATCCACCATATTCCCCAGGATATCTGTAAATAACTATTTACTGTTTGTTGATCCTGAACTCAACAGGTTAATTGAAAGGGCTGATGTGTTCAACTTCAATCACCTGTCTGCCTGTGTAATGTTAATGAATCCCAACTATTCTAAAGATCTTTTCATTGTGGGGTGTGATAATTAACTCTGTAATTGTGGGTATTGTAAATTAGCAGACAGACAGTCTGGGAAACATAAAGGTTATGCATAGTCATTTAAGCTTAAAAGGGATTAGCTAATGAACTCACCTGTTGTCTGCTAAGAGATGTCAGAATGTGTATTTGGGGCTCATTATGTGACCATTGTGTGATGTTGTGGGTGGAGTTGTTCATTTGGACTACAGTATTAGTTTAGTGTATATAAAAGCCTGTTCTTTTCTCAATAAAGTGTCAGACCAGTTGGAAACCTCATACAGAGCGTTTGTCTCGTATTTCTGGAAGAATTATTCCTATGGGTCTCGGTCACCTGACTGTGGAGTGTCGGTAGCGGATGTGTGTTCGGAGAAGGTATATCCTAAACGGCGTTAACCCCTTTCATACTTGGGGTGCCGTTACAATTGTTGGCAAGCAGTGGGATTTTCTCTCCAGTTACTGGGACACTCCAAACCACCACAGTGAATGACCAGCTTTGCAGCCTGCAGGAAAGCCACGCTGAAAGACTTACTTGAGAGCCGTGGAGGGACCGGTGGGACAAAGAACAAGGCCACCCTGATCAGTGAGCTAGCCGAGATGGATCAGAGGGATGGTGATGCAGGACCCCGGTCAGTTGAAGACTTGTTTCAGCAACGAGTTCGAGAGCGGTTGGCATTATATGGTGCTAACCCATCAGAGATCGCCATACAGAATGCCATTAGAGACATCCAGCTGCAGGATGAGCGTCAAGAGAGAGAACTAGAGCGGCAACATGAGCGGAGAATGGCGGAAATACGGCAATCGGAGACAACACCTAAAGATGCCGCGCCTTTCCGTAAGTTGCCCTTTCGGGCGTTCAAACTATTTAAGGAAGGAGAGGAGGAAATTGAAGCATTCCTGCAGGACTTTGAGAGACTATGCCAGATACATGAAGTACTGCCCCAAGATTGGGTCGCCTTACTGGCGAGTAATTTAACTGGCAGAGCGGCGGATGCGTATTGGGTCCTGGAGGATGAGGACGCTAAAGACTATGACCGGGTAAAAGAAGCTCTGCTAGCCCGATTTGCCATTACACCCGAAGCCAGCCGGATTAAGTTTCGAGAATTCTGGAAACAAACCAACATAACATACGTCGATTGTGCACATCGTCTGCAGCAAAACCTTAAGGGCTGGTTCCAGTGAAGCCACGCTCATACCATAGAGGACATCACCCAGCTAGTACTCTTAGAACAGTTCTTTAACCACACCCCTCCGGTGCGAGATAAGCGACCACGGACTGTACAGCAAGCGGCTACTTTGGCCGATGAATATCTGGACTCTCGAAGGTCAGGCGAAAGCGAGCGCTATCCACTATCTCGGCCCAGTTTACCAGCCTCTAACCCAACTTCAGCACCACCTCCAGTGGCCACTTATCCTCAGCAGCCCAGGTTCAACACCCAAGACTACTCACAACCCATCAGGTGTTTTGGGTGTAAACAGCTAAGGCACAAAAAGCCAGACTGTCCATTGAATCCAGCCAGGCTGTCCCAGTTGTAGAGACAGCCAGCAAGGGGGAACCCCCACACATCCATGCCTGCGGCCCACTGCGTTGAGGAGGAAGAACAGTGGAGCGTCCTGCACGAGGCTGATCCAATACAAGCAGCTAACCGGGACAACAGGCAGCAACACAGGCAGACTGTCTGGGTCAATGGAAAGGTAGCCAATGGCCTATGTGATACTGGCACCACCATGACCCTACTACAGAAGAACCACATCCCAGAGAGCCAACATACCAGAGACACTGTAGCCGTAAGAGTAGTGGGAGGCACCGTCTTCCGGCTACCCGTTGCCCGTGTTCACCTGGATTGGGGGGTTGGTTCGGGACACGTGAATGTGGGGGTTATGAAGGATTTGCCAGCGGATGTACTACTGGGGAATGATTTGGCCCCCCTCGTTTCTGCTTACGCCCCGATGGGCTCTGCTGAAGCCAACTCAGTGACTACCTGTGCCCAGACCTGTGCTGCTGGAACCGACCCGCTTGCTGCCGAGACCCGGGTAAGACTATCTTCCCCGACATGTACCTTAGATCAGGCACAATATCACAGTCTAAAATTGGAATGTGACAAGTTGGCCAGTGAGAAATCGGAGATGCAACGACACTACGTCATGTATTATGAGATGTCCCATGGCTTGAACATTGAAATGCACAAACAGGCTGAAATTGTCAAAAGGTTATATGGGATTTGCGCCCAGGTTTTGCCTTACCTTTCCCAAGAGCATCAGCAACAAGTTTTGGGAGCCATTGAGAGAGCAAAGCAAGTGATTGTTCCAGGACTGAATTCCATTATTCGCCCTACAACCTTACAACTTCACCATCAGCTACTGACCCGGTAAGCAAAATGGCAATGCTGATGGGTTGTCCAGGCATTAGAGGAATGGAACTATGGACTAACTTCGGAGTCAACCCGTCTGGGGTCTCCTCCTGTGTTAGTCTCCTGCCGAAAGGGGAGAGATGTAATGGGAGGGCCCGTGGAACCCAGAAGTTCTTAGAAAGTATGAGCCAGGAAATAATGGACATTGAGAATATGTCTTGGATTGCTTTAAAATGGGTCTGTAATATTAATCCACCATATTCCCCAGGATATCTGTAAATAACTATTTACTGTTTGTTGATCCTGAACTCAACAGGTTAATTGAAAGGGCTGATGTGTTCAACTTCAATCACCTGTCTGCCTGTGTAATGTTAATGAATCCCAACTATTCTAAAGATCTTTTCATGGTGGGGTGTGATAATTAACTCTGTAATTGTGGGTATTGTAAATTAGCAGACAGACAGTCTGGGGAACATAAAGGTTATGCATAGTCATTTAAGCTGAAAAGGGATTAGCTAATGAACTCACCTGTTGTCTGCTAAGATATGTCAGAATGTGTATTTGGGGCTCATTATGTGACCATTGTGTGATGTTGTGGGTGGAGTTGTTCATTTGGACTACAGTATTCGTTTAGTGTATATAAAAGCCTGTTCTTTTCTCAATAAAGTGTCAGACCAGTTGGAAACCTCATACAGAGCGTTTGTCTCGTATTTCTGGAAGAATTATTCCTATGGGTCTCGGTCGCCTGACTGTGGAGTGTCGGTAGCGGATGTGTGTTCGGAGAGGGAATATCCTAAACGGCGTTAACCCCTTTCATACTTGGGGTTCCGTTACATTCCGTTACATTCGGTCATTTGGTATGATCGCAATTCGTAAATTTGAAAATGCAAAAATTCGTAAATTCGAAAATGAGAAAGTTATTCTTTAAAATTTTCTTTAAAATTTTCAGATTTCCTAACTAACTAATAATAACTAATATTAAATTATAGGTATTGGAATTTCCTTTCAAATTAGGCTGTTGGTGAACGTAACAAATACAAATTTATCCGAAGTTACGAATTATCGGAAATAACGAATCTAAACAAATGGAACGGAACAAATTAATAATAGATAATAATAAAAAGGTTTTATTATTATTATTATTGTTATTTATTAATAATAATTAGTTACTTTCCATTCGTTTAGATACAGCATTCATTATTTCGGATAATTCTTAACTTCTGATAAATTCATATTCGTTGCGTTCACTAACAGCCAAATTTGAAAGGAAACTTCAATACCTATAATTTAATAGTTATAGTTAAATTATTATTAGTTAGTTATTATTTCTGATTTTCAAATTTTCTGGGGTTTTCGGATTTTCGAGTTTCAAATTTACGAATTTTGAAATTTTCTAATTTTCTAATGTACAAATTTACGAATTTACAAATATTTGAATTTAGGAATATTCGGAAAAAATTGTCAAACCGGTTTTCGTTAATTCAGATATTAACGAATTTGTCGAAATTAGTTAAAAGACGCAAAAAAAAAAGAAGCAAATTGCTCATGTCTACTCTCGGTTTGTTGTCATCTCTTGTGATCCTTGTCATGGAGCAGAAAGGGAGAAGAAGACGATAATTTATAGTCAATGGAACAGAAATAGAGGGTATTTTTCCAGTGTTGACCCCTGTTCAAGTAGCAACTAAAGATGGCCATACACTAGTAGATTTCTAAATGAACATTCGTACGAATATTCATGTGAACATTAATATGAAAATTCTAAATACATTCCATTACTTGATGAAAATCAAGTAAGTACAGTACTTCAAAATTAAATTTTCTTTTAACATTTGATTTTGGAGCAAAATTATGTTCCCAAATGAAAACCACATTTACTGTTGGGAATTTGTTTGAGAAAAATATTGCAAAAATATTTTGTAAAACATCCTGTTTTAAATTTATGGTTGAAAATAAATATTGATTTGACCTCACAAACAATTAGAAAGTCAACCAAACATTTTTAAAACAAAAAAAAAATTGAATCAAATTCTTACTAGCGTATAGCCAGCTTAGAGTTTAAAACTTCACCTTTTAAAACAACCCATTCAGTTTATAATAGAAATGAAAGGCAAAACATTTGTGTATAGGTATAAGAAAAAAAAAACATCTAAATATCTTTTTTTTCCCTTTTTTATAAGTCATCACATAATCTCTGTTCTCAGCTGCATAAGAGGCTTAGAGAGCTAGAGATGGAGAAACAGAATTACAGTGATCTTCCCAGTGAATGGCTGTGCAGGTGGGGTCATACAAATGACCACATGTGTTTGTATGCCTAGAATGGCCTGTTTGAAACGGGGAAATCAAGAAGCCTGGCAGGAACATTTGGGTAACATTTTTTAATCACTTTGCAAATGCATACCTCCCAACTTTCTGAGATGGGAATGAGGGACACCTATCAGCAAAAGTATGCAGGCATAGGACACACCCCTCGTCACGCCCCCTTAAAGGAGAATTGTACAAAAAAACAAGATTGGTTAAACCCACAGGTGCTTTTTTTACTACTACTATTCCTTTATATTGGCTTTTGGAATTTACAAATGCAGCAATTTAGAAATCAGATGAAAAGTTTAGCGCTAGAAAACACTTTTTGATAGATAAAAAGTGCATTTTATCTACAACTATATAGATCGGACAAATGAGGAGGAATGAGGGACAGAGGGACATTGCTCCAAATCAGGGACAGTGCCTCGAAATCAGGGATAGTTGGGAGCTATGTAAATTTATTCTTGTTACATATCCAGCATAGAAATGAAGGGAAATCTCACTGATGGGACCAAGCTCAATAAAATGTGTGTTTTAACACTTTCCTATGCTATCCAAAATAAAAATAAAATGTTTTGGCTATAGATACGCTTTAGTTGCATATAACCAATGTTGGTACGATGTGCTCAAGGTTTTGAAACTGTCAGCTCTGGACTGCCTCATGTGAAGGACCTGGACAGTCTAAAAGCCCAGTTAATAATTAATACTCACTCTGATTGATAAGAAAGTAAAGAAACGTTTATTTCTGTATGAAGCAAACACTAATGTGCGGATGTTATTTCTGAGAAGACAGTCTCCATATCACCATTAGTTATGCTTTTCATGTAATGCTGTCAATACCTTTAATACCTTGATTATCTCCAATCTATCTGTAAATGTGTTGTAACTGAAAAGTAAGCACTTATGTAAGAAGGGGAAAATAATGCTGATGGTGATGTGCTGTAATAAGCCTTCACTCATGTTGGTCTATGCTATAGTAAAACCATCACTTCTCTTTTGTCTTCTTATTGGTATCTCTACACATAAATATATAAATGTACTTTAACCACTTCAGCCCCGGAAGGATTTGCCCCTTTAATGACCAAAGCATTCTTTGCAATGCGGCACTGCGTCTCTTTAACTGGCAATTGCACGGTCATGCGATGCTGTACCCAAACAAAATTGACAACCTTTTTTTCCCCACAAATAGAGCTTTATTCTGGTGGTATATGATCACCTCTGCGTTTTTTTTTGGCACTATGAACAAAAAAAGAGCGACAATTTTGAAAAAAAACTTATTTTTTTTACTTTCTGCTATAATACATAGCCAAAAAAAATATATAAAAAACGAATTTATTCATCAGTTTAGGCTGACATATATTCTTCTACATATTGTTTGGTAAAATAAAATCGCAATAGGTGTATATTGTTTGGTTTGTGCAAAACTTATTGCGACGACAAACTATGGGATAGATTTAGGGCCTTTTATTTTTCTTATTGTTTTTACTGGTAATGGCGGCGATCTGCGATTTTTAGTGGAACTGCGACATTGCGGCGGACAAATCTGACCACAAATGACACTTTTTGGGGACCAGTGACATTATTACAATGATCAGTGCTATAAAAATGCACCGATCAATGTAAAAATGACACTGGCAGGGGAGGGGTTAACACTAGGGGCGATCAAGTTGTTACGTGTGTTCCCACAGCCTGTTCTAACTATAGGTGGGATGGGCTTACTGAAACATAACAGAGTTCACTGCTCCTGATCACTTGTTTACATAGGCAGTTCTTCGTTCTGCCTCTCCTCGCCGCGATCGCAGGCAACTGGTGGACATCGTGTGTGCCCGCTATCCTGCTTTTACGGACTGACGTACAGGTACGTCAGTTCGCGCAGGAGAGCCGACCTGCCGCAGTATATCTGCGTGAGCAGGTCGGCAGGTTGCTTGAAGTGGGTGGGGCCAGTCAGGTCCTTTCTACGTCTCTGTCCTCTGAAGTTATTGGCAGCACAGTGATGATGTCACATCTACTTTTCCAAAAGTTATTTGGTGCACACAAAGTGCATTTACACTATATTGTCAAAATCGTTTGGTGGAGGGGGCATTATGGTGTGGGATTGTCTTTCAGGGGTTGGGCTTGGCCCCTTAGTTCCAGTGAAGGGAACTCCTAAGGTGTGAGTAAAATTACAGGGGTCTAATAATGCTGAGCTATGTATGTATATATATAACCTGACACTTTAAGAGCTTATATCTGCACTTGTTTTTTCTTTACACAGGAAACAAAACTTCTGAGCCAGTGACAACATGCATTGCTGATAAATCTCCAAGAATAGACTTTCTTATCAAACCAGTTTGAGCCAGCAACTGTCATGGCGACTTACGTCTGAGGTTTCACTTTCTGTCGGTCACACGATGTTAACACCCATTTAACTGTTTGCTATTAATTTGAAATGGACTCTGATTGGTCTAACTATATGATCACATCTAGATTACAGCCTAGAACACGCCTAAATCTTATGCATATTCATGACTATAAATTCCATAGCCTGTAGTTGTAACAGCAGAAAGACACTTTCACTCAACTCATATGAGTTGAGTTACTTCTGTACTGTATTTCTCCACTGCAGTGAATAAATGCACCTTTCTTCCATCAATTTGGACTCACTATCTCCTCTGAGTGGTCTTGTTTGAAGACTCCCTAACCTTACTGAACAGGTGTCAGCATACCAAGACATTTTGGACAAATTTTATGCTCCCAACTTTGTGGGAACAATTTGGGGATGACCCTTTCTGTTCCAACATGACTGCGCACCAGTGCACACAGCAAGGTCTATACAGACATGGATGAGCGAGTTTGGGGTGGAGGAACCTGACTGGCTGATAGAACACCTTTGGGATGAATTAGAGAGGAGATTGCGAGCCAGGCCTTCTTGTCCAACATCAGTGCCAGACCTTTACAAATGTGCTTCTGGAAGAATGGTCAAACATTATCATAGACACACTCCTATACCTTGTGGACAGCCTTCCCAGAAGAGTTTAAAAAGTCATAGCTGCAAAGGGTGGGCCAACTCAATATTGAGCCCTACAGACTAAAGCCCTGTACACACGATCGGATTTCCTATGGTTTTTTAACCAATGGATTTTTCCATCGGAAAACTGATGAAGCTGACTTTCATCAGTCTTGCCTACACACCATCAGTCAAAAAACCGACCATTCCAAACGCGGTGACGTAAAACACTCCGATGACCCGAGAAAAATGAAGTTCAATGCTTCTGAGCATGCATCGACTTGATTCTAAGCATGCGTGGGTTTTTTATCCGATGGAGTTCCCCACAGACGATAGTAATTTGCTATCGGTTTTTTAACCATCGGATAAATTTAAAACATGTTCTATTTTTAAACACCGGTGGAAAAAAGACCGATGGGGCCCATACACGATCGGTTTGTCCGATGAAAAAAGTCCATCGGACTGTTTTCATCGGTAAAACCTATCGTGTGTACAGGGCTTTAGACTGTGATGCCATTAAAGTTCATGTGCGTGTAAAGGCAGGTGTCCCAATACTTTTGACAATCTAGTGTATGTATTTTAACTGAGTTTTTACATATTTGTCTGCAGCTGAGTTTTGAAGGGAAATTTAATTATTATCCCATTTGAGATTAAAGTGGTTCTAAATTCAAAATATATTTTAACTTAATGTTTTCCCTACATTAAGGTAAAAAATAGCCCCACTACCTGTTCAACCCCCCTCTGCCCCTAAACACTTTCCTGACTTCAGTACTGTCCCAACTGCAACACCGCTCCTCCACTTCCTGGTTTCACAGGAGACACAAATGGCAGCGGGAGCCATAGGCTCCTGTAAAGAGGGAGCATGGGCGTGGCTTACTGGTGCCATGTTTGTCTATGGATGCACACAGCCCAGCTCAGAAGCAAGCACATGGGTGCCCCTTAGCACCTGGCTTGCTAAGGAGGCACCTGGAGCAGGGAGAAGCAGACAGTGTTAGCTGCGGACTGACCAACAGAAGGTAAGAAGCCGCTCTGTGCAATATCATTGCACAGAGCAGGTAAGTATAACATCTCTTTTATTTTAGGATGAAAAAATATCCTTTAATAGCACTTTAAAGGCATAGTCCATCTTTCATAACAAGTATCATGCTACTTTAATGTTCCGATTGTTGTCCCTATTAACATGATTTTGCTTTACTTCCTGTCATATCATCAGGACAGGAAATCTGGTGAAATCTTTACAGTGGAAACATAAAGAACAATAAATAAAACAAGTGTAGCGGGGTATTGCTCTTCAATCCCGCAGAAACTACATTACCCAGTAGACATTGAGACACCCAGGGTGCATTGCCCCGCGCAGGGACTGCTGGGGTGGACTTTATTTATTAGATAAGGCGGAGCGGAAATATTTCTCTTTGGACACCGCCCGCCCAGCAAGTGGAACTCCTGTCTGAGTTTGCTGTGACGTTAGGCCCGAAGCCTGGGCCCTTTTCCAAAGAGCCTTCCGCTCTCATCTAGGAACCTGAGAGACGTCTCTCCATTGTTGCTGCATCGTTGCCAGGAGGACTGAAGACTCGGATGTCGAGAGACCTGTGTACCTAGACACAGCAGCGGAAGAAACGGACATGGACTGGTCCGGTTGGGTGAGAGAGCACCTGCTCAGAGACAGATACAGTATCCCTGTTACCCTTGTGGATTACAGTTTATTCTTCAAAGTGCACCACCATTGCTACTGAAGATTTCTCTGCAAGACTTTCACTTAGTTCAGTCAGGCCTGACTGGGTAGCATAGACATTGCAGGGCGCCATCTTGTCCACGAGGGAGAATAGCTGCAGCGGGGACAGTGAGGGTTACAAAAATACTGTATACTTGTCTGCTCATTTAAATACTGTTTTATTGCAGGGCTCTGCACATGATATGTACACTGTTCTTTTGCTTACCCACTAATTTGAGTAAATACATAAGGGTCAAGTATACTTGTGTTGGTGTCATTTACTCAGCAGAAGTGCCGGTTAAATATAGTTTTAACTTATTGCTGTGTGTTCTTGTCATAGGATTGTGTCACCGTGAGTTGCAGGCCACACAGTCCTATCATCCCCTACTAACTGTGCTAAGGGAGGGTAGAGCCGATTGCCAGGGGTTGACGGCGGTGCACTACCGGGCCCAAAATATACCAGCAGCCCTCTTAGCTGGCGGTATCGCTATACGTGGGGGCTTGAGTCCGGGATTCCTGTATACTGCACGCTGCAATCAAGCCGGTCAGAAGTACCAGCATGGACCCATAGTTAGTTAGGTTGAAAAAAAGACAGAGTCCATCCAGTTCAACCATAAAAAAATAAATAAATAAAATAAAAAAATATCGTACAATCCCATATACCCAATTCTATACCCACAGTTGATCCAGAGGAAGGCAAAAAACCCCAGCAGAGCATGATCCAATTTGCTACAGCAGGGGAAAAAATTCCTTCCTGATCCCCCGAGAGGCAATCGGATTTACCCTGGATCAACTTTACCTATAAATGTCAGTGCTCAGTTATATTATGTACATTTAGGAAAGTATCCAGGCCTTTCTTAAAGCAATCTACTGAGCTGGCCAGAGCCACCTCTGGAGGGAGTCTGTTCCACATTTTCACAGCTCTTACTGTGAAGAAACCTTTCCGTATTTGGAGATGAAATCTTTTTTCCTCTAGACGTAAAGAGTGCCCCCTTGTCTTTTGTGTTGACCGTAAAGTGAATAACTCCACACCAAGTTCACTATATGGACCCCTTATATATTTGTACATGTTAATCATATCCGCCCTTATTCTCCTCTTCTCAAGAGTGAATAAATTCAGTTCCTCTAATCTTTCCTCATAGCTGAGCTGCTCCATGCCTCTTAGCAGTTTGGTTGCACTTCTCTGCACTTTCTCCAGTTCCCCGATATCCTTTTTGAGAACTTGTGCCCAAAACTGAACTGCATATTCCAGATGAGGTCTTACTAATGATTTGAACAGGGGCAAAATGATATCTCTCTCTCTGGAGTCCATACCTCTCTTAATACAAGAAAGGACTTTGCTCGCTTTGGAAACCGCAGCTTGGCATTGCATGCCATTATTGAGCTTATGATCTACCAAAACCCCCAGATCCTTCTCCACTACGGATCCCCCCAGTTGTACTCCCCCTAGTATGTATGATGCATTCATATTCTTAGCCCTCAAGTGCATAACTTTGCAATTATCAACATAAAACCTCATCTGCCACATACTGTAGTCGCCCAATTAGACTGAGAATTGAGGTTGGTTTGTAAATTGGCGACATCCTGTAAGGACGTTATTCCACTGCATAGCTTGGTGTCATCTGCAAAGACAGAAATGTTACTTTTGATCCCAGACCCAATATCATTTATATAGGTATTAAAAAGTAAGGGTCCCAGCACTGAACCTTGGGGTACACCACTGAGAACCTTAGACCATTCAGAGTAAGAATCATTAACCACTACTCTCTGAATTCTGTCTTTTAGCCAGTTTTCTATCCATTTACAAACTGATATTTCCAATCCTGTAGACTTTACCTTACACATGAGCCATGTGTGGGGAACTGTATCGAACGCTTTTGCAAAATCCAAGTACACCACGTCTACCGCCACCCCTCTGTCCAAGGTTTTACTTACCTCTTCATAAAAAGAAATCAGGTTTGTCTGACAACTTCTGTCTTTCATGAATCCATGCTGTCTGTTGCTTAAATAGTTTTTTTCCAGCAAGAACTCATCTATGTGGTCTTTTATTAATCTCTCCAGTATCTTCCCAACTATAGAAGTTAAACTAACAGGTCTATAGTTACTTGTGTAGCGGGTATACACTTTTCTGTGTATTTAAAACTGGCAGAGACACCAGTGATGTGCAGTTCCCTGCAGCCCAGCGGGTGGAGCTGTCGCCTTGGGCTGGGGTTGAACCATTGCTGTGTGCCGGGCTCCCTTTTTGTCCTCCCTCGGCAGCAGTATGGTGGGGCGGGGAACCCGCCGTGCTTGCTGGGAGAGGGTATAAAGGGGTCGGCCATCTTTGTCACGGGGTCAAGTCCCGGGCACCTTCAGCCTGTGGGCGGTGGTTCGTGTCGGTCCTTTTGGCGGCCTAGGCCTAGAGGATGTTCGGAGGTCGTGTTCCATCCCAGGCACCTTTAGCCTGGGGTGAGGTACTCGGATGGAGGTCTGGAGCTCAGTGCCCAACACTGAGTTCCGCGAGGGAAGGAGATCCTAGGGGACCCTGGGAGTGGGTACCCGAATCCGGAGGGCGTAATGGACCGGTGGGAGATACTTGCTTGAAGACCTGGTGCAGCATATTGCCGGTGACAGGTGAGCCTTCCATCGGAGATCGCCTTGAAGGAAATCCCCCTTCGCTCGGAGACCGCAACCCACTTTCAGGAAGGAAAGTGGAGAGTTCATTGTGCCTGGGCCTACTCGCATCCACACCCCCCCCCTTGTCTGTTCTGTTCGTTGAGGGAGTCCAACTGTCTGTGCATTACTCTGTTATTGGAAGAATAAAGAAGTGTTGAACTTTAGTGGTGTGGGGCTCATTTACTGGCAGACACTGTTCGAGAAAACCAGTAGGAGGTCTCTGGATGCAGAACACCGACCCGAAGGTAAAAGAGGATTGTCTCTCACTGCACATACTCTGCAGGGGGACTTGGCGTGGTGACCCCGCACTCTCTCCTTCAGAGTACCCCTAGACAAGCGCCAGAGCAAGAAGAGTAGAGAGGAGAGGGTGGAGGCCGCTACACTTGTTAAAGACTGTTCCCTTTTTAAATATAGGCACCACATTGGCCCTGCGCCAATCCATTGGTACTATTCCTGTCATTAACGAGTCCCTAAAAATTAGATACAATGGCTTTGAATTTACAGAGCTCAATTCTTTTAGGATCCGTGGGTGGATGCCACCTGGTCCAGGTGCTTTATCCACCTTTATTCTGTCTAAATATTTCTGGACCATATCACTTTTGAGCCATTGTGGATTTGGGGCTATGTCACTACCACCCCCATTATGGACATGATCTCCCCCATGTTCCATTGTATACACAGAGCTGAAGAAAGTATTTAATAAATTAGCCTTCTCTTTGTCCCCAGTCACCCACTCTAGATTATTTTGTAAAGGGCCTACATGCTCAGACTTGACCTTTTTACTATTAAAATATTTAAATAATTTTTTGGGGTTTGTCTTACTATCTTTTGCAATCTGTCGTTCGTTTTGAATTTTTGCATCCTTGATTTCCTTTTTACAAATCCTGTTATATTCTTTGTAACATTTAAAGAACACTAGTGTTCCTTCATTTTTATATTTTTTAAAAGCTCTTTTCTTATTGTTTATAGCTTTTTTAACTTTAACCGTGAGCCCCATAGGTTTTATTTTTAGCCTTTTAAACTTATTGCCCATGGGAATATACTTTGCAGTAAGGTCCCAAACAGACTTTTTGAAGAATTCCCATTTCTGTTCTGTGTTAATCGATGCCAATATTCCCTCCCAGTCTAAGTCCTGGAGAGCAGCCCTCATCCTTGGAAAATTTGCTTTATTGAAATTAAGTGTTTTTATCTTTCCTGCATGTATTTCTTGCTTACAGCTAACATCAAATGAAATCATGTTATGGTCACTGCTACCCAGGTGTTCCTTTATCTGAACATTAGTAATACGCTCTGCATGGTTTGAGATTACCAGGTCCAACAGAGCATCATTCCTAGTTGGGGCCTCAATAAACTGGACCATAAAATTGTCCTGCAATAGGCTTATAAATTTTTGCCCTTTAACTGTCCCAGCAGTGCCATTACTCCAGTAAATTTCTGGGTAGTTAAAATCCCCCATTATTATCACCGACCCAGCCCTTGCAGCCCTTTCCATCTGTGCAAGGAGCTGACCCGCTAGCAATGACACAGTGGTGCGCAGCGGTTGGCGCCGATTCAACCGAGGCGGTAGTTATTGAACTTCCGGGGGGATCTGGCAAGAAGAAGAGATAAAGCAGCTCATAATGTCGCTGTCTCTGAGCCAAAAAACATGGGTGATGGATATAAAGCTAGATATCTTGTGTACATACGCACTAGTGGAATGGAGAGGAGAAGTCCCGGAAGACTTTAGAGGTCGGAACATACGGGCCATAGATAACCAGATATACCGTTTAGTTCATACAAGGGCCGTGAAGAAGGATTCTCCACAGACCTCCCCGCCACCATCCCCACTGCTTTTCCCCAAAGTAGAAAGCTCCCAGGAAATGATGACCCCGGGGACGCCTCTGGCTGCTATTGGACCGGAATTACTGAATGCTCTGGGAGATTTCGTTACTAAGTGCCAGAAGAGCAATACGGTGCACGTAGAAGCCGGGTACCGGAAGCTCCGGATCTTCTCAGGGAAGCAACCTGTGCCAGTCGGGGAAGAAGACTTCAACACCCGGATTGAGCAGGCAATGCAGGCCGTAGAAGGATGGGAATACCCGAAGCGCAGAAGAAGCAGCGCATAAGTGAAAGCTTGAAGGGTGCTGCTGCTGAAGCTGTGAAGAATATTAGGTTCAGCAATGCTGCTTGTACTGCAATGGATTATCTGGCTATGTTGCAGGAGGAATTTGGCCTGCTGGAAAAGGTGACTCAACTGATGTACCAGTTCGAACATACCCTTCAACAGCCTGGAGAAAGATTATCCGAATATGTCCAGAGGCTGAATAGAATGTTGTGCCAAATTGTCCTTAAAAAAGGGAATGCTGCCTCAAGTCATAGACGCGACTAGGATCAAGCAGATCCTGAGAGGAGCCTTGCGTTCGGATCCAGTTTGGCTCCACTTGAAGACCTCTGAAGGAGTCATGGATTTGAGTTACCCAGACCTTGTGGGGATCATAAGGGATGAAGAAGCCCTGTTGAAGGACCAACAGGCAGTTGAGAAGACTACTCCCCTCCCCTCAGTGGGAGTCAGATCAGCAATAGCCACTGAACGGGACTCAGAAGTGGAGACCCTGAAGTCCCAGATGACTCAAGTGCTGGATCTTTTGACCTCTCTACTGGCTAAGAACTCAGGAGCCAAAGAACAAGAGGAGACTAGGGATGAGCTTTGAGTTCGAGACGAACTCATGTTCGACTCGAACATTGCCTGTTCGCCCGTTCGCCGAACAGCAAACAAATTGGGGTGTTCGCGGCAAATTCGAAAATCTATGGGAGAAATCTAAAGTGCTAATTATAAAGGCTTATATGCAAGTTATTGTCATAAAAAGTGTTTGGGGACCCGGGTCCTGCTCCAGGGGACATGTATCAATGCAAAAAAAAGTTTTAAAAACTGACGTTTTTTTAGGAGCAGTGATTTTAATAATGCTTAAAGTGAAACAATAAAAGTGATCTGGGCGTCCCCTTTGTTAAAGGGGTCTTGCAGATTCCGATAAGATTCCGATAAGCCCCCCGCCCGCAGACCCCCACAACCACCGGGCAAGGGTTGTGGGGATGAGGCCCTTGTCCCCATCAACATGTGGCCTGGTACGGTTCAGGAGGGGGGGGGCGCTCTCTTGTCCCCCCTCTTTTCCCGCGGCCTGCCAGGTTGCGTGCTCGGATAAGGGTCTGGTATGGATTTTTGGGGGAACTCCACGCCATTTTTTTTTCAATTTGGGGTGGAGTTCCCCTTAAAATCCATACCAGACCTGAAGGGCCTGGTATGGATATTTGGGGGAACCGCACGCATTTTTTTTTAAATTTGCGGCGGGGTTCCCCTTAATATCTATACCAGACCTGAAGGGCCTGGTAATTGAATTCTGGGGGACCCCCACGCTTTTTTTTTTTTTTTATCAATGACTTTTCTATGTATTGCCGGGAGCCGACAATTCATTAATAGCCGCGTGTGAGTTTTAAATGACTTTTTTTCCTTCAAAAATTACATTTTAGGCAGGGACAGTTCTAAGCAGGGGAAACATGCGCGACTTTACATGCATATCATACACACCCCCCAGGTATGAAATTTAAAGGAATATTTCACTTTTATTTTTTAATTTTAAGCATTATTAAAATCACTGCTCCCGAAAAAACAGCAGTTTTTAAAACGTCTTTTTGCATTGATACATGTCCCCTGGAGCAGGACCCGGGTCCCCAATCCCTTTTTAGGACAATAACTTGCATATAAGCCTTTATAATTAGCACTTTAGATTTTAAACATTCGAGTCCATTGTATTTAATAGGGTTCTAAAGTTCACGCAAACATTCTGTCTGTTCACAGGTTCTGGTGCGAACCGAACAGGGGGGTGTTCGGCTCATCCCTGGAGGAGACCAGGAATGAACCACGCCAGAGTGTCTCAACTCCAACCTCCCCGCAGGGGGAGAAGAGGAACTGTCTGTTTCAATTGTGGAGGAGTGTGCACCAGTCCAAGGAAGAACCGATGCACTTACCACCAGCCGGCGGAAAACTTCAGAGGGCCCCGGTGAAGGAGTCAGCCGGGTGCCCATTATTTACAGAAAGCTCCAACCAGATCCTAAAGCCGGAAGTGAAGAAAGAGAAGGGAAACAATGCCCCTCCTAAAATACTCAATACCAGTTGTCAGAAGTTAAAATCTAACAATCTGCAGAAAGTCAGTGCATACCAGGCCCAACAGGGGTTGAGATCCAGAAAGAAATGGAAAAAAAAAGAAAACCCCAAAGGAAAAATCCCTAAGTTCAAAGAAAGAGGCCCCCCAGAAGAGTTTTCCAGCCAAGTTGGTGGGACCCTCCCCTGTGGTCCCTATTCAAGTGGAGGGAGTCTAAACAAGGGCCATCCTGGACACAGGAGCCCAAGTGACCCTTTTATACAGAGACTTTTACTAAAAACACCTGAGCCACGTGCCCTTACAGAAGTTGGAAGACCTAGAAATATGGGGAATTGGTACTCAAAGTTTTCCCTACGACGGTTATGTCTCAATCAGGCTGGCCTTCGACCCCTCAGTGACCGGAAGGGCGGAAGTTTTTGACACCCTGGCAGTGGTCTGCCCCCGCCCACAAGGAGCCAACAAGAGTTCCCTGATTATAGGGACCAACACTGACCCGGTCAGGAAACTACTGGTTCCCCTAGCACAGGAGCAGGGTACTTCACAAACCAGGATCCACCCCATGTTGCAGCAGGCCTACCGAAGTTTGGTCCTAGAACAGAAGGCCCCGGAAGAGGGGGTGGGGAAAGTCTGGAGACTGTCCAAGAAGGAGAAAGTGCTGCAGCCTGGCGAGATTGTTGGAGATACAACAAACTTTCAGCTTAGCTTACTGTATTTGACTGCAGTTTAGAAAAAGGACACAAGATGTCGCTAATGCTCAGTGATATGCTATGCTATGTATTTATCTATGATGTGTTGTATTTCCTGTATACTGTGATGTACTTGTTGGTTTCTTTTTCCTGTCTGTAATTCTTCTTACAATGTGAAGTGACATCTTTGCTAGTGTGGTTATGTTCCAATAAAGAAGCCAGTTCCTGTTACTACACAATGTCTGATCTGAACTGACTCCGCTGCACCTATCAATCGTACTTTGCAACAGGTTATGGGCCCAGTATCCGGATAAAGACTTATGACCAGGTGCGGCCCAGGCAGAACAAAGCCTCGAACGGAAGACAGTGTGGCTGATGCGGAGATCGACATAAGGAAGCTTTCCAGCGACATCTCCTATAGACAAGTAAGACTATTTATATATAAAGGAGGGATAAAATGGCCGGAAACTCAGAGCTTAAACTCTCAGTGGCCAAGCTGAACAATGACAATTATCAGCTATGGAAGTTTAAAGTGGAAATGCTATTATCCAAAGATGACTTGTGGAAGGTTACCACTACAGAGAGGCCACAGGATAATAATCAGGACTGGGACAAGAAAAACAGTCACGGGCCACCATAAGCCTACTAGTGGAGGATGATCAGCTCATTCATATACGCAATGAGGACACAGCGAAAGGCATGTGGGATGTACTGAAAAGACTGCATGAAAGATCCAGTTTAAACAGCAAGCTCTTTCTGCTGCGGAAACTTTACAAAATGAGACTTGGCAGAGAACAGGACATGCAGGAGCATATAAACGCAATGCTGGAAGTGATTGCGCAACTCAGATCGATCGGGGAGAATATAAGAGACAGTCACATTGCAGCCATGTTGTTATGCAGTTTGCCCGATACATATACTGCACTAATCAATGCACTGGAGACACGACCTGAGACAGATCTGACGCTAGCATTTGTAAAAACCAGGCTCATAGATGAGTATCAGAGAAGAAACGAATTAGTGCATGACTCCACAGAAACCGACACCAGCACCGCTCTTAAAGCTACAGACGCAAGATTACACAGGAAAGAGACCAGAGTGTGTTTCTGATGCCACAAACAGGGACACATAAAGAAAGACTGTACTATATGGAAAGCAGAGCAAATGAGACAGCGTCCCTCTTATACTAAACAAAAGGTCAAAACCACAATCAATGATCCAAGGGAAGGTAACTGGAATGCCACATTTAAAGCGACAGGCAACAATAAATGCCAAGGCTGGTGCATCGATTCGGGGGCAACCAGTCACATGACGAGTGATAGAAGTTTCTTCACAGAACTTGATCTGAGCAACAAATAAACTATTTATCTTGCAGATGGAAGCAAAATACATGCAGAAGGATATGGGCATGGAACCCTTGTATGCCCTGATGATGCAGGACACAATTTAGCCATACCAGTAAAAGATGTGCTTTATGTTCCTAATCTAGAAGGAGGACTCTTATCTGTGAAGCGTCTAACAGCCAGAGGACTCACTGTAAAATTCCAAGGTGACAAGTGTTCCATTCTAAACGGCAAACAGACAATAGCAAGTGCCAAGCTGGATGATCATCTATATCACCTCGACACAGTGAAGGAAAAGGTGAGACTATGTACACACAAGCACAATGACTGTATACATATATGGCACAGACGTCTAGGTCACAGACACCCAGAATGCATACAGGAACTACAGAGGAGGAAGCTGACAATGGATCTGATAGTATCCCCTTGTCCAATTACCGTTAAATGTGAATGTTGCATTAAATCCAAAGCTACAAGAGCAACACTTCCCAAAGTCAGTCAGAAGAGAGCTTCAAGACCACTTGACTTAGTTCACAGTGACGTGTGTGGTCCCCTAAACCCACCAACACCTGGAGGCAACAGGTACATAGTGACTTTCATAGACGACTATTCAAGATACACAGTCACCTACCTAATGCAACACAAGAGTGAAGTTTTTGACAAATTAAAAGACTATATAATAAAGACAAGTAACAAGTTTCAGAGGAAGCCTCTCATACTTCGGAGCGATAATGGAGGTGAATTCACAGGAGGTAAGATACAAGAGTACCTAAAACAGAATGGAATAGAACATCAAAAGACAGTCCCGTATACACCAGAACAAAATGGAGTAGCTGAAAGAAAGAATAGAACTCTGACTGAAATGATCAGATGTATGCTGACTAGGGATGAGCTTCGTGTTCGAGTCGAACATACGTTCGACTCGAACATTGGCTGTTCGATCGTTCGACGAAGATCGAACGATTTGGGCCGTTCGCGCCAAATTCGAGTGACGCGAACGGCCCACAATGCACTACGCCATCGCAGTGTCATCCAGGCGCTGTGATTGGCCAAGCATGCACTGTGACCCCGCATGCTTGGCCAATCACAGCGCCGGCAGCGAGGAGAGCAATGATTGGCCACAGGCAGGATGCCTGTGGCCAATTATTGCTGAGGGTGTTTAGTACACGCCCCACACTATAAAAGGCCGCCAGCACGGCGGCCTAGTGTAGTGTGTTCCGGAGCAGGGATAGAGTAGCATAGGCAGGGACAGTGACTGTTATTTCTTTCTTGCTTAACCTGGATTCCTTTAGTTTAGGGAAAGAGAAGGATAGGTAGGGAGAGTGTCAGTGTGTTTTGTGCTTCTGCTATAGTGTGCTTAAAAAAACATTTATTCTAGGGACAGAAAACTCTAGGTAGGGACAGTGTCAGTTTCTTTCACTCTGCAAGTCCTTGTTTCCAGGGACCTGTAAGGACAGTGAGTTAATTGTCCTTGTGCTATATTGTGCTTAAAAAAAACATTTATTCTAGGGACAGAAAACTCTAGGTAGGGACAGTGTCAGTTTCTTTCACTCTGCAAGTCCTTGTTTCCAGGGACCTGTAAGGACAGTGAGTTAATTTTCCTTGTGCTATATTGTGATTAAAAAAAACATTTATTCTAGGGACAGAAAACTCTAGGTAGGGACAGTGTCAGTTTCTTTCACTCTGCAAGTCCTTGTTTCCAGGGACCTGTAAGGACAGTGAGTTAATTTTCCTTGTGCTATATTGTGATTAAAAAAAACATTTTTTCTAGGGACAGAAAACTGTAGGTAGGGAGAGTGTTTTTTTTCTTTCACTCTGCAAGTCCTTGTTTCCAGGGACCTGTAAGGACAGTGAGTTAATTTTACTTGTGCTATATTGTGCTTAAAAAAAACATTTTTTCTAGGGACAGAAAACTGTAGGTAGGGAGAGTGTTTTTTTTCTTTCACTCTGCAAGTCCTTGTTTCCAGGGACCTGTAAGGACAGTGAGTTAATTGTCCTTGTGCTATATTGTGCTTAAAAAAAACATTTATTCTAGGGACAGAAAACTCTAGGTAGGGACAGTGTCAGTTTCTTTCACTCTGCAAGTCCTTGTTTCCAGGGACCTGTAAGGACAGTGAGTTAATTTTCCTTGTGCTATATTGTGATTAAAAAAAACATTTATTCTAGGGACAGAAAACTCTAGGTAGGGACAGTGTCAGTTTCTTTCACTCTGCAAGTCCTTGTTTCCAGGGACCTGTAAGGACAGTGAGTTAATTTTCCTTGTGCTATATTGTGATTAAAAAAAACATTTTTTCTAGGGACAGAAAACTGTAGGTAGGGAGAGTGTTTTTTTTCTTTCACTCTGCAAGTCCTTGTTTCCAGGGACCTGTAAGGACAGTGAGTTAATTTTACTTGTGCTATATTGTGCTTAAAAAAAACATTTTTTCTAGGGACAGAAAACTGTAGGTAGGGAGAGTGTTTTTTTTCTTTCACTCTGCAAGTCCTTGTTTCCAGGGACCTGTAAGGACAGTGAGTTAATTGTCCTTGTGCTATATTGTGCTTAAAAAAAACATTTATTCTAGGGACAGAAAACTCTAGGTAGGGACAGTGTCAGTTTCTTTCACTCTGCAAGTCCTTGTTTCCAGGGACCTGTAAGGACAGTGAGTTAATTGTCCTTGTGCTATATTGTGATTAAAAAAAACATTTATTCTAGGGACAGAAAACTCTAGGTAGGGACAGTGTCAGTTTCTTTCACTCTGCAAGTCCTTGTTTCCAGGGACCTGTAAGGACAGTGAGTTAATTTTCCTTGTGCTATAT